>CM047807.1:7143104-7868937 GCA_026214975.1 Gentiana macrophylla | reverse complement strand
AGGCATGACATATACACACACATTTGCAAAACCCAAATGATGTAATAAGAGAGGTTAACAAACACAACAAGTGAAGAAAATAGTGTATCAACACTACAATAATAACATTAAGTTTACCCTAAAAATTAACAAAGGCAAATCTAATAATCTAAGTGCCATGGAATTTTTGAGCATTAAGACAAAACAAATAAAACAAAAAACAAGAAGAAAGAACACGCTCTTCTATCAGGGGAAAAACAAAGCCGAAGAAGAAGAAGAATTGTACGGTAAGTTTAATTTTAATGAGACTAAGAATAAGCATGAGACGGAGATAATGCACTCCACCCTTTAAATATATACGAAATCTTTCTCCCTAATACGTGAGATTTAGATCTCACGATTAACCACCCAAAAGTCCAAATACATCCTCCCTGCCTCATCGATGCAACCGAAGAAATCCCCACCTGCTCGCTCTACCATCCCCACGACCGACGACGGTCGACTCAAAAGAAAGTGGAGGACGCAAAGAAGACATCGACCACAAATCGACCTTGAGATACACAAAGACAAAGAATGATGGAGGAGTTGGAAAAGAGTCTCCACCAACTTGTATATCTTTTTTCTTTTTTTGCCAAATCTTCCTTAGTACAGGCACGGGATATATGATTAATTAAATAACAGTAATTCTATGGAAGTCCCTGACCAAATTTTTTCACCACCATGCCATTACTTTAAAAGCACATGATTGGGTGTTTGTTTTTATACATGTGGGTCCACCATAATTTTAATATCCTATTGGTTGGACACACCACGTAGGATTTGGGCCTCGAATTACAAGAAATTAAAATTTATTATGTATACCATTTATGGATATGGAATCGATAAATGTGATAACCACCTCGGTTTTTTTTTTCGATGGGCTCGCCAAACCCCAAAACCATCGGGTCTGGACATACATATTATATATAACATTCGACGCCAATCATTTCATATGCTGACAAATGAGGCAATTGTTTTAGCCCCTAACATATCATCCTTTTTTCACATGGTACAAAATGCAAAAAAATTCTCACCATGCATCGCTATCGAGATACAACCACATCATTTCAATGTCGCGAAGAAAAGACGTGTTCAACCACCACCACCACCACCCCCCGAACTTTTTTCTTCATCAAGCTTCTCGAGACGAAGTAAAGACATTAAATTGTTTTTTTTTACCTATAAAGCGGTGTCTTTTAACACTCAAAGAAATTAAATAAATAAAAAATTAAATTAAATTCTTTTCCGCCTACAATGCTCACGCTTTACAAACCGGGGATTTGCCTCAAAATAACCTTAACCTACCTCCCAACCTACATATTAATTCACTATCCTAGCTAAGCTTTATTACACCCTATTTTATCTCATCCCACCCTACCTTACCCTACCCACCACCCCATCCTACTCTACCCTACAACTCCCTACCCTACCGTGCCCACCACCCATCTTACTATACCCCTACCCTTCCCAGACACATCATCTTCGACATCTCCGACATCGATGGACACTTTTCGACACTACCGAATATTTTTTTTTCAATTTCTACTTAAATCAATTTTAACCGAAAATAAAGCTATCTTCGACATTATTCGCAAGAACACGTGTTCTACCCAAAACACGACACGACACGCTCGATACACCCCGACGCCATATTCAACGGTTGTCGGTTGATCAAATGGATATTAATTAAAATTTAATTAAAATCTAACACACTATCAACACTCCACGACACAAAATCGACACCTTCGACACTACTAAACCATTGACCAAAGAAAAACCGACACGCATAATATATAGAAGTAAAAACGAAGACGGAAAAATAATCAATACGTGAAGACTTCAAAAACGACGCCCCTAAAAACCTAAGCATAGACACACAATGTAAAATATATATACTCAAAAAAGGAAAAGAACACACACACAAACAAACTATAAGATATCGAATATCACGCCTGGTCAGATCAGACAGATAAGCACTAAAAAAAAAAAAAAAAAAAAAAAGAGATCTCAATGGAAAGTAAAATAATATGTAATTAAATTGGAATCTGATACATCTTAAGCACAACACACATAATAAGATTAAGAATAAATTAAAGCTAATGTGTAGATTAAAAATACAATTGAGTCCTCTAAAATTAACAATTTAACTCAAACCCTTCACCTAAAAACACTTTTTTCCTACTGAATTACCTAATGAACAAAGAAAAGTTTTATAAAAAAAAAAAAAAAGACTGGGCCTGTTTTTTGGCCGATGAACAGTAAAAAAGGGAGAACCAATAAAAAAAAACAAGTGGCACAATTCTACCACTTTTCCTTTCTTATTAGTATAGGAAGAGAAGGGATATGGATATGGATATACCTTCAATATATAGAAAATTAAGTAATGTCACCATGCTATTGTATATAGACGAACACAACATGATATATTATACATAATCAATTGATCATATCCATCCATAATACGGAAAAAACATTCCCTACAATTTACATATATGAAAGCCGCTTTGTATGTAATGTTAAATTTGACGTCGCTTTGTGCAGAATGTCGTTTTTCCATGTGTTTGGACATGATCACGTAAGTCCTAATAGGTGAAGTTTTAGCAATGTATCACGCGGTGTTTTATGCTATTATGTGGGGCCATTTTCGTAACTTTTGAAGGAGTGTCTCAACACTTACCACCTGGCCTTAGAAGTTTCAATATCGATCCTCGACGGAAGATAATAAATGACATCCGCCGTTACTTTCGCGTTTTGTTTCTTTCCCGCTCTCCTTTGTGAAGAGACACTGCTCATTTTTTGACAAAGAAACGTTTAAGTTTTAATGTGTGGTTTGAGGATCCAACCTCGCCTCACGTAATCTCACTTCGCCGACTCAAGTTAATTGCTTAATAAAATTGCCTTTCCTCATTAAAAATCAAATTATATATCCGTTGTGTATAATATCATCTAACTTTTACTCAAAAAAAAAAAAATAAATAAATATCACCTACCTTACAAAATTAATCACATCAGATAATCTACTGCAATATTTACAAAATATCTCTAAACGAGTAGCTCTTTTAGGATTTCTGTTCTTAGCTAGTTTGAGTAAAATGTTTGGAATTTATGCCTGAATAAAAGATGTATATACAATTCCGCTTTAAAAAAATGATGTTTGTACAATTATAAAACAATTGATAATATTATTCAATCTTTTATTAAAATAAATAAACCATTTGTGGCATACGTGGAAACAGGAAAATGGGGCGTGACATAATTGACATTCGTGGCCCTTATAACGTACAACAATGAAGAATAAACAAAATACAATAGTACCAAGTTGATGATGATGTAAGTTTTAAATATATCTCGTAGCAGTAGATGGGGGAATGATCCCCTACTACAAAGGCTCCGGTGCACAATGAGGTGCAAATTCTCAGCAACAAGTTTTCTTCTTTCCTTTGTTTAGGAGATGGAGAGGAAATTAGGTTCAAATCAACTTCAAATGAAATTATTTGGTTTTAATCTACACTAATTTATTTAGTTGGAATAAGCGACAAAACAAATTCAACCTGACGAATATTTCCTCATTACTCCAACTACTTCAACTCAAACGCTCCTCTTTTGTGTCGAGTTCTTCATCACGTTATTTTTCTAGTTTGTTACAAAAGACATAACACTCCCAAAGTATTGCAAGCATAACACTAATTATGTATTTGTTGAGTTCATCTTATTATATGGTCTATACGGAAACTAATAGGTTGTGTCAAACTTGTGCTATATGATGTATTAGGATCAATAGCATGAGTGTCGCCGCTTTATCAGAACGCCTGCTCCCCGACACCGAGTCCTTATTCGAACTCGAACGCTCGCACGCATAATATTAAATAAATAATATTACACGAAGTTCTACTACATCGTATTAAATAAAAGTAAACGGAAGCTAAAAGACTCGGGTAATTTTTTTCAAATAACCAAGAATAGAAATAAAGAACTAAAGAGGAAATGTAATATTATTACATTCAAACTAAACCAACTAATCAAAATGCATTTAATTCCAAAGTACTAGAAGTAACTACAGTAATCCAACAATAATACAAGTCTATGACATAAATGAAATAAATAAATAATAAACAAGGTCTTCAAGTCCCGGCGCCCTCAAACGCCGCCATCAAAGTCCTCCTCGACCTCCTCATTTACCTGCTCGCCTTCTCTCCCCAAACACATAAATAAACATGCATTTGAGGTAAGTACATTTGTACAAAGTAAGAAGTAAGTTTACAATTCAATTAAGGTTATTATTAAAGATATTATCTTAGTGACACCGACTCAATTTAGTGGTTCATTCCATGCCCATCGACACGCCATGACTATACGTTCCTAGCTTAGCTTACCTTTGTTACATCATTACTCAAGGACACAATGCATGGTGAAAATTCCACCACGAGATATACTTGCCAACTACGGTGATTAGCACCGGTAGTCCCGGATCTCCCCGTATGCATATACGCTCGATGGATTTCCTCCACTACCCTTCACCCTTTTGAGCCAAGAAGGTTGTCCACCTTTATGAACGATCACATCGCCGATTTGAATCAAGGCCTCAACCAAGAATAGATGACGCTTTAGCTTTTACTACACTTATGTAATTATTAGTGTGAATTAACTAGTCACCTAAGTGTATTCAAGATGAAATCTCACCTTAACAACTCTACTCCCTCACTTAGATGTATAAACATCACATCATATCAATTACACGCATATTGATGAACTCTAGTTCATCAAAGCACAAGCCCTTTCATGCCCTTCCGACGGATCCAAACTTCAACTCCCTTTAAGAGTACATTCGGTGTTTTAATCGAACGAATCGTAAGTTTAATCGAGGCTTGTTCATATTTAATTATCATAACATATCGTGATTAAGGGTTTAAAACAAATGAAAACACGATTATGAAGCCAAAACCAAATCGAAATGCTAAAAATAGTAAAACAAGGTAAAAAAAGCAAACGCCTGCCTCGACATCCTATGGACGCCATTCAGAATCAAACGCCCGCCCACTAACCTTGACGCCCGTCCACAAAAAAAATACATCTTGAATAAAATATGACTCAAACGCCCGCCTCGCAGCTAGCAGACGCCCGCTTGAGTTATTAGGTCTCAGACGCCTGCTCGCCTAATGCAGACGCCGTCCGCCCGGGTTTTTTCCAAAACGCTAAAACCTCATCTACGATCATAAGTCTTGATCCAAACTCAATAACAATAATTGGAATTGTAGAAGAGCCTCTTACCTTTTAAGCAAAGAAATTCCAACTCCAAACTACGTAAAATAAAGAAAGAAATCGATCCTTTTCTCATAGAAAAACATGTGTGATAAATCCAAACTTAGATTAGATTCAATCACACGCTTCTAAACGATAAAACTATTTAATTGATGAGTTTGAATCCATCAAACTCGAACAAGGACAAATCTAGGCTTTAATCATACCTTAACAGAGCTTCAACTTTTTGATGTCAAAACGCTGTTCTCTTCACAACGATTCCGTGCTCGACTGATCCAAAACCGCCAAGGATTGAATTAACAATCGATGAAAATCCCTCACCCTATTCCCTTGCTCACACACGCAGAAGGTAAATTTTGGAGGTGGAAAACTGATTAGAAGATTATAAATGATTAGGTTGATTTTCCCTTAAATAGAAAAATCCCATAATTACCTAATTTCCATGATTTTCCATAATCACCCCTAAAAATCAGATTTTCTTCCTTAATTATATACGTATATAACTCAAAATTATGTATATAATTACCAAAATAATTAAACTATGAATAAAAGGAACTCAACCCAATATTTCGCTTTTGCAAAATGACACGCCTCGCCTCTTTCCTAAAATCGAATATTACATTCTTCCCTTAAAGGAGTTTCGCCCTCTAAACTTAGAATATACCTGGTAAGTCCATAAAATCTAGAACTCGCCGATCATCTCGCCCTCAACTTCCCAAGTAGCTTCATCCGTGAATGATTGCTCCATTGCACCAGACCAAAGGAATCAACCGCCTCTTAATCATCTTTTCTTTCCGGTCCAAAATTTCGATCGGTGCCTCATCATACGCAAGATTGTCTTCAAGAATCTCCGATCAACCGTAGTCTCAACATCCGCCTTGGTCAAACACTTCTTCAACATTGAGACGTGAAACACGCCAGGACTCTTGACATGGATTCCGTAACTTAAGCTTGTAAGCCAACGGTCCAACTCTTTCCGTAACGTCAAAAGGTCCAACGCATCAGGGCTTAGCTTTCCTTTTGTCCAAAATGTTTCACTCCTTCATTGGTGAAGCTCAGTAAACTCTTTCACCAACTTCAAACTCAAGAGGTCTCCTTCTAACATCCGCCAATTTTTTCTCGCTCTATCTTGAGCCGCTTTCGATTCTTCTTAACCAATCGAACTCTTTCTTTAGCTTGCTCAACCACCTCGCCCGGTGATTTGTCTTTCCCCGACTTCATCCCAAAACAAATGGGCGTTTCTACATCTTCTTCCATACAACGCTCAAACGGTGGCATGCCTATACTTGCATGATAATCGTTGTTATAGGCAAACTCCGCTACCGTAGTAATCATCCCATGATCCGCCTACTTCCAAAACACAAGCCCTCAACATATCTTCTAGTGTTTGGATAGTTCTCTCTGCATTGTCCATCCTGTCTGAGGATGAAAGGCCGACTCAAATCCAACTTGGCTCGAAAGTCGCTTGTAAACTTTTCCAAACCGATCGATTTAATCGACTATCTCGATCCGAGACTATAGAGATAGAACTCCGTGTAACTTCACTATATTATCCAAGTGTAGTGTCGCCATCTTCTTCAAGGGCATATCAACCTTATAAGGTAAGAAATGAGCGGACTTGGTCAATCGTCCACGATCACCCAAATCGCATCACTACCGCCTCGCCTTAGGTAAACCGGTGATAAAATCCATAGTGATCTTATCTCACTTCCATTCCGGGATATCCAATGGCTTAAGCATTCCTCTTGGTCTTCTATGTTCCGCTTTAACCTTCCGGCAAATATCACACTCTACAATGAACTTGGCTATCTCTAGTTTCATCGAGGCCACCAAAACCTTCCTTCAAGTCTCTCAGACATTTTAGTGGCTCCCGGATGGATCTGCAAAAGTGATTCTATGTGCTCTCCCATGACTCTCTGCCTTAAATCACCAACATTAGGCACACACAAACGATCTCCGGTACCAAAGATTTCCATTCTTGTCTAACACGTAACCCACTGTGGGCTTTTCCTTGCAATCAAGTTAAACAAATCATCAATCCTCGGCAAAGGGTACTTGTTCTTGATGGTAAGATTGTTCGCTCGTAGTTCATGCACATCCTCATGCTACCATCTTTCTTCTTAACAAACAACACCTGGGGCTCCCCAAGGCTAAGTACTAGGCTGAATTATATTCCTCTCAAACATATCCTTAAGCCGTGCTTTCAACTCCTTCAATTCAGCCGGTGCCATCCTATAGGTGCCTTAGCAATCGGGCGCCGCTCCGGTATCAACTTAATCTCAAATTCAATCTCTCTCTCCGCATGTTTCCCGGTAACTCTTTCCGAAACACTTCAGATACTCGCTCACTACAGTGGGTTTCTCTAACTTAGGCTTCACTTGTTCCACATCTATCAAGCAGACAACAAGTAGCCTTCGTAACCTTTCTCGACAAGCTCTACAATTCTTAACCAATCGAAATTATAGGGTGACGCTTCACTGGGCTTATAAACATTTCCTTGATAAGTCTTATCCGATTTTCTCGGTATCTTAAAGATCACTCATTTCTCTACAATCCAAGTGGACAAAATTTCGGATAGCCAATCTATTCCAAGAATCACATCAAAATCAAAATCCAAAACCAGAAAGTCACTTTGCAACGATACGCTCCAACTCGAACATCAACTTGGTTACCTTGGTCACTTTCCTAATGGTGTTGTTATCTCCAAAGTGTTTCTTAAAGGTTCCATTGGTAGGTTAAGTTTAGCTACCTTAGTTGACACAAAAGTGTTAGACGCTCCCATATCAAACAATGCCGTGACCACTAAGTTATCTAACATTAGTGTACCTAGAACGTGAATTCATTTATTTAAACACAAATACAACATGATTTAAATCGTGCTATAAAAGTACTCAAAAATTACAACAAACCAATGGTACTTAAATAACATTGTCATCCGTTCAACCATCTCAAAGATCCACCGCAAACACTGAATCGGGCGACTTGGGCCGCTCTTCCCATTTCCTTGTCTCGAATATTCGAACTCCCTTGGTTGGACACATCTTGGCAAAGTGCCCTAAATCTACGCAGTAGTAACAACAACTTGAACTAGCCTTACATTCACCTGAGTGGTTCCTGTTGCACTTAGAGCAAAGTGGTGCTCCGGTTGGAGGTTTATTCGCTGCAGGGTCGTTGTCTTCTTGAAATTTTGATGCGGTGCTCCCGGATATTACCTTGACTCGTACAAAACTCCTCTTGTTCCCAATAACCATCATGCCTTTTCCCAAGGTCTCAACCTCCAAGGCCTTATTCAACAATTCAACCATACTCTTGGCGGTGAAACCTAACATACCAGACTGTATCTGATAGGCTAAGCCTTCCTTGTAAAGAGCCATCTTTCTTTCTTCAACCTTCATCAACTCAGGGTAGAATCTCCCTAACTCGTTAAACTTGTTGGTGTACTGTGATACTGTCATGTAATTACCTTGCTTAAGCTTTAGAATCGACGACATGTCTGGTCTCAGACTGCTTCGGGAAATACTCATTATAAAAACATGGCCTTAAAGCTCTCCAAACCATTACTTTCCCATTGCTACTCAGATAAGCGCCAATCCAAGCTTCAAATTGCACCTAAAAGGAAACTAATAAGCCTAATCGAGCTATCTCTGCATTCAGAACATGTATATTCCTCGCAAGCCTTCTCAAGCCTCTTAACCATTCTTCACTTTGGAATGTTCCATATTCCCAAAGAAGTCTTAAACTCGCTTTTTCTCAACCTCAGATACCGCCAATTGGTGGTGCTTGCTCAAAACCGCCTAACTGATGGGGTCATGGATAAACCTGAGGGTATCCGTAGGTATCTCTTGTCGCCGGCATCGTGTTGGTGGAAACCGTAGGTGGGTAGCCAAAGCCTTGTTGATGGTCAAAACGGGTGAAGGTGGTACAAGAGGTCGAGGAGTGTGACCCACCGGAGTGAGGGTAAAAGGTCCGATGTTGCCGATGATGGAAAATCGTGGTGAGGGGTGGCTCACCGGTGAGGCAAACACTCACCGGAGGTGGATAAATGCTAGTTGTCGGGGTACGAGATCGTGGAATGTCTCCAACTACAAAGGATCGTATAGGTGTTTTTCCCGGTTCTCCATGATGTAGTTATACCTTGGTCGAAATCGTGGTGTAGTGTTCGAATCGGTCGTGGGACAAGTTCCTCTCAAAATCTGCAAGTGGTTGGTGATGAGGGGTGGGTTGGGGCTCGATGTGGTGAAGGATTTCGCCACAAAACCGAACTCCCGATAAGCCAAAGACTCGCCTCCAGCTTCTCGTGAACATCACCCTGATGATCAAAGAAAACTAGAACATTACTAACAGATCTAACGAGAACTTATCTTAAAAGAAAGGAAGCCTAAAATACGCTTTTCTCTGATACCAACTGTAACGCCCCGTTCCTGGACACCGAGTCCTTATCCGGAATTCGAAACGTTCAGCACGCATAATATTAAATAAATAATATTACACGTAAGCCTCTACTACGTTGTATCAAATAAAAGCAAACGGAAGCTAAAAGACTCGGGTAATTTTTTTCAAATAACCAAGAATAGAAATAAAGAACTAAAGAGGAAATGTAATATTATTACATTCGAAACGAAACCAACGAATCCAAAATGTACGAATTCCAAAGTACTAGAAGTAACTACAGAATCCAACAATAATCCAAGTCTATGGCATAAATGAAATAAATAAATAATAAACAAGGTCTTCAAGTCTCAGCGCCCTCAAACGTCCGCTATCAAAGTCCTCCTCGAACTCCTCATTTACCTGCTCGCTTTCTCTCCCAAACACGTAAATAAACATGCATTTGAGGTAAGTACATTTGTACAAAGTAAGAAGTAGAAGCTACAATTCAATTAAGGTTATTATTAAAGATATTATCTTAGTGAGACCGACTAATTTAGTGGTTCATTCCATGCCCATCGACACTTCATGACTATATGTTCCTAGATTAGCTTACCTTTGTTACATCATTACTCAAGGACACAATGCATGGTGAAAATTCCACCACGAGATATACTTGCCAACTACGGTGATTAGCACCGTAGTCCCGGATCTCCCTGCATGCATATACGCTCGATGGATTTCCTCCAATACCTTCAGCCTTTTGAACCAAAAGAGCGTTGTCCACCTTTTATGAACGATCACATCGCCGATTTGAATCAAGGCTCAACCAAGAATAGATGACGCTTTAGCTTTTACTACACTTATGTAATTATTAGTGTGAATTAACTAGTCACCTAAGTGTTTTCAAGATGAAATCTCACCTTAACAACTCTACTCCCTCACTTAGATGTGCCTAGACATCACATCCTATCAATTACATGCATACATTGATGAACTCTAGTTCATCAAAGCACTAGCCCTTTCATGCCCTTCCGACCGATCCGAACTTCAACTCCCTTTAAGAGTACATTCGTGTTTTAATCGAACGAATCGTAAGTTCAACGAGGCTTGTTCATATTTAATTATCAAGTAACATATCGTGATTAAGGGTTTAAAACAAAGAAAAACACGATTATGAAGCCAAAACCAAACCGAAATGCCAAAAATAGTAAAACAAGGTAAAACAGTCAAACGCCTGCTCGACATCCTATGGACGCCGCCCGTAATCAAACGCCCGCCCACTCAACCTCGACGCCCGTCCGTAAAAAAATAGCTACATCTCGAATAAAATAAAACTGACTAAACGCCCGCCCGCCTAAAGTGCAGACGCCCGCTTGAGTTATTAGGTCTTCGACGCCTGCTCGCCTAATGCAGACGCCCGTCCGCTGGGTTTTTCCCAAAACGCTAAAACCTTCACAACTCGATTTCAATCGCTTCTAACCTAATTAACTCTATCTCAACTCAAGAAATGTAGAAAACATATGTAAACGCTCTATGATCCTTTGATCAACTAAAAGCACAGCTCTCTTGCATCTACGCATCATAAGTCTTGATCTAAACATCAATAACAATAATTGGAATTGTAGAAGAGCCTCTTACCTTTTAAGCAAAGAAATTCCAACTCCAAACTACGTAAAACAAAGAAAGAAACTCGATCCTTTTTCAGAGAAAAACATGTGATAAATCCAAACTTAGATTAGATTCAATCACACGCTTCTAAACGATAAAACTATTTAATTGATGAGTTTGAATCCTCAAACTCGAACAAGGACAAATCTAGGGCTTAATCATACCTTAACAGAGCTTCAACTTTTGATGTCAAAACGTTGGTCTCTTCACAACGATTCCAAAGGTTCGACTGATCCAAAACCGCCAATGATTGAATTAACAAATCGATGAAAATTCCTCACTTCTATTCCCTTGCTCACACACGCAGAAGGTAAATTTTGGAGGTGGAAAATCTGATTAAAAGATTATGGGTTGATTAGGTTGATTTTTCCTTAAATAGAAAAATCTCATAATTACCTAATTTCCATGATTTTCCATAATCACCCCTAAAAATCAGATTTTCTTCCTTAATTATATACGATATAACTCAAATTATGTATATAATTACAAAAATAATTAAACTCCAATAAAAGGAACTCAACCCAATATTTCGCTTTTGCAAAATGACACGTCTCCGCTCTTTCCCAAAATCGGAATATTACATTTACTTTTACTATAAAATCGCCTCAATTCACCTCCGCATCGCTACCATCAATCATGTGGCGATCCATAAAATTGTTCAACATGGTCCAAAAATATTTTCAAGGGTAAAATCAATTTGTAGCAGGGTCCATAAATATTTTTTATAGATAAAACCTAACATTTTTTTTTGTTTTCGCAGGGTCTGTAAACCCGTTTAAGATATTGTGGCTCCGCCATTGATCAACTGCAACATGGGATTTATGAGGAGAACCTGTTGAAACTATTACTGGTTTGATTTAATTTTCTCATAATCTCAATAAACGTAGAACTTGAAGAAGGAAAATTAAAATATGTATAAACACATAAAACATTCAAGAACATATCTTTATTCATATATTGCATGCATATTGAAACAAAATAAAATGCAGAAATCGTTAGTAAACATGAAAACTTATTGATTAGACTAAGACGCCAGAGAACGCAAATTCTTAAGACTTTATTGCATCGATTACATGCCCACGCACGGTTATGGAAAAAGTCTCCAAAGATACAAATGTCTTTACCTTGTTCGATTGTGGAATGATGAGGGTTGAAGTAAGTCTCGCCACGTGTCATCTTTATATTGATAACCATTACGTGAAGACATGTAATAATAAGTAGTAAAGGCCAAGAGCCTCAAGTTTTGGTGAAGAAGTGGACTCAACACTTACCACCGCAGTCGGCTCGATAAGAGTGAAGGTCGGGTAACGACGTAGTACATGTCGAGATGCCCTCAGAGGTTCAACGCAGTCGCCGTAACCTTCTTTATTCATATTTGGCACATGTGCTTAATAATATCAAGAAACATGAAAAAATCCCATGACATAATGACACCGATCCTATCATTTAAATATGTCCATAATTATCCTTAAATTATAGGATGCACACGTGATTCTCCTAAGTGGACTAAGAATACGGATCCTTGTAGAACAAGGAAAGAGATGGGCCATCCCCTATACAAACAACCCTAATGAACTATGAAAGACTTGATTCCTAAACAATTACAAGATACGAGGTGACTTGGGAAAATAATCTGTGCTCTGTAAAAATCACAAACACCACCTCGCTTTTACATCTTGTTCTTCGGGGCATATTCTTGGACTAATTGTCACTAGGGAAATAAGGGCTCGGATTTATTCATGATTTAGATCCAAAGATCGCCAATTGGCGCCAGAATGAGGGCCCAATCGTGTCCTTTTCAAACATAGAATCCTCGCTTAAAGATAAATTTCAAGCCCGCAGTCGAAACTTTTGGCGCAGCACGCATTTCTATTTAATGAAGTTCTTAATGTAAGATCTTTTATATCTCCTTGGCTCGATGTGCTTCGTAAGATGAAGGAAAATATCTCTTACTAGAAATTCACCTAGGCATTTGTGGAAATCATGCGGGGGCTCAAACCCTAGCAAGAAAGTGTCGTCTATTCGGGTACTATTGGCCCACCATGTAGAGTGACACAAACGAATTCGTCCTGAAGTGCAAATCATGCCAGGTACATGACAATTTGTCTCATCAGCCCGCAGAGGCAATGGTCCCTATAGTCTCTCATTGGCCTTTTATCATTGGGGTGTAGATTTGGTCGGGCCACTTCCCGAGCCCGTGTAATCTCGTGTTCCTTGTTGTGGCAAATGACTATTTTACTAAGTGGGTAGAAGTCAAGCTCTAACTACCATCACGGCCAAAGCCATCCGTAAGTTCATCTGGAAAAACATAGTCTGCAGATATGGTATATCCAAGTCACTGATCTCTGATAATGGAATTCAATTCGAGGATGGGACAGTCAGAGCATGGTGCACCGAATCAAGTAAAGACTTCAAGATTTTTACCTCTCATGGCCATCCTCAGCAAATGGCCAAGTTGAGCAAACCAACAGCAAATCAAAATCGCTTAAAAAGAGGTCGGAAGAAGAATGAAAAAATTGGGTAGAACACCTACCCAACATACTTTGGGCTTACAGGACTATGCCGAACTCAGCCATGGGTGATACACCTTTTTCCTTGGCCTATGGAAGTGAAGCAACTATTCCAAAGAGAGAATAGTCTTCCCTCCCCAAGGTCAAAACTTTATACACAAAGTGCATCATCAGATTTGAACTAAGGCACTCTAAGGATGACCAGAAGAATCCAGAGATGTGGCCTACATTACAATGGCCCAAGTACAAGCAAAGAATCTCTCTGTACTATAACTCCAATGTTAAACACTCATACTTTAAAAAAGGGGACCTAGTATTGAGAAGGAACGAAATTAACAAGAAAGGTCCTCAAGGCAAGCTTGACCCAAACTGGGAAGGACCGTACAAAGTGGTAAAGGTCAATGGAAAGGGAGCATACCAGCTAGCCGATGCAAGTGGAAGGACCATACCTTGATGCTGGAACGCCAATAACTTGCGAAAATTCTATGTCTAGGACAGGTGCCAGACTTACGTTATCCTCTTCTCAGTATTGTTTATTTCAATAAGATGTAATCAAACATCAGTGCATTTCAATAAAAAAAATTATTTTTACGGCATATATAAGTGTAGCATTACTAATTTGTAATCCTAAAAGAATAATCCAAACTGAGTACTGCGGGTCAGACTCAGAAAGTTTGCAAAGGACAAACTCTCTAAGTCTGCAGGTCAAACAATTTTGAATCGTATCGCAGTCGACTTTAAAGTTTGCAAAGGAAAACTCTAAGTCTCGCAGTGTTAGACAACTTAAAATCGAGTATCGCAGTCGGACTCGTAAAGTTTGCAAAGGACAAACTCTCTAAGTCCGCAGTCACCAATTTCGAATCGAAAGCATCGCCGGTCGACTCGTAAAATTTGTAAAGGACAAACTCCCTAAGTTTGCGTGTCGTAAAATGTTGAATCGAGTACTACAGTCGACTCGGAAAGTTTGCAAAGGAAAACTCTCTAAGTCCGCAGTCGATAATTTTGAAATGTAATAGATATAATTAAAGCAACCCATTAAACAACAAGTATGACATACATCACCACAAGTTAATGCATGCCATACTTGGAGGGAAAAAGAGGGAAAAGAGTACCAGGTAAGTACTTAAACAACTCAAAACAGAAATGCTCAATAGAGACATAACGGGCAATAGCTACAAATTTTTGAAAGTTACAAATTGATAAAAGTTTTAGTAAAATAAAGCATGTCCAATCAAAACAGGATATGAAGCAAACAAAAATAAGAATAAGGTTCAAGTCCTAGTAGCAGGATTCTGCTGGCCAGGGGAGGAAGAACTGGCTCAGAGCTCTGAGGAGTAGGACGGTGTTTTGCATACTTGGCACCAATACCTGTACATGCTCTGATGAGGAAGCTCAGGAGCAACTAGAGAGCAAATTGTTCCTTGGCCTCATCAACTCCTACCGTGAAGCTATGCCACATCACAGGGCCCAACAAAGCCTTTAGGGCCTCAAAGAAATTGTCTAGAAGACTTGTACTGTGGATACTGAGCAAAGACGGGTAATGGAATAAGCTTCTATTTCATCCCTTTCACTGAGTTTGCTAAGGCCTCCTCACCCTGCACTTCTCAAAGTATACTTGTCAAAAGCCTTTTGAAATTGTGCAACAGACTCTTCATTTAACCCTTCTTCACCATCCTCATGAGCTCGGGCATGTTCCTTAATGGCCTTAATCTCCTCATCTTGGACTTAGCAGAGTCATTATGCCTCCGCCGGCTAGCCTCGATCTACTATGGTTTTCATCAAAACCTCTTTGTCGGCCGAGGACTCGTGAGCCTCTTCAAGAAATCTTGTCCAATTTGGGCCCCTACAATAATGATATGGAGGTGAGAAGCAAGATACTTGAAGGAAGAAGCCAAGGAAAGAAAGAAAAACTTACAATGGCAGCCAAGTCTTTATCAGACAGCTCTAATAAACGCCCCTGACCAACGGGAACTCCCTCTTCCTGAGTAATGTACTCATCACCTACCTCGGATAGAATCGACCTCCTCATTTTAAACCTACCCCTTTGGAGGTTTTTAAGAATTTGCCCCTTGATGTATTATTTTTATATGATTAAATATACGTAATATTATTATGTTTTATCGACAAATTCTATATAAAATATATGAAATTATGATATAATTGATATAAAATATTAATCTTTATAGTTTAGTATAGTTAGTAGTAAAAATTAGTATTTATAGTAAAAGTTGTAGTTTTTAATGGTTTTTAGTGACCGGAGTATCGTTGGTCTATTTTACACGGGTATTTTGTGTTTATTTCATTGCGTAATCCTAAGATAAACTGAAATCCCGAGTATCGACATCTTTTGAAGTCAATTCAAGTCGTTGGAAGGATTTATAAAGCATCACCAATTTAAATGGTCAAGTGGGTAGTCGCTTTTTAATAACAAAATCCTCAAAACGACACGTATTGGAAATGGCTCATCGAGAATACGCTTTTCAAGAAGTGGTCTTGATGAAAGTTGTAGAGAATTCAACGAGATTTCCAATGAATCTTGAATCATGTCATTTGGAGTTCGAATGCAAGTTATGAATTTTACAAGATAATGATATAATTATATAATTATATATAATTATAGGTAATCATTACCTTCTAACCGCCACATGGGAATCATCATTAGTAACATGGGGCAATCATTACACCAGACCGATCCGCAAAATTCAGACCGGTCCGGGAAGGGAGTTTTTCTATAAATAGGGATGCAGAGACTCACTTTCAGAGTGTACCAATATATATATACAATATTCTATATATATTCTCTATCCCCTCTTTTCTTTAGTTTGTAAATAGGCCTTATGCCAAAATAAATAAAGTAGTAGTAGTATCGTGATAATGCTCGGGAAATTATCGGAAGTTCGTTGTTGCTGAAGTCGTTGTAATATCCGGAAAAAGACGATTTCTGAGTCAGCAGTTGTAATCGGGTAATTTCTATAATAATTATGTTTATGTTTGTTATTTTCTTCTTTTTAGTTTTTATAATGTTATTAGGCTAAATCTAATAACTAGCCAAAGTTATGTAATCGTATTATTTCGATCTTTTCGTTAAAAGAATGATGTTAAAATAAAATTGATTAAAATTGAGTTAAAATGAATCTTTTTCTATTTCGCTACGTAACGATAACATATTCGGAATGAAGTAATCAATCACGATGAATACCACATATAACTCCGACGATGAACTCACTGCAGAAGTCGTGATATGAGTAAAAATAGAAAAACCGAGGGTAAAAATGGCCGCCTGATTAACGGAATCCTATTTCCTATTCGGGGCGATTTGTCCTAGTAAAACAAATCTTATTAAAATTTTTACTCGAGATCTTAATAATGTTAAAATCACGCTTTAATTGAAACTACACCGCTTGTATTAAATCGATCCGCTTGACAACCAAGCCTCTTGAATAACATCGCCATCCGGACAAATGGAATCACCTCTTTATCCGGGGTAGATTTGTACTGCACTGCTTTGACTAACTAAGTTTAGTATGGGGCAGTTGTGGACATTGGATCGATGACAATTTGACATATGACAATTTCATACGCCGTGTGAGGAGGAATTGTTGACATTAGAGTACACCGCTTCATTTACTCAATTGACCTAATAAAAAGGAAGATCGAACACATTCTATTAATTGAAAAGATCGAATAAATTGATTACATATACTTTGGCTAGTCTAGTCTATAAACTATATATTGGTATCTATATATTTTATATATATATATATATATATATATATATATATATATATATATATATATATATATATATATATATATATATATATATATTATATTTATACATCTATATATATTTATATATCTATATATATTATATTAGAATAACTTTTAAATTACGATTTATTTTATGTTGGTTAGAGTAGTAGTAATCAGTGTTATAAAATTGAGGTTTAGATCGAGTTAATAGCAAATTTCTCTTGGTGTTTAACCACACTTAAAAGAATTACCAATTTTTTCCCCGAGGATTCGACACCGACTCACCACTTTATCACTACAATTTGACCCGGCACATCGCCGGTTAGATCCGCCTAACCTAGAAAAGGTCCGTCCCTTTCTTGACACCGCTTCTAAGGCTTGGTTTTGGTGACGCTAGCTTTCCGGCGCCGCTGCCGGGAAACAAAGTCGTTATTTTTTTTTTTGTGTCTATGGTTACTACTTGTATTAGCTTAAAAATTCTCGAGGATAAACCAACACTCTTCTTCTCACATTTCTTTTTTTATTTTTCGTTGGTATCTACTTTCTTTAGTACCAATTTTCTTCTTCTTTAAAACTCGAGCATTTTTCTATTTTTCGCTTGTTGATGACCGTAATGTAAAGCCTCACTTACTCCTTATAAGCCTCGATATAAACGCTACTTAAAGGCGCTATGGATAGAGAGTAAACGTGGTCAAACCAAATTAGACTTCTTGGAAAATCTCCAACGGAATCATCTTCTAATAAAAATAAAGAAATGGTCAAACTAGTGATGAAACAAACGAACAGAGGCTAGATCATGCTTTAGGCATGGCCAAAACCTCGTTAACCGTCGTAATAATAGAACAATCAAGATCGGAACCGTAATAATCGTGAATAATCCGCCAAACCCAAGACCTATCTCGTGATCAAACTATTAGAGAAACCAGACTAATAATCCCATACTTTTACCTAATGAAGGAGCTTAATAATTTCAAATTAAGTCTCATCTTTTGGTTTAATTGACGCAAGAGCCCAATTTCTAGGAGAAGATGATGAAGATCCACATCATCATCTCTATCTATTTGAAGAATCGTGCAATACACACCAAAAGTCAAGGTGCTCATAAGTGAATTAACGAGGATGACTATGTTTCCTTTTTCTCTAAAAGGAAGAGCCCGAGATTGGTTTATGTCTCTCCCACACCACTGCTAACTAGTTGGGAGGATATTCAAACTCGAATTTCAAACAATATTTCACTCTCGGACTAAATTTGGAATTAAAGGTCGAGGTTGCTAACTTTAGACAAGGATCTCAAGAAACACTTGGGAATGCCCCGGGAAAGGTTTAAAAATTGTTAAGAGCTTGTCCCGATCATGGTTATTCTTTAGATATGCAAATTCAACTTTTCTCGTCAGAAACTAAGAAAGGATTCACGTGCAGATGTAGATCATGCATGTGGTGGTTCGTTAATGATGAGTGAAGCTCAAAAGAGTTTACGATGCTATAGAAAAGATTTCCAAAAATAATGTAATGTGGGAAACCGGTTCTAGCACTAGAAAAGTAGCTTTTGCAGGAGAATGTACGCCAAACACGGAAGTTCTAGCACACTTGGAGAATTTGAGTAGAAGTTTGATGGATTACAACAAGGTAAGAATCAAAGTTCGTAAAATAGTACTCCAAACCGAATACTCAAGTCATGATAATGTGTCATTAGGATAAGAACCAACAGATATTCAAGAGAGGAGGTGAGTTTTCTTCAAAGAAAGATAGAATTTGAACAATGCATATTCAAACTCGCTTAATGCTATTAGAAGAGACCACCCAACTTTTAGATGGTCCTAAAACCCTAGTAAGCCAGACAACCGCCGTATCAGCTCAAAGATAAGAATATGAATAATAATCAAGTTTATCAAGGAAATTCATCTAATCAGAATTTACAATCATTACATAGATCCTATCCTCAACATACCACTCAAAGTATACCAGTAACTCAGAGTTCAACACTACAAGAAAATTGATTTTTAGTGACAGGAAAATTTGTCATTAAAAGTCAATATCCAAATATTATAGACGCTTAATGACAGAAATTTCCGCCACGGCCCGCTACCATCGCTTTCCTAGCTAAAAGTAAATAATGACTATAGAGTGTCCTATCATTATTGTTTTGTATAATTTATGACGATGTTATACTCTCACTAAAAGTTCATATTAATGAACATAATTTTCATCATTGTTGCTTCAATCTCCCCTCATTGAAAATGGTAATACTCACAATATACCCGACATTAGGTTATCAATATTTCCGGTCACCATAAGTCTTTTTTACCGCCAATATTTACTTGTCATTATTAATTATACCATCATTATTAATTATTAATATCACTACAAGGATTTTACATTAAATTCATAATTACCTATAAATATTTAGCATGATGTTTTTAAACACCGAATCATCTAAGCAAGATGATCTGGCTCAACCTCAAAAGAATAAGCCAAATCAAATAGAATACTAAATGACAAAGTTATTTTAACACGCCTACACCACTCAAACACCAAGACATAGCATCTTCCCACTTAACTAACTTGAAACTACGAGGTGAACTAGAATGAAGCAGATTCTTCAGCTTATACAACAATCAACCTTATCAAGGGCTTCAATCTTGTAATTTGGGTAGTTGTGAAATGAACTGATATTCAACATGGTATGCCATGAATTCTACATCCCCTCGCAAAAATCAAGTTATCAAATGTGTAAGATGACATTTTATGAAAACTAAACTCTCAACAAAAAATTATAATCGTAAGACCAAAAGAAAATTATGGGCATGTCCAATGACCAA
Source organism: Gentiana macrophylla (assembly GCA_026214975.1). Classification (NCBI taxonomy): domain Eukaryota; kingdom Viridiplantae; phylum Streptophyta; class Magnoliopsida; order Gentianales; family Gentianaceae; genus Gentiana; species Gentiana macrophylla. Next base: position 7,848,539 of record CM047807.1, on the reverse strand, counting down.
ACACCTTTACAATATTTCCTTAAAAACATAAATAAACATAAGCATGCCAAAGACATCAAACAGAGACACAAACCGATACATAATAGTTTCGTATTCAAGTCATTAAGTCAAACCGTAACTTCTAGCAATCAACCTTAACCTATCGTAAAAGAGTATAAGACAATATGCAAGACACCAAAGACAACATATTCTAACAGCAAGAAAGGCGATTCTTAAAATGCAAACACAACATTAATTAAAGGTGTAGACGCCGAACCATACCGACTACAAATACTTGAACACACTCAACTCCATTTAAAATGATAAATAAGCCTTTAACTTTTATCCGTGGAGAGGTGAGCGTAAAATAGACATGGTGGCTCATTTCTCGCCAACATGGTGTTGACTATCTTCCTCATTTCTACTCAATCGTGGGAACGCTTGTTCAAAAGTGAAAATATGCTCGTAAAAATAGTACACGATTATTTGTCAAATGAATGTTTTAGAGTTACCTCAAACCTAATCTTCATTTGTTTTCAAGCGAGTCCTTCAGAGGCATACAAACAGATGCATATAGTAGGATGATCAAGACAATAACATATGTATACAAGACTGATATACAAACCTAGACATATTTCATGAAACATGTTGGACATAGCATGTAATCTGATCAGAGCATGTGCATACAAACATGTTGAGACGGACCGGACTAAGCATAAAATAGAGCAGTTTTCCAAATTTTGATCCTTTTTCAAATTACTATAAAGCAGCTGAAAATTCATCATGTGAAATAAAGTTCATGCATGTGGCCATGTGGGGTATGAAGGATCTATTTTTTCAGCCTGGCAAGTATCGGGATATGAGAAAATTTATGAAGTATCGTATTGAGGAAAAATTATACCTTGTTATTTAAGGAGCAATATAGCAATCACGGAGTAAGTCCATTTGCTTTTTTATATCATCCGATGTCTTTCCCTTGCCGAGTTTCCAAATACTTCCTCGATAAAAATATTATCAAGATTGCACTAGTTTCAAAGTGTGTGTAGAGAACCAAGCCTAGTGATTGCACATCATATAATACTACATATTCGGAGTAGAAGTAGAATGACGAGGTGAATGTCTACTTGTACTTGTAAGGATGTCGAGACTCAGAGTATGGAATACGATTGGCCTCGTGATTGAAGAAATCTATTTTGAGTATATTTTGAGGTAATGCATGAGTCTCGTCATAAAAGATGTCATCATCACATACACAAAACCTTGACAAGAAACAAATGCATGTACCAAAACAAGAAATTTTGTGTATTTCTAGCTTCCAAAAAACATGCATCATACTAAAGACAAGGCATATGTACAAATAATAAGAAAACACAACTGATTCCATTACATTACAATACATATTTACATTTCAATGGAAACATAATACATTATTGTAGTACATTATACATCATCATGTGCTAAACAAAAATATTTAAGTGTGTGGCCATTACTATCAAACTTATAGCACAATGAATAAAATGTGTGGAGATCAAACGCGCTTTATAGACAAGAGAAAGCTATGTACTCACCGAAAAAACAGCTTGTTACATCGGTTCGGGCCACTAATTTACTTTCACTAGTCTAGTATATTGCAGTTGTAAGGCCATTCCTCCATTGATGTAGGAAACACAATTATAAATTGAATAAATCGGTGAAAACAGAGATTTAATATGGTAAATCCTTCAAAACAATTGAAAGTAACTTTATGAAACTCCATCTAGCTAAAGAAAAAAAGGAAATATAGAAGCACATAAAGTTCAAACAGTAAAACTTCAAAGAAGTGGTGTTATACAAGCTTTCCTTAAAACAAAAGGTGCACAAGCTCTAAGAATGCCAACATGCACGTAAAGAATCGTTACCTCACCGAACATTGCCGAAAGAATCACTAAATGATATCAAATCATCTATGTAATCCATCTCGAACCTCGCCACGAGAGCATGTGCATAACCCATTGCCTCGCTTCTTTCCTATGTACAACCTTCGCCTTCCTTGCTTTCAAAGCCCTCAAAAATGAACCCTTTCAAATACAAACAACTTTTTAATGAAAACTATTATTAAGGAAATGGCAATTTGATTCAAAGGATTAATGACATAGGGGTCTACATTGAATTTTCCATCGGTATAAGATCTCGCACCTCCTTTAGAAGGTTTCAAAGTTTATTATTCCCAATCAGAATAAAACGACACGGTGCCGTAAGATCAAAGAGATGTCTTTAGACTCCAAATCAACGAATATGTAGAAGATTTTCCTCATTCCTATGTATAGTAAAATCTAATCTTACACGCCAATAGTATGCTCTCTATATGATCATCGCTTCTCTAGTAGCCTCAAAACAAAAGACATGATGTGAGCAAGAAATTTTCAAGAGCTAATGATAATAATACCTATAGCTTCACCCACTCCATTTGCTTGTTCATTTTGTTGAATAGAGTCCTCAATCAAGACGATCTCTTTTTCAATTCTAACGAATCGCTCAAGAACTTCAGGAGTACATACAAACCGTAATGCATAAGAAATGAACACAAAAACATGATAAACAAAAGAGCAACAACTAAAATAGCAACAATCTCATACAAGAGGTTGAGCACATAAAAAAGGCACCCGTGCATAAACGCCCGTAATACACAGGATCGAAGAATCTGTGGGCCAATTTAAGGCCTAATATCTACATCTTTGCTACATAATCTTTCAATTTGAATCCATGAATCCAGCTCACAAAAAGGCAATGTCCTTATATGCATGCTCTAATTATCATTCATGGTATGCTTTTTGTTAGCAAGATATTGGGACTGGATTATCATAATTATAGAAATTATGCTACATGCCTACATATATATGATATGTGCTATAATCAAGCAAATCAAACTACCAATATCATGCTATTTCCTATAATCATGCTTATGCAATCCCGCCATGCTAACACATTAATACAAAATTGCCGAGTCGTAAATCGAATGAAGCAGATCAATAAACGAAAGACATAAAAATACTTTCTTTCCAAAGTGACCTAAGGGATCCAAGAAGCACTTTTTAAGGTAGGCTGAAGAGTAAGAGAGACAATTGATCTTTTGTCTGTTGGAGATGCAATAGAATGGTTCCAATCAACCTCAAGCTAAATTCTCCTCCTTTTACCAACAAATATCACAAGATCACACCAGCAACCAAAGCCCCAAGCCAATTTACTACTAAAACTTACCAAGAGCCTAAAATAAAGAGGTACAACTGGCATCAAAACAAATGTGCAGCAGACCAAGCATATGGGCAAAAGACTACAACAGATCCAATAGTAATAAGGAATCGTCCAAAATAAAAGGATATATTCTTCTTCTACACAAAATCATTAATAGAAAAACGAGATAAAACAATTTGCAAGCCAAATGTCATTCCCATTTCTAGGTTTTAGTCTCGCTGCTCCACCGATTCTGCCACCTCAATTGCAAAAGCAAAATATCTCCGATTAATCAATGGGGTAGAAAGACTCAAATGGAGCACTTTAGACCTACATTTTCTCACCCCGGCCATCTCAACCCTAGAATGAAAGGATGTAATCGAACATAGAGAAAAGAAGCAAAGAGAAGTTGAGTGAGAAGAGAAATTGAGTGAGAAGAGAATAGGAAGCACGAGAGAAAATAGAGCAGCTAACTTACTCGTAAAGTCGAACGCTGAGCATCGTGACGCCCCGGAGCCGGAGGAAGCTGTGTTTTGGGATGAATAAAAGCACCGAGGATAAAGACAAAGCTGCCTCAATCGTAACGAAAACCTTTTTTTTCCTTCTTAAAATAAAAATATTGATAAGTTTTGTGGGAGAAGGGTGATGGGAATAAGAATTAGTCACTAGTAATTACGCTTTTAGCTATGCAAATTTTTACACCATTAAAAATCTAAACTTCATCTTTTAGTGTCCGTTTTTCCGTCCCGTCATGAAATTTTCGTCACTACAAAGAGGTTTTTTAGTAGTGCAACTCAATCTGCAGAAGGGGTTGAAAAATGGGAAAAACTGATGGAAAATATGATGGGTGTAGTATCTACTCAAGCTAAGAATATGGAAACAATGATGACTACTATAGTTCACCAAGAAGGACATGAGTACAATGAAAACATCTATGAGTGGACATGATACTGTAATGAGAACGATAGAAGCTTCATTAAGGAATATGGAAGATCATTTGAGTAGGAAGGTGAACGTAATAACAAGAGACCTCCCGGAGGATTACCAAGTAATACCGAAAGAAACCCAAGAGAGGTAAATGTTGTAGTTACTTAGAAGTAGGAAACTCTACGGTAGTAATGGAGTAGAAAACTTCGGGAATAATGAAGTAGAAAATGATTTAGATAAAAATGAAGAGACTAAAGATGAACTTGACTTTACTGATGAGGAAGAAGAAATCATAGAGAATTTCTTGAAAAGGAATAGAAGTTTGGAACCTGAGAAGGAAGGTGAGAAATGGGTAAAAATCCCTAGAATTTTGAAAGATCCCATGGATAAAGATTTAAGGAATCTATTCAAGGAACATGTTAGAATAGAAGATAAAGAGAACACGGATGAGAAACAGAAGAATCAAGGAATCAAGCAGAGATTGATTCAGTGGAACAAATTAAAAGAAAAATTCAAGAACTCAAACATGGCGATCAAGTAATACTCCAAAGGATAAAGGAAAAGAGAGAATGACTTCGAACCAAAGGTTATAGATTTAGAGTCTTTACCTTTTCCACCTAAAGATCGAATTAAAAAGATTAAGACGGTCGTAAGTATGCTCGCTTCTTGATACTTTTCGCCATATTCATGTTAATATCCTCGTTATCGAAGCTCGATAAATATGCCTCGCTTATGGAAAGTTTTGAAGGATATACTATCAAATAAGAAAAAATTAGAGGAATATGAGAATATATGCCTAAATGAAGAATGTTCTGCAATTTTACAAAGATAAGTTACCACCTAAAACGAAAGATCCTCGAAGTTTTACCATTCCATGTGGAATTGGAGGATTTCTGCTTAAAAAGGTCTTATGTGATCTTCGAGCTAGTATAAATCTCATGTCTTATGAGGATTATAGAAAGCTAGGCATAGGAAAGTTTACTAAGATCGAAATGACTCGCAAATGGCAGATAGATCGATTAAGTACCCTAAAGGAATAATTGAGGACATATTGGTTAAGGTAGACAAGTTCTATTTTCCAAGAGACTTTGTAGTTATGGAAATGGAAGAAGGATTTTCAGCGCCACTTATCTTAGGACGCCCATTTCTAGCTACAGGAGAACTTTAATCGATGTTCGTAAAGGAGAATTAATTTTGAGAGTCAATGAAGATGAAGTTGCTTTCAATATTTTCAAAGCTATGAACCATCAATATACATCACTGTAATCATGTTCTTTTATGTAAGATATTCATTCTCGTTTCTATGATAATCGCTAATAATTTTTGAAGATAGATTAGAAGAATGCTTAACTCTATCTATCTATAAGGAAGATGAGGAAGATACTGAAATGAAAGAGATAATCCTATCTCTAGACGAAGGCAGTTTTACTTTTAAACCACCATGGCATAAGTATTTGGAGTTAGAACTAGAAGGACCAGTTCTTAAATCATCAATAGAAGATCCGCCTAAGAATCTGGAATTGAAACCATTACCTTTAAATCTGAAGTATGCTTTTCTTGAAATTGATAATCTATTACCAGTTATTATTTCATCAACTTTAACGGAGCAGCAAGAAGATCAATTATTAGGAATGTTGAAAAAGCATAAGAAAGCTTTTGGATGGACAAATGTCGTATATTCGAGGTATTAGCCCCGAGATATGTGTTCATAAGATAATTCTAAAAGAAGATGCTAAACCTTGTATTCAACCGCAACGCCGCTCAACCCAAATTTGCGCTAATCGTTAAGAAAGAGGTTATTAAGCTATTAGAAATGGGAATAATTTTTCCTATATCGGATAGTGAATGGGTAAGTCCAACTCAAGTTGTACCAAAGAAAGGAGGTTTCACAAAGCTGAGAGAGAGATAAGAATGAATGGATCCCAACAAGTGGAAATTACAGTGATATCGAATGTGCATTGATTTTAGAAAACTAAATGATCATACTAAGAAAGATCATCATCCACTTCCATTCATAGTGCAAATGTTGGAGCGCTTAAGTGGACATAAGTATTATTGTTTCTTAGATGGTTATTCGTGATATTTACAGATTTTCATTGCAAAGCAGGAGATAGGAAAAGACTACTTTCACTTGTCCTTATGGAACTTTCGTGATATAAAAGAATGCCGCTTGGTTTATGTAATGCTCCCTCGCCACGCTTCAAAGATGTATGATGTCTATATTTTCTCGATATGGTTGAAAATTCTTAGAGATTTTTATGGACGACTTTAGTGTTTACGGAGACTCTTTTAATGGTTGTTTGTTACACTTAGAACGAGTGTTACAACGCTCATGAGGATACCAATTTAGTGCTTAATTGGGAAAAATGTCATTTAATGGTATCGTAAGGAATTGTACTAGGTCATAGAATCTTCAAGTAGAATCAAGTTGATAAAGCTAAAGTCGAGGTAATCAAAATTGCCTCCACCGCTAATCTAAGGACTTTAAGAGGATTTCTTGGACATGCAGATTTTATAGAGATTCATTGCAGATTTTTCAAAGATAGCAAAACCTCTAAGTCATTTGCTTGAAAAGAAGTATCTTTTAATTTTGATAGTAAATGTATGGAAGCATTTAAGACCTTGAAAGCTTAAGTTGATTATCGCACAAAGATTGGTAGCACCAGATCGAATTTACCTTTGAGATTATGTGTGATGCAAGCGATTTAGTCAGTAGGAGCTGCTTTTAGGTCAAAGGTATAATAGAATTCTCAAAGCTATTTACTATGCATCTCATACGTTAAATGCACCTGAATCGAATTATGCAACTACGTAAAAAGAGTCTGCTATTGTGATTTTTGCCTTAGATAAGTTTAGATCAGATATTGTTGGTTCTAAGGTAATAGTTTATACTGCACTATTCACTTTGAAGTATTTATGAGTAAGAAAGATGTGAAACCACGCCTTCTTAGATGGATTCTCCTACTTCAAGAATTTGATATTGAGATTAAAGATAAAAAAGGAAGTGAGAATGTAAGAGCGCATCATCTAAGTAGAATGGAAATCGATGAAGAATTAGGAAATGAAATTAAAGATTCATTTCCGATGAACAATCTGCTTAGAATAGATATGCCTTCAACCATGCAGCTTATTAAAGAAAAGAATTCCTTCTAAGGAAAATTCACCTTGGTTTGGAGATATCGTTAACTACTTAACCTCGTGATTACATTCCGCCTCATTGGACTTGGCAAATGTAAAAGAAGTTCTTTTATGACTTAAAATTTTATTACCGGGAGGAACCAGACCTTTTCCGTAAATGTTCGGATGGGATAATCGTAAAATGTGTGCCTGATAATGAAATTTTAAGTGTTTTATCGCTTTGTCATGATCGTGAGGCAGAGGTCATCATGGAGGTTGGAAAACCGCTTTTAAAGTCTTGCAATGTGGTTTTTTTGGCCTACACTTTATAGAGATGCGATACATATGTTAAATCTTGTGAATCATGTCAAAATGGGGAAATATTTCAAAAACATGAAATGCCTATGCAACCTATTTTAGAATGTGAGTTATTTGATGTTTGGGGTATAGATTTCATGGACCTTTCCTATATCGCTTGGAAAAGATTTATTCTTGTAATGGTAGATTATGTCTCGAAATGGGTAGAAGTCAAGCTCTTCCCACTAATGATACCAAGGTTGTCATACGATTCCTTAAAAAGAACATATTCACTAGATATGGCATTCCAAGGGCGATCATTAGTGATAGAGGTTCACACTTTGCAATCGACCATTTACTAAGTTAATTGAAAATATGGTGTAACGATAAGTTAGGAACACCTTATCATCCGCAAACCAAAGTGGTCGCAGAGGTGTCTAATAGAGAGATTAAAAGAATCATAGAAAAACAAAGTGGATTCAAACCGTAAAATCGGGCGCTTAGACTAGATGATGCGCATGGGCATACGTAATGCCTTTTAAAACTCCAATTGGTTGTTCTCCTACAAATTAGTCTTTGGTAAATCTTGTCATCTCCCAAAGAGTTAGAACACCGAGCCTTCCGGGCAATTAGATTTTCAATTTCGATCCTAAGGTCAAGCCGGTGATCATAGACTACTTCGCCAATGTAACTAGAAGAATTTCGCTTGATTCATATGAAAATGCTCGAATCTACAATGAACGCACAAATCCTTCCATGATAAGAGAATCTATAGTCGTGAGTTCCATGTAGGTGATCGAGTATTATTGTACAATTCACATTTAAAGTTGTTTCCAGAAAGCTTAAATCAAGATGGACAGACCATTTAAAGTAACACGAGTTTATAAACTGAGTCGTTGAACTAACTGATGGGAATACAACTTTTATAGTCAATGGTCACAGTGGTGAAACTATTTCGGAAGGTGAAGAAGTCTCTCTCATAAATGAAGTGATGTTGTTGATCGACCCTCCAAAGATTAAAAAGCAAAGGCTCGATAAGTCAAAAAGTATCACATTACTGTGTTTTATCTTTACTTTTATATGTCTAAACTAGTTTCGCTCTTTTACCGGATGTATTTAAAAGAACTGGATGTCTTTTTTAGATAGATTAGAATTTTTGTTTTACTTTTAAATTTAGGTCTTGATAAAGATATTGCCTTTACTATGAAGCTTTAGTTTTTGGAAAGAACAAGCAATTGTTGAGAGAGAAAAATTGAAAGAAATTTGTAATGGCACGTCGGAGAAGCTCGATAAAGAGAAGCGGCTAAGTTTTTAAGGAAGCAGACTGTGGAAAGATTGAACACAGTGGGGCAATGTGGGAAAATATAACTCAATCTCGTAACGAGTGTTTGAATGTAATTAAGAAGGAACGACAGTGGTTAACCTAAAATCCCGATGGACTTCCAAGACTTAATTCAAACGCTATGTTTCTAGGATTTAGTTTGCTTGAACGGTATGTTAGAAATCTGGAGTTTATAGAAATTGAAGAATTAGAAACCCCGTAAGTTCAAGTCTTTTATTGTTTTTAGTTTTATAAATTTTTTTGCATAACTTTGAAAATTTTATAAAATTGGATCTTTATAAAATTAAGGAGTTTTATAAAAGTTTTATAAAAAGTTTTTTAAGTTTTTAGATATTTTATAAGAATTAATATAAATTTATTGAATTTTTATAAACTTTTAAATAAGTTTTATAAAGATTTTATAAATTTTGAGAAATTGTTATAAAATTTATAAATTTTATTTTTTATTTTTATTAAGTTTTTATTGAGTTTTATAAGTTTTATATCAAAATCCAAAAAATAAAAAAATTCGAAAAAATCATAAAAATTTCACACGGACCGATCCGGCCCTTATCCAGGACCGATCCGGGTTCGATTTAACCTAAAAGGACGGGACCTTTCTTTCTTCTTCATATCTCCTCTTTTCTTCAAACAGCAGCCGCACCACCACCTCCACCCCCAAAAAAAATTTCTTTTTCTCTTCAAAATACAAATTACACTATACCATTACATATATTCTTCCTCTTTTACTCTCCTCTCTTCAACACAAGTGAAAAATTCGAAAAAGATCAAACACAAGCTCCATTTCATCCCGGTGGCTTCTACGACTTTTCCGGTCACTTTTCACCGTTTTGTTCACTATAAGGTATAATTTGTTTACTCTAGTTATCAATTTCATGATTTTTATAATTTTTAGATTTATTTTCAACTGTTTGGATTTTTTAAGTGTGTTGTGACATTTTATTTATGTTTTTTTTTTCTTGTTTTTGTTGTTCTTTTGTTATTCCAAAATTCGTAGAATGGCCTCATCTAGTCGCAAAATCTCTAAGAAGTTTAAAGCCTAATATTCCAATAGAAGTACCAATGTAGGTCTTAAAGATTTAACACCGGAAGAAGAATCATAGTTTTGTCGCTACAAACTTCACCTCAAGCTAAGAATGCTTATAAGAATATCTATAGTAAATGTGGAGTTGTGTTGGAAAGAGGCTTAGATTTTGATGACTTAGAGAGGAAGTTAGGCGATTTTTGCAAGACGCCAATGGTTGGATTTTGCAAATCGTGAGGACAGAGAGAGATCAATACTACCTTAGTGGCAGAGTTTTATGCGCTCATCTACTTTGACACCCACCGAGGATAGTATGATAGTAGTCTATCCCCTTAGGTCTGTAGACATGTTTCTTTTAGTCCCGAACTTATCAATGCCGTTTTGTGGGTAGAAGTTTTTCCAGATTTAGGAGGATTACAGAGCTGTTTATAGATTAGATGATCCTGCTATGTATGAGCAGATTGCCTCTAGAGCTCAGAGGGAGTTTGATGCTACAGCAGAGTGGGTGGACAACAGATTTAATTATGGGAAGTGTTTTAGAGATCTGAGGGCAATCAAAAGATTTTTGAGCCATACTCTCTATCCCACTACCAAACACACCGCCTTTGGTAAAGAAGATTTATGCATTACTTGGGCAATGATTCATGATATTAAGGTGGATGTGGGGAAAATTATGTATGTAAGGTTTTTCGAAGTTTATTGTTATCGCCAAGGCAGGAGTCACATGTACTTTCCTCGGCTTTATTTTCGATTTATGTCGTAGATCAGAGTTCCTTTCCTATCTAACGACAAATTAACTATGGCAGATGAGTCCCTCGATAGGCCCTAGTCCGAGGAGGTCTCGTGAGGGTTCGATAGACTCGATAGTTAGACGTAGTGCACCTCCACCAGCCCACCGGGCCAAAGATTTTCATCTTTTTCGATCAAAGCCAGCAGACTTTCTCCCAAACACCATTACTTACGATATGTTTCAACTTAGTGTCGATGTAGCCCGAGGACAGGCTAATATGGCTTTGTTTGCTGAGCAGAGTAGGCAGTGGAGTGATGATTTACGTAGAGGGATGTTGAGACATGAGCAGATGCATCTTAATCCTTCTTTCGATAAAACCGCCTTATCCGCTCCGCCAATCTGACCCATATACTTTACCAGATTGATAGCACCTATCCCACCATCTCGTAGCTTTCATCATATGCCAAATCCTTTGGAAGCCGCCTAGTGGTCGTGGTGTCTTTTATACTGTGTTCTCGTGGTGTCGTTACATCTAACCGGGAGGATTTTCGGATTTTGCAAGGATGACGCCAAGTATGAGTTCGATAGGTCTCGATAGCTCAGCCTCGGACCACGACTACGTTTCACACACCCGCTACGCCATCGGTTCCAAGTTTGAATGATCCAGCTTTATCCAAATTGAGGATGATGATGTTGACATTGTTTGATTTCATACAACTTTGTTAGTTTTAAACATTTTCTCGTCTGCTTATTTTATTTTCCGCATTTTAACTTTATTAAATACTAAGTTTGCTAATTTAATAGTTTTTCGCTTTCATTATCGCTTTTATGTCGTAATAGTAAATTTAATCATTTTTAATAGTATTTAAATATTTCATAAAAATTCTAAAAAAAAATAAAATATATATATATATATATATTTTCGTATGTCGTTTTTAAAATATAATTCGTGTATCAGTTATCCGTATCATTTAGATAAACTTTATTAACTTATATAAATTCTAATAGCCATGAGCCTATTAAAGATAAACAAGCAAACTTGAATTTTACAACCTGTACACGGTGAAAACATTTTAAAACCGGACCGGTCCGGCCAGTTTTCAGGACCGATCCGGGAGTTAACTTTGCTTAGTCATGCTGAAAGTATTGGTATGCATGCACGTGTACTCTAATTTTTTGACCATTTAAGGGAAGAGAGTGAAAGTAAATAAATTGTAAATTCACTTATTACTTTCATCTTTCACTGCTTTTTTAAATCGCTTTAAAATGTCAAACCGGTCATCACCGCTACCAATTCATACGATCCGGAGGCATTAGATGTTTTTGTCTCGAGTCTAGCGCTTCAAATGTTAATTTGTTGGTGAATGCGAGGTTTGCAAATTCTCCAATTTTGCTGAAAAGTGGTATCAACTATGAAAAAATTGATCACCAGGGAAGGATTTAATTCGTAATAGAGGTTGGAGAAAGTTTGTAAGGAATCCAAGAGGTAGGATTAATGTTTCTATCGTTAGGGAATTTTATTCCGCCTCTCTATCACAAGACGGTCGATCCGTCACAACTTATATCCGTCGTGGTACACTTATTCACTTTTCACCTCATATTATAAATCATATCTACTTAAATACCGATTTTCAATCAAATCCATAATCTTCATTTTGAATATCAGTGGCGTTAGGAACTCCTTTAACGTTGTCAACTATGTCACGGAAGCTTTTCCATATTTGTTTCCAGAGTTCGATCAAAATTACGACTCTACCACTTCACTTCTACCGCTCATCCGAGAGCATGGAAACACTTCATTAACTCACGAGTCTATCCGACTAGTGACTTTAAAATGGGTTAGTGATAGTGAGATACTTTTGTTGTTTGCGTTGATAAGGCGAGCTCATGTGGACTCTGGGGATTTTGATTTTTAGGACGGCAAAGAAACTTTGCAAAGGAACGGTATAATAATGGAAGGCCGATGCCTTTTGCCTGGTTAATTTCAATATTATGTATTCATTTGAACGAAGTCCCCAAATTGCTTTCATGAGATATATCCGCCTCGTGATTATCATGTAGAGGATTGCTACCAGTGGAAAACTGGTTGTTCATCAACTATTTAAGATAGTTGTTAGTGGTTTTATTTAAGTCTGTTTAAGGTTGGTTTGCTTTAATAAGTTAGTAAGTTGATTAAGGTTAGTAAGTTAGTTAGTAAGTTTGTTTTATTTTGAATTTTTAGTGTGTAATAGTTTCTATTTGTTTAATATATATGTTTGTTTGTTTTTAGTATAATGATGTTATCGATATTTATAACGATCATCTATAATTTTAATTTAATTTTCGAACCTACTTTTTTCATACTCATTGAACATCGACGATGCCACTTCGTAAGTGGGGAGTAGAGTTAGGTTTGAAAATTTCATTAAAATTTTCTAAAAAATTAAAAAAAAAATTTATAAAATATAACCTTTTTCATATAAATTAGTACTTTAATTACTTATTTCTTAGTTTTAATTTTTCTTGAATGATTTAAGTTAGTTAATATATGAATAAAATGATATAATTTGAGAAGATTAATTTTTGATTTAGTAAAATATATTAGATATATTATGAATATGTTTTATATCTTTTATAAGATTTTTAAGATTTTAAGTATGTATAACTAAATAATTTTTGTCAAATATTTCTTTTATGGAATTATTCAAGTAATTTTTATATTTATAAATAAATTTTTAGATAATTTTATTTTCAAGATAAATTATGAATTTGGAATCAAAATTAGAATGATGATTTTTTTTGGACACCACAAAATATAACTATAACCAAATAAATTTACTCCGAATAAATTTCCAATTTTGACCTACTACCTCAATTTTTTTTAAAGAGTGATCAAGACCTCACTGAATTTAGCCATTTTGATTAACTAGAAATTTCCGAACCCTTAGCTTGTTTTGATCTACATTTTTTTGAAATCCTTCGAGTTTGTAGACGCACTTATGAGAGGAGATGATGACAAAAATAGTTAAGAGTTGAGAAAAAATGGTATATGCTGAGATTGGAATAGGTAGATAGATTCTAATATAGATGTTCTCACCTCATGACGCTTGCAAGATAGCTGATTTTGGCAATAAGTTCAGATATGTTAGTATCCTATGAAAAAATTATATTAGGAACAAAGCACCATTTTTACACATAACTAATCAAATATCAGGTATATTCCCTATCTTTGATCGACAATATAAAAATAATAATAATGCCTGATGATAGTAGTCCAAATGTAGGTATTATCTCGAAATGTCCTATTCATTGGAAATGAAGGCATAAGTCGAATCAAAAGATCTCAAGAATGATTACGAGTTTAAGGAAACCGACTCGTAATTTTAGATCGAAAAGAGTAGTACTCCGATCAATCTTGATGAAGCAATGCTTGTAAAATTTGATTTTTCTACACACACTCACGCTTTAGTTCTTAATATTAATATTTATGTTTAAAAGAAAAAGAAAAAAAAAAGGAGAGAAAATCTGAAAAATAGTTGGAATAAAAGGATGTTACTAATCGGAATTGTTTTTGATAAAAATGTGAAGACGAGTGACGCATTTACTTTGCTCTTTTTTCTTTTTGATTTCCTTTTCTATCTTTTCGATTAATCAACGTCCTATCCTAATATATTATAAGCCATTGTGTCTTCTATCCGACTTAGTTAATGATTCCGAAATTCGTAATAATCAAGATAGAAAGTAATTTAATATTTTATTTATATTTATGAATTATTGCATGCATGTTTCCATCTGATTAACATTTGATATTTAATTTATTTAAGTTATATAAACTTTCTCTCTTATTAAATTTCTATAAAAGTCATAACTTATATGTTTGTAATATTGATTTATATATATTACTTTTGAAATTTTAATTTGATCAATTATAATATTTATTTATATATTATCGCTTATTTTTGCTCGATGACGATCAAAAGCTAAGTTTTGAGTAATTTGATGTATTATTTTTATATGATTAAATATACGTAATATTATTATGTTTTATCGATAAATTTATATAAAATATATGAAATTATGATATAATTGATATAAAATATTAATCTTTATAGTTTAGTATAGTTAGTAGTAAAAGTTAGTATTTATAGTAAAAGTTGTAGTTTTTACCGGTTTTTAGTGACCGGAGTATTTTGGTCTATTTTTACATGTATTTTGTGTTTATTTCATTGCAGAATCCTAAGATAAACTGAAATCCCGAGTATCGACATCTTTTTAAAGTCAATTCAAGTCGTTGGAAGGGAGTTATAAAGCATCACTCAATTTAAATGGTCAAGTGGGTAGTCGTTTTTTAATAAGAAAATCCCGAAAACGACACGTATTGGAAATGGCTCATCGAGAATACGTTTTCTGAAGAAGTGGTCTTGATGAAAGTTGTAGAGAATTCAACGAGATTTCCAATGAATCTTGAATCATGTCATTTGGAGTTCGGGAATGCAAGTTATGAATTTTACAAGATAATGATATAATTATATAATTATATATAATTATAGGTAATCATTACCTTCTCTAACCGCTCACATGAGAATCATCATTAGTAACATGGGGCAATCATTACACCGGACCGATCCGCAAAATTCAGACCGGTCCGGGAAGGGAGTTTTTCTATAAATAGGGATGCAGAGACTCACTTTCAGAGTGTACCAATATATATATACAATAT
Source organism: Gentiana macrophylla (assembly GCA_026214975.1). Classification (NCBI taxonomy): domain Eukaryota; kingdom Viridiplantae; phylum Streptophyta; class Magnoliopsida; order Gentianales; family Gentianaceae; genus Gentiana; species Gentiana macrophylla. Next base: position 7,833,214 of record CM047807.1, on the reverse strand, counting down.
TCTATATATATTCTCTATCCCTCTTTTCTTTAGTTTGTAAATAGGCCTTATGCCAAAATAAATAAAGTAGTAGTAGTATCGTGATAATGCTCGGAAATTATCGGAAGTTCGTTGTTGTCAAGTCGTTGTAATATCCGGAAAAGACGATTTCGAGTCGTTAGATTGTAATCGGGTAATTTCTATAATAATTATGTTTATGTTTGTTATTTTCTTCTTTTAGTTTTTATAATGTTATTAGGCTAAATCTAATAACTAGCCAAAGTTATGTAATCGTATTATTTCGATCTTTTCGTTAAAAGAATGATGTTAAAATAAAATTGATTAAAATTGTGTTAAAATGAATCTTTTTCTATTTCGCCACGTAACGATAACATATTCGAATGAAGTAATCAATCACGATGAATACCACATATAACCCGACGATGAACCCGACCGCAGAAGTCAGGATATGAGTAAAAATAGAAAACCGGAGGGTAAAATGGCCGCCTGATTAACGGAATCCTATTTCCTACCCGGGGCGATTTGTCCTAGTAAAACAAATCTTATTAAAATTTGTACTTAGATCTTAATAATGTTAAAATCACGCTTTAATTGAAACTACACCGCTTGTATTAAATCGATCCGCTTGACAACCGGAGCCTCTTGAATAACATCGCCATCCGACAAATGGAATCACCTCTTTATCCGGGGTAGATTTGTACTGCACTGCTTTGACTAACTAAGTTTAGCATGGGGCGCTTGTGGACATTGGATCGATGACAATTTGACATATGAAAATTTCATACGCCGTGTGAGGAGGAATTGTTGACATTAGAGTACACCGCTTCATTTACTCAATTGGACCTAATAAAAAAGGAAGATCGAACACATTCTATTAATTGAAAAGATCGAATAAATTGATTACATATACTTTGGCTAGTCTAGTCTATAAACTATATATTGGTATCTATATATTTATATATATATATATATATTTTACTATTTATGTACATCTATATATATTTATATATCTATATATATTATATTAGAATAACTTTTAAATTACGCATTTATTTTATGTTGGTTAGAGTAGTAGTAATCTGTGTTATAAAATTGAGGTTTAGATCGAGTTAATAGCAGCTCTCTTTGGTGTTTAACCACACTTAAAAGAATTACCACTTTTTTCCTCGAGGATTCGACACCGACTCACCACTTTATCACTACAATTTGACCCGATACATCGCCGGTTAGGATCCGTCTAACCTAGAAAAGGTCTCCATCCCTTTCTTGACACCGTTTCTAAGGCTTGGTTTTGGTGACGTCACCCCTCCTCCGGAGCCTGGACTCTTCCTCCTCTTCATCTTCCCTCTGCCGGTCCCATCTAGCTCTCAAGACCAACTTCTTCCCGGATAGGGTAGGAAGAAGAACCAGGATATCCTCAAAGTTGCTCGCACAAGCCCGAAAGCCAGCGGAAGGATCTAGAACGGTACCCACGGCCCGAAAGTTGCGGTGTATCTCAACACTTTCGTTTTTTTCGACCTTGATCGTGGTCGAGCCGGGCACCGCCAATCACCTCCTCATCTCATGCATCAACAAAAGCTCTACAAAGTTAGACATCTGTAGGAAATCGACAAGATAAGATCAAAGACAGTATAAACATTCAGAAATCAAGAAGCATAATAAACATAAGGATCCTATGAATATTGTAGTCGCTCTTCACTCATCTTCACATAAGGGTCGTACAAGAAGTGGATAATCGAGCAAAGATTAATTAATTCGTAAAATACTTCTTTAGTTCAAGACTCGATCCCACACTCTTGAATGTCTTTTATCATTTTTTATCGACAAATGTAGGGACGGACATCACATCGAAAGATCTGGCGTGTTCCACCCGCCTATGTTTACCACCACCTCAGTCGATAAAGAAAAACCAGCGCTCTAATTCCTTTTAGAAGACTCTCCTTCCGGAGGATACATACGCCATTTAAAAACTCTCCCGGCTCGGGAAGCGAGACAAAGTCCGGGAAGATCTTTCACTTGCTTACACTGATAGAAGGTCCGGAAGCACCCCACTGTGAATGGAATGTAGACACAACGGCACCAGATGGTGAAGCCAACAATGGCTCTCACACCATTAGGAACAATCTGGGCGATTCTTAGCCCATAGTGTTCCGTAACGCTAAGAGGGGCGAGGACAAAAGGGACCTCGCACCATAGTCGAGATGCTCCTTATATATAGCACAATATCCCGGTGGAGGTTGATAACCATACTTGCCAGGAGCAAGGAGTTGGGGATCGATAACCTCATATTAATACCGTGATTTCATACAGATAGAAACCATGGCCTTTTAAGTCAACATAGAGTTGATGCCATGATAACCAGCTTGCGATCTCAGAGCCATATGAGCCTTTAAGTTTAAAACCAATGAGATGTCCCTGAAGAAGAACATGGAGCAGAGGATGAAGGAATAAACTGGGGGGCTAAAACCAAATGCTCAAATCCCTTTCGGTTTATCAAGGGCAGAGGGATCGGATTTTCAGAATTAAACCTAAAATCGGAAGTTTCGCTCTCCGACTCAGGTACAGACTCCAATAATGCTTCGATAGAACTATCTGTGAGGATAATCAGTTCACTTATCAACAACAAAGCAATTAAAAGGGGAAAGGGGCAGAATGCTTACTTTATGTAGAGAAAAAGATTGGAGAGAGGAATAGCAACCGGCAGTGACTCCGATCTCTGATTTAATAGCGAAAAGTCGGTAATGTTTGAAGCGACGTGATACGACAGAAGGTTATAAGCCCCAAATGCTATCCGGGGAAATGATCCCACAAGTGAAACGTGGATGGAAAACGCCTCGTTTCTCGAGACCGTAATGACAGGGTCATAACGGTAACTCTGCCACGTGACCAAGCAAACCCTGATAATTTCAACAAGTCTATATAACAGTGGCCAAACAACACCTCTAACAGATCCGACCTCACAACAAGTAGTTCACCAGATCCGGGGCTTATGATGAGGTTGAAGTAAGCCTTGCCACGTGTCATCTTTATATTGGATAACCATTAAGTGAATACATAATTAATTAGTAGTAAAGGTCAAGAGCCTCAAGTTTTGGTGAAGAAGCGGACTTGAACCCCTGTGGAGGAGGTCACTGCCCTTCTTAACTTACCACCGCAGTCGGCTCGGTAAGAGTGAAGGTCGGGTAACACAAGATAGGTCGAGATGGCCTCAGAGGTTCGACGCAGTCGGCCGTAACCTTCTTTATTCATATTTGGCACATTTGCTTAATAATATCGACAAACATGGAAAGAATCCCATGACATAATGACACCGATCCTATCATTTAAATATGTCAATAATTATCCCTAAATTATGTGGATGCACACGTGATTATCCTTGGGACTAAGAATACGAATCCTTGTAGAACAAGGAAAGTGATGAGCCATCCCCTATATAAACAACCCTAAGGAACTACGAAAGACTTGATTCCTGAACAATTACAGGATACGCAGGCAACTTTGGAAAATAACCCAGGCCCAGTCTAAAAATAACAAACACCGCCCCCGTTTTACATCTTGTTCTTGGGGCATATTCTTGGACTAATTGTCACTAGGGAAATTAGGTCCCGGATTTATCCATAGACGAGATCCAACATCGTCATGGAACTTCAATACGAACAAGCACTCGAATCGATTCAATTTTTGTTATTTTGCATAATGGATGCAGGAAAAAAAATAGTGCACAGTTTTAGAAATGTGCTATGAATTTTATGTCTCTATTCATTCATTAATGTTGGAATTGTTGAAATAGTGTCCTAAACCCAATCGGGTTAGACCGATCCGACCGGTCGGATCATTTCTTCTATTTCGTTATGGTTATACATATAATAAATGACTTTTCTGTTATTATATATTTGTTCGCTTAACGGACCAATTATGATATTGTATGTATGATAACATCCTTAGTGTTAACCAAGTCATGACCATCCTCACGAGGTCAATGACAAAAGAGATCAGTGAGAACTTCATGATGTATGATACTGCAAAGGAAATCCTTGAATAAGCTAAACACCTCCAAATGACTTGGATTTTTGATATATTGTAGAAAACATCCTGCACTATAATTTTTGTTTTCGAACCAAGTGCAAATTTGTTTTGATTTGAGCACAATCTGCAACACACGACAGTTGATGAAGTCCTGAAATTTTTTGACAGCTTATAGCAGTAGATGAAAAGAATTATTTTGACAGACCTATGGCTTCCCAAAATTTTTGATTTTTGAGCATCATAGGTAAAACTAATATACTCACAGATTTTCTCTTTGCCTCATGTTCAAAATCACTCGCTTTGTTTTGTGCAAATCAATTATTTCATGGCTTATGTATGCACCGAATTTCTCAAAACATTCAAGTCCTCTCGCTTCAAGAAAGGATGTAGTCTTTCTTTCACCCTGTAAATTATGGTGTAGTAGGTTATAGGAGATGAGAATACTTTGATTTATCTGATTTTTAAGCTAGTTGTTACCCAGGATAAGAAGTTTGGTAGGTAGAGACTGGGTGTTGTCGTTATAGTGCTCCTCGATGGCAAGAAACGATTGCGTGGTGATTTTCCAATCTTATGTCTTCATTAATAAGGTTCTCTTTTATAATCATCTAGTTTCCTACTTGGTTATCCCAATTTCAATCGTTTCCCCATCCACACTAATTGTAACCCATGCTCTGGTTAAATCCTTCATTTGAAACTTCTGAAACTCGGTAAAAGTCCCTTATTACGAAGTTTTGTTTTCCAAGTGTGTACATTTTTTTTGATGTGCCTTTTTTTAAGATGTTTTCATCGTGTCAAATGCTTGATTTAAGAAAAATAAGTTTCTCATCCTTCGAACTATTTGAACTGACAATTGCATATCTTTCCAACTATATCATGTTTAGCTATTTCGGGGCAACACTTTTGCATCCTAGTGATTACCCTTAATGCATCCCCTACAAGATGTTTTAGTACATACTAACTTTTGTTTAAAGACTCGACTCTACAAATCCTTCATTTTCTCTTTTTGCTATCGCTTGGTTTATGTTTACCAAAATTCTTTGGCCTAGCTTTGCTCGAGATGGGTTACACACGAACTCCATATGCAAATTGTATCCTTTCCAAGTACTCCTCAGTCGTTTCAACATTTAGTGTTAAAGCTCTCATACTTTGGCACATAGTTTTCATCATCCTCGTGTTTGGATTTATCCAACCTGAGTGAAGGCTTTTGTTTCCGTGTTTTCCTTTCAGGTTAAACCAGTTACCGTGCTCCAAAAATTCTGGAAATTTTCCACAATATAGACCGATGTCTTATCTACAATTTATCTTTTTACATTGATTCAATAATTGTTGGTCCCTTGGAAATGCTAACACAAGTTTAGAGGGGGGTGAATAAACTTGTCACCAAAAACTTTCCTGTGAATCGAAAGTACCCAGAATCGAAGTTTTTACTAAACTCAAATCGATGCTCACTTCGCTTTTGTTCTCGTCCCTTAACTTGTGCGGAGTTCACTAACACAATCGAGTACAAGTCAATACTGACTTATATTTAGTCTAGTTAATCGCAAATGGATAGAACTAGCCTTTTGTGCAATAGATGTGTCAATGAAAATCTTAACCTCCTATGTATCAGTTATGTGCTGACTCAGTGTCTAGTGTTTGCTGAGTGAAATGATGAGATGCTTATGCAATAAATAAAACAAACATAAATGCATAAAGTAAATCAACACAAGATTTGTTTATGGAAGTTCCGGTGGTGTAATCCCGCACGCCTCCCCTCTCCTCCGTGGTGTAGGAGGTATCACTAGAATCTTGAGATAATCAGTTACAAAATCCTAGCACAATGACAGTCCTTCACGACACCCTAGTTTCATTGTCTACACATAATGAAGAAAGGTGAGATTGCTCCCTTCACTCTGCACACTGATCCTTCGGAGGTAGAATCGCTCCTTCACCAGCTCACCATTAACACAAACATAGTCCGCAGACTGCACCAACAGCTGTGGCAACCAAATTGCAACTGTTTGAGGAAAGGTGGAGTTGCTCTCCTCAGACTATGCACAGCCAACCCTTTTTCACAAAGGTAAGGTTTAGAATTAATCAAGAGATTAATTGGTGAGTCGCTTGCTTTCTCGATCTGGCTTTGTAGCTCCAAGATGCCTTCTTTCCCCCTTAATGGGTTACTGGATCTTTCTTTATACTCTCCAAGGCTATTCTGTTGGCTTCCCCTTTTCTAGATATGCAATCTGATTTTCTGGATCTGTATCTTTAGATATATGCTTGTAAAGCTCATTTTTAGATCCTTCTCTCTCTCTCTCTTACTTCAAGTGATTCTCTTGTGCATTTATAGGGGCGATGTAACGGTCACTAGCTCTTGTAGCCCTTACATTTGTTGTTTAGCCAATGTTCATATGTACGACCTTTTGTCGTATTGATAATTCAAATCCAACAAGGCCTTAACTCATTTTTCTACTCTTCTTCAAAACTGAGTACCTTGTATATTTGACATCCGAATTTAATTGACTAAGTCAGAGTACACCATTCAGTTTCTTCTTTTCCAGGTAACTGATAATCTTTGTCCTTAAGATTATTCACTTTACATGATCTATAGTTCGGGCCAGTCACCACAGACTTGCTCGAATCCTCGACTTATAGTCACGACTTAATCAGCCTTCTAACCGAGTTTGCCACCTCGCTTCTTCGTCTTCGACAACCGAGTCTGCGTGCTCCTCGCTTCTTCATTTTTCTAGATGAGTCAATCGAGTCAGTGTCCTCAAATAACTTATCTTCTTCAATTTTCTCATAATCGAGTCTCAAACCTCGCTTCTTCAAATGTATACTCGCTTTTCTTGTTTGTGACTCGCTTGTTTGTCTAGTTCCTATCTATTACAATGCTTGTCTCTGAAACAACCTATACAAAGTTCGGACTCTCGATAGAACTTATACATTTTTCTAGACCATTTCTTGCTTCTTCTTTCATTTTGCACTATAACGCTTAGTTATGACTTCATCATCATGGGTTGTAAGTGATCTTACTAATTACGTGATTTAATCATCATCAAAACACAAATATTATTTCCAACAATTTCCCCTTTTGATGATGTATCATAACCCTCCCTAAAAGCAATAATAAAAGAATAGTGCAAGAAATCATAACAAATTAAAATAACAAACAAAGAACAATCTGAGTTTATTACACAGTAAACTGAATAACTGGTCAAATTACAATTTTTCTTTTTCAATAGAAAACATATTTTCACCAAAGAAAATGCTTCTTTTTGTTTCCATAAGTCTTCTTTCTTTTCCCTCTTCTCTTGATTCACCATCTCTAGGCTTGATTTTCAGATATTCACTGATCAATCGATTAGCCTCTACGTTGTCTTGATTTTTGAGCTTTATCAAGATCTCTTTAATCTCCTCATTCATCATCTTTTCTTCTTCTTTTGAAATCAAGTTATGTTTTTCTTTTTCAACCTTTCTTTCTGATTTCATTTCAGCTTCCCCCTCAGTTTTTATCTTTTTACCTTTATCTGCCTTAAACTTTTCAAGAAATCACATGACATTACAAGCTTCTTTCTCGATATTCAACATGCTTTTAATCGAGGCTTCTTCATCTTCCTCATTCTAGTTTCTTTAAAGGCTTCTTCGCAGCTTAGCTCTTCAATCAGATTATCAAATGCTTCTTCATTTTGTTGAATAGTCAGTAGATCAGCATCTACTTGTCTATCTTGTTCTTCAACCAATAGTCTGGCATAAACCTCTTCAGTTTTGTCAGCTTTAGCATCACCTTTAGCTTCATCACCTTTAGCTTCATCACCTTCAGCTTCATCTTCCCCCTTGTTTGAAGATATGAGAAAGCTTTCTTCAAATAACTTTCGCAGGGTGATGATGTTTGAGTATTTGTTCAAACCTGAATAATTTACTTGTTCAATTAATTCATGTAGGTTGAAAAGTTTCTGCTGTAGAGTTTGTATCAGACTTTCGATGATCTCTTTTGCTACTTCCAATCTCTCTTCAATCACAGTTGATTGGCGTTGAGATTCTTCAGTTGCAGATTTGCTTGTGGATGCTTCATGAAATTGAGATGAGGAGCTGGCTTCATGATAATGAAAATGAACATCATGACTTGACAGCCTTTTCATACTCACCACAAAATTCAAAGATCTTCCAAGGCTTCTATTTGCTCTTCATTGCACTCTCCATGCGTCTCGGTTGGAAGATCACTTTCTTCGCTTTCTTCACGCTCACTTCCTTCGCCATCATCAACTGAATTACATCTTCGCCAGCTTTTTGCCTCGAAACTTGTTCCACATTCTTCTCTGCCTTCTCGAGTTCTATCATCCAAACTTACGCTTTTCTTGAGCTAGAGTCCAAGTTTCTTTTCTTTCTTCTTCAACAATTTTCCTCTTCTTCACTCCAAAGTGGACACCGATTTGTGTTCCACTTCTATTTCTCGTGGATCTTGAAATGGAGAAATAATCTAGTATCCTTTGAATTAGATAAGTGAATCCTTTTCAATAAAAACTTTTCTCCAAAGTGGCCTTTCTTTATTTGGCTTTTCTTCTCGTCTGAAATTTGTTTGATCAATTGATTGAGAACAAACTTGTTCCAATCTACTCTCTTCAAACCATATAGCATAGATCACTTTAGTTTATCTCACAAAAGAGTGTAGAAATTCGAGTATGACCAATGACATTTTAAGTCGGAAGGATCGTCAAGAATGCGAATTCTTGTCTCAGTTGATAGATGGATCCAATGAAATTTTTCTCGTCCTTGTTAAGTGCTGTGACTTTCCAAAGCTTGCCTTTTTCTTCATTTCCAAATGTGAGAGATGAATATCCTCCGATTATGTCTAAACCAAAGACTAGTGAAAGAAGATGTTCATTAACAGTAATGCACTTGTCTTGAACCGTTGTCCTGAAACTCTTCCCATCATCGGTGATTTTGGCATTTTTGTAGCAGTCTTTGATGCTGTCTGGACACAAAGTAGTGACCTTTGTATCAATCAAATTCTCCAGTCCTCGAATTTTCTTGATCTTGTTTACAATCCGAATTGATAGAGTGGAGTTTGAAAATTCTTGACAGAAATCATCTAGACTTGTGGTGATTCCATCATCAATATTGTATTGCACCATGGATTTACGAATTAGAATTCTTGGTAGAATCTTGAGTGCTTTGAGATTGATTGAACAGGATTTCGTCAAGATTGCGTATTTCAATCGTTTTCAAAATGAGAGTCGTGTCACATTCAATGAGATTTATAGGGATGTACATCTACTTTTTCTCCTAGATTGACACGTGGCTTCGAGTGATTTATCATGTCAGCTCAAGCATCAGATGGTAGCTGGAAAGTTTTATGCTTTAGACCAATTTGTCCTTCATCAGCTTTTGTTTGGAAGTCAGTTTTCTCAGGATTCGGCATTGAGAACTGACTCATCCTGCAAAACAGTTTTAAGTTTTCTTCGGTACCCATATCTTTTTGGGTCTGGCTGAATTAGTTACTGAAGTATTACTTTCAGTTTCTTCAATAAAAGAATTAAGCTTTCTCATTTCTTTTTTAGATAAACCATTACGCTCGACCTTAGTTGATTTCACAAGGATTCCTTTAGATTTTACATCTTTAATTTCTTTGTTCAATCCACTAGGTCTTCCAGTATCTTGATGTCTAGAGTTTGCACTCCTTGAAATCTTAAGACTGGGTAGGGGTGCGGAATCATCATCGCCTTTGTCAAATTTACTAGACATTAATCTTTCAGCAAGATTTGACATCTCAGTTTCAAGAAACTCATTCCAATCTTTTGTTTTGTCAAGTTCTATGTCTTTTAGTTTCAACTCTAACGTGAGTTTTTCGATTAACTTGACAAGCTTAGAGTTTCTTTGACTGAGTTCAGCGAATGATAACTGAGTTGAAGAATGTACCTTTTCTTGATGGTTTGATACAGTTTTAAGATTTGACTGTACATTCTTTTGTTGCTCTAATGATTCTTCAATATCAACAGTTACTTGCAACAACTTATTTTCTTCTTCTTCTGAGAGATCTCTTAGTGATGGAACTCCTCTGGATTTGTCAACATGTACATTAAGATTGTTATCCACATCATCACTGAGTTGAGGTTCTGGACTTGTCTGAGAATCATTAAACCTTTCAAATATTTGATCCTGAAAATCAGATACATTTTGCAAACAATTAGTGAGGGGATGAATAAGCCAACTTCTAATTCTAGATGTATCCATTTTAAATCAAACTAAATGCTTTTACAACTGATATAGTGAGGGGTCTTCAACAATTGGTTGCTTCGATACTAATTGTTGATATCGGAAATAATCGATGCTCGCTTATATCTCAAAGCAAGAATGACTTGGATCTCCTACAAAAAGGAAGAACTGCTCTGATACCAATTATTGGTCCCTTGGAAAGGCTAACACAAGTTTAGAGGGGGGGATGAATAAACTTGTCACCAAAAACTTTCGCAGAACTGAAAGTACCTCAGGAACTGAGTTTTTACTAAACTCAAACTGATGCTCAGCTCAGTTTTGTTCCTGTCCCTTAACTTGTGCGGAGTTCAGCTAACATTACTGAGTACAAGTCAATACTGACTTATATTTAGTCTAGTTAACTAGCAGCGGATAGAACTAGCCTTTTGTGCAATAGATGTGTCAATGAAAATCTTAACCTCCTATGTATCAGTTCTGTGCTGACTCAGTGTCTAGTGTTTGCTGAGTGAAATGATGAGATGATTATGCAATAAATAAAACAAACATAAATGCATAAAGTAAATCAACACAAGATTTGTTTATGGAAGTTCCGGGTGGTGTAATCCCGTACGTCTCCCCTTCTCCTGTGGTGTAGGAGGTATCACTAAAATCTTGAGATAACTGTTACAAAATCCTAGCACAATGACAGTCATTCACGACACCCTAGTTTCACTGTCTACATATAATGAAGAAAGGTGAGATTGCTCCCTTCACTCTGCACACTGATCCTATGGAGGTAGAATCGTTCCTTCACCAGCTCACCAATAACACAAACACAGTCCGTAGACTGCACCAAAAGCTGTGGCAACCAAATTGCAACCGTTTGAGGAAAGATGGAGTTGATCTCCTCAGACTATGCACAGCCAAACCTTTTTCACAAAGGTTAGGTTTAGAATTAATCAAGAGATTAATTCAGGGAGCTGTTTGCTTCTTCTGGATCTGGCTTTGTAGCTCCAAGATGCCTTCTTTCCCCCTTAATGGGTTACTGGATCTTTCTTTATAATCTCCAAGGCTATTCTGTTGGCTTCCCCTTTTCTAGATATGCAATCTGATTTTCTGGATCTGGATCTTTAGATATATGCTTGTAAAGCTCCTTTTTAGATCCTTCTCTCTCTCTCTTACTTCAAGTGATTCTCTTGTGCATTTATAGGGGTGATGTAACGGTCACTAGCTCTTATAGCCGTTACATTTGTTGTTTAGCCAACGTTCATATGTACGACCTTTGGTCGTATTGATAATTCAAATCCAACAAGGCCTTAACTCACTTTTCTACTCTTCTTCAAAACTCGAGTACCTTGTATATTTGACATCCGACTTTAATTGACTAAGTCGAGTACACCATTCGCTTTCTTCTTTTCGGTAATCGATAATCTTTGTCCTTAAGATTATTTAGCTTTACATGATCTATAGTTCAGGCCAGTCACCATGGACTTGCTCGAATCCCGACATATAGTCACGACTTAATCGACTTTAATCGAAGTTTGCCACCTCGCTTCTTCGAGTCTTCGACAATCGAGACTCGTGTCCTCGCTTCTTGATCTTCTAGATGAGTCAATTGAGTCTGTGTCCTCGGCGAACTTATCTTCTTTTGATTTTTTCATAATCGAGTCTCAACCCCGATTCTTCAAATGTATACTCGCTTTTCTTGTTGTGACTCAAACTGTTTGTCTAGTTCCTATCTATTACAATACTTGTCTCGAAACAACCTATACAAAGTTCGGACTACAGATAGAACTTATACATTTTTCTCTGGACCATTTCTTGCTTCTTCTTTCATTTTTCACTATAAAAGATTAGTTATGACTTCATCATCATGGGTTGTAAGTGATCTTACTAATTACGTGAAGAATCATCATCAAAACACAAATATTATTTCCAACAATAATCTTTATGGATTGTTCGTAAAATCAATGTTATTGCCGGACACTCCGCCTAGAAAATCTGCAGCAAAGACCTTCACTTCTTATTCTGTTTTGATAGGTTAAACATCTTAAAATGACCTGAATTTTTGATATGTTGCGACAATAATTTTATCTACAATTTTCCTTTTGGAATTAAGTTCATATTCTTTTTCGCTTGATCTCGATTTGCAATTCAACTCGGTGATTATTAATCTGAAATTTCGACAAACTTGTGCAATCGTCGAGAAATAACTGCTTTTGACCGACTTTATCTCTTTAAACAATTCCAATATTTTTATATCACTTGGGAAACTCCATTATCTATATCTTTTCTCCTTTGATCATGCTCAAACTCATTTTCGTTTGGGCTACACAAGTCGATAACGACAGTGTCCGATGTAAACATCTTACACAAAGAAATTTAAAAGGAATCCTCACCTCTTTGACTCGTGGTTGGGGCTAAGAGGGTAGCAAGTTACGATTGTTATGTTTAGGAGTTCCCGAGTCCGATCTCCTTCGAGTTAAACCTTTTAGTAGAATGCTTGTAAAACTAACATTATAGTTCTTTGCGCTTGTAAACAAGAACCAAGATGCTATCCTCCAAAGATGCCATGTTTGATTTTCGCACCCTTTTCCGTGCCCTTTTGTAATTATACATTTTCAGGTAATCTATTTCTCATGTAATCCCTCACTTGAGATCTTTAAGCCCAACAAATCCTCTCCACTTGTTGTCATGAGTTACCTCAGAAACATATCTCCATGAGCCTTTTTCCTCTTAACAAGTTCATGCCTTCTTACTCCCCAAATCAAGAAACATGATCTCTTCAGAAATGTAGTGTTGCACTCCCATCCTTCTTTTCAAATTCAAATTTGACTAAGCCTTCTGATGTCAGAACATTGTTCATACTTGTGTTCATTCTCAGCTTCCCTCCTAAGGGTAGTGTTGATTTTGTAATCTTTCCATCTAATCCTACTTGTTCTTTCAAGGTATGTATCTCATCTACTTACCAGTTGGACCTTTAATCCTACCCTGACATCCATCTTCAGTTACTTACCTTCAACCTCATAGCAAATTATGTTAAACCAATTTCAAGCAGAAGGTAGTTTATCCAAGGTGCCTTCTGAACCTATCTAGCCATCCAACTTTTGAATTCCTAAAATTCTGATCTCCAATTCAGATTAATGTACCTTGTAACCTTCAGTTTTAACTCTCTTTTAGGCCATTTAGAGCCATGAACCGCCGTTTACACCTTTTTGACTTTCCACCTTCTGTTATGTCATTTCTATCACAATTTTGTCATACCGGTTGAAAGTCTATTTTATTTTAACCTTTTCATTCCCACACAAGGAATAACCTTGAGCATTTATTCCTTGGAAGTGTACTATTCCTCTCGAGTAGTGCAACTTTAAAATCTTGAATTGGATCATCAATGATCTTTCACACTTCCTTGAAAGTTTGAATTAATTCTCAAATCGAACTTTATCCGACCAGTTCTTAAGTGTCTTTTTTCCTTCACTTAAAATCTTGTTTGTAAACACTTATCCAAACTTTTGATATTCCCTTACAATTCCTTGAGGGAATTCTTTTAAATCTTGAAATAATCTCTCTTTGACTATCGCAAACTTGGGCACTTCTTAACAAGTGTTTATTTTTTCTGCACCTTTGGTGTACTCAATTTTTTTCTCCATGGCTCCTTCATGTTGAGAATCTTGCTCTCCTTTGATTTCTAAATTCTTTTTTTTTAGTCCTTCTAGTGCTTGACCTTGCACATTTACCTTGCTTTTCTGTTGTGTGATGTTTCCAAGTCCATCAAGTGATGTTTCCTTTAACGTCTCCACTTTCTAAAGACTTATATGAAAGCTTATTACCATCCTTTCAAGTTGCCTCCGAGTTCTTTGCAGACCACCGTATCTTGCAGAATTCCACTCTCTAAAAAAAAGTTCATCTGCAAGGTGTCCTTTTGTTTTCCTTTTGGTGGCTATCCTTTGTGTTATGATACAATGTCTCATTCTCCAGTTTGGAACCACCCTCAATTTTTCCCCAACACAGAAACATCTTGTTTTTCTTGTAACCCAAGCAACCTTCCTTAGTTCAAGTGCATTGTACCCTTCCTCGGCTCACCTGGTTGGCATACCACCGTGGTACCCAACTTGTCACTTTTCAACTTCATTTATTTTCCAAGCTAACCCTAATTGGCACAAGGATTGGATCAGGCCTCTAGAGAAAAAGTATGGCAAAGCATGTTCTCCATCCCCAAAAAGTCTCAGAAGTCCTACAGCTGGGATCGTTGCAGTTCGTCAGCAAGTTCGTGGTGCCACGATGGAAGTTGGGATCGAAAGAAGTCAAGTGTGCCAGAAGTGTGGTTTCGGCTGGGAAGATTCAGCTTTCCGGGTATAGGTCAGCAGGAGCAAGCAAAGAGTATTGAACCAATGATTGCAAGATTTTGAGGCAGTTGATGAGTACGTGAAGGAATAAGACAAAGATCCAGTTGTCTCCGGTTACAAGTGAGTGGTTAGAGCCAACCAGCCATTGGTCACGAGTTAGATGAAGATGGAAACCGTTGGCATCAGAGTCAGCTTTGGGTTCCGAATTCGGAAGATTTGGAGGGACAATAAAGAATGAAAACCATGATATGGCAATTGCAGTTCATCTCGGAGCGACCAAGATGTACAAGAGTTGGAATAGTATCGCTGACGATCTTTCATGAAGATAGAGATAGAAGAACGCGAGTTTTCTAGGATGAAGTGAATCATCACAACCTCAAGTTGGCTCAAAACAAGCAGAAAAGTTGGGAAGATGGAAGAAGAAGAAGACTGTAAGAGTTAGAAGATGAAACGCTTTGCAATGTCCAGAGTTCAAGTACCTCCCAGTTACGTTCGAGTTTTGAGGATGAAACTCCTCTTAAGGAGGGAGGAATGTAACGTCCCGACTTTTCAGAAAGGGTAAAATAGTAATTGGTTCTCGATGCGTTTGGTCCGGCACCGGACGATTTTAAAAAGGAGTTAAAGTTCGGGACCGTCGGAAAGGCATGAAAGGGTTTGTGCTTTGATGAACTAGAGTTCATCAATGTCGTGTATGTGCTAGGCCTTGTCCGTGTCACAGTGGTTCAGGAAAGAGAGTATTGTATGTGAGGATCTTACTTGAAAACACTTAGGTGGCTAGTTAACAATGAGATAATAATTACATACGTGTAGTAAAAGATAAAATGTCACTTATTCTCGGTTAGGCACTATTTCATATCTCAAGCGATGTGATACGCTCATAAAAGGTGAACAACGCCATCGCTCAAAAAGGTCAAGGGTAGTGGAGGAAATTCATTGAACGATATGCATACCGGGAGATCCAGGACTATCGGTGCTAATCACCGTAGTTGGCAAGTATATCTCATGGTGGAATTTTCATCATGCATAGTGTCCTTGAGTAATGATGTAACCAAGATAAGTTAAGCTAGAAACATATAGTCATGACATGTCGATGGGCATGAAGTGAACTCTAGATTGATTCGGTCTCATAAAGATAATTTAATAATCATAATAATAGCCTTTCGTTGTATAACTTAGTTATTCATTAGCTTCTCACTTTTACTAAGTACTTTGTAATTACCTCCCTTGCATTTTCTTTTGGATGCATTGTGGGGTGAGAAGACAAACAGGTTGCCCAAGTGTAGATGACGACTTTTGAAGACTTTGAAGTCTTGACGAAGCTTTTAGTTTATTTCTTTATAAAGGTTGTACTAGACTAGTTGTATTCCTTTTCTTAGACTTGTTGTACTTCTACTTTTAAGACCTCGTATTGTATAAGTCTTTTGGGCTTTTGTCGTTGTAATTTAACTATCCATCTTTAGTATGGTTGGTTTTCATTCTTAGTAGATTTATGTTTTTACCCGAGTCTTTTAGCTTCCGATTGCTTTATTTTGATACGACGACGCAGAGGCTTGTGATAATATTAGATTTATTTAACGCTATATAAGCGAACGCTTTCTTCCAGGATAAAAGTTTTGTATCCCTGAACGCAGACGTTATAAAGAATCATCTTTGGACGCATTTTCATGGAATAAGACCTAATCTTCTTAGGTGGAATTCTCCATTGAAGCTTAATTTCAAAATTGATACAAGCTTTCTTCTTAGGAGAATATATTGCTTCTTTGTAGGTAGTAAAGCTTTAATAAAACATCATACACTTCCAAAACAGTTACATGAAACAAGATAGACAACATCATACACTTCAAAAATGTCTACACCACTGACCAAGATAGTTCCAAAGTAGGTTACATCCAAGAGACCAACATACTTTTTCATAGTGCCAATGATAATTCCAAAATAAGTTACACCATCAACCAAAATAGATTCATCCAACATAGTTTCATCCAAATAAGACACAAGACAAGACAAAATACATATTGTTTCATCCATCATCAAAGACAAATAGAATTGCTGCCCAAATGGTCCAATGCTTGCTAGAGTTGGGACAATGACATGTATTTCTTCTTTCCACCTTGATTTTAGTCTCTGCTACTCAAATGGTGTTGGTGCAGGCTTGAAACACTTACCACTTCTTAAATTTGCTTGCCAAGACTTAGTGGATTGTCTTATTTCATTTTGTCCAACAATATTGAGTTCATTTTTGCATGCAAATCCACCTCTTTTCCTCTTTACCTAAAATCCATCATGGAAGAATTTACCTAAAATCCATCATGGATGAAAAGGCTCACAAAACAATGCTCCATAAATTGAGGAATATAAATACAGGAAATAACAAATTATACCTTCAATTTGGTAGGTCTACTTGATGACTCAACTTCATTGTTCCATTCACTACCAGTTCCACGATATTCAGATGATTGACTGGCCCTATATTGAGAAACAACAATCTCCTCCTAACAAATATGAAATATAGCATTATTATCACTAATATAAGGAATTAGAAATGAAAATGAATGAAACATGATAAGAATAAACTACTTATCTCTTTGTAGATTGATCATTTTCAGGGCTCATCCGATTTCCTTGTGTACTTTTATGTTGACAACTTTTCTTATTGTGCCCTTCAGCTCGACATGCATTGCATTTAAGTGATTTTTGAAGTATGTTAAACCTAAATACACTTGATAGTATTTAAGGCTCCTCTTGAATTTTTCTTCATCTTCTATGAGGGCTCACCCATTCCCTTTCATCTAGCCCTCTCGGGTCTACCAACATCCCTACCAAGATTTGGTGGATGTAGAGGAATATAACTGGTTGGTCTCCACTCACTTATTCCATTGATAGACAGTATGACAAGGGCATAAACCTTCTTGTAAGTGTCTCTCCTACAAAAAATGTGAATAAAACCATAATAATCTAATCCTTCATTGAATGTTATGCGGACAATGCACGCTACAAGGGATACCGCTTAAGTCCCATTTCCGACACCCACAACTACCTTCCTTTAAATCCACATTATACTTGGAACAGTCAAAACAATTACTTTAATAGTGATACTTATATGAATTTATTGGAATGAAGCCCTGTACTTTTTCAATAGCCTCATCAATAATTTTCTGAATCTTCGGGCAAGAGGATCCTTTCTACTTATCATAATTGTCTCGGTTCTTTTTCATTCTCTTCATTAGGTACTCTAAAATCCACTCTAGTAATGACACGATCGGTTTCTCTCTTGCCTCAAGAATGCATGAGTTGAAAGCTTCACTTCCATTATTAAGCAACATGTCACATCTTGGCATGTCATTGAAGTGTGACTTACACTATTTTTTTCTGTGGTCTATCTTTAAACCACTTAAATGCATTTTCATTCAATGAACTCATATCGTCCATCCTTTTTTCAAATTCATTTACTGTAGTTGCCCTAGATGCTTTCCACAAAGCACTTTTCAAGTCTTTCCCCTTAAACCATGCCCCCTCAAAGTTCTCATGCAAATGTCTAACACAAAATCTATGAATGGCATTTGGAAATACTTCATGCATTGCACTAATTAGGCCCTTTTGTTTATCACTCATAATGTAAGTTGATAGTCTTCAGAAATGTTTAAATCAACCTTTAGAAATGTCAAGAACCACTCTCATGTATGTCTATCCTCATTACCAACAACTGCAATTGCAAGTGGGAATATGTGGTTGTTAGGATCAACCCCTAATACAATTAGTAAAACCCCTTTATGTGGCCATGTTAAATGGAAACCATCTAGCCCCAAAAAAGGACTACAACCATTTAATAACCATTTCTTCAAAGCATCTAAGCACATGTAGAAACTATCAAATCTAGTATCCTCATTCTCGACATCATTAGTGGTTATTATCATACTACTTCCAGGATTGGACCTTTTCACCTCATCAACAAAATCCCACAACAAATTGTACTGCTCCAAGAGTCTCCTCAATGATATTAAGTGCCTTTTTTGCCCTATAGGCTTGATAAGGAGAAATGTGACATCTAGTCTCCTCAATGGCATCAACCTTAAACCATTGTGTACTTCTATTAGGATCACTCTTGAGTTTGTTCAAAATTTTACCAAAAATCCATTTGACTCTCATGTTTTTGACAAAAAAAGTTTTGGCACAAGAATTCTTAGGATTATAGTCTCTAATCTGAAATGTCCATTCACCAGGAACATTTAAAGCATGAAGTTTTCACCCACATTCTTTGTCACTACATATGGCATGCATCATCACACTATCATTTTTTGTAATGTTGATATTCATATTAGTGTTGATAGCATGAGAGTGTATTTCCTGTCTGAGTATCTCGGTACTGTTAAAGTTCATTCCTAGTTTAAATGTAGGCTTGTAAAGTTCCACTGTGGTACAAGTAAGGAATCTGTGTTCCATATTGTCACCATCAGAATCTTTACCCCTATCCAATGCATCAATACTCTTACAACATCCTCTTCTTTAACAGATTCACTACACTCTAAACCCTCTTGAACCTTTGGACTTTCTAAGTTATCACTTTTTTGCTAATTCAGGAAATCATTCCACTTCAGGGTCCACATTCTCAGAAAATCATTTGTCATCCAACTCATTCGCATACTCTATATCATCTATATCAAACTCTAAGTCTTCAGTTTCTCCACTAAATTCCTCACTTTCATTGTTTACACCAACATCTTCATTCTCATTAACATCCCATTGACCAGAACACGGATTATCTCTATCACTGCCTACATAGTGGTTCAACTCATATACATAAAGCACCACTATATTATCACCTTTCATATTTTCATCAAATGGGTTATTCAAATCCTTGTCATCCCATATCAAAATAAACCCATCTTTTACATGATAATAAAGTCTAAATGGTTCCTTAACTACATCATTTTGCAGCAAACTACACAAAATATTAAAGTTCAAAACATCCATTATAATCGTCAAGGCCAACACTCTTTAGTTCGGCCAGTTCAAGCACTTTTGAGGAAAATAAAGAAACGGTGAGATAAGCACCCTTTTGTCCAATTTCAAATAACTCCAAATGCTTAACATTCGAACGGAGTCCATGTGAATCATTATCAGTATGGGTGTTCTGCTATAGGTTCATCCCAGTTAATCCAACAGATCAGACAAAGAAATACTTTCTCTTCCTACCTATAATATGAGGGGGAGACTTATCAAGAACAAGAAAGGGCGTACATGTCTCTTGTAGAGATCTATTGACAAATATATACCAGCTTGCAATGGTATGACATCTTCTAATGTTAAGGAATGTCTAAAATAGTGGATTTAAAAACTGAACACCAACTTGTTGGATTGATGCGCAACCTAATTCAGAAGGGGGTGAGTGAATCAAGGATGTTTTATGATTTTAAACCTTTTTAAATACAAGTAGGGATAATTAAAGCAACTCAAAGTTTAGCAAAACAGTTAAACATTTAAAGCAAAGTAGAAGCAAGTTTGATTGAATAAGATGTAATATGCAAGATCGTTTTTAACAGAACAAATTAATGTGATTAAACAATCAGATTCAATTCAGATCAAACAAGGTATGTAAGTATATATATGATCTTAATCAGATACAAATTAAAACGCATTTCAATGTTCAGATTACAGTCCAAATATGCAATACAATTCAGATTACAAAAGAATACAGGATCACCATACTGAAATGATACTCATCAAATTATAACAGAAGTTTACAAGGATTATACAGCAGACTACTGAACAAACAAATATAGCAGATTACAAAAACTCAACAGACTAAAATAGAGCTGATCAAACACGGTACTGAACTATCAGCCAAACCTCAAAAAGGATATCAAGTTCAAGGAACATGATTATAAAGCCTGAGATTCACACAAGGCTAAATACAGGTTCAGTAACCTAAGGCCCTGCACTAACTATTACAGGATGTTACAATACAGTGTGCAAGGGGCTCAGCAGATCAAAACTCAGCAAGGTAGGTTCCAGGCAACAAGATTCAGTAGACAAGTACAGCAAGGAACAAAAAATAAGATACTATATGGTGTAACTGTTTCTGATTTTCAGTTACAAGACTGAGAATCAAATTCAATAACTGGGTATTGAGAGATTTTTCACGTAGACCAAAATCACAATGTGTCCTGAGAACCACATTGACGGAATCACTAACAGACAAGTGTAGGACCACAGCCTAAAACCACATGCAAGCACTTATGCACTTCAAAACCAGAATGCCTTTGTGGCCAACACTTGCAAGGACTCAGTCAAGCAGACCTTTCAGGCAATATATGACTAACTGACAAGAAAAATCAAGCAGACCATAATCACACATTCTTATGTCACACAAGCAAAGTCTGAATTCAAGACTTAAGGTCTATTTGATCCTTCACTGATAGTCAAGGCACAGTCCTCAAGCCTCACTATGCAGATTACCTTGGCACTTCAGACCATATAATCTTGAGACTGCTACCTTAACAAGGAATGATCAAACTCACAAAAATCAAGACTTCAAACTAAACAAGAACATACTCAAAAGCTAGTACAGACACCAGTATCAAAATAAAACTATTGTAAAAGCACTGAAACACTTTAAAGCAATCAGAACATACAAAACACAGAAGTAACAACTAACAAGGACTAAGTAAATATGTACCTCACACAAAAGACACCGGAAACCTCAGTCACAGGGATCTGTGGAGGCTATTCCCCAAACTGCTTATGTCAATAGCAAGCACCAAACTCCAAAGCTTGGCCAATCACAAAGATTGCCACGAACTGGACCTTAACTTCTGTGAAGTAAAGACTAAACCAAAAAAGAGAATTTTTTTAAGTGTTTGGGATGTGGGATTGCTAAAGGAGTGTTTTCTTCGAGTTGTTTCAATCCTTATCACTATACTGGCCTATTTATAGCCTAGAAGGTACAAGGAACCTTCAGACTTAGGGATTTTGCAGGATCATCTCAATTAATACCTAGGCACCAAAACGTGTGCTACATTCTGATATGGTAAGTTTAAGGAGTAGGTCAACAGTACACATAGCTACCATGGGTTGCCGTCAGGCCAGAATAAGGTTGTTTTAGCTTGTGACTTTGAACCTGAACATTTAACCAGACCAGAACCGACCCTAGCAGCATGTTAAGAGCTATGGAACCTTGCACAACCATTAGAACCAGATAAGGGGAACCCGGACTCACCAATTATTGACCAAAATCACAGCAGGCAACACACATGGGTCAAATAATTGATCAAAACCAGACTTGGTACAGAGGTTGACCAAGAAACCGAAGGCCAACTTTTAACAAGCTGTTAATCTATGCCATACGAGCCAACAGACCGGGATTAAACCAACTAGACATAGAATAACCCATCATTGAACCAAATTGGTTCTCAAGACAACTCAAACCAAGACCTCACAGAGTAAACACCCTCAGTCTAACTCAATAAAAGGTAAGTATAGGGGTTTGAGCCAATTTACAAGGCAACCCGGCTTGGAAACTCGGGTTGTAACAATTCTAATTGTGAAAGGGAGTGTCTTGCACGATTAAAACTCTGTAACGTCTTGCAAACTCAGCGTCACACTGATTCTGGCATGTGGGGATGAATCTGGTGAAGAGAAACGACCCAAGAACCAAGATTTGACCTTCAAATAGCCACTGGAAGATCTGGGTGATGAAATCCCCATATTTTATTTGAATTTTCTCTCGACACATGGCTTAATACGGAAGATCTCCATTCTTATAACGCTGCAAGAGATAAACAAGAAAAGTCACTAGAGATACGATTCAAAACAAGAAACAGCAGAGTTAATGGAGAGAATTACCGTAATTTGGGTTATTAACTCCAAACCACTGGGCCTTCACGTTTTCTAAGAGAAACGTGTTGCCATAAGCCTCTGAGTCAATGGAGATTAAGCACGGGGAGGCAAGAAGCCTGGTTTCCAGAGATACGATGAGGTTTCATTGAAGAGAATGAGCGAATCGGAGAGATGAACATGACGGCTAGGGTTGAGGGTTATTCAACCGAATGATGAAATGAGGTGGGGGTCGGGTGTTTAAAGTAATCAGGTTAATTTTCGGGTCACAAACGGGTCAAGGTCTAGCAGGCCGGGTATAATGATTTGCCGAACATGGGCCAGGCTTTGTTTATCAAGATAGAGTAGGGAAATAACCGGGCCATGCAATTCTGAGCCGAATAGCATAATCCAGCATAATTTAAATATTAATTACATAACTAATTAATTAATTATCCAATAATTGGTAATTAAATTAACTAATCACTTAATTAAATGTTTTAATTCCTACAAAAATCAAATAAATACAAGTTTTTCCATGTGAGGTAAACTTTATAGTTTCATGGCATATTAGGGGAGCATATTATAAAATAACACATATACTAATAATATTTGGAAAATTAATCAAACATAAGATGTAACTAGGGCATATAATACAACACAACTATCGCACAACAGTTAACAGCAAAGCCGATGATTGTCCTAACTCTATTGGGGATAACTAAGGAGTATTCGGGTTATAATGAATCAAACCATGATAAATGGCCGTAATCATTGGAAGCCTAAGACCAGCAGGCAATTGCTCGCAATAAACATCACAATAACCCTCCGGGGGTGTCAGCTTTATGAGAACTTGAAGAAAGGATGGGTCTAAAAGTTTCCCAATTCATACTATACTGATCACAGTAAGCTATCATATGTCCCTCGGTAAGGGTGGAAGGAATGGCTCTGGACGGGCAAGGTCTGGTATTAGCGAATACCGATATATCAATAGAAGACGATTCATCAAAATCACCTGCAGACTGTGGAGCTAGATGATCGCGAGCCACAAACCATGCAGATTTTAAGATATCCCTACTAAGGTCATCGTTTGGCAAGGTTTGTCTAATAGAAGACATGATTGAAAAAATAGATTGAACAATAGTAAGATGGAAAGACTTTCTTGTTTCGAAGATATAGAAAAAGAAGCTACTATGATGATGATGATGAAACAGAATTCTCTCAAATCAAAGCTCTAAAAGTTTAGAGATGGTAATTAGAAAACGAGGTGTCACCCTCTTTATAGATGAAGATATCACAATTAAGGACGGAAAATCCTCTTTTGTTGAGATAATCATCGAAATCCATGGAATCTTCAAATAATTTGAAGAGATGCCTCAAAATAAGTGCATGGCGTTTGTATTTTGAAAAACAAGTTGTCAGACGTCAATCAAACAAAAGACGGTTGGACTCCAGCCTATCAGTTCAGGCCACATCACTTCAAGAGCAAACATGTGATTTGCGACCCAGCTCGGGTCTGAGGGATCTTTTGACATGGGTATAATCCGTAAATTATACATATCGTCCAAATTGGGTCTTAAACGGGTCAAGTTACTTAATGGGCCAATATGACATTCATTTCACAAATGGGCTCTAAGTCCAAAGAATTGATCCAGAATAAGCCGACTCAATCGGATCACTCCGAGTTCATCCGACCTCATCTCATGATAAATTAGCCCACCAGGCCATTCAGATCGCTCTCAAGCAGCACAAGTCGTCTCTGGCCTCCAAAGACAGTTATATCGCATTAATAGGCCTGATCCCACGGTTGATCCCCATTAGCTGCCACAATCCATGATTGATTACATTCCATAATTTTACCCTAATTGAGCCATGATTGTCTCACGACTGGCATCACACTGGCTCTCGATCACAGACCCTACAAATCAAGGATCTCTACATTAACTCCCCCACGAGGGAAGCCTATAAAAGGATCACCTTCCTCACAATTCAGAACTATGTTAATTGCTTGATCTCATACATACTGGGTAAGTAGGTAGTCTCTAAAACACATTCATAAATCATCAACAAATTCGCACATTTCAGTAGTTGGAATTCTCCCAAAAGTGTCTAATTACCTAATTAAATTACCAGAGGATATCCCGGTATCGTCATATGGTTTGAATCCAAAAACATCTCATAATGGTAAAGTCGCTTGAATTTGGGATGCAATCAAAAAAAGTAACGGTCTGGCTCAGCGGCAGATCTGCATTGCTGCAATGGGGTCCATGGACCCTCCTAAAAATTGCCTATATTTTTACCCATAAAAAAATGTATTTATACCCCCAAATAAAATTTGTTTGAAAAAAATTTATGAACCACCGGAAAAAAAAAAAATCTCGATCCTCCAACTAGCTTGATTTGTTTGGACGAAACGAAATTAGTTGGAATTCAATCACAAATATTTTGATGTTTCTAATGCTCTGATGGTATTTCAAGCCCATTAATTCCGATGAATCTCATAGCGTTACACCAAAGATGTATGAGACCAGAATCAATGGAAAATAAATTCATTTACTGCTCTTATCCCTACTGGTTTTTGTTTTCATCGTCATTTTATAATTTGCAACTTCAGCAACTTCCTAGCTAGTTTTAGTAATATATACTTTGTTGTGGAAAAAATGCTTTTACATCCAATTGCATTCTCTCTTTTTGATACCTAGACAGCTCATCATGTTGGTCGTGCCTTTCTGACATGTTAATTTTTTTGATTGGACGCGTCGCAGGTGCATGTAACAATCATGTCTTTAGGTCATTATATTGGCCATCTGTACCATATGGCAGGAGACATGCAACATTGGAATCCTTTATCACTAACATTCATGTCTTTAGGTCGCTCATGTAACATCTAGGTTGATTGTCTTAATTGGATGCGTCGCGTCCCTTTCATTCTAATACAGTCATGTTCTCGTTTAACGTTCATGTCTTTGGGCCCTTATATTGGCCATTTCTCCAACATGGCAAGAGACCTGCAACATTCGAATCATTTGTAAAACAATTATTAAACTCTAACCATGAGGGTCCCTACTCCTCTATCATCCAACGGAATGAGTGGATTGTTAATCAGGTAACTTAATGGCTCAGAGTCATGTGTATGCCATTATACCAAAGAACTGAAAGAAGTCCTCCTTACGGGGTTCGAACCTCCACCTTCCAGCTTAAGTTCCAGCTGACCTTTTAAAGCACTCAAATCATTTACCACTAAGTTATGTCCTGAAGACTTTCGAATCATTCTAGTGTTCATGTCTTCAGGTCAGTCATGTAGTCAAGTAGCTCATGTAACAATTATGTCTTTAGGTCACTATATTGCCCATTTATACCACGTTGAAAGAGACCTGCAATGTTGGAATCCTTAAGCTTGATGTAGCACTCGTTAGATTTATTTTTACAAAGTCAAATTCCAAAAAATACATATCCATAGCTCTGGTAAACTGAAAATATAATTTTAAAGACATATCCAACCAAAATAAGGAGAGAGTATATATTGAAATATCAATTAGTTGGCGATTTTCCTTTTTTTTTTCAATTTTTCCCCTCGTACAAGTACTTCACAAATTAAAACAAAATAGTAATACTCATTTAGGTTATGTGAACACTGCGAGGATGAGGAATTGCAATCAAGGGTTCGATCCTCTCTCTCATGTCCTTAATTTTATAAGTCTCACTTTCGTGCACATACCAATCAAATTCATGCATAATGGATCCAGCAATAAGATGAAGCATCCGATGAGCCAAAGGAATCCCAGGGCAAATTCTTCTACCAGCCCCGAACGGGAGCAACTCAAATTGTTGTCCCTTGAAGTCTATATTGGAATCCAAAACCTCTCGGGCTTGAAACTTTCAGGGTCGTCCCAATTTTCCGGATCTCTTCCGATGGCGTAAACATTAACAAAACCTGAGTATCTTTAGGTATGTCATACCCCATGAAAATGGTATCCTTTGTCGCCTCCGAAGAACTAAGAATGGCAACGGAGGATGCAATCGAACGGTTTCTTTCACCACAGCTTGTAAGTATTTGAGATTACCTATGTCGTCTTCTTCCACTTGGCGACCCCTGCCGACCACCTCTTCGAGCTCTGCTTTAAGCTTTGATAGGCTTGTGGGGCTATTTATAAGCTCCGTCAAGGCCCATTCTATGGTGGTGCTTGCCGTTTCTGAACCGGCTAAGAAAATTTCCTACACAAGTAATGAGTTGTTATATATATATAGGAGAGTTAAAAAGCGACATAAAAAGTAAAATAATGGCGATTTATGACATTATTAAATTTTAATTGATAAAAAATGACAAAACATTGAAACCTTACCAAATTACCCCAAATTACCAATGAAAATCCTTATAAGAAGGGTAAAAATGTAAATTAATGGCGATTTATATTTTACACACTGGTACTCATGCGTGTTTTATTAGGACCATAATAAAATTTCTATCAACTAAATTAATCTATTAAAACTAATTAGTCCTTATTACCAAATAATTTGTTAATCATCCTTAACGCTTCTATTGTTGATAAGAAATTTTATCAAAAAAAACCCTATATATTATTAATCGTTGTGTCATAAAGTATATACCATACTAAGTATGTTGATTTCTTGATCAGAAAGTTAAAGCGGTTCTTCCTTGCCATCATCACCTTCGTAATCCAACATCACCTGCAGATAATCCTTCGTCGTCTTTTCCTTGTTGTGTCGCCGCTCCTTTACGCATTGTTTTACGAACTTGGATACAACTTCCATGGTCTTCCCCATGTCCCTATCGATGTTCCTCCGCAATCCCTGTGGATCCAACCATCTTAGACATGGAAATGAGTCAACGATATTCGGATGACCGGGCCATTTCATGAGGTTGACCATCACCGTGAAGAATTCCATCCCATCTTCTGATTCCGGCTTAACCAAATCCCGCGAGAATATCATGTTTCCAATCATGTTGAATAACGCTAGGAACACGAATCGTGATACTTCTATCCCTTTGGTGTCCTCCCCTACATTCATATTCATGGAGGGAATTTCAAATTAATTACACCATCATTTATAATGAGTCCATTTATGTTAACAGATTTCACATAACGATTAATTATGTAAAATTGTGTTTTATAGTTTATTGTGATAGCAGCACTTCTCAACTAAAAATATGGATATACTTCAACGTAAAATTGAATATATATATATATATATATATATATATATATATATATATATATATATATATTCGTTCTTGCCTGCATTTGTGGCTTGTTTGCGTATCCACGACATCATATCGTGGACGCACTTCCTTCAGAGGGGAACTGTTTCATTGATCCTTTTGTTGCCCACCATCTCCACCGCACAACATCATACCTGCAAGTAGGTTCCATAAGATCCCAAGGACACTGAGCCCTTTGAAAAATTGTGAGTTTTCATGGCCTCATTGATGTTCCTTTCCACGAAAGTGATATCGTGGTTCTTGAAAAACTCAGCCGCCGCTTTTGAACTTTGCACCGCCATGGTATTGATGGAGCCAATTCTCAGCCAAAGAACCGGGCCGTAACTTTTCTTTAGCCCGGCTAGGGTTCGGTTTTCTTTAAACCGGGCCATGGCCGGCTAGCCTCCCACGTCATTGCCACCCATAGCCCCCTGTCGGCGGAAGACACCTCTCCTCAATCGTGTTCTTGTGGAGAAAATCCTTCCTCTTTCCAAGTGAAGCGGTGGAATTCTACTCCCTGAAAAAGACGAATAAGGTCAGTTTCATACTTTTCGATTCCTCTTTTGGTGCACTTTGTGGGTTGTTAATTCTTTTGATCCATTGTTTAGCTAGATGGTGGATTAATGTTATCCCTTTAAAATGCATGATGCTGTTTTAGCTAATGAAGTGCTTCCAGAAGAATACAGGGACCGCCAGCAGGTACCTTTTTTTTTTTTTTTTTTCTTTGAAGATCAGGGTTTACATCTTCACTCATCCCATGACATGAGGGAGAGAGGACTTAGAGCAGTAGGGTTTTCTTTTTTTTTCATAACACATATTTTGTCTCATACAAGAAAGTTGGTTGGATTTATCCCTCAAAAATGTGTTTTAGTTGCATATATTTTCTGGTTTGAAGAACAGAAGGTTTTGAAGATACAGAAGGCGAAGGAAAAGGTTTCTACCAAGAGCTCAATGATATTTCGCATTATTAATTCTCGACTATTGGGGGCAGTCAAAGATGTGTAGTTTACTGAGTAGTAGAATTAATGTTTGAGCTTTCTTATTGTTGTGTACTTGTCTGAGTGCTTTGATGACGGTTAAATTATACCCGTAAAAGTCATCAACATTGTCCTTAAATCGAGCTCAATAATATATATTTTATATTAAATGATATGTTTATATTTATTATTTAATGTTATATGATTAATAAGATATAATTTGGTATTTATCCGTTTTCATTATATTTATCCGTTTTTATTATATAATTTGGTATTTATCCGTTATTATTTAAATATGATTTACTTTGGGATAAATATTTATTTTGAAGATTGAGATAATTTTTGGAGAATAATTACAAATGGACAGATTAAATTACAAGATAAATCCAAGCAAATCCGGATGCATTGAAGATAAAGATCGGATAAGCACGAAAATAGGAGTAAGGCATGACAAGAGCCGGCAAGCCAATCCAAAGAGTGGCGCCGACTTTGGGGGACGCACAAGGGGGGCGCATTTCATCTTTTGAGATCGGCCGGGAGTTATCTCTATTTGTGTTGATATTTTGAAGTATATCTCTTAGTTAGCTTGAACCCCTATAAATAGAGACATACAATACACGCCAAACACACATACACACTCTAGAAACACAATATTACAATACTTTTAGTTTATCAATATAGTTCTTCTTATTTTATATTATGTTTCTTCATCACGGAGGCGATGAATTCATCGATTAGAGATTGCATTGAAGGATCGGAGGACCCTCCGTCTACGAGGGTAATGTCTATCCAAATATGTTGTTTTTATTCGTAGATCTATTTTATTTCATTATAGAGTAGTCGTTTGTGTATTGATTTCGTGATGTAGTTAACTAACAAACCCATATTCATGTAGATCTAAGCCGTACGAAGGCGTTTTACGAGAAAATTCTAGAGTCACCGGTCTAGATCTACCACGGTCTATATGGTTAGATCTAGCCATTAAGATTGTAGTAATTTTCTGTGAACGACTTCGCCACGTCGTGCTTCTGCTTTTTCATATAAACATGTAATAGATCCGCCAATTTGTTACATCGTTCTCGTAAATTAATATGATATGTTGTGAAAATTGCCATGTTAAATAGGACATAAGTTAGCCGATCGTTTAGGAGGTGTGCCAACCCGCCCACGGTGGTTGCCTGAGCGAGGTGACGATTTTAGATCGGCATCCCTAGTTTGGTATAGCATGCTTGTTATATGATGTTCTATCTTGTCCAAGGAAGGATTAAGTGATTAAGCATAAGGATCTTCTATCCGTTCACGAATTAGATCCGTTTAGGGGATGACTCCGTAGCCAAAATATAATCAACCTTAATGTCTTTTCTGCCTCGGCTTAGATATACATATATGGGGAGTAATTATTACTACTAGCGTAATCAATACCGTTTGTTAGAGTCTTATAAAACCTTAAAAATAAGTGTTTTAGTATTTGTGTCGTATTGTTAGTTTTTGTGTTTTCTATCGTGTCAACCTTTATTTCTACGTTATAGTTGGTCGTAGACCGCCCTTTAATATATTTTTATTTTAATAACGTTGTAATTGTTTAAGCCGGGTCTCTCGTGGGATCGACTTAATTTCATCTAGCTATACTACGATTGAACCTAGTTTCTCTTGCTAGTTGGTTATTTAGGAATCGAGTTATTTTTATTACTTGGACCGTGCATCAAGCTTTCTATGCAACTCTTTAGATATTTTCCTTTTCATTTTGGCTTGAACAACTTCAATGTTCTATGCTTTTTGGGATTCTTCAATTGACTAGTTTTTAGAGATGAACTAAGATGCTAATAATCATAAGAACTGTTATTATTGTGATGACACAAATGTTAAACTTTGTTGTGTTTTTTGCCAGCTAGGATTGCATTGTCGCTTCATTAGAAAATTGATGCAGTGTCACTGCATCAGTTCTATAATTGTAAATGTAGTGACATCAAAAGGCAAGATTGAACTCGACTCGCTAAGTACTTGATATAGGTCGACTCGGCTCGTAAGCTCGATCATTTTCTTAGACTTCATTTAATTTTTAATAAAATATAACAATATCGAGCTCCTCTCTTCTAATACTCGACTTGAATAATACTTTTTGAATTATAAAAAACAATATTTATAATAAATTTATTAAATATAATTGTTTAAATAATTATTTAATGAAGCTCAATTAGCGCGCGAGGTACTCAATTACTACATTTTAAAACTCGAGATCGGCTCGGTTAATTATTCGAGTAGCTCGAGCTCGAATGGCCTCGAGGATGAAGATGAATCCATAGACCAACAGGAGGATTCTGGTGATGTCAGTGCATTTACAATAGAGAATTGATGCAGTGACATTGACGTCACTGCATATACAGTTTGATACACAAATTTGGTAACTTTGTAAAATAAATATAGTGTCATTCACATTAAGTGTGTAATTGAATTGAGTCGATACTCCACAGAGCTCGACTCGAGTAAAAAAATTTGGGCTCATTTCGAGCCATAAAAAGGCAAGATTGAACTCGACTCGTTAAGTACTCGATATAGCTCAACTCGGCTCGTAAACTCGATTATTTTCTTAGAGTTCATTTAATTTTTAATAAAATATAACAAGATCGAGCTCGACTCGTCTAATACTCGACTTGAATAATACTTTTTGAATTATAAAAAACAATATTTATAATAAATTTATTAAATATAATTGTTTAAATAATTATTTAATGAAGCTAGATTAGGTCGTGAGGTACTCGATTACTATATTTCAAAACTCAAGATCGGCTCGGTTAATTATTCTAGTAGCTCGACTCGAGCTCGAGCTCGAACTCGAAAAAAACGGCTCATCAAAAGGCGCATTCAACCACCACTATAACTAACGGCCCGTGTGGATCCAAGAAAAGGCGTTCCGCCACCATAAGACCGTCGGCCAAATAGCGCGGCGCCAAAGGCAAGTCGCATCGCGACACCAGAGCCATCATGAATCCGTCCTCTTAATAGCACGGCCCCGTAACTCTTCATAGCGCGAACACAAAAGCGAAGTCGACCCATGACACATGGCACAAAAGCGCTAAGTCGACTACGACACAAAAGCCATGAAAAGACCTACTCTAAGTATGACATTATGACATTTAGCAAAGCTAACACAGCGATCCACCACAATAGCCGCTACCACCAAAAACTTTAGGACATCGATCCATGAATAACCTTTACTCCTTGCCTAACATTTCATGAAAATGCTTAAAGCACGGAGTAAGAGGCCATTGATATGCCTAAATGTTAAGGGTGAATTTATACGATTTATAACGCTATATTTTATGATATTTTCCCTCATATTCGTATAAATTGCATGAGAAACGAGTGTTTAATGGAAGTATTGAGTAAATGAGGTTTTTAATGAGTTAATCGCAAAATAGGTTAATTTTGTTGTTTTAATGGTGATTTTATGATTATTTGGATGATATTACATTTTGCGATGTTTTGATGTGTTATAGATACATATTTGAGGCTCAAGAGATGATCAAAAGAAGATAAAAGATGAATTTTATGATGAAGAAGAGATAATGATGGATTTGGATTGAATTAAAAAGAGATAGAGATGAGGCAATCAAGTTTTCAAAGTCACTGAACTGGCGTCCAAGTCCCGTCCAGAGTGGACGGGCGTCTACCATTCAAACGGGCGGCCAGGATGATATTTTTGATTCAGAGTTTGGATGAAATTGCTGGACGAGCATCCAATTTAAGAAGGACGGCGCCTCGATCATGGCTCTCGCCCGATTCGAAGTTTGTATGGAAGAGTGGACGGGAGTTCAAGGATTCAGACGGGCGTCCAGTAGCCGACTTAGCTAAACCGACTTGAAAATCTATATATATGCGGCAGTTTCTCAACCCTAGATATACCAATCCTAATCCTAGGGGCGGCTTAGGCTGCAGTTTTTACCAGTTTTCATCAACTTTTATGTTCTTAAATTCTTAGATTAGATTAGTTACTTTTTATGTCTTTCTATACAATTCGAAGCTTCAAGAGGATGCTAAGAGGCTAGACCTCCATTGAACGAGCGTTGTGAAGCTGTCCGATCAACAATTCAGTTTCTTTTCGTGATTATTTTGTGAGTATCTATTACGAGTTGTTTCTTTTATCATACTTTATGTTGTTATTGCAAATTTATATCGAAAGATGTTTGCTTTGTTGATCGTTTATTTGATGAAAATCATGTTAGACTTTAGATCACCATGATAAAGAATAGATATTTGATCTAAGTAACGAAAGTTATTAGGTTAGATTTCTAGGTTAGAAACGTTTAAAGTTTACACCTTTGGTTAGAAAAGCGTTAGTCTTCAGATCGAAAGATAGAGATTAATAGACGAACTTGCCTAAGAAATTAGGGTTCATACCTTTGATCAGGTGAATCACAACTTGAATAGTAATCACGAAATAATCTGAATTGAAATTGAATGTTGATAGGATAGGTGGATCAATTGCTTGTTCGTTCGTAACTTATTGATTTAAAACTCCTTGAATTTGAATTGTTTAGCTTAGTTAGTCTTTTATTGCATACGAGGTTTAGTTTAGTTTAAGTTGGTTCGAAACTATCTTTCCTGGCTTTAGGTCATTGATCTTCTGTCCAGTTTACGTTATTGTTATCTTTCTTGTGAATTATTTACTGTTTTCGTATCTGTTTAGTTTTAGTAATCGGGACATAGGTTAGTTAGTTAAACAAAAACTAGGATCACCAATCGTTAGTTCCCCGTAAGATCGACCCGGTATCAACCTCTTTACTACGATCCTTGCACTTGAGGTATATCAGATTATAAATATTATTACTTGTTAATAAAATCCGTGACAAGTTTTTGGCGCCGCTGCCGGGGAACCAAACGGTTGCCTAGTGTTTGTTTTTGTTTTTTTTTTCTGTGTTCAATTGTTTTTGTTCTTGTTTTAGGTAGATTTTAATTAGCTAATTAGGGTTTTAGTTAGGGTTTAAGGTCTTCTCTTTATAATTCCCTTGTGATTAGTTCTTTCTTTCTATCTGTTTTGTGTCTTTCTGTTTTTTTTTCCCATCTTTTTCCTGCTGTTTTTCTCTGTTCTTCTCGCCCGTTTTTACGCTTCCAAGCGGGCGTCTAGACGAGTGGGCGCCGTCTGCATTCTAAATTTTTCAACTCTGAATCGTTTTTAACTTTGTTGGACGGCGTCCATCCAATTTGGACGTCCGTCCGCTTCTTCAATTGATCGAGGCGAGTGTTTGGACTTCCAGGACGCCCGCCTAGTTCAATTCTAAGCGCACGCCCGTCGATTTTGGACGTCCGTCTGTTCCCTGTCTTAACAAATTTTATTCCTTTTTCTTTTCTTAGGCTTTAATTTTTAGTTTAGGTTTTTAAATTCTTAGGTTTCAACCACCTGATTTTGGCTCGGTTTATGCAAACTCAAAGTCAGAAGGGACCATTACTGTATACCCCTGACTTGGAGCGGACTATAGTCCGGCCAAACAGGCGGAAACTCCGTTCTGCGGCTCCTTCTGAAGAAGCCGATCGAGATTTAGAGGATCGTTTAGCCGAAGAATTCGAAAACTTCATAATCATGGCTGCTGAGGATAGACGTACGTTGGCAGACTACGCCATGCCTGGCGAAGTCAAAGTCAACCCGGCTATTGTTATCCCAGCCATAACTGCACATACCTTCGAGCTAAAGCCGGGACTCATTCAGATGATGCAGCATGCATCTATTTTCCACGGTTATCAGTCAGAGAATCCCCACACCCACTTGCATACATTCTTGGAAATATATGGTACTACACGCATCCAAGGCGTAAGTGAGGATGCTATTAAACTGAAATTGTTCCCATTTTCTCTAAAGGGAGAAGCTAAAGAGTGGTACAATTCTCTCCCCGCTGAATCTATTACCACCTAGGATGAACTTGAAAAAGAGTTCTTGACTCAATACTTCCCACCTTCAAAAACAGCCCTGTGTTTAAACGACATATTCACTTTCTACCAGAAAGAGAATGAATCCTTTTCGATTGTTGGAAAAGATTCAAGTCTCGCTTAGAAAGTGTCCCCACCATGGCTTGCCTGCAAAGTCAAGTCAACACTTTCTTTAGTGGATTGACCGAGCTTACAAAAGGCATGGTCAATAGTTCATCCTGGTGGGGCGTTTTGAAGAAAACGCTGATGAGGGTGGGCCTTTGTTCGAGGACATTTCCAAATACAACTATGCCCCCTCTTATCAAGCCATTCAAGCTCCTCCTCCTCCTAAGGTTGAGGAAGTCAACATGCAAAGTTTGATCGCCATGCTACTGTAAGCGGATGGCAACTTCTCAAATTCGAACAGCACGAATCAAGCTTTTCTTTCCACAGAACCCTCAGGTTCTATATTGTGAAAGCTGTTGTCAGACTGGCCACATGATTGGCCAGTGTCAATTCAATACCCCTGCACCTTATCAAGTGAATGTTGTTCATGATCATGGACAGTATAATCAAGTCACATGTCAAAATTGTGACGAGGTGGGGCACACATCTAGATTCTGTCCTATGAACGGACAGAATGCTGAAGTAAATGCATTTTATGGCCAGAATAATCTCCAAAACCAAG
This sequence comes from Gentiana macrophylla, assembly GCA_026214975.1. Taxonomy (NCBI): domain Eukaryota; kingdom Viridiplantae; phylum Streptophyta; class Magnoliopsida; order Gentianales; family Gentianaceae; genus Gentiana; species Gentiana macrophylla. The sequence continues at coordinate 7,798,072 of CM047807.1, read as the reverse complement.
GGTTCAATCAATCTTCAAGTTTCAATCCAAATTCTAATTTTAATCAGAATCAAAACTTCAACAGAAACCCTGGTTTTCCTCGAACTGTAATTCCAATTTCTCCAATTCTAATCAAGGTTCAATCAAATTGGCCCGCCAATTCTAGTCTTCTTTGTCCAAAGTCGGCCCCACCATTTCTATTCTCAAAATTTCCAAAACTCTCAAGGCCCTCCCAAACTAACAATCTTGAAGCTAAATTGGAGGAGCAAAATAAAAGTATCCAACTCACGATGACTACAAATAAAAACCTTGAGAGGCAAATCGGGCAACATTGGTGAGAACAGTTAGCTTCTAGACCCTCAGGCAATTGCCCGATTTCCACCGAGAAAAATCCAAAGGGTGGTCAAGTTGATCAAACCGACGTGAACAATGGCCAATGTAATCGACCTCGTACCATCAATTCCATCTGGCAGAGAGGAGGCGGTGCAATTAATCTAAGCGGTACTCAAGTTAGTGGTCCTTCCCACCGGGAAACACTAGCCCCTCCTCGCCATTGTAAAAGCGGGAGGGAAAGTGAGCACCTACACTCCCTTGGCCGAAGAAAATACTCGGTGTTTGAGCCCCGAGAGGTGAAAAATGGAAGTCCTCGGTGGGTGATCCCCGAGGAGTGAAGAATCAAGTGTAAGTCGTGAGGTGATCCACGACTAATAAAAGATTGAAAAAGTTATTCGGTGGAAAGATCGTAAGACAAAGTCACATCGGTGCATCTTGAAGAAAGTCTTTCGGAGAATGATCTCGAAAAAGCTTCTATTTCCACGAGAAAGAGCAACATCCCTTTGAGTGAAGATAAGAAGTATGAAAAGGTGTTGAATCTCTTGAAAAATACTCAGGTAAATCTTCCATTATCCGAGGTCTTGGTTGAAATGCCTAAGTATACAAAATTTATCAAGGATGTTGTTTCTTCGAAAAGGAAGTTGTCAGACATGGAGAGGCTGATTGGTGAGGATTGTTCAATGATCAATTATGAAAACCTACCAACCAAGAGAGGTGACCCTGGAAAGTTCGTACTTACAGTGTTAATGGGAGGCCTGGTCTTCCCTAACTCTTTGTGTGACCTGGGTGCATCTATAAGCCTCATGCCATTGTCTGTGTGTAAACAGCTGGGTTTAATTGATCTTCTAGAACCAACTACCATGAATTTGCAATTCGCTGATAGATCTTCTAAGAAAGCAGCGGGAATCTTAAAAGACGTACTAGTTCAAATCGACTGATTTACCTTTCCCGTTGACTGAGTACGTCTAGACATTGAAAAAGATGAAAATGTCCCACGATTCTTGGAAGACCTTTTACTCTCTGACGCCAGAGCCCCTCATTGATCTGCGATGGTGGGCGAGTGACGATCCGTGTTGGTGATCAAGAGGTAAGCTATAATGTCTCCAAATCCATTCAAATACCTCTCGGTCCTCCAACCGGTTTTTCCATTGAGGATACGTCTGATGACTTCGATGATTTGATGGAAAAGCAAGTCATGACTGTTGCAACTGAGTATGAGCGACTGGTTGATAATTTGAATAATCATGGTGTGGTCAGTCTAGAGCAGTTAGAAGCTGAATTTGAGGATGAGTTGTTGAAAGGAGAAGCTTTGGCAGTGGGACCACTAAGTAAGCTCATTGATGTTGAGTTGAAAAGTGGAGATCTTAAGTCAAGTTTAGAAGACCCCCCTGCAGATTTGGTGTTGAAGCCGTTGCCTAAACATCTTAAGTATGTGTTTCTAAGAGAAGGTGACAAGCTTCATTTGATTATATCTGCCAAGTTGTCTCGTTTAGAGGAAATGAAATTAATCAACGTCTTGAGGAAAAACGAAAAAGCCTTTGGGTGGCAAGTAGGAGATATCAGAGGGATATCTCCTGACATCTGTATGCATAAGATCAAGACTAATGAGGGTGCGAAATGTGTTAGATGACCAGAGAGGAGGCTCAACCCTCATATGCAAGAGGTGGTTAAGAAAGAAATCATCAAACTTCTGGACATGGGAATTATTTATGCCATCGCTGATAGTGAATGGGTTTCCCCGACTCAGGTAGTTCCCAAGAAAGGTGGAATTACGATTGAGAAGAATGAGAAGGGAGAGGAAATAGCATTGAGGCTTGTCACTGGTTACAGAGTCTGCATCGATTATCGTAAGCTCAATGAGGTAACCATGAAAGACCATTTCCCCCTTCCTTTCATTGATCAAATGCTTGAGCGTCTGGCGGGACACACATTCTACTGCTTCCTGGATGGATATACAGGATACTTCCAGATACCCATTGATCCAGCTGACCAAGAAAAGACCACTTTCACCTGCCCTTATGGTACATTCGCCTACAGGCGAATGCCATTTGGTCTCTGCAATGCCCCAGCTACTTTTCAAAGATGTATGCTGGCTATCTTTGACGGGCTAGTAGAAAAGTGTATGGAAATCTTTATGGACGATTTTTCGGTCATTGGTCAGTCTTTCGACGACTGTCTTGACAATCTAGATCAAGTGTTATCCAGATGTGTGGAAAAAAACTTAGTGCTCAATTGGGAAAAGTGCCATTTCATGGTTGACGAGGGAATAGTTCTTGGCCACAAAATCTCCGCCAAAGGTATAGAAGTTGACAGGGCAAAAGTGGAAGCCATCGAGAAGATGAGTTATCCTAAGAATGTGCGTGAAGTAAGAGGCTTTCTTGGACATGTCGGTTTCTACAGAAGATTCATTCAAGACTTCTCCAAGATAGCCAAGCCCCTGTCTACTTTACTTAAGGAAGACGTTGAGTTCAGTTTTGACGAGGATTGCAAGCAAGCGTTTGAGGAGCTTAAGGACCGTTTAATCTCTGCTCCAATTCTTATATCGCCTGACTGGAATCTACCTTTTGAGCTTATGTGCGACGCATCAAACTATGCAGTTGGTGTTGTTCTAGGACAAAAAATCAAAAGGAAATTCCAGCCAATCTATTACGCCAGTCACACATTGAATCCCTCTCAAGTTAACTATACTACTACTGAAAAGGAATTATTTGCCGTAGTCTTTGCTATGGACAAGTTTCGTAGTTACTTGTTAGGAGCTCAAGTGATTGTGTGGGCTGATCACGCTGCTTTGCGGTATCTGATGACTAAGAAAGAGGCCAAACCGTGCCTACTGCATTGGATCACGACCTACAAGAGTTTGGCGTTCAAATTAAAGACAAAAAGAGGCGTTGAAAGCGTCGTGGCGGATCATGTCTCACGAATGTTGAATGAGGAAAAGGATGACCCTGACGATATAGATCTTTAATTTCCTCTGGAGAATATCATGCTTATCAACGGTTGTCCTCACGATGTTCCATGGTATTCTTCCATTGTCAATTACCTTCATTCCCGATATCTCGATCCGAATTGTCCTATCGAGAGAAGAAAAGTTCTTCTACGATTTGAAATCTTCGTTTGGGATGAACCTTATCTTTTAAGATCTGTAAAGATGGTACCTTAGGAGATGTGTTCGAATCGAGCGGTAGCGATATTATTGAGCTTGATGCCACAGTGGACCCACCGGAGGTCATTTTGGTCCTTGGAAAACCGTGGCTAAGATCTTCCAATCCGGTTTCTATTGGCCCACGATCTTTAAAGATACAGAAGCTTTCTGCAAAGCGTGTGATAGATGCCAAAGAACCGGTACTCTGACAAGGCGTTTCGACATGCCTTTGAAACCCATCTTAGAATGCGAAGTCTTTGATGTATGGGGTATCGATTTTATGGGACCGTTCCCATCATCTTGTGGTAACAAATTCATCTTAGTCTGCGTGGATTACGTGTCGAAATGGGTGGAGGCTCAAGCCACTCCTCACAATGATCATAAGGCGGTCATGAAATTCTTAAAGAAGAACATCTTTGTGAGATTTGGATGTCCACGTGCCTTGATCGGTGATGAAGGACACATTTACGCAACCGACCCTCAGAGAAAGTTCTTGAAAAGTATGGTGTTCGTCATAAGGCAGGCACACCATATCACCCGATGACTAGTGGTCGAGGTTGAAAAAAGCAACCAAAGCATTAAGAAAATCCTGGAAAAACGGGTCATGATCATAGAAAAGTGGAGTTTGAAATTGGATGATGTACTATGGGCATACAGAACCGCCTATAAGACTCTATGGGTACATCTCCACATCAAATGGTTTATGGTAAGCCATGTCATCGCCGATCGAGTTAGAGCATAGAGCTTATTGGGCTACAAAGTTTCGAACTTTGATTCCCAATCTTGTGGTAGCGTCATCTGCAATGATTGCATGAGTTGGACAATTCGGACTCAGGCCTCTGAAAGCGCCAGGATCGCAAAGATAAGATGAAACTCCTCCATGGCGCCAAGATTAAGGAGAGAATTTCAAGTCGGGAACAAGTCTTACAGTATAATTCCAGGCTACATCTGTTTCTGGAAAGTTAAGGACACGATGGTCCGGTCCTTTGAGATTCTCCAAATTATTTCTGGAGGCGTGTTAGAACTACGAGGTTATGGTGACCAACCGTTTGAGTAAATGGTCAAAGTGTAAGCACTACATTGGTGAACCCAATGAAAAGCCTTTGATTGTTCGTTTCCTCGATATCCTCGGGTGTGGTACTAAGGAAGTCGAAGAATTTGATGAGTTTTCACCCGACTGTTTTCGGAGAGGATGCCGGTAGTGGTCGATCCGAAGAAGTTCTAGCGGTAGTTGGGATATGGAAGAGTATGAGAGGGCGTCGGTTGAAGCGTCATCGGAAGACTCGAGAAGAATAAGAAGTCAACCATGGGGAAGTTTAAGCGTGTTTGGAAAGCTATCAAAGATTTCACCCGTGTGTTAAGTCTTGTTTCTGTGGCCGAACCATCGACCCAAGTCTAAACGAGGTAGTGGGTGGCGGAGAGAAAAGTTAAATGGCTTTGATCCAGTGAGCTTTTAACGATGTCGAGCTAACGACATTAACCAATAAGCGCCACCAGGGGCAACCTAGATATCGTTATATTAGTTGTTTTTGTTTTATGCTTTTGTAGTTTTAGTATTTAAGTTTAGTTTACTAAGTTTTGCTTTTGTTTATATCATCGATTAGTTGTGCTTTCTAGATATGGATTTGGAGTTCTACCGGAAGAGTTACCTTTCCTTAGGAGGATCCCACTTCACCTTTGTAGATGACGGACCGGGAGGGACTATAGTTTTGCACGTAGACTTTGATATTAGTACCCGCATCAAGATCGTCACCTATGTTCTTATTGTTCCCCGATGTTCGGGAGGTGGAGACTTTACTCTTGAGGAGTTGCAGAGCGGCTCAGGGCGTCCGTACACAATCTGAATGATCCGATCTTTGTGATTTAAGCGCTAGTCTTTGCAAGTTTGAACATTTTCGAGGTGTTGATGTAGCTGGTGAGGACTGGGGTTTGCAGGAAGAGTATGACTTCCCTCCGGCGATTGACATGCTCCGCCGTCTTATCCGGGTGGTGGATTGGTCGGAAATTTACGATGACTAGCGTTGTTAGGTTGTTTCGTTGAGCAAACGACGTAAAACAAAAGCGCTCGGTGGGAGGCAACCCACTATTTTCTATTGTTTTTACCTATTTCCTAGTGATCTTATGTAATTCGTCGTTTTTCATTTGTATTTTTGAAGTTTTATTTAAGTTTAATGAGAAAATGCAAATTTGAATTTAAACTGTATGAAATTTTATAATTTTTGCTTTTTCTGTCTTGGGCGCCCGTCGGAAGTGCGGGCGTCCGTCCGCTTATGACCAATTCTTGAACGAGCGCCCACTATCCCTGGGCGCCGCCTGGAATTCTCCCTCCAATCTGTATGTAATTTGAGCGCTTGGGCGGCGTCGTCGATACACTGGACGCCCCGTCCGATTCATATATTCTTCATGAGCGCCCGTCCACTTTGAGTTGGGCGGCGCCCACCCTCGCCTATATATACCCCTCAACCCATGAACATTCACTTTTTCAGAATTTCAAATCGCAAAAACCGACTCTTCGACCTCCTTTGCCCTAAAATCTTCGTTTCTATACCAAATTGGGCGATTTAAAGTCCCACAAGAAGCTCTCAATCCCTTCTTTTCGATTTTCCACTCCAAATCCTCCAACAAACGCCCATTAATTCGATTCAGTGGTATACTTGGTCCGACTTTTTTGAGGGAAAATCCGATTTTTGGGTTCAATTTGGCTTTGTTTGGACGTCTAATCCGTTTTATCATCATCCTATCATCTTATTTGGTAAGTTTTTATCAACTTTTCTTAGGTTATTTCACGTTTTTTTTCGAGTTCAATTTTCGAGTAGACTCTTTTCTATATATTCTCCCTTATTTGTTTTTTTTCTTGTTTTGTGTTCTTTTCTTGTTGTGTTGGTGATTTGGGATGTTGATGGATGATGTTGGATGGGCTGCATTGTGGTCTGTTGTGGTTTGGTGTTGGATTGTTTGGGAAATCCCGTTTGGATGATAAACGGGTGGTTTTGTTTGATTTTGGGATTGGGTTTGTTGTGTGTAGCTTTAGTTCATCATGGTCCATAAGAAGGCAGTGGTTAAGAGGCATGGTAAGGATGTGGCCAGGGAGTCTGGAAAGACGCGTAAGGATTTTGATCCCAACCTAATCGATCCAAACCGAGGTGTTAGCATTAGAGAGCAACCTCCTAGGGCCACCCAAACTAGGGCAACTTTGAGGGATGAGCCTACCTCGGGGTCTGAGACGGATGATGATATTCCATTGGTACGGATGCCTAGGGCTCACCGAGGTGGAGGATCATCTAGGGTTGAGGAAGCTGTGGATGCTACTCGGGAGGAGGAACCGGTGAGCCTAGAATTTGCACAACCTAGGAAGAAAGCGAAGATCAGTAGCCCCCATGCCTATGCCTCGTAGATTTGTGAATCCAGAGCCCACGACGCTTATACCAAACATTATTTCTCTAGGACTATGTTGATTGAGAGGGCTACGATGGAGGCTAAGGTAGATCCGGGGTTCGTCAAGTTGTTAAAGGACCGGAAATGGGATGCTTTGATGACTATCCTGAGTACCCCAGTCAACGACTCCCTAGTTCGGGAATTTTATGCTAATTGCTCGGAGACCGACTTGGAGACGGGAGTGGTTGTATTTCGAGGGGTGGAAGTTCCTTTTACGCCGGATGTGATTAATCGGAAGTATAACTTGGCGTCTTTTGAGGGTCGGGACTATAAAGAAGAGATCGTTCATAGGCAGAGTACGGGCCAAGATCCTTTGGAGGAGTTGAGGTTGAAAGTTTGCCCGGATGTGGCGTGGACGTTGAGACCGGGAGGAGACCGGAAGGAGTTGGTCACCACTACCTGGACGGAGGACTGGAAAGTCCAGTGTAGGTTCATACAGAGTCGGTTGTTGCCCAAGAACAATCTGACACATTTTCACATCGGTGACCTAGGTATGTTATATGCTTTGACATTTGGATTAAATGTGAATGTGGGACAAGCGTTGTACGATGAGATATCTATCAACCAGAAGGTTTCTACGCGGAGCTTGATTGTCCCTCACCTAATTCACAGTTTGTGTATTGATGCCGGTGTGCCTGAGTATAGAGCGGATCACAAACCGAAGAACCCGAGACCTATATAGAGAGAAAGGGGTAAGTCTTCGGGACATTCTGAGACGGAGGCACCACGTGAGCCTGGTTCTTCTTCGGCACCGCCTCGAGCATCCTCCCGTCCTACTTTATCTCCCGCAGTCAGGATGCGGTTGAGCATGGCAAACAGTTTACGGGAATGGATGGGTGATATTCGGGATACACAGAACAACATTTTGACAATTCTGAAGTGTATCAGCGAGGACCGGAAGCCGAGGGACGACAGAATTTTTGATCCAAGCATCGTCAATTATGTCTATTCTGATGAGATCGAGCAGGCCATTGCGGATGTTCTGGAGGGGTCTGAGTCTTCTTCGGATGAGGAGCAGCCTGACTCTACTGCGGGTGGAGCACCTCCGGCTGGTGATTCTGCGGCACCGGGGCAGCCCTGATGTTATGTTTCCATTTTAGATTTTGATTTGTCCTAGATACGATGGTTGTGTATTATTGATACTTTTCCTTACTTGGTTCGTTGTACTTTTGATATTGCTACTGTTTATTTTTCCGATGGATCATGTAAGCCATAAGGCGTCCGTACTTTCATTTCTGCTCTGTTTCAACTTTTGGATGTATTCAATGTTTCATCTTTTGATTTTCTTCATTTTTTTGATATATCCTTTCACTTTTGTATAGTTCCCCGATTTCCCCGAGATTTTTCCGTGTTTGTCGAGTAGTGCAGGTATATTTTTAGCGGTTTTGTCGAGCTACTTTGTATGGTTCCGAGTTCGAATTGTCACTACGTAGGCTCCGGCCTGACCATCGATTCGAGTATCGATTGAAATCAGCTAAGTCATTTACCTTTTCTTTCTTTCTGCACAACATGAGGACATGTTGATCTTTAAGTGTGGGGGAGGGGAATGATTTGATATGTACCTATACATTTGCTTAATCCGTTATGTTTCTATGCAAATGAGCTAAAATGAGCTAGAATTTTCGAAATTTTCCGACATTTTTGTTTTTTTGTTTTGTCCCGAGTAGGCAATTCAATGCAATGTTCGTTATTTCTATAGTCGTCCAAACTATATATCATATGTTAGATAAGTCAGTTGTTTCACCTGAGATCTATTTTTCACGAGCCATAGTGAACGATGAGCTAATTTATAAAGTTATACCCTTTTTTGGACGAGTGATTTCTGGTTTTCTTATAAGTCATGTGCTTAGTGCTACGTATATATCTTGAGATTTATGATAGTTTGTATTTAGATCCAAAGTATGTTATACTGTGAATATCTAAGGTTTGAATGTGATAAGTAACACGTAACTTATTGTCAAATGAAAAAGTTGAAAAGTAAATGAAGTAATTGGGTGTGTCGGAAGCTAGTCGATGATTTGAGTGCGATAGGGTATACCACGTATGTCCTATACCACTATGATGACTAAAAGCTCACGACAGTCGGAAGAAGCTGCCTTATTATTGGAGTAAGGTAGGGTATATCTCGAATATCCTATTCTCGCTATGATGAACAGCGACTCGTTCGATGTGTGTTAAAGTGAAATAGTTAAATCAACTTATATGAAGAATTGGTATGAAATGGATATAAGACTGAGTTATCGTCTATCTTATCCCCAGTAGAAACTGATGGATATGCTGTAGGGATTATCCTATGAGTATTTCAGAATGGCCCTAGATATATTCTATCATCTTTCTCGGGATATTTTACGTTTGTAGGGTACGTCTTATGAGTGTCATTTATTGCTAGTCTACGAGGGGGTATTAGCTAGTTTTGCTTTGAGTTTCTCAAGTTGGATTTAGTGGAAGTTTTCTATGGCTTTGCACACACACAGTGGTGAACTTCTGATTTATTGGATCTATGCTATATGGTCTGAGATGTCTGTTTACGTTTCGAGCCCTAATTTTCGTTTTGTTTTGCTCGGGACGAGCAAAGGCTAAGTGTGGGGGAGTTGTTAAGGGTGAATTTATACGATTTATAACGCTATATTTTATGATATTTTCCCTCATATTCGTATAAATTGCATGAGAAACGAGTGTTTAATGGAAGTATTGAGTAAATGAGGGTTTTAACGAGTTAATCGCAAAATAGGTTAATTTTGTTGTTTTAATGGTGATTTTATGATTATTTGGATGATATTACATTTTGCGATGTTTTGATGTGTTATAGATACATATTTGAGGCTCAAGATGATCAAAAGAAGATAAAAGATTTAATTTTATGATGAAGAAGAGATAATGATGGATTTGGATTGAATTAAAGAGAGATAGAGATGAGGCAATCAAGTTTTCAAAGTCACCGAATCTGGCGTCCAAGTCCCGCCCAGAGTGGACGGGCGTCTACCATTCAAACGGGCGGCCAGGATGATATTTTTGAATCAGAGTTTGGATGAAATTGCTGGACGAGCGTCCAATTTAAAGAAGGACGGGCGTCTGATCATGACTCGGCCCGATTCGAAGTTTGTATGGAAGAGTGGACGGGTGTTCAAGGATTTAGACGGGCGTCCAGTAGCCGACTTAGCTAAACCGACTTGAAAATCTATATATATGCGGCAGTTTCTCAACCCTAGATATACCAATTACAATATACTCGAAACCCCAATCCTGGGGCGGCTTAAAAATTGCGGTTTTACGATTTTCATCAACTTTTATGTTCTTAAATTCTTAGATTAGATTAGCTAATTTTTATGTCTTTCTATACAATTCGAAGCTTCAAGAGGATGCTAAGAGGCTAGACCTCCATTGAACGAGCGTTGTGAAGCCGTCCGATCAACAATTCAGTTTCTTTTTGTGATTATTTTGTGAGTATCTATTACGAGTTGTTTCTTTTATCATGCTTTATGTTGTTATTGCAAATTTATATCGAAAGATGTTTGCTTTGTTGATCGTTTATTTGATGAAAATCATGTTAGACTTTAGATCACCATGATAAAGAATAGATATTTGATCTAAGTAACGAAAGTTATTAGGTTAGAAACGTTTAAAGTTTACACCTTTGGTTAGAAAAGCGTTAGTCTTTAGATCGAAAGATAGAGATTAATAGACGAACTTGCCAAAGAAATTAGGGTTCATACCTTTGATCAGGTGAATCACAACTTGATTAGTAATCACGAAATAATCTGAATTGAAATTGAATGTTGATAGGATAGGTGGATCAATTGCTTGTTCGTTCGTAACTTATTGATTTAAAACTCCTTGAATTTGAATTGTTTAGCTTAGTTAGTCTTTTATTGCATACTAGGTTTAGTTTAGTTTAAGTTGGTTGAAACTATCTTTCCTGGTTTTAGGTCATTGATCTTTGTCGATTTATGTTATTGTTATCTTTCTTGTGAATTATTTCTTGTTTTCAGTATCTGTTTAGTTTTAGTAATCGTGACATAGGTTAGTTAGTTAAACAAAAACTAGGATCACCAATCGTTAGTTCCCGTAAGATCGACCCGGTATCAACCTCTTTACTACGATCCTTGCACTTCGGGTATATCGGATTATAAATATTATTACTTGTTAATAAAATGTGACACTAAACCATAAAGCGGCCCACGGATCCCTATTCGAGTCCGTCCGGCGACCCGTAGCGGCGGACAAGGCCTTGACCACGGTCCACAAAGCATGAGCCAAATCGGGATCGCGGGATAATGGCGCCGCCATATGCTCTCAAAACACCAAGTAAGCGCGAAGAGAGGCTAGAGCCGACTCACAGTTCCGAGGCTATTAAGTCCGCCAGTGACTCGAGCCCGCGATACAAAGAAGAGCAAGCTACAACTCAAGGGTAACATGACAGAGACCGAGTTAATGGACAAGTGTAGTGAGTCCGCTCCATATCGGCACCGAAAGATGGTCTTTAGGTGGTCGACGCATTGTACTTAACTACTTTCGTCGTTTTGTCATTAGGTAAACCCTAATTTGTAGCTTGCCTATAAATAAAGACTCAAAGTAACATTTTACACAAGTTCATTAATACAAAACATAGACAAACTCTGTCAAGTTTACTACTGCATTTGTTCTCTACTTTGCACCACCGTGAATCCCTAATCACCACCGTGCACCACCAGTGATCGCACACTTTTATAGTCAGATATCCAGCACAAATCCACCGTTATTTATCCGTGATAATTTCGACATTATCAATTAATTATTATTCGAGTCGAGTATTAGACGAGTTGAGTTTGATCTTCTCGTATTTTATACAAAAATTAAAGTGATCTAAAAAATAATCGAGTTTGCGAGCCGAGTAACCGAGTCTAGTTATATCAAGTTCTTAACGAGTCGAATTCAATTTTGTCTTTTAATAACTCGATCGAGTTTGAGTTTGAGTTCAAGCTCGAGTTTTTTATTCAAGTCGAAAGTCATTTTTGATGAGTGAGTATTCGGCTCGGCTCGAGTTCTGAGTGCTTAGTGCATATACAAACGAAAATGATTACAAAATAAAAAATAAAATAAAGATGATTACAAACAGCGCCCCGTTTGGTTTGATTTGATTTGATCCATTGGATCAAACTTAATATTTTATTCACCCACTATATTATTTCTTATTATTTTAATATTTCTATAACCAATCATTTCACAATCAACAAATAAAATAATATTAATCAATTCATTTTATTCACCACTCTGTTATTCAACCATTACTTTATCAATATAATATTTCTCTCACCAATCATTTCACCAATCATTTCTTCATCAACATGAATTTTAATCAACATTTCAACCTTATAATCATTACTTTATATTATTTTATTTTATTTTTCTCTCAGCGACTCGAATGAATCGGAGTCAGGTTGAAGCCAAAGGAGCCTTCTGGTTTGGCTTCATTATGGAGTTTGGCTGAATCCATCCATCACTCAACAGTGTAGTAAGTTATAAAATGGCGAGGGAAAGGGGTGAGCTAGTCTACAAGTTTTACAGAGCATTGACCTATGGCTTATCGCCGGTGATGAATTTATACGTCCGGTGGCGGAAATACCGAGGCCTTGAGCACCCCGAGCGGTGGCGTGAGCGTCTCGGTCGACCATCTCTTCCGCGGCCTGCTGGTCCTCTCGTGTGGTTTCACGCGGTATCTCTAGGTTAAGCTCTATTAATTTTTCTTTTCTTTTTTCTTCCACTTCTGTTGTTTGGATTCTTATGGTTTACCTTGTATCCTATTTTGTTTTTTATTTCGTGTAGGTGAAGGATTATCGGCGATTCCGGTGATCAAATGCTGTGCAAATAGGCGGCCTGATGTAACTGTGTTGATGACGTCCACTACAATGTCTGCATTGTAAGTCCTGTTCAATCATTTAATCTGGCTGTGTGTTTCACTGATTTGTCGTTTATTTTAGTTTAAGCAATAGTAAGTATAAGCTAGGAATTCGTAGCAGCATTTGCTGTTAGTTCGGCTCTAACTATTGGTGAGTTAGAATTCCAGCATTTGTTGTTTTGCTGCACTACTGAGCTTCCTGCTCTTCATTCTAACCTTGGTTACCACATACTTGTACTTGTAACATAAGCCGTCGTTATTTTTTCTTTGTAACATAAGCTTGCTCTTCATAACCCCCTTTTTTTGGTTATTTATATTTTTGGTCTTTTTTGCAGTGAAGTGATAAAGAACCGACTTCCAGGAAACGTCGTGTACCAGGTATTTTTAGTTTCTTTTTCTTCCACATGGGCTACAGTTCAAAATTTATATAAGACCATTGAAGAAGTTGAATTTCGCTTGGTTTATTGTTGATTTACTTACTTAGCTTTTACAATTGAAAAGGACTTTTGCAATTCAGAACCAATTAGCATCTTTTTCAAGGTTTGATTGTCAAGAACTACAGAACAACAACTCTTCTGTCGATTGTCTGTCGTTTGTTTAAGGATCTCTTTTCTTTCTATGAGCAAGTGGTTGTGGAATTTTGAATCTATTCTTGGTTTTTCAGCTATTTATCAGTTAATTTTTTTCATACATTATATCTGGTAGTGGATTTAAGTTACAGTAGGTGCAAGCATCAACTTAGTCAAAGGGTCATCTCCTTTTGACCCTTTATGCCTGCATTAATTTGGATTACCATTTTATTTTGTAGGAGAACAGGAAATTCGCTCTATAGGAAGGAGAGACTCCTTATGTTAGTGCAGGTACCGGTTTCTTTAGTGATAGTTTTAGAACGGGTGGGAGAAAAATGATTTTGTTACATTGGAAGGGAAGTTCAACTTAGGCAGTGAAATAAAAGATGGAATTCTAGGACTCCTATATGCAAAAACTTGCTTACAAAAGCATAGGTTCCTTTTTTTTAATGTTGGAAAATTTCTTTTTAGTTGCATAATAGACTCACTTTCTCTTTGTATTTTCCTTTGTTTAATTCCCTGGAGTTAAGTTTGGGTATCAATCGACTCGGGTATTTTTCACGAAACATCTTGTTTGATGTCATTTGCAATGATCTGTATGTGCAAGAAATGATGATGTAGTAATTGACGTTTGTTTATGTTTTATCCATGAAGGGTTGAGACCAAACCATATTAAGTACCGACTACCAAGGCTTTGGTTTCTCTTTGCAAATTTTATTTGCTAGACTCTAGAGAATCCTTATGCACGCTGTACCATTAAGTTCTGTTTTACCCTTCTTTGTTAGGTTTAACGTGGATAACTTTACCGTGAACCAGTTTGCTCCACTTGATCGCCTGTTGCGATAGAAGCTTTTCTTAGTTACTGGAAGCCGACTGCAATTGTGCTCATGGAGAGTGAGCTTTGGCCAAATCTCATCATGGCGCCGCAAAGATGGTGTAAGTAATCTCTTCTGATAATAAACTAAAGACCGTCCCGTTTGGTGATCAATGCGTTTGGTTTGCAGTGACAGTTTACCATTCAAATTGAGAGATTTTACCCTTCTGATAGTCTTAAGCTTTTTACAGATTGTGCTGGCTTTGCTAAATGCACGGATTTCTACTGAATCTTTCAATCGGTGGTCGCTACCATTAGCTTTTCACCTGGTTTCATTTCTCCTATCCAAATTTACATTGATTGCTCCGTTGGTATGTTCTTGTTTTCTTTATATATAAACTCTTTATGTACTTTTTCCGACTATTGTCAATTTCCGCTAATCATATTTATGTCGATATTCTTTTAACATCTGCTGCAGAGCAATGAGCAAGCAATACGGTTTCAGTTGCTCGAAGCTCCTCCATTTGCCATCAACTTTTCTGGTGACCTAAAATATGGTAAACACTAAACACATTAACAGAATACGTTGTGATCGTCTTGGGTCTATTGCTTTTTGGCGTTTGATAAATAAAGAATATATCTATAATGTTGTTCTTGAACCTTTGTGTTTTAGCTTGAAAAAGTTATGGACTTCTTACGAATGACTATGGAAAAAATTAAAATAAAATATTAGAATACAATCGTTGTAAAATGGTTGTACCATGTGACATGCATCATACCCTTCTAATTTTACTCTCTTTCACTTAGTAGGTGTGTATTATGTGAGAGAGTAAAAATGAAAGGGTATGATACATGCCACTTAGTACAACCATGCTACTACCATTGTAGCATAAAATCTCCCAAAATATTATTTAAAAAATGTGTTATGTTTTAGCCTGTACTTTTACCTTGTAGTGGTTGACGGTTCTGACATATCTGAAGAGAAAATGAATAGCATGAAACAACTAAAGGAACACCTTTCTCTGAGAAAGGTGTGGATGGCTGCTTCTTTACACCGAGGCGAAGAAACGAGTAAGTACTAAATCCCAATTTAAACTTATTTCATTCATTCTTGTTATATTCTAAACTATTTATTTACTTTTTCAACACATTTCTCTGAGGAAATGAAGGGAACATGACTATGGATAGAAGTTCTAAATGTTTTGTAGTAGTACAATTTAATCGTATGTTTTTATTTGAAGTACACTTCGTGTTTAAGTTGGTTTTTCGATAATAATATGCAGCAATGATTGAAGTTCACAGAGTTCTAAAGGAAATTCATCCTGATTTACTCACCATTATGGTGCCTCGGAATCCACAGCATGCACAAGAAATTGCACTGGTAAAAGTTTCATGGTTAGTTTCAAGTTATTTTTTGGTCTATACTTCAAGATAAGTCAGAGATTACAAAATACATTCCTTTCGGAGTTTGCATTATCTTTTTTTTTATTTTATACATTATCAATTTGCGATTGTGAGTATAATTCAGCTTCTTTCGTGAAGTTGGTGTGTAATTTGCTGATACACTTATGCAGGAACTTCAGAAACAAGGGATCAATGTAGCTTTAAGGTCTCGAAATGAACTGATTTTGCCTGGGACCAGTGTATATATTGTTGATACGATAGGTTTGTCGTAGTTATCAAATCCACTTTTTCTTGCTATGTGTTTCAATTCTAAGTACGTAATCTCTACTTAAATGTGTAAAACACATAATCTGTATGTGTTATAGCGTTTCTGATGCATTTCACTATGATAGAGATTTTATAAAATAGAAAGAAAAAGAAAATCGTGAGTCTGTAAAATAGAGAATATGTTTATTATATCTAATAGCATTCGTTTTATGCCGTTATTGTCTTAATTTTTGAAATATCTATGTAGGTGAACTAAGGGACCTCTATAGATTAACGCGGATAGCAGTGATTGGTGGTTCTTTCATACCTGGTTCAAATGGCCATAACATATCTGAAGCTGCTAATGCTGGTTGTGCCATTTTGACAGGTTAAATTTGTAATTTAGACACGTTCACGTTACGGTCTCTTTCATTCTAATATCGTCTTGTAGTTCATGTAACATTCATGTTTTTTTAGGTCAATATATTGGCCATTTCTACCACATGGCAAGAGACATGCAACGTTTGAATCCTTTATCAGTTTTACAGGTCAGGAAAACCTTGTATTTTTTGTCTGAGCCAATTTTTTTTTAACCAAACTATGTTTGTATATTTTCTGTGTATTTGGTCGTGTAGGTCCCAGGAGATGAGCTTTCTGGAGTACTCGTTAGGCTCTTAAGTGATGCGAAAGTTCTCGAAGCACACTGTCAGGCATCTAAAGAATCTTATCAAGTTCTATCTCACGGTGTTCTTGAAAGTATTTGGACCACATTTCAACATTTTATTTTAGACACAGTCATACCTAGGACTAGGAGAAAGATGTGAACCAATATCCATGTAATGAACCAGCAGCAATTTTTTTCTTTCTTTCTTCAGGATCAATGTTAATGGTTTACAACACAAAATCAACTACTTCAAAGCAACCATTTTTTGCCTCGATTTCGTATACAAGAAAGCTTAAGTGATATGGCCCATTAAAATTAGCCAGCTTAGCTTCTTCCTCCCGTTTGATCAATCAGGGTACCGACGTGTTCTCCACATAAAGCTCTAGATATATTTCCAGGTTCATGGATATTGAATATCACAACTGCAACAAGAAAAAGAAAAAAAAAACCAACCAATATGGATGCATCCCAACAATCCCATCGAAATAGAGAACACACTATGAGCAAAGATGACAATGCGTGAAGTTGGGTACGGGTTTTATAGATCTATACCCAATCCAACCCTACTGACACAACATTCAAGTTTCCTGGACAGACGTGCAAGGTGCAGAGATAACGGGTGACGAGACGAGTGAATTATGTAATAATGGAAGAGATGGATGTTACCAACCTGGGATTCCATTATCTTCGCAGAACCTTATAGCCATCATGTCCATGGCAGAAGCACCGAGAGAGGTCAATTCTCCAAAGGAAATATGTTCAGCTACAATGTTATTGTTTCTAGAGTCGCAAGCAATGACGCCATCCACATTTGCACCTTTTAGGACAACATCAGCATGAACTACATAGGGAGGGAGGGGGTTCAAAAGTTTGAGACTCCAACAAAGTAATAGACACTTTGGTCCCCTTTGTTTTATGAATTTTGCATTTCTTTCCCCAATGTTTCATTTTGGCATTTTTTTACCTCTCATCTATGATTTTTTTACCTTTTCAGTCCATTATTGCCACGTGTCAATTCTTTATTGGTTAGAGGATTTTGTACTTTCAATTGCTAGCAGTTTGACAAGTGACAATTTGGACTGAAAATGTGATGAAAATGCATATACAAGAGGTAAAGATGACAAGATGAATACATTGGGGGGATAAATACGCAAAAATCGTGAAACAAAAGGACCAAAAGTGTGTTTTATCCCGATAATAAATCATCAAAAGTTCGTACTCTCAGAAGCTCTCAAAGCTGCAGCAGTATCTGTGGAAAATAATGGATTCCCTGTGCCAGCTCCAATGGCACCAAAGATTACAACTCTACCTTTTTCAAGGTGCCGGATAGCTCGCTGCCTGCTATATGGCTCGGCAGCCTCAGGCATAGAAAACGCACTTTGTAAACGTGTCTGCACCCCTAATTTCTCTAAAGCTGACTGCAGCAGTATTGAATTCATCAATGTCGCCATCATACTAGACATATGCAAGAAATTACTCATCAGCATATGATAACCCAACATGCTAGGCTCAAAAGACGTGCAATATAAAAAACAAATACGCCACAAAATTATGCTTGATATCACCCATCAAACACATAATTGGCCAATGAAAACTTGATAGCTTTGCTATGAAAAAACGCAAAAAATAATAAGATTCCGGGATCATAATTGTTTACCCAATTTGGTAAGCAGTACATCGATCTAACCCTGACGTCGTTACCCATGTGTCTCCGCAAAAGAAATTTCTCCCACCAACAACTATTGCTACCTAGTAAAACAGGTAAGAATATACATCAACCAATGTTAGACAGAAATTTCTAATGAGGAGACTTCCATTAGTTACCTCCACACCCATATGACAAGCTATCGAAACCTCTTTTGCTATCAACATTGCAACCTGACCAAAAAAAAAAATACATGAAAAAGAAAATGACTTTATTTTGCCCAAAACAGACAACCTAATGATGTCTAGCTAATCAGAACAAGAATCATATTTCGCACCATTTTATTTTGTCAAGACTAAAGTAATTTCAAAAGCAATACTGCAACAACCTTTGCGTAAACAAGATGCGGGTATTACAAAAGCAGAAGAACGTGATGTCACCTTTATACCAACAAATCTACACAATATTCCATTTAGAGGAGCATCTACAAACAGATTTACATAATATATTCGCTTTAGTGGTCAGATATCCATAAAATGCAACGTCTCCATTAACCAACAAATTTGCAAAAACTAACCTTTGGATCAATATTTTGTGAAGCCGTTCCAGATAGAGCAGCACCACTAATTTTGAAAACCACTCTTTGCCATCTAGTACTCGAAGCGGATTTTGATTTCAAGTTATTGATTTGACCACCGGGACTCACAGCTGCTACACATCTGTCCAGAGTCCAAATAGAATACGCAGAGAACATTATAACAAAGAAGCATGCAATTGTCATAATATGATTACAACACCCCCTTTAAAATGCTTCAAAGGAAGCTAAAACCACACACCTAAGTGAAAATGTGTTACTATCACAAAACCTCGTGTACAAAACTTAATACACTAGACTTCAAAAATAAGAATGCACAGAGTGTAAAAAATGGGAACTAACAGGCCAAAAGAAACCAAATGCTCCTCAAATGTTACATACATATCAATCCTCTCTAGCTTAGAATCACGGGATGGTATGCAAAATGCAGCCTCATTATACCTAAGGTTAAAAAAAGGCAGTCCAACAAGCATCTCCCGTATGCAGGGTCGGGGGAGGGACAGACCATTTTAGGCCTATTGTTAAAACATTAACTTATACGTCGAGGTTGTTTCCACATCTTGAAACTAATGAAACCTAAGCCCAACAGAAGTTTGACAGATCCTACGAACTAGCAACATCTTGATCAATTACATAAATTCCTAAGTATGAATCCCCAATTAAAGATTCATAATAGCACCACCCCGGCAAATGCAAACCTTCTAAAAGAAATCTGCAACAAACAAAAACTGCACAAGTGCATCTAATTGCTAAAATGCCCCCTTCCCTTCCCCAACATGATACTCTTCTGTTCAAAACATCAGCATGATGAATAATTACTACCTCTTTAGCTGTCTGCCGGAGTTTGCAGATCCACCGGCGGACTTCTCTTCATCTGCAACATTCTTCCCTGATGAAGAATTCCCAACAATTTGCTCCATTTGTTTATACCAAGGCCAATGACTTGATGAAAGTCCGCCATTACTCAACCTTTGCCTCTCCAGTTTATATCTCTTCTTTAAATTATCCACCTTGTTTTTGCACTGCTCAACACTCTTGGCTTGCTTATCACATCTCTCACTTACAATGGTCGCCACTTCCTCCCAATCTCTTCCTCTTAAATTCCCTCTGTTTAGCATCATGAATTTTTCTGAGTAAGCTTCCAATAAACAAGCTATGGCTGAATCGCTCCATTCCTCTCGATCCTTACGATACTCTCCGGCTGTAGCAGAAGAGGTCGCTTTGGATCGCTTGTATGGATAGGAAGCTCCGCTTTCGCTCACCTCTTCACGTTCAACTCGCTTTTCGAGCAATACGTGACTGTAATCGTTAATGCCAGCTTTATTCTGATCGGAATCAGTATCAAACGGATTCGCATCCGCGTCGTAGGGGTTCACGCCGACAACGTGATAGGAAAGCGTAGTGTTGCTGGTAGACTTCTTTGGATGAGTAGAACCGAATCCTCCCCCGCCGCCGTCGCTGTAGCCTTCAGCAGGTGGAGAAACGACGTCATTGTTGTCGTCGATGGGAGAAATGCTCCGGTGAGCAAAAGGATGGCGGTGGTGGAGCAAATTGGGGCTGGGGGTTTGAGTTTGGAGGTGAGTGGCGGTGGTGGAGGCGGCGGCGGTGGTGTCGTCAGCTAAGAGAGAGAAATCGTCGTCACAGGAAGCCATGGAAGGTGGGCGGGAAGGAGTCAAAGAAGACCCGCCTGTTGGTGGATGACAGGACAAACGACGTCAACACGGCGTCGGCTTAGGAGGACAAACGACGTCAAACACGGCGTCGCCGTTAACCTATGGTGGTTCTGTGAATCTGTGTCCGTTAATGAATAGCAGAATCAAGAATCCGTTAGGTAGGAGGCAAAAAAGTCATGGAGGTGTTTTTCTTTTTTTATTTATTTATTATTATTATTTTGGTGCTTTACGCCCTATTATTCTTGAAAGAAAAAAAATTGAAAAGTATTATTCTAGAAAATTAGTCCAACAATGCAAAAAAAATATAAAAAAAAAAAAAAATATATATATATATATATATATATATATATATATATATATATATATATGATGTTCGGTTTGGGGGAATTCTTGCCTGATACCTCCATTCGACCAATTGTGTGGAGTGATGGGTGGATTAATCGGAATCGTCGGTTTTTAAAATGGATTTAAATTATGTGGTTTAAATCGTTTCATCCGTCATTTTACTCTAAAATAGACTTTCCACACAAAAATTTCCCTTGTTTTGGATGGTGCATGCAAAGTATGACTTATTAATAAGAAGGGTTGGTTGTAAAAAATAAAAAAAATAAAAAATAAAAAAAAAATAAGAAGGGTAAAAAAAAACCTTTTGCTCCCTCATGATTTGCCAAATGAATCTTTTGCTTCCCGTGGTTTAAAAATATACAGTTTACACTCTAAGGTTTGAAACTATAAAATCAAACAAATAAAAAAGAATATTTCATAAGAATATTCTTTTTTTAAATAATCTACCACATTTACCTTCAGTTTCCTATTTCCTTTTTTTATTATTTTTTTTAAACAACCCATCCATCAACTTACTCCCAATTATCTTTCCCATAAAATTAAATAGCAAGACTAGGAAACGGGAAAGACGACTAGGGTTCTCCAAGGGCTACGATTTACGGGGAAATTGACCATTCCCGACCACGATTTGTTGTTTCTTCCGGCAATGTAAATGATTTGCTTCCATTTGCACGATTTGCTGCTGTTATCACCGATTTGCTGCTTTTTCTTGTGGGCTTCGCACCTCCGATTTTCTGTTTTCCGGTGGGCTTCTCTTTTAAATTTTAGAAATTAGAATAATGAAGACTGAAGAGCTAAAACTTTAGTTTGTGGACAATTTCAAGGCACAGCTAAAGCAGTTGCAGATGCTTTGAAGAGCTTAAATAGCCATCAGGTAATTTTATTATTTTTAAAGGGCTAATTATCTCAAATTTCACTATTATAGTAATACCATATTTATGATTTTCAGCTTCATACTCCATTCTTTCTTGTGCATTTTTTTTTTTCCTTTTTTCGCGCAGTATAATCAGGGACGGAACCAGGAATTGATGGTCGGGTGGGCTAATGAACATAGGCGGACATTCATGTATGTAAATAGGGTCCACGGACCTCGTTAAAAATAATAAAATTCAACATTTTACCTTTAAAAAAATATTTCCGATCCCGTGAACAATAATAAAACTCTATATTTTACATATAGAGACATATTTCGGAATTCGCTGAAAAACATTTCAGGATCCTCCACTACTAATGGATTATATTCATATGGTCGGATAGGCTGGATTAAAACAACAAACTCTGTTTGACTGATTTATATAAGGTTTTGGTGTACTAAAATTAAATATCGGGTGGGCTGCGCCCACCCAAGCCAAGTGCTGGTTACGTCCTTGAGTATAATTGTTCTGTTTTGTCACACATTTTCTTCTTGTTTTTGCCAGCTTTCTGTACAGCTGAAGATATGTGTACCTGGCAACTTCTTTTTGCCAACTTCCACCTCACTCTCTTCCGTCTTCATTATTCTAATTTCTAAAATTTAAAATAGAAGCCCACCGAAAACGAAAAATCGGAGGTGTGAAGCCCATCGGAAATCGCAGCAAATCGGTGATAAATGGGTGAAAAGCTGATGGGTTATTAATAAATAAAATAAAAAGTAAATGAGAAATAGAAGACTGAGGGCAAAAGTGGTATATTATTTAAAAAAAGAATATTCTGACGGAATATTCTCTTATATTTACCTGAATTTGTAGTTGATGGTTTGTTTTAAAGCGCAAGAGTGAACAGTATATTTTAAAAACGAGAAATGAAAACGTTTAATGATCGAAACCAATGGGCGAAAAGGTTTTACCCTAATTAAAATGTAAAGTTCTTGCATGCGACTCTTTAACATTATGTCTATATATATGATAATTGAACTTGTACCTTTCATAATACATTATCAAGTCACAAACTACTTTAGCCAAACAATTTTCTTTCCTCAGAGCAACACTAGTGAGGGTGATATAGCCAATGTTTCTTCGGTATATGTCAGTATGGAGAGACAAATTTGCTAAAATGTAAATTAATGGAATGTAAATAGAGAGGAATTTTGAAATATTATCTATCTCATTCTCTAAAAATAGACAATCATGTAGACAGTATTCTCTGACAAAAAGTGTTAAAAACCAACCCCACACCGTCCTTTAGGAAAGAAAAAAGCATGTCTTCTCATTTAATTTGATATTATTTTAATAAATGGCTTTGAAATTTTTTTATCACAATTACCCCATCAAATCAAAGCCAAAAGCTGTCTATACTTTACATCCAATAAATTCATGCCACTTGATCCGACATTTGCTGAATAGAGATTATCATAGTAGTTCATCAATATGGTTGCTCTTAGAGTGACCCCAGTGGTACATCCTATTCCACTCCCAACTTATATTATTTTTCGTTCCAGATTCATCTTTTTAACACCCTATAAAACAACATACTCCAATAACACACCCTATACCATTCCTCAAAATTATTTTTCTCTCACATCTCAACTAATTAATTTAACTACCAACACATTTTTCATTTTTTTTAATACAAAAATCGGAATAAAATATTTTATAGTTGCAAAATGATATTTTAATGTCGTATCATTGTCAAAAAATGTCGTATGCGTTTAAACAACCAAATAGGGGATTATTAAATGTCCTCTAATAAATGTCGTATCGTTTTTATTAGAGGAGATTATTACCGAAGTGGTTAAAATTGATTTTAATATAGTTAAAGAATATTAGGATAAATAGGTGGAGAGAGAAAAGTGAATTGTGTGGTTAAAAATGATTAATATTCACCCCCAACCCTCCCCCTAAATTTAGGGAGAACCTTAGTTTGATTGGGGATGGGGGTGGATAATCACCATTAATGGCGCCAAGACCTTTAAGCCGATTATAGAGGGTAAAAAGGCTCCCATTGGGGTCACTCTTACCTTCAATTTCAAAAATCATTGTTTGATGATGTTGTTGTCGTCGTCTGTTGTCCCCATGTCTTTATTACTAATATCAGATCAGAGCTATCTTATTATGGCAGATATGTCAGGCTATATATTATTAAGTCGGACTCAGTTACTTACGCAAATTCAGAAATTTGCCCAAGTCTACTGGCATACATATACAAGTATACAAACAGAAGATTACAAAAAGATTAGCAGTATGGTTAATCATCCTTTTATAGCAGCAATGGAGAAAAGAGCCGAAAAGGTATGTTTGTTCGTACAATCGTACTTCACCTGATTAGTGGGATCTTCCAAAAAATTTCACAATACAAACGCTTAAAGATAAGCGAATCAGTGTTTCAAATTTCAAAATGATACAGTCTGGCATATGTCACGCATTTCAGAAGCGATTGAACTTAAGCCTCTCGGATCGTGCCAATCTTTTATAATCAAACCTAACTCATGATGATTATCCTAACTTAGGTCTGAGGGGCATTTGACATATATCAGACCGATTACCCAACATGTGACACTCATCAGGCTTCACATAGAATAATGAAGGTCATCTCAACATATGGACCGATATGGTTTCAATTCGATATTGGGTCTCTATTAACAAGACTTGTTTAAAACATGGCGCATGTCGCTCATTTATATCATTTAACCGACATAACGTAGGTTGTCCTCTGAATCTTGCAGCCGGCGTGTCGTGGGTCATCCACAGTTCTTACGGTCGGATCGCCCTCGGTCTCAAGCAACTGTTACCTTCACTGAGCAAGCTTTTCGGGCATTACTCCATGAGCTATAGCCGCTCCGTATTGGCCTCGTAATTGCCTCGAGAAATGTGCTCCACCACTCAATGTGTAGTAACTCGCAATCCCACAATGGTGCACTATATAAATGAGTCATCCTCCTCATTTACAATGTACGTTATACATGCATAATATATATTATTTACAATGTACGCTATACATGGTAATCAGAAGACAAACAACATACATTTAACTTAAATGATCCGGATAAGTCATTTTTAAAAAGTTACACGTCAGGTCTAACCCTTCAAGTGATCATATAACTAAAAACCAATTCCAAAATAATCGAACCATTGTCTAGATACCGGGGTATACATTAAAAAAGTGGGGATTTAAGAAAATGACGACAACAACAACAAAACAAAACACTAAATGAATGAATACGACATATTTTCAAAAGTTTTTCAAAAAAGAAAAACTTATTTAGAAAAACACTGAAAAAAGAAAAAGATGTACTAATACAATTTCTCTCCGTCCACTATTTTTTAACATTTTTATCTCTCAATCTATAACTTTAGAATCGATAATTATTTCACAATTTTTTTTATTTTTCCGTGTTTTTATTTTGAGACCGTAATAACCATATTCCGACGCAATTTAAAAAAATTCAATGTCGAAATTGATTGTTATTTCAAATTCACTATTGAAACTCACTTATTTAACCGTGAATCACATAAAAAACGATGCAATGATATCGAACGAATAATATGAAAAAATATAAAATTTGGAGAATTTTTTTATCACTTTTGAATAAAAGAGTTGAAAGAGAAAATCAATAGTTGGACAAATTTGAAGGAAAAAAAATCAAAACTGCCGCATATTTTTGTAATAGATGTTTTTTAGCATATACATTTTGAAAAAATTGTTATTTTCAGTACAACTTTTTTTTTTTTTTTTTTTTTTTGTTTAAAGCCTCCGGAATCCAGTACTCACAGATCTGACTAATCCGGAGTTCGGCTCGGGTCGTGTCTGCAGAGTCTGATTCTTACTCAGGGGTAAGACCTAACCAAAAGGTCATTAAACGTGACATCTCAGAGGAGAATCGAACCGGTGACCTCCATAGACATTCTCGAGTCACTTACCTATAGATCTTTCCAAAATTATTCTAATTCCTAATTAACTATAAAAAATATTAATTTAACAGTAATAATAATAGACGGCTTCTATCGGCATCACGGTTTCGCTTCTGGCAGCACGAATACTTCCGGCACCCTATAAGTTACTCTTGGCACCACATTGAATATTTTTATTATTTATGTACCACAAGCACCACCAAAAAATATTAATTTAACAGTAATAATAATAGGCGAACTTCTATCTAAGCGCGGTTTTATTACAGCAAGACGAATACTTCCGGCACCCTATAAGTTACTCTTGGCACCACATTGAATATTTTTATTATTTATGTGCTACAAGCACCACCAAAAAATGAAAAAATTACTTCTCATAACATAAATCTTATAAAATACAATTCAATCATTGGATAATTA
Organism: Gentiana macrophylla; assembly: GCA_026214975.1. Taxonomy (NCBI): domain Eukaryota; kingdom Viridiplantae; phylum Streptophyta; class Magnoliopsida; order Gentianales; family Gentianaceae; genus Gentiana; species Gentiana macrophylla. Next base: position 7,772,110 of record CM047807.1, on the reverse strand, counting down.
AAATGAAACATTATAATCCCCCAACTTATTTTTCACCCAAATCATCATCAAGATCCACAAATTCATCTTCATCTTCATCTTCATCATCATCATAAATAAATTCTTCAACCATCTCCATCTTCTTCAATCATCTTCATCTTCTTCAACCATCTTCATCTTCTTCAAGACCCTTTTTCATTAGATCAAACTCATCACCCAAAAAATTGATAATCTTGAGCATTTAATAAGATAACACTTGAGCATCATTCGCAATTGCTTGAAACCCCATGAATAATAGAAAAAATGAAGATTTTTAGAGTTTTCTGACGCCTATTGGATTCTCCGGCCGGCATCCTATAAAACGTCAGTACTACTGACGTTCGTGTGCAAGTCGAATGTCAAATGTGCTAAAGTTTAGACTATAGAACTAAAATGCCACTGTTTTCAGTGTTGAATAGGTGTCCTAAACCCAATCGGGTTGGACCGGATCCGATCGGGTTGGGTCATTTACAGTCTGTTTTTAGTTCATGTAATAACCTTATTATGATTAATAAAAGCACTTGTGTTATTATATATTGTTTATCTTCATGTTATTGTTTGTATATATATAGTAACGTCCTTAGTGTCAAACTGTTATAGAGAAACCATGATAGTGATTATGGTTGATGAGATCTCTAATCACTTTAACAAGTTTGATACTTAAATATCTCTAGTCGTATGTATTGTCAAATGGGACATTTATAGTATGATCATACTAGCACGTATTGGATGTCTTCTATCTTATTAAAGATATGGATAGAACTCGTCTATCGAAGTGTTGAGACACTTGGACTATACGTGGATGTGTATTAGAGAATGCATACGTTAGACTGACCCACTTACAATAAGTGTCACACTATGTGGCGGCTGTGTAATTATCTTTAAGACCGGAGTCTTCATGGCATCACGGTGTGGATTGTCATGCTTTGACACTATTAAGGTTTCCCCTATCCACGGGGCGATCATGCAGTAGTGATTGGGTGTGATACTGAGAAATGCGGAGTATACATGTTTGGTCGTCCGGGAATCGCATGTCCTATGATTGGGATTGAATATCCAAAATGACCTTCTTATAAGGAATGTTTAGCTCTTGAGAATCTTTGCAAAGTGGGAGTAAATGTGTTATTTCGAGAGAGCATGATATCCAGATTATAAGACACGGTCGTTAATGTATTGACACTCGAGATACAATCTTATGGATATTATTACTGCGATAGGATTGTAATTTACACGGTAACTGTTTCACATGAAATGTAGTATTCATTGCATGACTCTTCCGATGATTGAGGGTCATGGTGTGTTGCTAGACGTTACCACGTGATCGTTAAGTATGAAGGGCATTTTCGTAATTTGCACTTTGTGTCTACGGCCAACATATTCGGAAGCCTATCGGGTCACACACATATGAACATCGAGTTGGATTAAAATGCGGTTATAGTTGATAACCAAATAAGGAAAGTTTATCTCTAGACTATAAAGATTATAGTGGTAAATTAATATGGTGGTATTTATTTATTATGAATAAATAAAATACAAGATATTAATTATACATAAATTATATTAATTAAAGAATATTCCGGATGCCAATTATTGGCAATTTGGGGCACCACTTACAAGGGTATAAGATACACTTAGATTGTGCAATTTAATTAATAAGATTACCATAATATTAATTGTGGATAATAATTGATTTTGGAAATAGATTTATGGTAACTAGATAAATATATTCAATATAAGATATTGCCAATATTTAGATTTTATTTAATGTAAGATATTATAATAAAATAGATAAATCAATCTAAGTGATTTTCCTTATTTTATTGGAAAAATGTTTTTTCTCTTTCATATATCTTCTAGGAAGCTCTCCTAATCAGATTAGGGGTATATATGGCGCCACTCATCTATATAAGAAAGAGGTTAATTAATTTCTTTTATACATCATGATTCACTACAAGAAAATCGGCTATTAATAAAGTGCTTTTCGTCATTAATTGTCCATTTCCTCATAAAACCTTTTATAACGGAAATTTCTGTTATATGGCGCTTATTTCTTGCCTCCGCGGTAAAGGTATTCAATAACGGAAACTCAATCCCGTTATTAATAATATCGGACATTAATAATGGTATTTTCCTGTTATTAAAAATCATTTTCAATAACAATCTAAACCCTTATTATAAGGTAAGTTACCCCTCACAAATCGTGATTTAATGACAGAAATAACCCCTTATTGTAGATTCATTTACCTCTTATTAAATTACGATTTGATAAAAAAAAACATCCCCTCATTATAGATTATTTTCCTCTCATTAATCAGGATTCAATAACAACAAAATGCAAAATCAGGATTCAATAACAAATTGCCAATAGCAACTGCATTCAAGAACATGTTCACTCACAGTACTATACAAACATCCACCTTTACATACTTTACATAAAGTCAAACTTCCATCAATAATTAGTGAAGAAAGACTACAAGGTAATATCCGAAAATAGGAAAAATAGATACACTTTCACCAGTATTATGAAGCTTCAGGTTTACGAGGAATAAACACAGTAGATGGTTGAGGGTATTTTTGCAATACCTATGTTCACGCGTAATCTTTTCAATCTCCTTATGGGAAGCCATGATCTGCATTAATATCAAGGCATCAAAACCAGAGGAAAATAAAATAAAATAAAAAATGAAACAAGTTTATAAATTTGGAAATGCCAACTTAAGTCTATGTAGAATCAAAATACTACTTTCCATCTAAAAACTATTGAAAAAGGGTAACACGGTGCACTAAAACTCCTGGAGTATGAAAGGGGTATAAGGTAAGGCACCACTTTAGGGACACAAGTACCAGACCTAAGAACAGAAAAACGCAGTTCAGGAGCAACAACACAAGTACTAAAACATAACTTAGGGAACACCAAAAAGTTTCCAAGTCTTCAATATTTTCATCCACAATTTCAAGAACACGAGAAAGAACAAAGAAGAATAATCATGGTCTTTATAACATTTGTACAACAGACTGCAAGAACTGAACATAATAGTCAACAAGTTTATGTCAGTCACAAGAGCAAACAGAATGCATACAAGACCATGGCATACTCATATTATGCAAGATGAATCATAGACTAAATAAAATTGAACTCACAGCAAACCTAAAAAAAACCAAGTCACCAGATAGATAGCATACGGGTAGATATACTGCAACTAAGACTTGGACATAAATTTATAAAAGATGGGGCACGAAGTTTACAACTTCAAGTGAGATGGTAATTAGAGATGATATCAAAGCATAATCAAAGACAACATCTACTCTTTTTGTTGTCTTTGTTACAAAGACATCACATGCTATCACCAATTATCTTCACAACTGTTTTTCTTTTTGTAGTACAGTTCATCTTTCACCTAGTTCACGCCATAACATACTTTGTAAGCACTTTTTAAAACAAAAAAGAGAGGAAAAAAGATTTCTCTCTTAAAGAACTAATGCTCAAAGTTCAGCCACAACCATAACTGTAGATTTTCACTCTCCCTCAAACTACTGATCACAGAACAGTTAAATTAAAGTTAAACACATTACCTCACGTACTGTTTTTAACAACTTCTAAACCGAAAACTGTGTTTATGATTCCTAATTAATAAATTATTCAAGAAAATGAAACAAACAAGGGCTTTTTTTTGGTGGATGCATTTTCAGTATTCTTTCTTTAAAGGGATTCCAGTAACCGTATCAATTGCCATCATGAAAGAAATGGTTTACATTGATACACTGATTGTTCCTACCCCTTTAAAAAAGAGTACATGGTATAAACAAGTCCAGGTAGCTAATTTTGTTATCAAAAGTATATAGCAGCTATCTACCTCTCTACACATACAACAATTTCAACCCAAGCTAAATGCTTTTTCTTTCTGATATAGCGCTAATCTCAAGCAGATTCCATAGCAAAGAAAACACTAAATGATTAAACCAAAGAAAAACGGGAAGCTTGATTAATATGAGTAACTACTACAGTAAGCAAATGAAATTTTCCAAACAGCTTGATTACAACGATTTACTAAATTACAGATTCGTTGAATGAAGATAAAACACGTGGGAAAGAACCATGTACAAAAATGATCAAGTCCAAAGTGTTCAGGAATGGTGAAGAAGATCGACGCAACATGACCTAGCAGATAAATAAAGCAGGAAATGGGTTTCAAAAGCTACATTCGAATGGAAAATTGTACCTGGAATGAAGCAAAGCTCTCTCTTCTTGTGACTCTGAAGGTCAAACAATGGAGTTTGGAGTTAGAATGGAGGTTTTCTTCTATATCATGTGCACCGGTACTTCATACAAAACCTGAAACAAGTGAATGATGAAAGCACCTCAATTTAGTTTTAGTTTTACCATCCCTTCCAAAAGCTTAAGTTGTTTGGGAGCCGAGTAATTTACATATTTAAGCACAACACACTTCAACACCATGTTGAAGTATATCTGGAGATTAATTAATTTATGAAAAGCAAAGGCTTGGTGGATTTAGGTACTCTCTTTGGGTCACAAAATGGGTAAATGCAACCCACTGCAGGGAGGCATCTTTTGATACGTGATCCATAGCAGCACGGAGCCATATATGGTCAACATCTTACATCATGGAGAAAGTTGTATAACTCATGGAAATCACACTCAAGTAATTTAACTTGTATCATGCCGGGGTGGTCGCGGGTATTGTTTCTCGGCCAAGGTGTTCCATCTTGCATGGTCCAGCCCCATTCAGGAGATTTTTTTAGCCTTGGCTACTAATGCATTGACTCTGACTTTGTACTCTTCATATTTCTCTCTGCAACTATGGGATACAATGACAACCACTATGGATTACATGAACCAATAATAGTTCCTAATTAAGAGTTTTAGAAACAGAGTAATGGGAAAAAGATACTTACTTTCATTGCTCTGCATTCCTTAACAAAAGAAGGCTGGATTTTATCCTTCAAGTAATCAAACTTTTGTGAGAAATAAAACCCGGGTGCACGTGGCTCAGTTTCAGCAAGAGATTCAAACGAAAGCATTGCACCACCATAATCAGATACATAACAGGAGACTTTGTCAACCGGATAGTCCACAGCAAGAAATGAAAGAATAGTGTTTGCAGTTATCGAAGGGGGCTCTTTCAAAGGATCTGCTCTGCTCACAAAAAAAATCAACAGCAGCTAGCTCTGAGGGTTCTCCCTCTCTCTCATATTATTGTGACATCTTCTACTGTCTAACATGTATAGAATTTTATGAGAATTTACAGCTGCTATTCTTTCATTTGTTGCAGGGTGGAACCGGAGCTTCTTTAACTGGCTTACTTGAAGATGTTTTCTTCCTTGAGGATACGTACATCTTATGGAATTGAAAAGCATACAATATAATCAGTTACCACTAAGTAAACTAAATCAAAGTCCACACATTCAAACTAACACAATGATTACCTTTATAACTAGTTCAAAGTATCCAAGATCAGAGTCCAAGGTAGTTGGAGTGTAAGGTTTAGTAATTTCTTCACCTTGGCTATCATTCCCCGTTTCATGTGATAAACAAGTAATAAGTTGAGATCTCTCAACTACAATTAGTCAACTGCCAACATATCACAAGAAAGATTGCATTCTTTCGTGTATTACCGACAACTTATATACTGGACAATAGGAAGAGCTAGAACAGAAGTAGGAGTTGGAAATTCAAATCTGAATTTCACCACATTATGACTAATTTGTGTGCGCTTCACGAGCTTGAATTACTTCCAGTTATCAGGATCCAAGCACACTGTCAAGCGCCAAAAAAAAGTCAACCACATCAAACAGTTCAGATAGATTCATTATTTCAAGTAAACAAGGTTAAGAAAATCAATCAACGAACTAATGAAACGAGTCCGCTCTATCTCCATAGCAAACATTATGCTTAGCTAACCATACAAAATTCAAACAGTCTAAACGAGTCAACCACATCAAACACACAACATAGATCCAATATTTCGCATGAACAAGGTAAGAAAATCGATTATAGATTAAATGAAATGGATACGCTCTAGCTTCATACTCAAAACTAAGCATATTAGCCAAGCATACAGAATTCAAACAATCTAAAATGAAAATATGAGTAAGTACCTTTGGATTTCTTAGAAGAATAGATGCAAGGCTAGGTTGAATCCGCTTATGGTTTTATGAAAATACCGCAGTCCAAATCATTCGATAATAGACTGAATAACACCAGCACCAACAATTTTTCCTCCTCCGATAGCAAACCTCATTCTCTGTTCACAAGACACAACATGATGAGTTCAACCACAAGCTTCACATGGTCCCAGGGATAACCATCTTTGATTCCTCATGTTTATCGTTCTTGATCTCTGTAACCTTCCCAGTAACATCCGTAGTCCTCATGTAAAACCGAGGCCTATAAGCCTCGAAAAAGGTTGAATGCTACCTCATTCTTCTACCTTAAGCATATAAACAATAGCCTCAAACTTGGTATGTAGGGTAATTGTCCTAGGTTTACCCAACACCATTCTTCTCTGAATATCTGCTTTCTAGAAATCTCTCAACAACAAACCTACATTGTCTACTTTCATAGCTTCATCCAAGATCTTTTGAAACATTTAGACCCCGGTTACGGTGGTTGTTCTTACGAGAGCATTGAAGAAACCAAACAATCGACAGCCACTAAAGCAAGTAGTTAAATCCACCACTGAAAGAGAAGAAGATACGAGCAACCATTAATTAGGGTTACATCAAATCACAACCAATTCCACATTTTCCAAATCAAAAGAATTCATTATCAGAGTTCAATATGTGCAAGCATAGCTGGATTGAAGCTAAATTCACATAAATAAATCTCGAAAATACAGCAGAAAATTATATCTTATACAATAGTCGAGCCAAACATTGGAGCAGATGAGCCTGAGCGAACCTTGGTCCCCTCCTGGCGAATGATGATGGCACCAGGTATAGCAAGTTGATTTCCGTAAATTTTGACGCCAAGCCTCTGACCAGGGGAGTCACGGCCGTTCTAAGTGCTTCCGGAACCTTTCTTGTGAGCAGATTCAATTGTCAAGGGGAGTTTGAAAGGAAGAGACACTGAGAAATTGGGAGCAATCACAATCGTTCCAAAACCGCCTTTAGAAAATGAAGAGGATGAGCTTGATCCAATTGATAGTCCAGCCGTCGTCGGAGATTAGCGTTACTGTTGGAGAGATTTTGCATCATTAAACAAAAGAAAATTTATAAACCATAACTACCATGCAAAACTAACTCCTAACCGGCCGAATACCGGGTAATTAATAGTAGAGCGAAGTGAGTAAAAGAAGTCGATCTACGAGGGGTGGGATGTTGAATCTAATTTACTAATTCCTTTCAATTGTTACTTAGGAAAACGAATAAGCGAAAGAACAAATAAAATAAACGAAAGAACAATTAAAATAAATCTAACCTACGAAATAAAATAACACAACCTAAACTAAACTAAAGATACATGGGATCAAACGGTCTGACAAACCAAGTGATTTCAACAGTTAAATCTCATGATTTTAATTCAAATGGTGTGGTTTACCTTTACACGAGATACAAATCCCTAATTCCTTAGTGAATTTAATCTCAAGCTATGGATTCCTAATTCCTTAGTGAGTCCAATTTATCAATCTCTCATCTTCCGAATGTTGAGATCGATTTACCAAACAAAACTCGGTGTAGATTCGGGTTAAGCTCGTATTTTAGAATCTAACAACACAGATAATTAACCAATTAATTTGTCACATAATTAATGATTAAAGATCCTATCTTTCTATGGTGATCTAGTTTACGCAACTTCCGTATGTTGTAAACGTATCAATAGCAAGCTGATCTCTCGATCTAATTCCCATCATAGCATCAAAATCATAGAAACGATACAAAATAAATTAAAGATCATAAAAAGCGAATAAGGATTGAATAAATTAAATAAATAAACTCACGTAGTTTGGTACATGATTGAATCCATGAATCGAAAGCGGAAGAAAACGACATCCTAATCTAACCGGATCACCCGAGCACAAGGCCGGGTGACCACTTATGAACTCCGAGCACGCACGCTGCTGCTGTGAAGTTACATTTGAATAATTGTTTTGTAATATTATGGGATTAGGGTATTGCATGCGCATATATATAAATAGTATAAAGCGACGCGGCTGAAATTAAATCCTTATTTAATTAGGATTTATGTATGTCGGCCGAATATTATGGATTTAGGAATGAAACTTTAAAATTCATATCTTGAGAAATAGAGCCTCCAAAAATTATGATCCGAATGTCATAAAAATCTCTCGGAAAACTCTACAACTTTCATTAAGGACTCTTCTTCTAAAACGCCTTTTTGATTAAGCGTCAGACATTACGAAGTCGTTTTGGGATTTTCCAAGCTTTATTTCATCTTCATCCTCTTGTATCTCTTTTTTCCACTTTAATCTTCAATCAAACATCATTTAGACCTCTTCCATTCCACATTTGTGCACCTAAAAGATGACAAAACCGAGCAAAGCGTAAAACCATACAAAATAGATAATAAAACCACGATATTTACTCGATTTTGCATTTTAACTATTCAAAACGTCATTTGCTCAATTAATCGATTATAAGCTCGAATTCTCGAAAAACATCCATATATGGGGAATATTGATATAAAATATATCCTTATAAAACACTACAAATTGACCTTAACAACTCCCACACACTTATCTTTTGCTCGTCCGAGCAAAACAAAACAAAGTCAAGCTCGAGACAAATAAACATCCATACAAATATGAAGTATATTCAATAACTTAGAAGTTCACCCGTGTAGTGTGTGTATAGCCATAATAAACTTCCACTAATTTCCACAATTTGAAAGTTATTCAAACCAAAACTAGCTCGGTTTCCCATCTAAGTTAGAAATATTCAAAAATTATAACAGCACTTTACAAAACATACATATCCCAAAAAAAATAGTAGAGAATATCTAAAACATTTACGATGGACTCGAGAGGATAATCCCTACAACATATTCTTGATTTATCTTTGGGTATAAGATTAACGATAACTAAGTCCTTACTTATTCATAATAATATATTTCAATATTTTCACTTTTTTCACACTTTTCTAACACACATCGAATAAGTTTTTGCCCTCATAGCGAATAGGACATTTCAAGATAATCCCCTACCTTACTCCAATCATAAAGCGACTATAAAAGACCGGTATCGTGAGTTTTTGGTCATCATAGTGGAATAGGACATCGTGGTACACCCTACCTCACCCAAATCATAAACCGACTTCCGACACACACAATTACAATTATGTTTACTTAGAGATTTCTCAATTTGGGTGGAAAAGATTATTTTCTAAGTAGCACACACCACTGAGCATAACACCTCAAGTAAACAATTTATTACTATTGCAAAGACTTAATCACGTTTCACTTATCACATACAAACTTACAGATATTCACAGTATGTCATACTTTAATCCTAGAATATAAACTACTAAACTTTTCAAGAATTGTACATAAGCAAAGAAACATGCTATAATCATCAAAAATCTCCAACTAAAATGGGGTAGGCTTTCAACATTTAGCTCATCATTTACTATGGCATGTGAAAAAGAGTGTCGGGTGAAACAACTAAAATTACTAAATATACAGAATATAGCAAAAATGATATAAACTCAAGCAAAGATATGCCTTTGTCTACTCAGGATATAACAAAAATTTTTAAAATTAAGCACTTTTCATAGAAATATAATAGAAATATGAGCAAACGAAAGTAGACACATAAATCATCTATCCCTTCACACTTAGATTGCAACTTGTCCTCAAGTTATACAGAAATAATAAATTAGAGAACTTAGTGATTGGATCTTTGGCAGTGCGGAGGAACCAACAAGAACCAGGATTGCTTGCATAGCTCGATGAGAGCGTGGAGCATCACGGGACAACCGAATACATCTTTAAAGTGCACAATAGCTATAGAAAGTATCCTGCAGACTTGATTAGTGCAAAAAGAGTCTACGGGGAAAAAGAAAAGATTACATATATAAAGCACATGAAAAAGGAGATATAGAGATATTTCAAATTTAAACTCATATAAAGATGGAATACATATACATGGAACATTACACAATGATGAGGCTAGGTGCAACTACATGAAAATATACTACAATGCAGCCTACATGATATGCAATCCTAAAAATAAAATAAATAAATTCTGACAGGCTCAGGCTGAGCAAGTTGAGAGGACAACCCTACAGTGACTACGGCCTATGCAGAATCAGAAAAAAAAAACGAGGTAGTATTACGGAAACCGACAGTTAACTACACTCAAGAAAAATAAAAGAATAATAGGAAAACAATGCAACTAGATGACATGCAACTAGCCCACTCATTTGCAACATGACATGTATATAATAAACGTCTACCAGATAATGACGAGTTTACGATAAGCAGCGATCTTATTCATTACATGCGGTGTAAGCGCTTTAAGACTCGTAAAAAGTGATAGCATTATGGAAAACCAACAGTTAGCTATTCTAAACAGATATAACTCATAAGGTTTCCATCGTAGCAACGGAAAACCGATAGTTACTACCTAAATGAGATTCATCACAGCGGTATGTAGCATACGGAAACCGACATTAGCTACTAATTAACACGAAGACCAGTTATAGCATACGAGAACCGACAGTAACTATAACTTGCATAGATGAATCATATATAAGGAATAAGATCATTTACTTAGCATGAATTCATAGATGGAAAGGTATAACATTCATATTCAGGACATCTATATAAAAAATAAATAGGCCACAGATGCTCGAATGTAAGCAATCCATACTAAATAAAAGCATTAGGAATGAGATCAAGAAAAACTGGACTCACGAGGCGGCGTCAAACGGCTGTGACAGGCGTTTAAAACTTATGCGGGCGGACGGGCGTTTAGATATATGGACGTCCGTCGGTTCTTGAAAACGAACGAGCCGCGTCGTTTTGGAGCGGACGGCGTTTAACAAACCAGGCGTGCGTTTACTGCATGTTAGGAGGATCGGACGGGCGTTCACTTACGAACGCTCGTCCAACGATCGAATTTGCATAGAAAGCGCGAAACACAACAAACCCTAATTTCTTAAAAGATCATACATCAAATATCACAGAGCGACCACATCAAATTAAAGCTGAGAGGTTAGACTAGATACAAACAAACATATGGTTCACGTTTCACAAATCGAGTAAAAAACTTTTGCACATTCTTAACCCAACGGCTATCGAAACACGGAAAAATAAAAACTCTCGATTTGTTAAACGCTACTTTTATTCAAATAAAAGCGTAACAAAATAGAAAAATTAACGAAAGAAGATTCAACAAAACACCGATTCCCGGCAACGGCGCCACTTTTGTTGGAGGGATTTTGCATCATTAAACAAAAGAAAATTTATAAACCCTAACTACCATGCAAAACTAACTCTAACGGCCGAATACCGGGTAATTGATAGTAAGCGAAGTGAGTAGGGGTCGATCCATTGAGGAATGGGATGTTGAATCTAATTTCACTAATTCCTTTCAATTGTTACTTAGGAAAAGCGAATAAACGAAAGAACAAATAAAATAAGCGAAAGAACAATTAAAATAAATCTAACCTACGAAATAAAATAACACAACCTAAACTAAACTAAAGATACATGGGATCAAGCGATTGCACAAACCAAGTGATTTCAATCCTAGTTCATCTCATGATTTTAATTCAAATTGTGGTTTCACCTTTACACGAGATACAAATCCCTAATTCCTTAGTGAATTTAATCTCAAGCTATGGATTCCTAATTCCTTAGTGAGTCCAATTTATCAATCTCTCATCTTCCGAATGTTGAGATCGATTTACCAAACAAAACTCGGTGTAGATTCGAGGTTAACTCTCGTATTTTAGAATCTAACAACCTAGATAATTAACCAATTAATTTGTCACATAATTAATGATTAAAGATCCTATCTTTCTATGGTGATCTAGTTTATGCAACTTCCGTATGTTGTAAAGCGTATCAATAGCAAAGCGATCTCTCGATCTAATTCCCATCATAGCATCAAAATCATAGAAACGATACAAAATAAATTAAAGATCATAAAAAAGCGAATAAGGGTGAATAAATTAAATAAATAAACTCACGTAGTTTGGTACATGATTGAATCCATGAATCGAAAACGGAAGAAAACGACATCTAATCTAACCGGATCACCCGAGCACAAGGCTCGGGTGACCGCCTCGAAACTCCGGAACGCCGCTGCTGCTTTGTGAAGTTACATTGAATAATTGTTTTGTAATATTATGGGATTAGGGTATTGCATGCGCATATATATAAATAGTATAAGGCGGCCGCGGCTGAAATTAAATCCTTATTTAATTAGGATTTATGTATGTCGGCCGAATATTATGGATTTAGGAATGAAACTTCTAAAATTCATATCTTGAGTTGTAGACCTCCAAAAATTATGATCCGAATGTCATAAAAATCTCTCGGAAAACTCTACAACTTTCATTAAGGACTCTTCTTGAAACGCCTTTTTGATTAGCCCGTCGTATTACGAGTCGTTTTGGGATTTTCCCAAGCTTTATTTCATCTTCATCCTCTTGTATCTCTTTTTTCCACTTTAATCTTCAATCAAACATCATTTAGACCTCTTCCATTCCACATTTGTGCACCTAAAAGATGACAAAACCGAGCAAACGTAAAACCATACAAAATAGATAATAAAACCACGATATTTACTCGATTTTGCATTTTAACTATTCAAAACGTCATTTGCTCAATTAATCGATTATAAGCCCGAATTCTACGAAAAACATCCATATATGGGAATATTGATATAAAATATATCCTTATAAAACACTACAAATTGACCTTAACAACTCCCCACACTTATCTTTTGCTCGTCCGAGCAAAACAAAACAAAGTCAAGCTCGAGACAAATAAACATCCATACAAATATGAAGTATATTCAATAACTTAGAAGTTCACCCGTGTAGTGTGTGTATAGCCATAATAAACTTCCACTAATTTCCACAATTTGAAAGTTATTCAAACCAAAACTAGCCCGGTTTCCCATCTAAGTTAGAAATATTCAAAAATTATAACAGTGCACTTTACAAAACATACATATCCCAAAAAGAAATAGTAGAGAATATCTAAAACATTTACGCCATGACTCAGAGGATAATCCTACAACATATCCTTGATTTATACTGGGTATAAGATTAACGATAACTAAGTCCTTACTTATTCATAATAATATATTTCAATATTTTCACTTTTTCACACTTTTCTAACACACATCGAATAAGTTTTTGCCTCTCATAGCGAGAATAGGACATTTCAAGATAATCCCCTACCTTACTCCAATCATAAGGCGACTATAAAGCGTCATGTCGTGAGCTTTGGTCATCATAGTGGAATAGGACATCGTGGTACACCCTACCTCACCCAAATCATAAACCGACTTCCGACACACACAATTACAATTATGTTTACTTAGAGATTTTCATTTGGCGTGGAAAAGATTATTTTCTAGTAGCACACACCATGAGCATAACACCTCAAGTAAACAATTTATTACTATTGCAAAGACTTAATCACGTTTCACTTATCACATTCAAACTTGAGATATTCACATTATGTCATACTTTAATCCTAGAATATAAACTACTAAACTTTTCAAGAATTGTACATAAGCAAAGAAACATGCTATAATCATCAAAAATCTCCAACTAAAATGGGGTAGGCTTTCAACATTTAGCTCATCATTTACTATGGCATGTGAAAAGAGTGTCGGGTGAAACAACTAAAATTACTAAATATACTGAGAATATAGCAAAAATGATATAAACTCAAGCAAAGATATGCCTTTGTCTACTCAGGATATAACAAAAATTTTTAAAATTAAGCACTTTTCATAGAAATATAATAGAAATATGAGCAAAGCGAAAGTAGACACATAAATCATCTATCCCTTCACACTTAGATTGCAACTTGTCCTCAAGTTATACGAGAAATAATAAATTAGAGAACTTAGGTGATTGGATCTTTGGCAGTGCGGAGGAACCAACAAGAACCAGGATTGCTTGCATAGCTCGATAGAAGCGTGAGCATCACGGGACAAGCTGAATACATCTTTAAAGTGCACAATAGCTATAGAAAGTATCCTGCAGACTTGATTAGTGCAAAAAGAGTCTACGGGGAAAAAGAAAAGATTACATATATAAAGCACATGAAAAAGGAGATATAGAGATATTTCAAATTTAAGCTCATATAAAGATGGAATACATATACATGGAACATTACACAACAGTAGGCTAGGTGCAACTACATGAAAATATACTACAATGCAGCCTACATGATATGCAATCCTAAAAATAAAATAAATAAATTCGGCAGGCTCGGTGAGCAAGTTGAGAGGACAACCTACGGTGACTACGGCTGTCAGAATCGAAAAAAAAACGAGGTAGTATTACGAGAAACCGGCAGATTAACTACACTCAAAAAAAATAAAAGAATAATAGGAAAACAATGCAACTAGATGACATGCAACTAGCCCACTCATTTGCAACATGACATGTATATAATAAACGTCTACCAGATAATGACGGAGTTACGATAAGCGAGCGATCTTATTCATTACATGCGGTGTAGACGCGCTTTAAGACTTCGTAAAAGTGATAGCATTATGTAAAACCAACAGTTAGCTATTCTAAACAGATATAACTCATAAGGTTTCCATCGTAGCAACGGAAAACCGATAGTTACTACCCAAATGAGATTCATCATAGCGGTATGTAGCATACGAAAACCGACATTAGCTACTAATTAACACGAAGACCAGTTATAGCATACGAGAACCGGCGATGCTATAACTTGCATAGATGAATCATGTATAAGGAATAAGATCATTTACTTAGCATGAATTCATAGATGGAAAGGTATAACATTCATATTCAGGACATCTATGTAAAAAATAAATAGGCCACAGATGCTCGAATGTAAGCAATCCATACTAAATAAAAGCATTAGGAATGAGATCAAGAAAAACCTGGACTACGAAGCGGCGTCAAAGACAATGACAGGCGTTTAAAACTTATGCAGGCGGACGGGCGTTTAGATATATGGGCGTCCGTCTGGTTCTTGAAAACGAAGCAGCGTCGTTTTGGAACGGACGGCGTTTAACAAAACCACGGCGTCGTTTACACGCATTAGTTAGGATCTGGGCGGGCGTTCACCGAACGCTCGTCCAACAATCGAATTTGCATAAAACGCGAAACACAAACAAACCCTAATTTCTTAAAAGATCATACATCAAATATCACAGAGCGGCCACATCAAATTAAAGCACAGAGGGTTAGACTAGATACAAACAAACATATGGTTCACGTTTCACAAATCGAGTAAAAAACTTTTTGCACATTCTTAACCCAACGGTTATCGAAACACGGAAAAAATAAAAACTCTCAATTTGTTAAACGCTACTTTTATTCAAATAAAACGTAACAAAATAGAAAAATTAACGAAAGAAGATTCAACAAAACACCGATTCCCCGGCAACGACGCCACTTTTGTTGGAGGGATTTTGCATCATTAAACAAAAGAAAATTTATAAACCCTAACTACCATGCAAAACTAACTCCTAACCGGCCGAATACCGGGTAATTGATAGTAGAAGCGAAGTGAGTAAGGGGTCGATCCACGAGGAATGGGATGTTGAATCTAATTTCACTAATTCCTTTCAATTGTTACTTAGGAAAAGCGAATAAGCGAAAGAACAAATAAAATAAGCGAAAGAACAATTAAAATAAATCTAACCTACGAAATAAAATAACACAACCTAAACTAAACTAAAGATACATGGGATCAAGCGATTGCACAAACCAAGTGATTTCAATCTAGTTCATCTCATGATTTTAATTCAAATTGTGGTTTCACCTTTTACACGAGATACAAATCCCTAATTCCTTAGTGAATTTAATCTCAAGCTATGGATTCCTAATTCCTTAGTGAGTCCAGATTATCAATCTCTCATCTTCCGAATGTTGAGATCGATTTACCAAACAAAACTCGGTGTAGATTCAGATTAACTCTCGTATTTTAGAATCTAACAACCTAGATAATTAACCAATTAATTTGTCACATAATTAATGATTAAAGATCCTATCTTTCTATGGTGATCTAGTTTACGCAACTTCCGTATGTTGTAAGCGTATCAATATAAACCCGATCTCTCGATCTAATTCCCATCATAGCATCAAAATCATAGAACGATACAAAATAAATTAAAGATCATAAAAAGCGAATAAGGATTGAATAAATTAAATAAATAAACTCACGTAGTTTGGTACATGATTGAATCCATGAATCAAAACGGAAGAAAACGACATCTAATCTAACCCGGATCACCCGAGCACAAGGCTCGGGTGATCGCCTGAACTCCAGGAAGCAGCTGCTGCTGCTGTGAAGTTACATTTGAATAATTGTTTTGTAATATTATGGGATTAGGGTATTGCATGCGCATATATATAAATAGTATATAAAGTAATTGTTAATTTGAAATTAAATCCTTATATAATTAGGATTTATGTATGTGGTGAATATTATGGATTTAGGAATGAAACTTCTAAAATTCATATCTTGAGTTGTAGACCTCCAAAATTATGATCTGAATGTCATAAAAATCTCTCGGAAAACTCTACAACTTTCATTAAGGACTCTTCTTCTAAAACGCCTTTTTGATTAGCCCGTCGTATTGCAGTCGTTTTGGGATTTTCCCAAGCTTTATTTCATCTTCATCCTCTTGTATCTCTTTCTTTCCACTTTAATCTTCAATCAAACATCATTTAGACCTCTTCCATTCCACATTTGTGCACCTAAAAGATGACAAAACCGAGCAAAGCGTAAAACCATACAAAATAGATAATAAAACCACGATATTTACTCGATTTTGCATTTTAACTATTCAAAACGTCATTTGCTCAATTAATCGATTATAAGCTCGAATTCTACGAAAAACATCCATATATGGGGAATATTGATATAAAATATATCCTTATAAAACACTACAAATTGACCCTTAACAGTTACAAACATGTTATCGGAGAAAGAAGCCATCCGTCGAGTGAGAGGAAGAGGGAGGGTTTACGGTTTATTTTTGTGGAATATGTTTTCACTTGAATTTTGGCTCTTACCGCACGTGTATTTAGCAGGAAATGAAAATTTCATGGCGTGGAAAAAAAACACGCCTTAACATTGTTGTTAATACATGGCGTCAACTTATTCAACACCATTAATTTATAGAATAACCATTAAATTAGGACACGCATGGAAATGCGCGTCATAATTTGATTAAAACATGACTTGCATAAAAGCGTGTCATAAATTGTGCGCTCTAAAATTGAAACTTTCTTATAGTGTAAGGCTGGTTGGTTTAACACTTACACTCGTTACCTCGCGAAATAGACTGGATTTTGATAGAAGCCCCAATCTCCATGTTCTGTTTACCTGATGCCATCTATACTTCAAAGAGCAGGCGAACTCAAAATTTCTCAGGCTATGAGAACCACAAGTATTGCAGTCCTAATCTGCATAAAAAAGAGACGAGGGAAAAAAAGGAAAGAGGCCAGCCTTTTCAATAAGTTTTTTAATGTTTTTTCTTTATATTATTTCAAAATAATATTTTATTGATTTTTTTTGGTACGCATTAATAAGGGGAATATTTTAGGTGTATTATAATAAGGGGATAAGTGATTAACAATAACGGGAATTAAGGATTCCTCATCAAATTTGCATCATTTTCATAAGATTGTTTTAACCCTTATTAAAAGGTACTTTTAATAACCAGATTTTGACCCCTTATTAAATTCCCCTTATAAAAAACAGATTTTCTTGTAGTGAGATCCAATAGCTAATAGTTTTTGAGTAAAATAGAGAGCTTCTAGTAGAGAGTTATAGAGAGAGGAAAAGACCGGTCTAGCAGCCGGATTTTTCTGATAGCAATCCAATGAGGATTTCGGCGAGGAGTTCATGTGGATTATCGATCGAGGCCGGCCGCGTGGACGGATTGCACACAGTGCTACTCTCCTTGACGGTCAAAGCGACGATCTTGTAGATCATCCAAGGTATATTCCATCAAACTACTTAACGTGTTTATTGTATTAAACAAAGACGATATTCTAAAAGGAAATTAAAATTTTAAATTCCGCTGCGTTAAACTAGTGATTTCCTAACATTCAGAACGCCAACAACCTTGACATTTCTTCAGCAAATCATCGTCAATTTAGGTGACGTTTTGGACACAGAACTGATTATCATTTTGTTTATAAAACGTCATCTCTTTTGACGTTTATTGAGAAATATAACGTCACCCCTGGTGACGTTTGTGAAAGCAGAACTAAATATGGTTCTGTTTTCAAAACATCACCATATCTGGCAATGATTTGGGCGAAGCAACGTCAGAACTGTTGACGTTTTGGACCCAGTACTGAAGAAACATGATTCAAACAATGATCCTAATATTATACAAACAAACATAACAACAAATATTGATCCAAAAATATCCAAACATCGGTTTCAAAACAAAAATCATCCTCAACTAATTCAAACATACTTCAACATCTAATACAATGAATTAAAATGTTCAAAACCAAAAGTAATAAGTTATAATCCACACATCCAACAAGTTATAAAAATAGATTTCAGAATCTATTAATCCCCACTTCCAACACGATATGATCTATTGTCGGCTGATCAACGAGTTCAAATGTACATTTATCTTCAACATTGAGATCATTGTCCGTCAAGAAAATGTTTACTCTGTGATGCGAGCTTGTCGATAGGGTTCGGCACGCGCTACAAGTATAGCCGGCCATGAATCCCCCGTGGCACTTTGCAACTCCACAGTCTTGCATCGCAGCATGTCGCGAGTTGTAGCAAATGGTAGTGGAATATTCTACCAATCACAACAAAATTAAATAGTGTTAGAAAATGCAATGAGGGAAAATCATAAAACAAGAAAATGACTAAGATGCTAGTGAAAATAACTAAGATGTTTTTAGAATATCTCACCACACAACCATGTGAAAATGCCGTGTTTGTCAGCGTCGTCTCAAAATGGGGATTTCGGTTACCGTTGTTGTCTCCACCTGCATCATCATTTGTATCATCTTCTCCACTTTCGGACTCATCATCTGCCCCAACACAATAGTGTCGAAAGTTAAATCTCCTTTGTGTTCAAACATCACAAACTCCCCCGATTCAAGCGATGAGCGGCCATATACTGCTCCCAACCTTCCCTAAAGAAGCAAAGAAGTCTATTGTCTGTCGGTCCAACCCTCACTTTCCATGTCCCTCGTCGGCTATTGAGAATAACCCTATTTAGGTTCCGTAGGGTGTCGTTCAAATTATCAACGTATTTTTGTGGTTGTGTCTATGAATAAAGAAACATATCACGTTATTTCAATCATAATATAAGCGATAAATGTTAGGAAATCTACGCAGAAACGCAGTGGAATTCAAAAATGTATTTCCTATCGACCCAAGATCGACTTCGTTTTAGCAATAAACAAATAAGCTAGTAGACGGTGGTTACCTTGGTTGATCTAAAAGATCGACGCTTTGACTGTCTAAGGAGAGTAGTTCTACATAGAGCCGCCCAAGTGCTCGGCCTCTACTGCTAGTCCACACGAACAGCCCGCCGGAATCCCATCATGGATTGCTATTGGAAAACTCCGGTTGCTAGACGGCCTTTTTCCCCTCTCTCCAACTCTCTATAGGATGCTCTCTATTTTTACACAAGAACTATTAGCTCTTGGAATTATGATGTGTAAAAGAGCTTGACACCCACTTCCTATTTATAGGTAAAGTGGCGCCCCAGACTAGAGTATAAATGAAGAAAACATTGTCCCAATAAAATAAGAAAATATAATAGATTGATTTATCTCATTTATTATAATATCTTATATTAAATAAATCTAGGATATTGTCAATATCTTATATTGAATATTTCCAAAATATTGTCAATATCTTATATTGACAATATTTATCTTATTACCATAAATCAATTTACACATGTGTATATATCACAAATATATATTACACATATAAATCTATATAAATATATATTTTGGAAACAAATGTGCACATGCACATCATATGTGCAACACGCATGTATGTATACATTTATAAATATTAATATCTAATATTAATATATGGTAATACCATTAATTAAATTGCACAATCCAAATGTATCACTTATACACATATGTGGCGCCACTTATCAATATATAAGTGTATTTAATTAATCAACTTAATTAATATCTTGTTTAATTTATTCATAATAAATAAATACCACCATATTAATATACCACTATAAACTTTATAGTACGAGATAAATTCTTTCCTTATTTAGTTATCAACTATAACCACATTTTAATCCGGCTAGATGTTCTTATGTGTGTGACCCGATAGGCTTCCGAATATGTTGGCCATAGACACAAAGTGCAAATTACGAAAATGCCCTTCATGCCTAACGATCACGGGATAACATCTAGCAACACACCGTGACCCCCAATCATCGGAAGAGTCAAATGCAATGACTACTAGCTTTCATGTGAAACAGTTACCGTGTAACTTACAATCCTATCGCTGTAATAATATCCATACGGTCGTACGTCGAGTGTCAAACATTAACGACCGTTTCTTATAATCTGGATATCATGCTCTCTCGAAGTAACTCATTTACTCCCACTTTGTAAAGATTCACGAGAGTAAGACATTCCTTATAAGAAGGTCATTTCGGATATTCGATCCCAATCATAGGATACGCGATTCCCAGACGACCAATCATGTATACTCCGCATGCTTCAATATCATACCCAATCACTACCGCATGATCGCCCCGTGGCTAGGGGAAACCTCAATAGTGTCAAAGCATGACAATCCACACCGTGATGCCATGAAGACTCCGGTCCAAAGGATAATTACACAACCGCCACATAGTGTGACACTTAACCGTGTAAATGGGTTAGTCTAACGTACGCATTCTCTAATACACGTCCACGTACAGTCCAAGTGTCTCTACACTTCGATAGACGAGATTTATCACTGCCCTTAAAGATAGAAGACGTCTAATACGTGCTAGTCTGTTTATACTATCAATGCCCTGTTTAATAGTACATCAGCCTAGAGACATTTAAGTATCAAACTTATTAAAGTGATTAGAGATCTCATCGACCATAATCGGCTATCATGGTTTCTCTATCACAGTTTAATACTAAGGACGTTATCATATAACAATTCATGATTGGTTCTTTAAAAGAACAAATATATGACAACAGAAAAGCCATTTAATATATGCAGAAACATAAAGAAATAGTAGAAATGATCCGACCCGGTCGGATCCGGTCCAACCCGATTGGGTTTAGGACACTTTTCAACAATAAAAATGTAGGTTAATTAATAATTACATAGCAAACTTGTTGCGAAACCGCCCATAAGAACTTTGAAGAAACGATCATTGTTCAATTTCTTCACTGTAGATTAAAAAGGAATGAGGAATGAGGAATAAGAATTCGAATCAGAATCAGTCCACATGCCATTCCAAAACAAGACAACATATATACCCAAGTCAAACATAACCAATCACACAAGACACGACTAGTGCCTTAATCCATACTACATACCTGAAGTTATTGTACGATCAACAAGTGTTGTTGTAATACCTGAAGTTCTTCTACTATGAGTTCTTTTAATTGTTCGTCGAAAGACTCCCAGTTTTCATATTGATGGGGACATCAGGCCTTTTTACGTAGATAATGGCTAGCATGAATCAGTCAATTAAGAAATGGATATCCTTGGCATATCAACTTATGAGAGATATTAACAAATGGAGATCATCGGTCATTTCTTAATGGAACTAATTCAGGTAAGCCAGTCTACAGTAACAACAAAGAGATCCCGAGGGTTTGTAAGAGATCCCAAACTGTTAAAGCAAAGAGATCTCACGGCTTATATTATCGGGTCCACACAACACACATAATGGGCAAAACACATCTAAGTATATTTTTAACTAACACACTTACATTGCAATGAAACACATCTAAGTATACTTTTAACTAACACACTTTTCATTTTAACTTACTTACATGGCCAAAATTCATAGTTGGAAAGTTATTTACAATGTGGAGAAATACATTAATTCATAGTTGGGAGTACACTAATTCATTGGTGGATAGTTATTTACAATGTCAAGAAACACACTAATTCAAAGTTGATATGTGCACATTAATGATGCCAATATAAAAAATTTAGCATATAATGCCAGTAGGGTTGACGTTACATTGAGAAAGTAACGTCAGACTCACTAACGTCCTATTAAACGTCAGCCATGTCAATGTTCTGAAGCAATGTTAACGTCACCCACACTAACGAAGAACTGGGTAACCCTATCGGACTTTTATAATCTAAACGTCAACCTAACCGATGTTATATTTGCACCAAAACGTCAATATATGCGATGTTTCAAGCACCAGTCATCTTCCCCACCCCTCCGATCGGAAAACAACCGGATTATCGAAAAAGAGCCAAAAAACCTCCGATTTCAACCCCATTTCCATCCGATTCAACCAAAAATGAATACATATTACAATGAAACAAACATTCGATTAAAACGGAGCATTACATACGAAAAAAACTTTAAAGTTACTCCATTAAAACCTTCAAACTTTCAAAAAAATAATACCTTCAATTCTACCAATTTACAACCGAAATCCAAACAAAACAAGATACTTACATGATTTGGTTCAAAATGATGTTTTTCTTAGTTTCACGTGCGGTTTCCGATTTGTCTTCTCCGGCGGCTTTTCCGATGAGGCTCCGACGAGATATGTTCTTAGCTTCACTTTTCACTTGTGTTTTGTTTGGTTTCTTGGTAATGTGAGAGGGGGGGAGTTAAAAAGTTTTAGAAAAACGTGTAATGTAGGGGTTAGAAATTAGAGGGACTAAAGTGTTTATTTTTAAAAAAAATTAGGGGACTAAAGTGTATGGTTTTTAAAACTTATTATTTCAAGTGGTGCTATTATTTTTTTCATGGTGTAGACAAGTAAATGAGAAATAATAAATTAAAGAGTGCCGATAGTTATTTCGTGATGCCGATAGAAACCGCATAATAATAAATTTGTTTTTTTAAATAATAATAATTGTTGAACCCAATGTAAATGATAGCAATACAAAATATACGCACGACACAATAATTACGCAATGCTAGGGACAGAAATATGATCTCGGGTAAGAGGACAATAAATTTTTTAAGGCAAATATAAAATTTAATGGGGAAACGAATATGCTTTGTACATATATTAATGTAATTTTTTCGGATGAAAAATGTGTCATTGTCCTCTTGGTTGTATGTAGCTCCGTCACTATGCAATGTCATGTTGACTTAATATTTTTTTTGTTTTTTTTGGAGGAGGACTTAATATTGTTTTCTTTTTTGACACAAGGACTTAATATTGTTTTTTTTTTTTGAACATTGACTTAATATTGTTATAACATTGAAATGTGAGTACTTGTTTGTATATAATAATAATAATAATAATAATAAAAAAATTTTATTATCGTTATTATATTTTTTTAATATGATTACTTGTGTGCTAAAAAAAAAAATAAAAAAATGATTACTTGTTTTGCAGGTATATAAAAATTTCCGTATATTAAATACCCGACAGACCTAAACTTTTACCGTAAGAAAAAAAAAAAAAACGTGAAGCACACTTTTCGCTCTTCCCTCCCTCCCTCTCTCTTGCCGACGAATCAAAAGGAAGTATTATTCACATCTCAAACCAGAAGACTTCTCGCTATTCTTCATCGGTAGCAGCAAAATAGTACCAATTTTGGGTATCTGCGGAAATTTAAACAATGGTTTCTAGTCATCTGTTGCTGGAAGAACCCATCCGGATGGCCTCCATCTTGGAGCCATCTAAAACTGTTAGTCTCTCTCTCTTTTTTTAGCAATTTTGTTTCGGTTTTTGTTCTAGATCGATCTGTTTATTGAATGAGATGCATCATGTATACGTTTGCAGAGCTTTTTCCCTGCTATGACCAAGATTGTTGGAACTTTAGGCCCGCGTTCTCGCTCTGTTGAAGCTATTTCCGGTTGTCTGAAAGCTGGAATGTCTGGTAAAGTCTTTGATCTTTTTTTCTGTATCAATTTCAGATGTTTTTGTTAATCAGTCATATAGGTTAGCTGAGAGAGTCTTTAGACAATCTAGGTTAGGGGTGTAAACGATCCGAGCCGCTCACGAACAGCTTGACTCCCAACTCGTGAATTGCTCGCTCATATATGATTTAATCAAACTCGAGCAGAGTGATTTGTATATTTTAACGAGTAGAACTCGATAACATCTAACCTTAATATTTTTTTCGAGCTGCTTGAGGCCTTGTTCAAGCTTCAAAGTGCTCAAATTTTTGCCGAACATAATAGAGCCTAACTCGAGCATAGTTAAAACTTAATAGAACCAATCTCAAGCAATTCGTCTCGAACAAACTTGTGCCATATTCAAGCATATCACCGTTTTAAGGGGTTGCTATATTACTCAGATAAGTAAATGCTTGATTCGGGTCGGATCGTTTACACCTCTAATTTAGGTGTAGAATATTGTTAAAAACTTAAAAAAAGGGTGGGGATTTGTTTTTTTTTTTGATGGGTTTTGATGGTTGAAGAATGGTTATTATTACAGTGGCGAGGTTCGACTTTTCATGGGGAGATTCAGAGTACCACCACGAGACGTTGGAAAATTTACGTGCTGCCATCAAGAGCACAAGGAAGCTCTGTGCTGTAAGTTTCTTGCTATAATAAGCTTTGTGCCACATTAGTGAAATTGAGTTTTTTTTTGTTCTTGCATATTGGGGTTGGTCGAATACAAATGATGTTCGATTTTGAGTAAATAGCATGAAGAATTGTAAATCCATCAAACGATTCTTAATTTGTGTGTGATTCCTTTTCCAAATAATTCTCGTCTTTATAGACTTGTATAAAACTTCATGTTGTATTGACCCCAGAAAATGTCTGGCCAAATAAGTATATACCTAGCATCTAGGCTGCACAGGTACGGATGTGTGGGTACTGATATGCAGATATATGATACATGAATGCGGGTTTTATATAAAGATATGGGTACGGAAAGCATATGCATAAATAAAAAAAATATAAGGACCAAACTGTATATAATAAAATCACATGGTTGAAATAATAGATATTAAAACACAAAAGAAAACAAATTTTAGTGGTTCTCTTTCAGTTTTGGTAGTTTTTCATCATTTTAGGCAACTTTTCATTCATATCATCTGACGTTTTTTACTCCGTTTTCAACATGGTTCTTTGTTTTACATATCCGAGTTATCTCGTACCCAACTTTTAAAACGGTTTTTACTCAATATTCAATATGGTTCTTCATTTGACATATCCGAGTTATCTCGTATACAACTTTTGAAAATTACAAATTTTCTCCCCGGGTGTGTATCCTAAGTATCCGATCCGATGCGTATGGGACACACAGCCAGACATAAGTTGCATTAGAGTTAGCTCATAAATGAACTACCTTTTGAGCATAGTGGTTCCACAGTTGTGCATCATTTACTACAATTACATTGCACGCATAGTTAATAATCAATGTGACACTTATGATGATTCGTATTCAGGTTATGCTAGACACCATTGGTCCAGAACTGCAAGTGGTTAATAAAAGTGAAGCAGCTATTTCGCTAAAGGCAGAGGAAACCGTTGTTCTGACACCTGATCAAGGCCAAGATGCATCGTCTGAGGTGTTACCTATCAACTTCAATGGGCTTGCAAAGGCCGTAAAGAAGGGGGACACCATTTTTATTGGGCAGTACTTGTTCACAGGAAGTGAAAATACCTCAGTTTGGTTGGAGGTAGGCTGCAAGCAATTATGTCGTTACTGTAATTTCCATTGCATCATCTTGTTAATCCTTCCTGCAACTAACTTTTTGTTTTTTCACCAGCATATTTTTCTCTTTTGTTTGTTTGATAATGTCATATTCTCTTTATCTTTATGTTTGTTACCGTATTTTGCAACAACCCGCGAGAAAAAAAGGTCCACTTTTGGTGTATAGTGATGTATTTTTATGTCTTATATATACGTGGTTTCAACAGGTAGATTCAGTCAAAGGTGAAGATGTAGTTTGTGTGGTTAAGAATACAGCAACATTGGCTGGGGCATTGTTCACTCTCCATGCTTCTCAAGTCCGCATCGAGTTACCTACTCTCTCTGACAAGGACAAGGAGGTAACCTTAAAAACTTGACATCTCCGTTGGACTCTATCCTTAAATTTTATTTTATTTTTTGTTGGAAAGAAAACATACTTAAGAACTAGTACCTGTGTTTCCAATACCTGAAATTGTTTTCAGGTGATAAGTACATGGGGTGTTCAGAACAAAATTGATTTCCTCTCGTTATCTTTCACTCGGCATGCAGAAGATGTTCGGGAGGTAATGTTGGATATGAGATATTTTCGTTTTCTATGATGTTTTAATTATTCTGGCTATTTGTGCTTCTGAGTATTCAATTGCCAGTTACATATTTTTCTTTCCATTTTTAAATTGCAGGCTCGTGAATTTTTGTCTAAACTTGGCGACTTGAGCCAGACACAAATCTTCGCTAAAATTGAAAATGCGGAGGTAAATTGTAGTTTCCTTAATGGAACAAAGTATTTTGGCACGTGTTAAATTGCTTTATCTGAAGAAGAGCCCTCCCTCCCCTTATAATGTAAAAATATAATTTGCAAATTTAAAAAAAATCGCTGTTTTTTGGTCTATTCTTGGACTTGTATTCAGTCGGCAGTCGTTTTCTTTTATAAATATTTACAGGAAAGAAATCAATGTTGAAAAATAAGAATAAAACTAGGGCAAAGATGGTTCGAGTTAATTACAGGGGAACCAACCATGCCTTGATCGTGTATATAATAGTTTTAAAGATGATCATGTAATTGACTTATTGATTTATAATTTGTGTACTTAGGGTTTGACTCATTTTGATGAGATCCTTCAAGAGGCTGATGGTATCATTCTTTCCCGAGGGAACCTGGGTGTTGATCTTCCTCCTGAGAAGGTTAGTACATATAATTTTGCTGGCATTCTGTACTGTAGCTTGGAACGAAGGCTTTTTGCGCTTTAGTTTTGGTTTTAATTTCCTATGTGAAGGTATTACCTACATTTCGTTTACTGTAAAAGTAACTACTAGTTTTTGGAACCTTCTTTCTAGCTTACAAATTGGTTTGGTTGCAGGTGTTTTTGTTTCAAAAAGCAGCTGTGTACAAATGTAATATGGCTGGAAAGCCATCTGTTGTTACACGTGTTGTTGATAGCATGACCGACAATTTGAGGCCTACTCGTGCTGAGGCAACTGATGTTGCTAATGCTGTTTTGGATGGTAAGTCAATTAATTACCTTCAATTGTTTCCCTTTTCTAGTGTTGAGAATGTGTTTTCTTTTCTTTTCTTTTTTTTAAAGTTTAAGGAGAATATTGACCACGCCACTTCTTTCTTGACACAGGAACTGATGCAATTCTTCTTGGTGCTGAGACTCTGCGTGGACTGTACCCCATTGAGACTATATCTACCGTTGGCAGAATTTGTGCCGAGGTAAAACATCTGTTTCCCCCTTTTTTTCATTTTACTATTATATATATTGTCCTGCTGCTATATATATTTACGTGTGTGTGTGTGTGTCTTTTGGATGTGGCAAATGATAATCATGCACTTTTTCACTTAAATAGCTTCGTTTACATTTTTGGAGGGTATTTTTTTGCTGTGCTGATATCAGTGATATATATATCCGGCCATTTTATAAACTCCTAACGTAATAGCCATTCCTTGAGGTAGTATGGATGTTTCTT
The DNA here is from genome assembly GCA_026214975.1 of Gentiana macrophylla. Classification (NCBI taxonomy): domain Eukaryota; kingdom Viridiplantae; phylum Streptophyta; class Magnoliopsida; order Gentianales; family Gentianaceae; genus Gentiana; species Gentiana macrophylla. The sequence goes on along the minus strand of CM047807.1, from coordinate 7,744,141 downwards.
TATTGGGCATATATTATATTTGTGTAGCCTTTAAGTTCTAATGCTAACTAATTTAGATTTCAACGTTGCATATATTCAAACCTTATACCTGAGCTTTGTTTTATAGCCCGTAACCTTCTACAAGATTACCCAACAAAACTTACCGATGTTTTTTTTTTTGGGTTTCTTGATTAATTTAATTTGGTTACAAAAAAAGTAAAATAAATGCTTCAACTACCTGATTTTGTATGCAGGCAGAGAAGGTTTTCAATCAAGACCTATATTTCAAGAAAACGGTCAAATTTGTTGGGGAGCCTATGAGTCACTTAGAGTCTATTGCTTCCTCTGCAGTAAGTGTGCCCCGGTGGTTTATGCAGTTCATCTTTCAACTCATTCTTGGTTTTACTAACATAATATTGCGATCTCTCTTTACAGGTACGAGCTGCTATAAAGGTCAAGGCATCTGTTATCATTTGTTTTACGTCATCTGGAAGGGCTGCAAGGTGCAATATCATCACACCCTACAATACTTGTGTTTTACTTCTTACTGTATCAAACTTAATTAGATTATGTGCTTCCATTTATATGTAAGTGCAGATTAATAGCAAAGTACAGGCCAACAATGCCGGTACTATCTGTCGTGATCCCTCGTCTCAAGACAAATCAATTGAAGTGGAGCTTTACTGGCGCGTTTGAGGTAAATGTTCTATGCTTGCTTTGTTTTTTCTTACAGGGGGATAGGGTAAGATAAGCCTGTGATTTATTTGGATGATTTTTCAGAACTTGTTCTGATCTCACAGGTGCTTGTCATGATTCTTTGTTGGTGATGTGATGTGATTTCTCTCTCTCTCTCTCTCACACACACACACACACACACACGTACGTATATGTGTATATACACGCTCTTACACACGTGTGTATGTGTATACGTATTTGTTGCTCTAATGATACTTTTACCATCAGAAATATCGACTTTGTTTACCATAGTGGGAAAATATTGTAGCTTGTGAATTTCCATTGTAATTTGTTGGTTGCTCTTGCTCAACCGACATCCTGATTGACACGATTTGCATTTCTTTTATCTCATTCTCAGGCTAGGCAATCACTTATTGTGCGAGGTCTGTTTCCCATGCTTGCTGATCCTCGCCATCCGGTGAGTTTTTCTTGTTTATTGTCAGTTTTTTTTTTTCCCTTCCTTCTTCTAAATGTTGCATTAATTCATTTTAACATATATTCTGTATTTTATAGCCCTCAAACACCACTTTGGTGTAATTTTTTAAGGATCGCTTTTCTCTATTTTTCTGGAATCCCTAGAAAGCATAATCTGAATAGAGAATGGGGGCCTTTAAGGGCACCCCAGTAAACTACCTTTACTTGTAAGGGCACCCCAATAACTGTCGATTTTTAAAGGGCCCTGTATTCTGTACAGTAAATGTAGTGCAGATATGAGTAGAGATTCGAATGTTTATTGGATCCGAATGTTTTGGATCTTTAGTTTACAGATTTACCTTTTGTTTTACAGTATTCACCGAAATGCTCTAGTATGCACTTTTGCAGAAACTTAATTGATATTGGGTTTTGTATTACAGGCTGAGTCATCGAATGCAACAAACGAGTCGGTATTGAGAGTTGCTCTTGAGCATGGAAAGGCATCAGGGGTAATAAAGTCACATGACCGAGTCGTGATTTGCCAAAAACTGGGAGATGCTGCTGTGGTTAAGATTATTGAGCTTGAAGATTAGAGTTTTGGATTTTTGCTAATTTCCTCTCATTATTGGGTTTGAAAATTGAAGACAATCTTGTGGGCTATTTTGTATACAGTTAAAACTTGTTTCTGGTGAATTGGAAGCTATATTCCTAGTTATATATCATTATATTTTGTGTAATATCAATTTTGTGACATGAGAATATTACTCATTCCCCAACAATTTCCAGGATTTAAAATAAGTAATGAGATTATATTAACTATGTATTGTTGTTTTACTATTGGGAAGGATTTATAATAGATTCCAAACTCTAATTTGTGTGTTAATAATTGCTTTTGGAGGAAAGCCTGTGTCCTTTTCGAATAATTGCTTGCTTTTGCAGTGATATGATACACGTCACTTATTATAATCTGTGTCCTTCGAATATACATTTTTCTACCTTTCTCTCTCTGAATATGTATTTACCAATTTTCTTTTCCACAAATATAAAGATCGACAAAAAAAAATCCCCAAATATATAATAATCACAATACCATAACTATACTATGTATCATAGATGATAGAACTTCTTAATTTCTAAAAACAATTGCAAGAATACCTATATATATATATATATATATATATATATATATATATATATATATATATATATATATATATATATAGTGCAGTCAAAACATGCAACAAAATATTTTCCACAAATTTTATATTTCTCTGTATTTCAAGATTATTCGCTTTGATCATAAAGTCTAAGATTAAGTCGCCTTAACCAAATGGAATGAAGAATCATGTGAAAGACATCATAACGCTTCGGAAGAGAATTCACTTCAAAATGCCGTCTTACTTGTAATCCTCTTCTTTGCATCTTTATGTATTGCCTTTGCGGTATACCATGTAAAATCTTCTTCAAATTCGGTATATCTTTAACCGGAATTATGATAGCAAATGTCTCCCAAGATAACACGTCACTAAACGGGATCACGTATCCGTCTTTAATCAAAACCGGTACACACCCCATGTACAAAGCTTCCACCATTCTTGGACTAGCAACTTCATAACCACTTGGACATATACAATACATGCTCTTTCTCATCATACCATAATATGACACGTTTTTCGGTAAGTATTGATGTATTTGAACGTCTTTATCTTTATTCTCCCAATGTTCTAGAAGGATTGGCCTAATCGGGCCGTGGATGCCTCCGGCGTAGAACACTAAAATGGTCCGTTTCGATGGAGATGGACCGCCTAGTAGATGCTCGGTCGTGCCCATAGGAAGGTGGATCTCCGGGATGGATACATCTCTCGAGGCATTGAATTTTTCCGATGTATTCGCATTGCATAATGCCCGGATTGAGTTTTGGTATAGATATGGAATCGCAAATGAAATTTCAGGCCCCTAGGTACCAACAATCAATTAATAGAGTGTTATATATAATACAAAGGGAGTCTACTATGACCTCCTTACAGTGATCAGTTCAGTGACGTGTAAAAGTCCAGGTTTTGCAAAATTTTCACAAATCCCGAGATATATTATCCGTCCCATAGAATTTTCACCAGTCCTAGTAATATTTTCTCTGGTCCCCAAGAAATTTCAAATAGTTTTCAAAAACCGGAACCATGAAAATTTCTCAAGAATTATTAGAGTAAAGAATCCTTGGGACCAGAGAAAAAGTCATCAAAACTGGAAAAAGTATCCCGGGTCCGGAAGTTGTCTCATGTCACTGGACCTATCACTGTATGAAAATCAGGGTAGTACGTGGATCCAAACTCCATAAAGAGTAGTAATAAGATTACAACATATACTTAATCAGACATAACAAGAGTCACAATACGTACCCAATCGTGGCAGGCGAGCATGAAGTGATCGGCACCGAGACTGCGATTCCAGAAAGGGTATTTTTGGGAAATAACATCGACATAATCAGAAGCTGTGTCTTTCATTTGTTTCCATTCATGAGGAACAAAGACAGTTTGGGTCAACATTGTTACACTGATTGGTAGGAAAAAGACATGAGCTTTTGATGTATCACTTGTTCTAAAGTTGCTAACTTCCATTGTCTGAATGAAATACCCCTCTATGGCATATGTATGCTTACATGGACCAAAATGAAATATTGGTGGGTCCCCTTCCTCATATATGTACACCTTAAATATTTTCTCCATCTCCAAATAACTCCTGCATTTTTATATATATATATATATATATATATATATATATATATACTAGGAAATAAACATTCGTCTTCGCATGACGAAATGCAGTCTTACTAGTTTATTTTTATAATCATTGAAATGTAAAAATCAAAAGTGAATTAGTACATGTAATAATCATAGAGGACTGAAATGATAACAAAAGATGGATCTGAATAACACAATACTTTAAATACATTTTTTTATCTTACAAATACAACAGTAGCTGTACCTAATACATAAGATAACAAAAGCTGGATCTGAATTAGACAATATTGCAAATACTTTTTTTTATCTTACAAATACAACATACCTAATACATAACCAAAACAAGTCTTGATCTTACATATAACAGTAAAGCAACGGCATATTAGAAAATCTAGCCGTGTACTAAACCATCAATACATATATTTATATCTAAGAAGATAGCAAACCATATTAGAAGCCAACACTTATGGTTTATGCTTCATCAAAAGCTATCTTCTATATGCATAATAAAAAACAGCTTATAGGTAACTTGTTTTTTTTTTTGGGCAAGAGGATTGAACATACCATGTATATTGTTATGCATTAAACAGACAAAGATTTGTCGATTAATGATTAACAATAGACGGTAACAGTTTCTCCATATACAAAGCAAAAGATAGCTAGAACTTGTTGGGTAACAACAAAATATGATCATTGAACAACCATCATATCATTGATGGCTAGTCAATTTTGTCTATGTTCCTATTCTTTTTAACAGGACTCTTAGTCTCCATGGCAACAACATTAGAATTGTTGTCTTCTTGTGTGTTCAAAACAACATTTGCTGAGGGTGGTTCTGCTACAGTTACCTGTGTGCTGGCTGCTTTTTCTAAGAATAAGTTTCTCTTAGAACCTATTGGCTGATGTTGTTTGGATATCAGCATTGTTTCTTGTGAAACTTCATCTAGAACTCTTTTGGTAGTCGGTGTGAAGAAATTGCCTTGCATAGTCGGTTCTTGTTCTAATGGCTCATCAAGTCGCATACATATCAAGCAATAATTGTTGAAGAGCTAGCATTGGTTTCAAGCGCAGCAGTCTTCTTTGAAGGTACAAATCCTCAAATGCATAAAGCTTCACAATTGGAAATGTCCTTATATTAACACCCACGACAAGTGCATCATAAACTTTGATAAAGCACACCACATGTTTATCTTCAACAATGACTTTTATCTTTGCTTCAAGGAATGGCAACTGTAACATTAATATAAACATGAATAATATTGCTAGTCGTGTATTTGTCTGTGTAAAAGTGACATGATGCATAAAATGATTGTATATATAAAACGACACTTGTATTGCCTAGCAAATCACATAGCACCACAATTGAATGTGTTATGATATTACATATTAGCAAACAACTTGTATATATTAGTGAATGTGGAAGGGAATAAATTAAACGCTTCAATTAACTGACCGGCAAGTTCTTTTCCTCAAGCTCCACAACACTACAGCCAAGCAAGACTTCAAAGATCGGTGTGTATAGATCATTTGGAAGCACACTGATTCATCACGGCGAAGACATCAAAGTGGCACCTGTTTAACAATAAAACAGAGCAACTTTACATATAACCAAATCCTAATAATGTGTAAAATTAATGCTTTAATTTTTTTTTGTTGACTTACCTATACTTAACAACCATATTTTCTTCACAGGAAATGCACCATTCTTCCGTATCATTTTCTGCATTTAAAGACCTGTTACAACCGGAACAAGAAAGAAACCAGAAACTTTTTTGTCCTGGAATAAGGGAGAGCTTCCCTTCTACCCAGCAAGTCTTGATCTGCAATGAAATCCAATGATCTATTTAAACAGCTGCAACAATAAAACCAACAAAAGATGCAGAGAATTTCCGAGACAACCAGATTTACCGTATCAATGGACGTGAAAGCTAAATTAATAGGTATGAGGTCTGCATGCTGTGGTGTTTCCAAGAACATTGTAGGATCCTTGTATTTTCTCTCATTGATCAATCCAAGAATCTCATCAACATTGTCTTTGTACCAACAATATTATTCAGCAGTAATTATCTGTCATGCAAGCTGCCCTATAATAGAACAATTAAAAAACCTATTAAAAGTTTTGTTGGTTATGCAATATTTACAACAACCATACCATTGTTTCAATGGAGCAGCCTCTGATACCGGAGGATCAAGAAGGAAACTTGTAGACTGTTTGGTGGATAAAGATATCCCTAAAAAACACCGAATGCATGTTATAAGAAATCTAGCAACATTTTCATAGACATTTACTTAAAAGAGTATGTAAGCAATATTATATGGTGTGTAATGTTCAAGTGGTGTTGTATTTACCATGCTAAGTACCATAGTGTAAACTGATTTTAGTACAGTAAACTACACATTGGTTGAATCATTGTGCTGTCAGTGTTACAGCGAAGCATACTATGTTGTATTTACACGTCATTTCATATGTTCATTAAATACTGCGTTGTAAATACATATTCATGACACAACTGAATCAGAAAGTGTTACCATTAAAGGTTGTGATCTTCAGGCGTTCTGCAATTAGAAGTGGATGATTGTGCATGTCGTGATCCAGCTCAACGCTTACAGGCTCCAGTCCGTATTTCCATGTTGTCAAGATGACTGGCTGCTTTCTATTATAAATTCAGCAAAGTATTATGAGCAACACTCTAACAACTAACAAGCATTGAATAAATAATCACATGTATCATCAAAGCTATTACAGTATCTAGCATGAAGAGTGATGGGATGGTTTTAAAGCTGGAATGGAAGGATTGCTATGTCCCTATCACATCCATGCTATACACATTGCTTTGTGGTATGATGTGGACATAAGAATGCAGAACTTAACAACTATAAAAAAATACAAGAAAATTCCTTACTCATCATTGACAAGTACATAATCTCTTGACCAAAGACCCTGTTTGACATATCTGATGTGAAATCTCTTAACTAACAAGCCTTTAACAGCTGTATATCAGACAAAGAAATACCCGGTTATGGCATCTGCCCAACTTAAAAAAGTAGGAATGGCTGAATAAATAAACAATCAATTACTTACTAATGTCGTCTTCTCGATCAGCATGCCTACTAAATTCAGCAAATGGTGTGTAGTCAAAATGACATGGTAAAGTCATCGGCACATCATCCAGTAGGGGTTTAACGGGAGTCGAACTGCTTAGGTACCACGTATACAGATAATCTCCAATCAGATACTCTTTTTTTGTAGGCCGAATGCTAGCATTGGATATATAGTAACGTTTGTACGGAAGCAAACTCCGCTCAAAGAAAGCTACATCATCTCCAAACACAATTGCTGGGACTTTGGTTCCCTGTTTGTAAGTGAGGAAAAAAGTAACTACCATTTTATACACCCCCCTAACAAATTAACATATGGAATGAGCATGAAATATAGATAGCATACCATCATGTCAGTGAGCCAATAGTTCCGATATGTTGTTGGATTAACAGTAGATTTGCTTTTTTCAATCAGACGTCTCTCAATAACTTGAAGCAACACGGTCCATCTATTCTTATTTGTATTCTTCATTGTGCTAACCTCCAAAGCAGAATACATGTTTCGTCGTGCCTTTACGTATAAAAGCATAGCAACAATTGAAACAAATTTTTTGGTTGGTCATGAAGTATCAATACTACATATACAAAAGTTTCAGGATTCAGTATGAACCCAAACAACAAAGATTAAATGTATAGACAGCAGCAAAATTACTGTAACAATACTTAAAATATAATTATTTGTTGTCTAATATTTCTTTGAACACAACATTTTTAGTATTGTTTGTACTGTGTTTATCAAAAAAAGAGGGGTTAATTAAAACTCTAACAGAAGCTGCTGTTTTTGCTCGTGATAACGCAACATATAACTGACCATGAGAGAATACCGGTTCTTTTAAATATATACCGACTAAATCAAGTGTTTGTCCTTGTGCTTTGTTAATCGTCATAGCAAAACAAAGCCTAACAGGAAACTGGATTCGTCTATAAGGGATAGGATAATACTCTTCATTAGTAGGCTGTAAAGGTATCCTATGAATAAACACTTGTTTGCCAGCAAAAGCACCATTTTGTATCTCAGCATGTATGACTTTTTTTTTCAAACCTTTACATATCAATCTGGTACCATTACAAAGGCCTTCACTCGGATCGAGATTTCTAAGTAATATAATGGGTGCATCAATTTTCAAATGAAGTCTATGTGGTGGCAAACCACTTGGCGACAAAGCGTTCAACAGATCCTCATATTGGCCTTGATCCGATTCGTTAACTGCCTCATCAAAACTTAGATATTCATGTGATGATCCAGGAAATTTACTAATCATAATTTCATTTATTTCATCAACAAACTGATTTTTGGTTGTTAGGATCGCTGCATTAATGTTTTGAACATTTGTTGGGCCATTAGACTGAACATCAGGGTAAACAAAAGCTATTAATTTTTCCAAGCCATCTTCAATATTGTTATGAGGTATTATTATCGAACTTGGTAACCGCACATCGTTAGAATCAGATGTATGGGAAAAACCATTTCCTATATTTAATAAGAAAGTTGTAAAAGATGGATCCAACCGAGCTCTAATGTTTTCAGTTAACTGTATTTTATGTAGCTTAGGCCACAATGGAGAACTTATTAATGTTGCATCAATAGTTTAATTTTTCGTTCCTCGTGAAACTATGGGTAGTGTTTGTCTAAAATCACCACCGAGAACAACAACTTTACCTCCAAATAAATCTTTTGAATCCAGAATGTCCTGTAGCATAGCATCCAATGATTCAATAGCCTTACGCTTACACATCGGTGCCTCATCCCAGATAATTAATTTGCAATTTTAATTAAAAAGCAAGCGAAGATTGCTTATTTACTTTACATGTACTAATTTCGATTAGATCTATGGGAATCTTAAACCTAGAATGTCTTTGTTCGCCTCCAGGTAACAATGCAAAGACTATTCCAGAAGTAGCATTAGCCAACGCAATGTCACCCTTAGACCTAATGTTAGCCAATAAAGCTTTGTATAAAAATGTTTTACCAAGCACCCTGGACCATCTATAAAGAATGAACATTTTTTCCCCATCAGTATGCAAAGATCCATTATTGCTCTGTATGCTTCTTTTTGTTTCAGATTTAACATGTTAATAGATTGAATATCATACTCGCTAACTAATATACCTTTCTCAGCTTTTAATTCTCTAGTCAACTCTGCGCTATTATCGAAAGAACATAATTTAGGTACAAGACCATACATATCTATATCTTTACCCATAGAGCGTAAAAAACAATTTATTTGTTGCAAAACCTAATTTCTTACTGCTAAAACAGACAGGTGATCACCAGCCTTAATAACATCTTCAGACATGGCATGCTCAAACGCAGTCCAAATTTTTTTGGGGTTGTTCGGGCATGAATAAACTAAAAGAGTAGCAAAAAGACGCCTCAGTTCATATGGCATTGAAAAACTACATGCTTCTTCCATGCATTTTTCTTGACTATCATCTAATTCTAAGAAACCACGACTTAACGCTGATTCACGAAATGTGTCAAACACCTGATTGTTGTGTGTTTTCAAATCTTGAAAAGATTTCGGACACCTAACTTTGGACAGTAAAAGCCTTAAAAAATAACGTTCGCCTTCGCTAGGTTGTGCAATAACAATTCTCCCGATAGAATTACCCTGTTGTCTTAACTTCCAACATTTTTTATCATTCAACCAAACAAAATGGTCAGGAAAGTCTACATAAGTGCATGCTAAACTCTGTGCATGAGTATCATGTTTATTCATGTAGAAAAATCCAGTTAGCATAGTTTTTTTTGTGAAATTGTTTTGTAAAACATCAGAAAGGTTTTGTTTTTTGTTAAATGTAATCGGTTGATGATTGGGTAAATGAACCTGTAGATGAATAACAGGAGGCTTTAACTCGCCCATCGTAAATCTAAATATTCGCCATAAAGCTTCTGGAGGAGCTATCCATCTAGCCGACACATAGTCTTTAATCTCATCTACAATGTCTTTATTATTATTATCATTAACATGATACATAACTTTGTCGTTCCCTTTACAAACATACTTGTATATATATTTAATTGCATTAATTGTCGAGCAAATTTCAACATTTATGTGACAATCATATTTTGCAAGCAAATAGGGACTATAAGGTACCACCCATCTATTATCTAACCAAACATTCCTTACTTTAACCTTCTGGCCATCGTCTCTACGCCTGTATGTAGGGTACGAATTAGATGTGTTAATAGTTTCAGCCGAGAAAGGTTTGGGATATGAACTCCAACATTTTCCCGTTCGTTTCATACAGACATTGTCTGGATTAGCCTTACCACATGGCCCGTGTAACATGTGTTTCATGACTAAGTAATACAAATGAGGGTTTGATAACTTATCGGGTAACTCAGCAGAAACAATTATATCAAACTCCTCAGGTCTGAAAAGCTTAAATTGGGGTTTTAATATTAAAAGGAAGTGTGCGTGTGGCAAACCCCTTTTTTGGAACTCTATAACGTATGTGTATGCAGCAACCACACCAAAGATATTTTTTTTGAATAGGTCCATTTTAAGCTCCTCAAGTTTCCCATGGAAGGCCCTGACCGATAAATCTGGTCTATCTTGGACCTTTTCACCCTTGCGTAGATATTGTTTAATCTCTGGCCAATTTGGATTACACGTAATGGTTATAAATAAATCTGGTTTCCCGTATTTTTTAACCAATGTCATTGCATCTAAATATTTTCGTTTCATATGTCTAGGGCCACCTATAAAAGATGCAGGTAATATGATCTTATGACCTACTTGTGCACAATCGGTTTCACCTGAGGCCACTGCATCAGCAAGGCCTTGTAAATAATCACTCCTTATATTATCTTGTTGAGAACTAAACCAATCTAATCTTTATGTTTCCATTTTGACAAACATGTCAACAGAATACTGCTGAAACAGTCTACCGAAGTGCAATATATTGGATTCATCCTTATCTCTAATTTGGAATTTGTACGAATAGTATTCCCGAACTGAGATGTTGGATGAATCTGTATCAGAAAGCCCAACAACTGTACGCAGGAGGGGAAAAAGGGGAAAAAAAAACAAATTCTGATTTAGAACCGCGAGAAAAATTCACAGACAATACAACTAGAAGTGTAGCCTACACATACCTTCCTCTTCATGTTCTAAAAGTTCATCAGCATTTAACACCTTAGATGGATTAAGTCCCTCAAGCATATGAATGATTCTTTTGCGTTTTCGTTTATTTACATTACCACCCCTTTTGCGAATACCTTGATGCCACCCAATATCTCCAAAGGGAAACATCAATGGATATTGCAAGGGGTCATAACAACCATAGTAATATCGAACTGTACGTGGTCATCATGACAATACACCTGAATATTTCTTTCTTTAGGTGTGCCAACATCGTCGAAACCATCAATTATGGCAGCTACCTGAGAGACCGTGGGTTTATTGTATACCCTCTGATCTATCGTTGGGCTACAAAATAAGAGGATTTCTCTTTCACCAGTTATCATGCTCTTTCAAGCCTCGGAAAAACTTTGAGTACGGGTTTTTTCCAGACAAGCATAAGTTTGTCCAACAATGTTTTCGCTAAGCGCGGACAACTCTCTAGCTGCGGGAATCTCGTGATTCGTGTCGTGAAAGTAAAAGCGTAGATTTTTAAGTTGTTATCATTTGCAATGGACCATGTATAAAATGATACATCTGTCCCTGCACCCTAAACGTATAGACACCTTTATTTTTTTTCGACAGATTCTTATCAGAGCGCACACCTAAAGAGGTGAATGCAAAATGATTATTATAAGTTCTGATACAATTCCGAAATTTTTGGCTTTCCTTGTTTCTAGAGGTCAACAAGTCTGCTAGAACAGTAGGTAGCTTATTTGCAGCTAAAACGACCTCTCCCTTTTGGCAGCAGAAATTATCGGATTCATAAGCCATTTTCTTAGCACAACAATAAACACAATCAGCTTGGCTGGATAAAATCAACGATTGGTCAGGTATACAGTCTAAAAGAGACCTACCTGTTAACGGTTTTGGTGTTTTTTTAGCAACAAGCAAACCAACATTTTTAGTAATTGCTACATCAGAACCTTTATTGGTCCGTATATTTAACATCGACCGTAAATTTTTTTGTCTAAAGCGGACAATTGCTGCCTGCCTATATTTTTTCGCCGCTGATTTTCGTGCACAAATATATGGATCATAACTGGCAAAGTTAACGCGAGCCTCCCCAGTAACCCTTAAACCCACACAACTATTAGAGGACACCTGTGAACTTTCTAAGGCAGGACCCAAGGATCCTGGTAGATTGATCGATGCATGGATCTCCGGAACTAATCGGGGCCATCAGGCTCATTAGATAAATGAACACCATACTGGTTGGCTGTATACATAGTGGAACAGTCTAAGACAACGCTAGGTCTTCGCCTGGCCTTATTCTTAGTCCGCATTTTGACGGAAAAGTTTGAAACACAAACTGGCTATAATCTAACAGACACAAACAAGCAGGTGCTTTAAACCAACACAAACCACTATTAAATTGCAAGAACACCAACGGAAGACTAAGAACGCGAAACTTAATTACAACAGGAAGAAAAAGACAGATGATAAGCTAAAGAAAGCACACCTGAGAGCCTGGAGCCAAAGAAATTTCTGAAGCAGACATGTCAACAACCCCAGCAACAGCAACTTGTTTGGAGCAATGATGGTAAGGAAAACAAACAATTTCCATTAGAACATAGGAAGAACATGTAGTACATGGCACCATTGAGCAAGAGAAAAGCAAGGGACCTAAAAAAAGAGAGGAATAAACAGGACCAAAGGTATGCAGATCCTAGCAGAGCAACTGGGAAAACCAGAAGAATTAAAAGAAACAGCAAGAACAACAACACCCCAAGAAGCCCTCAAAGATTAAAAGCTCAAACAACATTACACAAACAACTCTAGTAAGCTGAAACACAAGATGAAGGTGCAAACATTTGTAGCTACTTTAATTCCCTAATTCCCCCTATCTGTTCAAGTATCATTTAGTTGTTAATTAAGTTATTTTTTCTGGGCATGCTTTAATTAGACGATATGAAGTAATGAGGTTGTTTTTCTGGAGATGGTTTGATTATATGATATGAAGGCAATATCTACATGAATTAGCAATCTGTGAATATACTCACTGACTTGAGTCAGGATCCTTGAGCTAATAATTGGTCTTTTTTAAAAACTTAAAAAACTGGTTGCCTTTCTCTTCACTAAAAAAAAACACCTATCTTAAGTCACACCACCATCAATTTTCTCACCCCCAAAGAGCTAGGAACCAATTTAACTTCACAATGAACTCAACATATCTATAAACACCAACAAGCATCTGTGAAAAGAAATTTTTACAAGCCAACAACCATCTCTGTACATATGTACTTCCAAAAGAAACATCTCTGAATATGGCAGTTGATCAAGCAAACAACCAGGCAGTGCATCAAACCTAACCAAGTGCCTAAACAGAAATTGAAAAATGGCATTGAATATCTAACCAAAGCCAATACATACATAGGATTGAAAAGAGCAGAATCCTCTCCAATCACAGCCTCAATCACAACTAAAACTGATTTGCCAAGGGCAACACCAAAAATCAAACCAAGAGACTAAATCATCAACCCCATAACAAACAAACAGCACAAAACATGTTTGAGGTCAGAATAACACAATTGCTTACATCACCTCAGATTACTACATAGAACACCAAGCAACAAACACAAACACAACCACATATTGAAATTGACTTGCTAAACTCGAATTTAAAACTCTCAAACATACCAGTAAAAACACTTTTGATATGAAGCACCCAAACAAGCCGATACCTTGAAATTATATAAATTCAACCCAACAAAGCAGTGTAGAATGAGACAACTGTAACCATGGACAGTTATATATAAAGTGAATTTTTTTTACTGGTGCAATAATCTAAAAAACCGGAAATAAATCGTAAAACAAAATCTGTGAATATAAAACAATTAAACATGTACTTACAACTCCATTTTTCTTCACAATAACCCACATGCAGCAGTAACTCTGCAAGAATCTGTCAATTCTCACCCAATCCGCAAACAACTACCCATAATAGTCGATGATCCCTCAACCTAATCACCTTCCAAAAACAATCTGAGCCGCACACATGGCAATTCATGTATCTAACCACCAAATCTCAGATCCTCCGGCCTGAAACATATCAAAGCGGCAAGCGAAGTAGATTGACCACCGTGACGGTTACCACGAAAACCAAAGACACGAGTGTTGACAAGCGAAAAAGCTTTGTTTTTTTTTTATTGGATGTGCTAATGCCATATTAGATTTTTAGGATAAGAGGGAAAGAAGCTAGGCTTAATTTTGTGTGTTGTGTAATAAAGAAGTGTAATGTAATATAATAATGTAATATTATATATATCTATATAAATATAATAATGTAATAATGTGTGATACAATATAAATTTTATTTTAAAATTGTGTTTTTGTGTAATAAAATAAACCCGAATAAACTGCAAAAAGGTATACAATACGTGTCCGACAATCAACACGACACGATACACTTTGATACATTACGATGGCCTGTCCGACACGTTTCGGTTGATGAAATGAACATCCGATACATATTCAATACCTCCCAACATCGTATGGATAATTTTCGCCGCTACCGAACAATATTTTTTCAATTTGTACCTAAACCTATTTGAATCGGATAAACGAAACTATTTTCGATTATTTGCAACAACACGTGTTCTACCGAAAACACGATACGACATGCTTTGATACATCCCAACACTATATCCAACAAATGTTGGTTTATGAAATGAATATTAATTTAAATTTTAATTAAGCTCTAACACACTGTGAACATTTCACGACACAAAATCGACATCTTTCAACACTACGACCCTTTTTTTTTTTTTTTTTTTTTTTTTTTTTTTTTCTATTCTTAGATCTAGGTTAATTTTAACGACCACGGTAAAATGCACGATTCAAATTTTCATAGAAATTAAAATATAATAATAATAACATAATAATGTGTGGTGCAATATAAATTTTATTTAAAAATTGTGTTTTTGTGTAATAAAATAAACCCGAATAAACTGCAAAAAAGTATACAATACGTGTCCGACAATCAACACGACACGATACACTTTGATACATTACGATAGCCTGTCCGGCACGTTTCGGTTGATGAAATGAACATCCGATACATATTCGATACCTCCTAACATCGTATGGATAATTTTCAACACTACCGAACAATATTTTTTCAATTTGTACCTAAACCTATTTGAATCGGAAAAACAAAACTATCTTCGATTATTTACAATAATACGTGTTCTATCGAAAACACGACACGCCACGCTTTAATACACCCCGACGCTATATCCAACAAATGTTGGTTTATGAAATGAATATTAATTTAAATTTTAATTAAGCTCTAACACACTATCAACACTTCACGACAGAAAATCGACATCTTTCAACACTATGAACCCTTTTTTTTCTATTCTTAGATCTAGGTTAATTTTAACGACCATGGTAAAATATACAATTTCAATTTTCATAAAAATTAAATCAACAATACACTATAGTCAGTTTAACAATATTTGTGTCCGTTTTTTCCTTTTTAGCATAGGATATTTAATACTTTACGTAAACGATATGTTTTTTTTCCCAAAAAAAAAAATCATTTCAACCAAAAAAAAAAAAAATAGCAAAACCAAAAAAATAACTAACTAAAGAAATTATTTAAAAACAGGGGAAAAAAATCTAGATAGGGCCTGTGAACCGGGAAAAATAAACTGGACTGGGTTGGGCCGGGAACAGTAGCCACCGAACAGTAAAAAAAAAAACAACCAATAGAAAAAAATACATGTGTCATCAATTCACCAAAATCCTCTTCTTATTAATATAGAAGGATATATATATATATATATATATATATATATATATATATATATATATATATATATATATATATATATATATATATATATACTAGATAGGGGAAGGCCACAACGCGCTTGCATATATTTCGTTGAATATGAAATGGGAGATACATAAAAATAAAAATAAAATTAAAAAACTTTTTTTTTCCTGGTAGCCTAATGACAGTAAAAAAAAAAAAAAAAAAAAAAAAAAAACACACGGAGTGCTTCTTTGACATTTTCCAAATGTAATTAAATTGGAATCGGATACATCTTAAGACAACACACATAATAAGATTAAGAATAAATTAAAGCTAATGTGTAGATTAAAAATACAATTGAGTCTCTAAATGGAACAATTTAACTCAAACCCGAAAAAAAAAAAAAAAAAAAAAAAAAAAAAATTTTGGGCAGCCCACCACAATGAAAAAAAAAAAAAAAAAAAAAAAAACACGTGGACACCTTGGTTGGAGTTTCCCAACCAAGTATAAATTAAAATTAATGTGTAGATTAAAAATACAATGATTGAGTCATAAATGGAACAATTTAACTCAAACCCTTCACAAAAAAAAAAAAAAAAAAAAAAAAAAAAAATTATGGGCTGGGCCGCCCAATAAACAGTAAAAAAAAAAAAAAAAAAACACGTGGACACCTTGGTTGGAGTTTCCCAACCAAGTATTATAAATAGGTATATACAAATCACTAAGGACGGTTACCCCCAATCCGACGAGGGTGTATACATATTATACGTGTGTCTATCTAGGCCCTTCATACATATTAATCTATATATAGAATAGAGATATATATACACATGGAAGAAAGTATGAAAAGGTAAATGCATATATTAAGGACGGTTACCCCCAATCCGACGAGGGTGTATACATATTATACGTGTGTCTATCTAGGCCCTTCATACATATTAATCTATATATAGAATAGAGATATATATACACATGGAAGAAAGTATGAAAAGGTAAATGCATATATATATATATATGTATATATATATATATATATATGTGTGTGTGTGTGTGTAAATTAGTTATAAGGCCGTCGTTAGAGAATTAATGATCATTTAGGACATTCCGAAATCTTATTTAGTTATAAGGACATTCTAATTTTAAGAAGGAAACTTATTTAGTTATAAGGACATTCTAATTTCAAATGGATAAAAAAGAAAAAGGAAGGAAGGAAGGGAAAAAAAAAAGATGAAGCGCTGAAAAAAAAAAAAAAAAAACCAACGCTGGTGACATTGATTTTTTTTTTTATGAATCAGTGACATTGATGACTTATGCAGTGACATTGATGTCCGATGCAGTGACATTGATGAATGATGCAGGGACATTAAGCTAAACATTCAAGATCGTGTTAAAGAATTGAGGATTCCACAATGAATCCAATTATCGAGGAGGCACAAACAACGTGTGGCCATTACAAGAGTCATAGTGAAGAGTCTTTGTAGTTTCACCAAACTAGTACTTCTATCCATATTAAAAGCTCCACATTTGGAGAAATGCAAAACAAGAGCAGAGCTGACTGATGCAGTTGTTAGGTTTTATGCAGTGACATTGATGACTTATGCAGTGACATTGACGACTTATGCGGTGACATTGGCGACTTTTGCGGTGATATCGGATGATGTCAAGAAATGACATTGATGACTTATCGCAGTGACATTGATGTCTCAAGCGGTGACATTGATGATTGTATTTACAATTAGATAAGCGATGCAATGATATTGATGTCACCGTATATACAACTTGATACACACATTTGATAACTTTGTAAAAGAACTTTATTTCTTTGTTATCTTTAAATATTTGATTGATGTTGGTTTATTTGATTAGTGTTGGTTTAAATTTTCGATAACTTTGTAAAATAATGAGATTTCTTTCTTTTTTTTTTTGTTTAAATGCATATTTTTACAACCAAAGGTATACATAAATTGTTACAATAACACGCCATCGCATAAATCGTTACAATAACACGCCACCGCATAATTCGATACAATAAGACATCACTTTGCATAGATCGCTATAATAAGAAGTCATTGATAAATCGCTACAATGAGCGTCATTGCATAAATCGCTAATGATGAGATGTCGGTGATCAAGGTTGCCAATGGATCGCGCGGTCAATACATCATGGTAGCCAATGATCGCGGCGGTGAATGCATCGGGGTGAGTTAATGGATCCGGTGGCCAATGCATCCGGGTAGTGGTCAATGTATGACGGTGATCAATACGCCACGTCGATTTTTATGAAGAAAAAATTGATTTTATGAAATTTATTCGGAAAAATATCAAATTTGATTTTAGAATAAAGAAGACGAAAAATATGAATTTTAGTGAAAAATTATGATGATCCGAGTTTTAGATCAAAATATATACATTTAGAATATGGTGAATTAAAAAAAAAAAAAAAAAAAAAAAAAAAAAACTGAGTGAACGTTGGGTTGAGTTGTTTCCCCCCCCCCCTTGAGCGCTTCTTTTTTTTCCCCCCTAACTTCCTTTTTTCCTTCTTCCTCTTTATCCACTTGAAATTAGAATGTCCTTATAACTAAATAAGATTTCGGAGTGTCCTATTACCCTAATAAGTTGAAAATCAGTCCTTTTAAATAATTGTCCCTATATGTATATATATATATACCTATGAAAGGCAATAGGGTCCTTATACATAGGACCTCTGGGGATAAAGTCGTCATTATATGTTTCATTGCGATATTTTGCTTCCTTAATTGCAGCTCGAGCTTGTGCAAGACTTGCTTCCACCACGTCTATAATTTGTTGTAGTGTTTTCTTATCTTTATGCTGTTACTGTCACTGCGGTTGTGAAAGCTTTCTTTTTCATTCTCGATCTCTTTTATCTATCAAATTTGAAATCATACATCACATCAGACCGGAAAAAAAAATCATAAGATATTTTAAATGAGTTATCTAACGAAATATAATAACAAGTGACATAACAAGAATATCAAAGTGTGCCCCCTCTGAATCGAAAATCATATCATTTTGTAAAAAAATCTAATCATATCAACTCTATATCTACAATTTGTTACAACAATGTTTAATATTATATATAATAGTATCTCTATTATTATGTTTGTTTAAAAAGGCTACTTGTTGAACAATTTAAACTTAGTATTATATGATTAAAGCCGAAATAAATAGTTTGAGTATATTGATTTAAACTTTATCACAAAGTACAAATTTCAAATGATTCATCACCATCCAATCAAATCGAGGCTAAATTTATGTGTTTATGGGCTATTTAATGTGTTTAAAAACATTTATCATTTGAATCAAAAAAAAAAAAAACATTTATCATGATTTTAGTTGAGTGATATGATAAATTTCTTTATTTGAAGGTTGAATTTTCCTTGCAAACTAGTAAAAAGAGTTTTACGGTTACAACAGTTTGTTGATTATTAATATAGAATCATTTTGAAATCAATATAGATTTTTTCTTAATTTTTTTTGAGAAAAATTTATAACCATAAACAAAATAGGCACAATAACTGAAATAAAACAAATGTACACAATTATTAATGGATCTATATCAATTAATGAAATATATCTTTTAAATAATAATAGTGTAAAAATGTGATTTAATAATCCAAGGAAAAGGAAAATCTTGAATAGAATTTACTGACTTTCCAACAAAGAAATCTCCGAATCAAAGTTAAACATTGACGACTATTGTGGAAAAGAACCTACCATCATTACAGAGGTCATACCATCGTTCTAAAATATAAATTCATTTAGCATTTTTAATTTGTCCTAAGTCAATTTAGATAACTAATAAAACAGTTATTATGTTTTTACTTTTCACTTGTCATTTATTATATATTCATTACTTTTCATTATTTTCAGATTAATAACGGTCAAACGTCATTTTTGTATTTTTCATCAAAATTAATTACACATAACCAATTTAACTAACTTTCTCAATACGTGTGAAAAACCCAAACCGACTTATATTTTAGATTAAGAAAATTAGTTAAATTGGTTATCTTAATGATGTAAACAAAACTTGTAATATTTCGATTTTTGGAAAATGACAGACGTGTCATTTCATGAAAACGAAAATATGAGTTTGATTCCTTTTATTCGGAATTTAATTATTTGGATATTTATGTATATAATTTCGAAAATTATATGTATATATTTAAGGAAATCTGATTTTAGTAAAAATGGGTGATTAAGGAAAATCAGTGATTAGGTAATTTTCTAGATTTTTCCTATTTAAGGAAAAATAAACCTAATCACTCCCTCAAGCTTTTAATCGATTTTTCTTCCCCAAATTCGAGTTCTTTGCGTGTAAGAGCAATAGGAAGAGGTCGAGATACTTTCATCGATATCTGAGTCGATTCTTGATCGTTTTCAGTTTCGAGAGAAGCACCGGAATCGTCGTAAGGAGAGCGTCGTTTCGGTATCAGAAAGTTGGAGCTTTTCTCAAGGTATGAAATTCGAATTACCTGTTGTTTTTGGTGAGTTTGATGGATCAAAACTCATACCTTTCGTAGATTAATCGTTTGGAATCGTGTGATCGATGTTAATGCAAATTCGGATTGATCATATAGGTTTGTTGCAGAAAAGAGATTGTTTTGCTGCTGTCTTTCCTGAGTTTTGGAGATTGAACAGCTTGCTTAAGGTAAGAGGATCTTCCTACAAGTTAATTTATGGTTTATTAGGTTTTATGTTGAGGTTTGTTATGATTTTATGTTAGAAATCATACATTTGTGTTGCCTAAGGATTTGGAGTTGTTAAGGTAGATAAAAGTCATATTTTTCTGAGTATTTTGATGTTGAACATGTTTGGATTTGAGTAGAGATCGAAAAAGTGCATAAAAACGTGTTTAGAGAGTTTTGTGTGCTTAGTGTGCGCACACTGACTAGTTGTGTGCGCACATTTTTAAAAAGTGAATGTGGATAGCTTGGTGGTGCGCGCACATTCCCTGGAATGTGCACACACTGGCCGGGCTGAATGTAGATTTTCGCCCAATGTGCGCACATTCCCCTGTTTGATAAATAAGTTATTTTAAGATATGTTTGGGATTTTAAACGTTGTTTCATGATATAATAACACTAATTAAGCATAAACAAGCTTCGATTGAACTTCCGATTCGTTCAGTTAAAACACCGAATGTACTCTTAAAGGGAGTTGAAGTTCGGATCCGTCGGAAGGGCATGAAAAGGTTTGTGCTTTGATGAACTAGAGTTCATCAATGTCTGTGTAATTGATAGGATGTGATGTCTAGTTGTCTAAGTGAGGGAGTAGAGCTGATAAGGTGAGTAATATTCTGAAAACACTTAGGTGGCTAGTTAATTCACAATAATAATTACATATGTGTAGATTAAAGCTAAAACGCCATTTATTCTCGGTTATGCACTCTTTCATATCGGCGATGTGATACGTTCATAAAAGGTGAACAACGCTACTGGCCTTAAACGGCTGAAGGGTAGTGGAGGAAATTCATCGGACATATACGCATACCGGGGAGACCTCGGAGCTAATCGGTGCTAATCATCGTTAGTTATCAAGTATATCTTCAGGCAGATGAACGCCATGCATAGTGTCCTTGAGTAATGATGTAACAAAGATAAGCTAAGTTAGAAACGTATAGTCATGACGTGTTGATGGACATGGAATGAACCTTAGATTGAGTCGGCTTCATTAAGATAACCCTTATAATAAAATCTGATAATTATAACCTTAATTGAATGGTAGCTTCTACTTCTTACTTTGTACAATGTATTTACCTTAAATGCATGTTTATTTATGTGTTTGGGGGAGAGAAGACGAACATGTTAGTGAAGATTTCGAGGAGGACTTTGATGACGATGTTTGAGGACGCCAGAGTTGAAGACCTTGATTATTTTCTGTTTTTAATTATTTCATAGACTTGGATTATTATTGGAACTTGTAGTTACTTTCAGTATTTCTTTTGGATTCGTTGGTTTCATTGTGGATGTAATAAGTATTACATTTTCTATCTTTAGTTATTTCTATTCCTGGATATTTAGAAAAAAAAATTACCCGAGTCTTTTTGCTTCCGTTTGCTTTAATTTGATACGACATAGTAGAGATTTACGTGTAATATTATTTATTTAATGTTATACGTACTTTAATTCTCTTTTCCTAGGATAAGGACTTGGTGTCCTAAAAGCGGGCGTTTAAAACTAACTTTCTTAATATGTTAAGAAATTAAATCAAATATATCTGCCATTCTGGGATTATTATTATTATTATTATTTTTTAAAGATTCTGAATGGTCACACAAATTTGTGCAACTAAAATGGAGAACCTACTTTCTATCTGACAAAAAGTTGACGGTTAAAAAATTTTAGATTAAAGACACCATATCAAAACTTTAGATTCAATTTTTCAAAATACAAATTCAAACCATGGTAAAATTGAATTTATAATCAATATTTGATTTTTCAAAAATCGAATGTTAGTGTGGTGTCAGAACTAATCTATTTAACAATCTCCAAGAGTTTGAATCATAAAAAATGTGTCCTTCGAATATACATGTTTGGCTAAATTACAATTTTGGTCCTCTAACTAGACACGTTTTTCGATTTTCGTCCTGGTTTTTCTCCGGCGATAATTTTAGTCCTGTAAGTGGTATTTTGTTCCAAAAATAGTCCTGAACATCGGAAAGACCACTTACAGGACTAAAATTGTCGCCGGAAAAGACCAATTTTAGTCCTGTAAGTAGTCTTTCCGGCGTTCAGGACTATTTTTACAAAACAAAGACCACTTACAGGACTAAAATTGTCGCCGGAGAAAAACCAGGACTAAAATCGAAAAACGTGTCTAATTAGAGGACCAAAATTGTAATTTAGCCATACAATGTTTCTACCTTTCTCTCTCTGAATATGCATTTACCGATAGTTCTGTGATCCTTGTTGTGAAGTGGGAAACCAACGATACTAGTCATATTTTTGGATGGCAACGGTCATATTTTTGGAAATACGACGATACCGTCAAGTTTTTCAAGAATAATGATACGGGTGGAAACAGCCACCGTATTTGTTATACCAATTTTCTTTTCCACAAATATAAAGATCGACCAAAAAAAATCCCCAAATATAATCACAATACCATAACTATACTATGTATCATAGATGATAGAACTTCTTAATTTCTAAAAACAATTGCAAGAATACCTATATATATATATATATATATATATATATATATATATATATATATATATATATATATATATATATAGTGCAGTCAAAACATGCAACAAAGTATTTTCCACAAATTTTATATTTCTGTATTTCAAGCTTATTCGCTTTGATCATAAAGTCTAAGATTAAGTCGCCTTAACCAAATGGAATGAAGAATCATGTGAAAGACATCATAACGCTTTGGAGGAGAATTCACTTCAAAATGTCGTCTTACTTGTAATCCTCTTCTTTGCATCTTTATGTATTGCCTTTGCGGTATACCCTGTAAAATCTTCTTCAATTTCGGTATATCTTTAACCGAATTATGACAAAGAACGTCTCCCAAGATAACACGTCACTAAACGGGATCACGATCCGTCTTTAATCAAAACCGTACACACCCCATGTACAAAGCTTCCACCATTCTTGGACTAGCAACTTCATAACCACTTGGACATATACAATACATGCTCTTTCTCATCATACCATAATATGACACGTTTTTCGGTAAGTATTGATGTATTTGAACGTCTTTATCTTTATTCTCCCAATGTTCTAGAAGGATTGGCCTAATCGGGCCGTGGATGCCTCCGGCGTAGAACACTAAAATGGTCCGCTTCGATGGAGATGGACCGCCTAGTAGATGCTCGGTCGTACCCATAGGAAGGTGGATCTCTGGGATGGATACATCTCTCGAGGCATTGAATTTTTCCGATGTATTCGCATTGCATAATGCCCGGATTGAGTTTTGGTATAGATATGGAATCGCAAATGAAATTTCAGGCCCCTATGTACCAACAATCAATTAATAGAGTGTTATATATAATACAAAGAGAGTCTACTATGACCTCCTTACAGTGATCAGTTCAGTGACGTGTAAAAGTCCAGGTTTTGCAAATTTTTCACAAATCTCGAGATATATTATCCGTCCCATAGAATTTTCACCAGTCCTAGTAATATTTTCTCTGGTCCCCAAGAAATTTCAAATAGTTTCAAAAATCGGAACCATGAAAATTTCTCAAGAATTATTAGAGTAAAGAATCCTTGGGACCAGAGAAAAAGTCATCAAAACTGGAAAAGTATCCCTGGTCCAGAAGTTGTCTCATGTCACTGGATCAATCACCGTACGAAAACCAGGGTAGTACGTGGATCCAAACTCCATAAAGAGTAGTAATAAGATTACAACATATACTTAATCAGACATAACAAGAGTCACAATACGTACCCAATCGTGACAGGCGAGCATGAAGTGATCGGCACCGAGACTGCGATTCCAGAAAGGGTATTTTTGGGAAATAACATCGACATAATCAGAAGCTGTGTCTTTCATTTGTTTCCATTCATGAGGAACAAAGACAGTTTGGGTTAACACTGTTATACTGATAGGTAGGAAAAAGACATGAGCTTTTGATGTATCACTGGTTCTAAAGTTGCTAATTTCCATTGTCTGAATGAAGTACCCTTCTATGGCATATGTATGCTTACATGGACCAAAATGAAATATTGGTGGGTCCCCTTCCTCATATATGTACACCTTAAATCTTTTCTCCATCTCCAAATAACTCCTGCATTTATATATATATGTATATATATGTTATGCCATGCATGTGTTAGTTACAATTGTGAACGCAGTAACGGATTCAGAAAAGATATATATATATATATATATATATATATATATATATATATATATATATAAACATATATACAAATCACTAAGGACGATTACCCCCAATCCGACGAGGGTGTATACATATTATACGTGTATACTATATATACGTGTGTCCATCTAGGCCCTTCATACATATTAATCTATATATAGAATAGAGATATATATACACATGGAAGAAAGTATGAAAAAGGTAAATGCATGTATATACCTATGAAAGGCAATAGGGTCCTTATACATAGGACCTCTGGGGATAAAATCGTCATTATATGTTTCGTTGCTATACTTCGCCTCCTTAATAGCAGCTCGAGCTTGTGCAAGACTTGCTTCCACAACGTCTAATTTGTTGTAGTGTTTTATTATCTTTACGCTGCTACTGCTGCGGTTGTGGAAACTTTCTTTTTCATTCTCTTTTATCTATCAAATTTGAAATCATACATCACATCAGACCGGAAAAAAAAAAATCATAAGATATTTTAAATGAGTTATGCTAAATTACAATAAATAGGTACTATGTACATCATAATCAATGATTTTAGTTGAGTGATATGATAAATTTCAACATTTATCATGATTTTAGTTGAGTGATATGATAAATTTCTTTATTTGAAGGTTGAATTTTCCTTGCAAACTAGTAAAAAGAGTTTTGCGGTTACAACAGTTTGTTGATTATTAATATAGAATCATTTTGAAATCAATGTAGATTTTTTCTTAATTTTTTTTGAGAAAAATTTATAACCATAAACAAAATAGGCACAATAACTGAAATAAAACAAATGTACACAATTAATGAAATATATCTTTTAAATAATAATACTGTAAAAATATGATTTAATAATCCAAGGAAAAGGAAAATCTTGAATAGAATTTACTGACTTTCCAACAAAGAAATCTCCGAATCAAAGTTAAACATTGACGACTATTGTGGAAAAGAACCTGCCATCATTACAAAGCTCATACCATCGTCTTAAAATATAAATTTCATTTAGCATTTTAAATTTGTCCCAAGTCTATTTAAATAACTAATAAAACATTTATTTTGTTTTTCCTCTTTCACCGGTCACTTATTATATACTCATTATTTTGTATTATTTTGCATTTAATAACGGTCAAATGTCATTTTTGTCTTTTTCATCAATATTAATGACACATAACCAATTTAACTAACTCTCTTAATTTGTGTGAAAAACCCAAACTTACTTATATTTTTGGGCAGGGGTTGTATTTTTTGTCTGTCACTCTTAAAAGTCAATTTTGTTTACATCATTTTAGATTAATACAACAATTTTTTTTGAGAGAGATTAATACAACAATTGTTTTTTCACTTTCAGCTATATTTAATTTTATGACTGTCATTAAACACCAAACTCTGTTTCAAAATAAATAAAATTAAACACCAAACTCATTGGACATGTCATAACATTATTGTGTATTTAAATTAATTTTCAATAATTAAAATCAAGATTGAGTTTGATGGTCATTAAACACTATATAAATTTACAAATGAAGAAAATGGGTTGAGTTGTACAATTTTCAAGATAAGTTGTGATTACTATGAGAATTGAAAGAGTCTTTTTTTTTTTAAGAAGAAAAAGAGACTTTTTAAAATTCTAAATCATATATACCTACCATTTAAAAGACGGGAGAGAATATTTATATGCTTTTTTTTTTTGAAAAAGAATACTTATATGTTAAGAGAAAGATAATTTTGGCATTTAATAATTTATTTTAGATACATTAATCACATATCAAATCGGTATGATTCTAATAAAAAAACATAAGGGGTTTGAAACGGCAAATTTATTACATTCTATTCATTTCTACTGGTCCATTGAGGTCCATTTCGTATAGTATAGAATTTCAATGCTTGTATAATAGGAGCTTTGGCAATATTATGAAAAATATTTTAATAAATTAAATCAAATATCTCTGCTATTCTGGGATTATTATTATTATTATTTTAAAGATTCTGAATGGTCACACAAATTTGTGCAACTAAAATGGAGAACCTACTTTCTATCTGACAAAAAAGTTGACAGTTAAAAAATTTTAGATTAAAGACACCATATCAAAACTTTAGATTCAATTTTTCAAAATACAAAATCAAACCATGGAAAAATATATAATCAATAATTGATTTTTTAAAAATCGAATGTTAGTATGGTGTCAAAACTAATCTATTTAACAATCTCCAAAGAGTTTGAATCATAAAAAATGGACACATTCTCATCCAGAGAGAGTCTTAATTAATATACATTGAACCGTTAAATATATAACAAATATATATATGAGAAAACTTAATTTATATTCGTCATACATTTTACGAGGGTATATATATATATATATATATGAAATCTTACATTTATAGCAGGTTGTTGATGATTAAGTTTGGGATCAATCCTCCATGGTTGTCTCCATGCAGAAACATCTACCACTGGTGAATCGAAACTCATCAGACTCGTCGACCATGGATTCGTAAAAAACACAACAACTCCGGCCACGGTAAAAACCGATACCATGAAACATATCACCTGTGATGACGACGATGTCGATCGGAAAAATGAAAAGGGATTTTCCATACCACCACCAGCTTTAATTTGCTGTGTTTATTGTCCTTATTTCTTGGACACATTCAAAGAGTGTGTGGAAATGCTTTTGGTTTATTTGTTTGTATGTATATTTTCCAATGGGCGTGTGAAATGTTGTTGACTTTATATAATAGAGGAATGTGGAGTGTGAGGAGAGCAACAGATTTTTATGATTTGGAAGTTTTTTATTTTATTTTATTTTATTTATTTTTTTAGTTTTGATTTAATTTTCAAATGGAGATTTCTGTTTTTAATTACACTTACAATATATATATGAAACAAAAACATGACGATGCTAACTACATTTACGAGTATTATATCCATGTGCGGATTCTTTTTATCTTTAAATTTAAGATGATTTTTTCAAAAAAAAAAAAAAAAAAAAAAACAAAACAAAAAAAAACACAAGATTAAGATGATATGTTTGTGCCACAACAACAATACAAACTGCACTTATGATATAGTTTTACAGCATTTACGTTGGTTACTTTTAACAGATAGGATGCAAAATGATATATTCCATATGTTACTCATATTTTCCGATGCATTCATTTGTAAGGTTTGACATCATATTTAAACAATCGCATAGATGCATAAATCATTACGTTGTTGTTGTTATAATAATAATAATAATAATAATAATAATAATAATAATAATAATAATAATCAAAGAGTAAATAATAAAGAACAATTATCTTTTATTACTGGGACTATGTTTTATACATTTTCCCAACTGACATCATATCCCTCTTTTAAGGAATTTGATTGATGTAAAATAATCAAAGCTAAATTGAACAATATTTTCTCTCTTTTTTAAGATGAAATTGAACAAAAATGTCATTATAATATGTCATAAAGTTGGGGCTTTTTTTTTTCGGGTTTTGATTGACAAATTGAACGAGTGATTATGCAAATTCTTGTTCTTCTAAATTTTTTTATATATATTAAACAACATTATGCAAATATTCATTAGCAAGAACCAAAAATGATATTCTCACTCACATCGGTATTTTTTATTATTATTCCTTTTCATTCATCATTCATCATATTAATTTCTTTTCAGAATATTCAGACATCAGTGTGATTAAATAATGAATATATTTGTAGTGGATTTATCAATAAAACAGATTTCTCAAAATTAAAGAATAAGGTATGATAACTATATCACTCGGACCACTTATAATCTAGCAATGAGATTACTTATTGTCACGTCAAATTATGATATTAACATTTATTGTGTCAGAACTCAGAAATCATAATAGTTATAATTGTAAGAAAAAAAAAAATTATTAAGAAAAAAAAAGGTAAGGAAAGAAACATACAGGTTGCAGATGTTGATGAATATCAGCCGCCGGAGGAGTTGCCGGAGAATAATTCTTTAACAAAGCGGTCGGCCATGGAACCGTGAAAAGTACAACTCCGGTCATTAATATAACAAATGATACCATCAGACATACAACCCTCCTTGTATCTATTGTTGAATATTGCAAATTACATGGAAACGTTTCTTTTATATCCACCATTTTTATTTTTATTTTTATTTTTAATTTCTTCAAAATTAATTTTGCTTTTTTCACAGCATTTTTGCAGAGTTCTATTGGCCAAGTGGAAGAGAAAAAGGAGATTATTATAATTATATATAAGAGGCAGGGCCCACAGAGTGATTTTATATAATAAGAATCTGGTTGTAGGAAGGCCAGTATCAAGCCAAGATACTTTGTAGTCATTCATTTTAACTCTCTTTCACATAATACACTTTGGCGTGTGTGAGATGTTAGAAATGAAAAAGCAGAAAGATGCCACTTTGCATAACTTTCATACAACTGATTCAGACCATAAATTTTTTCCCACAATAGTCAATACACTGAATATATGTTTATTCTCTTTGTAAAAAAAAATTGGTGGGTATAAAAGAAACGTTTCCATGTAATTTGCAATATTCAACTCTGTAGTACTACTAATTTTTATAACGTTTAAACGTGATGATTAATTAAAAATTAAAAGGAAAGTATTCTTTTTAAGGAGAGGAAAATGGCTTTAAAATTCCAGATTTTAAGCATATCTTAATTAAACCAGATTTTTCTTTAAACGGTCTAGTTAATGCATTTCCATTTTGAGAAAAAATCATTTTTCATTCCTCCTAAGAAAACATTTTCCCTCAAAAAAAAAAAAAAAGAACAATTCTTTTTTTAGGGGATTAATAAAGAATAAAACTAGGAAAAATAAATCAGGAATCACCCCAAGCAAAAGTAATGGTATGTTGGTCTTTTAGTATGCCCATTGTATTTTCTTAAGGACTATATCATATGTAGTGTCGTGTCTCTTCATTTTTGGGAAGATTATGGGACTCCCAACTTTAATTCCATGTGTTTTTTAATTTTTTTTTTAGGGGAATTCCAATGATATCTATCCGTCCCAAATTGTAAGTAATTTTGGGTGTTGCACAAAGATTTGAAAAGTGGTTGAATGCTATAAATTTTAAAGAGAAATACTTAAAATATCATTTGACTATATTAATGAAATGATTATAGAGTGTTGAAAAATAGTTAGTTTGTTAAATAAATTAGGAGTATGTGTTGACGGTGATTTTTACGGTATATATGATATTATTTCGTAGCAATTTCCTTTGTGTTTTATTACTTTTTATAGAAAAGTAAGTGTTTAAAGGATTTATTGAGAGAATGCATATTAAATTGGTTTAAATACAAAATCGAGCTTATTACGTGTTTTTATCGATGATTTTTCCATCAATATATATGGTTCTACATTTTTCATGTTTCTATCACCTTGTAGGTACATTTATATGGCACGGAAGTAGTTAAAACGATGTTTAACTGAAGATTAAATGCATGGGACGGGCGTCTTGTCCAGCTCGGCTCGGCTCGACTCGAAGAAATTTACTTAAAGTGAACGAGCGTCCAACCAATCAGATTTGCGTTCAGAAGACCAGAAGGATTTATTTTTATTTGTTAGGGTTTAGCTTTTCTAATAATTACCCTAAGTCGGCTAGAACAAGTATAAAAGGAGCAGGCATTCGACAGAACAACGCAAAACTTACCTGGAGACGAACACAGCACAGAAACCGAGAAGCCGACCACTCGGTCGACCGAGTGCTCCTGCTCGGTCGACCGAGCCATATTTATTTTTATTTTTTTTTAAATTTATTTATTTATTTTGTTTGTTCGATCCTGGAGATGAGCTTAGCAAGTCCTGAACAAGCATGTGAAACCGATCGTGCAGCGTTTTGATTTCGAATCTTGGATGTTTTGTGAGTTTTAAATAAAGTTTGTATCTTTATTATGCTTTTACATTGATTACGCAATTATATCGATGGATTGTTGCTTATTGATGTTTAACGTTTGATGAGAATCGTTGTTAGACCTAGATCACCGTAGTAAAGATTGGACTTTTAACCTATAAATAACGAGAGTTGCTAGGTTAAATTTCTAGGTTGCTAGATTGAATAAATCTTACACCTTGTTATGGAAGCGTTAATCTTTAAGATCGAGAGATGAGAGATTAATAGGCGAATTATCTACGAGAGTAGGAATTCATACCTTTGATAGGTGAACCACATCTTTATTAAATCTTCACTAAACGATCTAGGGTAGAAATTGAGAATTGCGAGATAGGTGGATCATTGTTTGTTCCTCGTTAACTTAATTGAAAGAATCATTGTGCCTTGTTCTTCGTTGCTTAGTTAGAATTTTATTTTCGTTCTAGTTTTTAGAATAGATTTTATTTTCATTAGTTAAGTTCAGTAACTTTCCTTCATGGCTTTGGTGACATTCCTCTGTCGGCTTTATTTTCCGCTTTAGTTTAGGTTTAGTAATAAATAGTAGTGACAATCTTAGGAAAATTAATGAACTAGATACCCGATTCCCCGAGATCGACTCGGTATTAATCGCTATACTACGATCCTACACTTGGGGAATACCGGATTTATAAATTTTATTACTTGTTTGTTTTGTTAGATAAAATCCGTGACAAGTTTTTGGCGCCGTTCTTTCGGGATTCGCACGGTTGTCTAGTTTCTATTAATTTTTTCGCTTTTGTTACTTAATTTTTCGTAGATAGGTTTTTGTTTCTATCCTTTCTAGTTTCTACATTGATTCGGGGACATCCGAGGTTGAATTATCGACTCCACGTTTTTAGCGATCGAACTTTTGGATAAAAAGGATCGTTTAGCACTCGTTAGTATTTTGGCGTAACTTTCGGCTCGAGTGTCCGCTTGGCGCTCAGGACCCCAATTCGGAAAGCTCGTTCCGACGCCGACAACGTGGTGAAAGGCCGTTCAACACTGTTTTCGAGGTCAAAATCTGCTGTTTTCCCTTCCATTTTGGGCTCAGAAGATTTCAACACGTTTTTCTCCCTTTTTCGTTTTCATTTTTCGCTTTAATTTTTTTCGTAGGTAGGTTTCTGTTTCTATTTCCGTTTCTTTTTCTGTTTCTTTATCTTTTCTAAAAATAAAATAAAAATAAAAAAAACAAAAAAAATGTCATTAACTGGGATTATGCAAGATCGTAAGCGCCATGTCAAACAAACAGATGGCGGCTCTTCAAATGTCGCTTAATCCTATGAATCGAACCCGTCTTTTCCACGTAACTCACAAGTTCGCTCTGCGTGAAAGATGTTGTCGACCGCCATGCCGTTGGCGCTGTCGGTTTTCTTTCCTCGCCGCGTATCAAGTTAACACCGCCCATAATCGTGAAATTTTAATCTAGTCACATGTCAAAATTGTGACAATATGGGACATCTTTGCTCGTTTCGCCCCATGAGTGGATGAACGCTGAAATAAATGCTTCTGTGGCGGCAGTATCATAGATTTAATAATCGTTCTCCGCCAGCGATTTTGTAATCAGGTTTCAATTCTCGTAATCCAATTTCTATCAAAACTTAAACTTGATCGTAACCAAAATATCAATTTTTCCAATCAAAATCAATGGTTCAATGTAGCAGTCCCGATCCTAGGTCTCAAAGTCAGCCTAGCCAATCTTTCCCACGTAAATTTCGAGAACTATCAAGGCCCCTCTCAATCGGACGATCTTGAAGCTAAATTGGAGGAGCAAAAATAAAACATCCAACTCTCGATGAGCACATACAAGAGTATTGAGAGACGAATCGGGGAAATGGCTCAAGACTTAGGCATTGACCTAGCTCCCACATTTCCTTATGATAGCGAAGAGGACAATGCCATGAACTTAGGATCCGGCATTCAATTCAGTGGTCCCCCAAAAGTAGAAGTGTCAAGTTTAATGGATTCATCTGTCTTTGGATCCGATGCTCGTATACCATCAACTGATGAGAGTTCTTATGGACATGGACTTAATAACGTTCAAGTGAGATGTTCTTATTGTGGTGGAAACCATTATGAGGCTCAGTGCAATGAAGGATATTCATCCCATCAACGGAATACATATGACAATTATGATGCAAGTTATGAGAATCCACTTCAATCTAACTATGCATCCACATACAATGGTGGGAGGAGTAACCATCCTTATTCTCCATGGGATCAAGAAGAAAGCAATTATCAACAACAAGTGTTCCTCACTTAGAGCCCGAGTCATACATGGCAACTTTGTTAGAGAAATATATAGAGAGAGTAAAGGAAGTTTACGGAGAAAGGACACACCTGGTGGATCTCGCTCTAAAAAAGAGGAATTGACTTTAGGAGAATTAAGTGCACATGATCGCCAAGTTATTGTAGATGAACGGGAACTGAGATGATGAAGTAGTCTTGAGCATGAGGTAGGTCTTGAAAGTCGTAGGGATGTAAATGTAATCCTTATGAGAACCCACATTGTCTTGATCTAAATGCTTCCGGTGATGATTTATTGAAAACCGCTGAGGGTTCAAGCCTCCAAATCCACGAGAATGAAGCCACATGTAAATCTGAACCAACTTCACAGGATAATGGTGCCATAATTCCAGATTCAACATTGAGGAGCCAAGAAAAAGATGAAAAGGCAGGTAACACTATTGTTCTTGATCATCAGTCATGTAATACTCTTAGTTCTCCGTCCTTGAACATCAATGTTGATGTTGATCATACCGAGTACATAGATGTTGCACCTCTAATAGTCTATAATTCTGTTAGATTCGCCATGAGCATCGATAAAGAGATCTACAAGTTGTTGACTGACACTTCATCCCTGAGAGCTAAAATGTTTAATCACTTTCTAAGAAGACATGGTTGTAGGATTCCTATGCTTTATCTTAGAATCCGTATGCATACCCCTGATTTGTGGAGGAAGATGCAGAGGGAAGCCCTTCTTTGGTTTAGTCCTCCTTGATAATGGATAATGGAGTAAATGTGTCTAGCCAAAGACACTAAAGAAAGGCGCTTGTTGGGAGGCAACCCAATAATAAGAATAGTTTTTTATTTTTATTTTTATTTTCTATTATTTTGTTTTTGTTGAATAAGGGAAGCTAGGTTTGTCTTGTGTCGTCTAGGTTTTTGGTGTCGGTTTTTGGGGTCAGGCAACTTGCATAAGCGTAACTTGCAATCTCGACTATAATCTCCTTCCTGCTATTGACATGCTTCGTCGCTTAATACTTGATTCATCTGTACTTTAGTTGAAGCTACTGTCGGTTTTCCGTTGCTATTACTTTTTGATGAATCTTGTAAGCCTTAACGTGCATTTACACTTTCAATTGGAGTTTGATATTTCTGTATGCACATGTTGGTCTATATTTGTATTGTAAGCTTCTGTGGCTTTATATTTGACGCTTAGATGCCCTGTGTTTTCTCTGTGTGGTGATTTTTCCATCCGAGCAATTATATCCTGTGCTTATATCAAACTTTTCGCGCAATATGTTATATTCCCTATCCCCCAGGCACGCTTTTGTGTTGTTTTTCATGTATGCAGGATATTTTCTATAGCACTTGTGAGCTTTCGAGACGATATCGGTTTTCCGTGGATGGCCCACGCCCATCTGATTTCTTCAAGCATTTCGGATCTCGACTCGCGACCACTTCTAGACTCGCCACCTTCGAACTACAATCAGCTAAGTTTTCCTTATTCTGCACAACATGAGGACATGTTGTTATTTAAGTGTGGGGGAGGGATTAGTGGTATCTACACATGTGCTTAATTATTATACTTATCTTTTGTATCTTTTGTTTGTGAAAAATTGAAAATTTTTGAAAATTTTAAAAATCCGTCCCGAGCATGATTTTCTTTTGGTTTACTTACTTGCTATATTCCCATACTTGTGTTAAGTTGACTAGTATTTTAGCATAGACCTTTGTTAGATAAGCCTTTACTCGAATTCTTTTCACGTAAGCCTCTTCGATGACGAGCTGAACTTTGGAAACTGTACCCATTTAAACCGATGATGTTAGATTCTGGTTATCAGACCATCTGCTTAGTGCTAATGTCATGACAATTGTAATATGTATGTAGTTGGAATTGAAGTAGGAAGTATCGTGAATATGCCAAAGCCTGAATGTGATAAGTAAATCGTAACTATTGTGCTTTGGAAAAAGAGGAATTTGAATGAAGTAATTGGGTGTGTCGGAAGCTGGTCGATGATTTGAGTGCGGTAGGTCATATCTCGAATGTCCTATACCACTATGATGACCAAAAGCTCACGACAGTCAGAAGAAGATACCTGATGATTTGAGTACGGTAGGGTATATCACGAATATCCTATTCTGCCATGACGGGCAATAGCTCATTCTGATGTGTGTATAAATGTGAAAGTCAATTGAATCAACTTACATAAGGAAAGTGGTATGAATAAGTGGAAGACTTAGTTATCGCCTACCTTATCCCCAGTATAGGCCAAGGTATATGTTGTAGGGAATATCCTCTGGGTACAACTGAAAAGATTTAAAACACATGTATTACTCTCTAGTCACGACGGGAGTAGTTTTGTAGGCGTATGTATAGTCGTGGATAATTCATTATCTATCTTAAATGGGTATTTGTTGGTTAGCTTGATTTTAATTGTCAAGTGTGGAATCGGTGGAAGTTGAAGAAGGCTTTGCACACACTACACAGTCGAGTAATCGTTTATTGCATGGGATGTATGTTTTTGATGCTAGTCGACCGGTTGTGATTTGATATATGGGATTTTATGTGGTTCAATGTTCAAGTAAGTCCATGGTTTTCTTGTTTTGTTTTGCTCGGGACGAGCAAAAGCTAAGTGTGTGGGAGTTGTTGACGGTGATTTTTACGGTATATATGATATTATTTTGTAGCAATTTCCTTCGTGTTTTATTACTTTTTATAGAAAAGTAAGTGTTTAAAGGATTTATTGAGAGAATGCATATTAAATTGGTTTAAATACAAAATCGAGCTTATTACGTGTTTTTATCGATGATTTTTCCATCAATATATATGGTTCTACATTTTGCATGTTTCTATCACCTTGTAGGTACATTTATATGGCATGGAAGGAGTTAAAACGATGTTTAACTAAAGATTAAATGCATGGGACGGGCGTCTTGTCCAGCTCGGCTCGGCTCGACTCGAAGAAATTTACTTAAAGTGAACGAGCGTCCAACCAATCAGATTTGCGTTCAGAAGACCAGAAGGATTTATTTTTATTTGTTAGGGTTTAGCTTTTCTAATAATTACCCTAAGTCGGCTAGAACAAGTATAAAAGGAGCAGGCATTCGATAGAACAACGCAGAACTTACCTGGAGACGAACACAGCACAGAAACCGAGAAGCCGACCACTCGGTCGACCGAGTGCTCCTGCTCGGTCGACCGAGCCATATTTATTTTTATTTTTTTTTAAATTTATTTATTTATTTTGTTTGTTCGATCCTCGGAGATGGTGAGCAAGTCTGAACAAGCATGTGAAACCGATCGTGTAGCGTTTTGATTTCGAATCTTGGATGTTTTGTGAGTTTTAAATAAAGTTTGTATCTTTATTATGCTTTTACATTGATTACGCAATTATATCGATGGATTGTTGCTTATTGATGTTTAACGTTTGATGAGAATCGTTGTTAGACCTAGATCACCGTAGTAAAGATTGGACTTTTAACCTATAAATAACGAGAGTTGCTAGGTTAAATTTCTAGGTTGCTAGATTGAATAAATCTTACACCTTGTTATGGAAGCGTTAATCTTTAAGATCGAGAGATGAGAGATTAATAGGCGAATTATCTACGAGAGTAGGAATTCATACCTTTGATAGGTGAACCACATCTTTATTAAATCTTCACTAAACGATCTAGGGTAGAAATTGAGAATTGCGAGATAGGTGGATCATTGCTTGTTCCTCGTTAACTTAATTGAAAGAATCATTGTGCCTTGTTCTTCGTTGCTTAGTTAGAATTTTATTTTCGTTCTAGTTTTTAGAATAGATTTTATTTTCATTAGTTAAGTTCAGAACTTTCCTTCACGGCTTTGGACCGACAATCCTCTGTCGATTTATTTTCCGTTTTAGTTTAGGTTTAGTAATAAATAGTAGTGACAATCTTAGGAAAATTAATGAACTAGATACCCCGATTCCATGAGATCGACTCCGGTATTAATCGCTATACTACGATCCCTACACTTGGGGAATACCGGATTTATAAATTTTATTACTTGTTTGTTTTGTTA
Source organism: Gentiana macrophylla (assembly GCA_026214975.1). Taxonomy (NCBI): domain Eukaryota; kingdom Viridiplantae; phylum Streptophyta; class Magnoliopsida; order Gentianales; family Gentianaceae; genus Gentiana; species Gentiana macrophylla. The sequence continues at coordinate 7,707,262 of CM047807.1, read as the reverse complement.
GATAAAATCCGTGACAGTATGATAGAGAAAAAATATTAATAAATTCTTCATTGATAATGTAAAATTATTAATATTCTGGGACAAAAAAAAAGGTAGAGTGACTTACATTCTGATTATAGGGATGGAGGAGTATTTTCAATCTCAATAAAACAAAAAATTATTACTTATGTTCCATAAAAACTGTTTACGTTTTGTGGTGCATACAAATTAAGAAAATAATTAATGTGATGTATTTTAAGTAGTGATGGACATGTATACCGCTATCAATAATAAATGCTCTTTTGGAATATGAAATGAATATATAAACATTAAATGTTATGACGGTGGTACGTTTGGTAAAAGTGCAGTAAATGATGTCTTGGTTTCTAAATGGACACTTTTATGAGACAATTCATTTTAAAAAAAATGGACACTTTTTATGGTAGTATTATGGTAACCAAGTACTAGCTTGACTCAAGTGGTAATGATTTGAGAATGATTAGAGAGGTCACCGGTTTGATTTTTCTCTGAGGCGCTGCCTTACTCTAAGGCGCCATATTGAAGGAGTTTTCAGTACGATCACCATATTGAAAGAGCTCAGATTAAGGGTTAGATTTCGCAGGCATGACCCGGACCGAGCATTTATCAAAAAGTCTATTTTTTTGAAAGGTTCAAAAGGTCATTGTTGGAGTATTAATAATATAGGGTCTAGAGTCCAATAATGTGTGTATCTATCCTTAGATTATGTTATGTTTGTGGCATCATATAAATATGCCAAGTGTCCCTAGAGTATCTATGTACAGGGGCGCCCCTTGGGGGGGGGGGGCGGGCTAATGGGGCCGTGACCCAGAGCCCCCAAAATCTATGAAGTTAAGGGCTCCACGAAATTTTGACGCAATAGTGTGTGTGTGTGTGTGTGTGTGTGTATATATATATATTGTATTTTTAAATACCAATAAGGTAGTGCCTTAACGGTTAGCAGTATGGTATATCGTGATAAGTGATTAGGGTTTGATCCCTGTTAGAGGCAAAAAAATACTTTTTATTGGTTACCCTTTTTAGAAGGGTGTAAAACAATATTTGACCCCACGCCTAAATTTGGACAGAGACACCTCTGTCTCCTATTACAACTTCGATCCCAGCTCTGATTCTAACATCTATCAGCCAAACATCCATGTTTCCTACTTTGAATCTCTCAAATCCGACCGTTGGAAGCTCTATTGCTCCTTCCTTCCTCCACACCTCACCCTTCTCTACGACGCTTCCGCCTATCACGCATGCACCGCCGTTCAGTGGCAATCTGACTCAGAGTTTCATGGTCAAACTCTCTCGCCACAATTATCTTCTATGGCGATATTCGATACTTCCGGTGATACGTGGCCACCGTCTTGAAGACCATGTGTTTGGCACCAAACCTAAGCCACCGGAGTTCATTTTTCCCACAAGTATGTTTACTACGACCTCTGCTGTTGTTCCTGTGAAAAATCTAGCCTACGATGAATGGATGGCTGTGGATAATCTTCTTCTTGGTTGCTTGGCTCAGTGACTAACCAAGCTCTTCCTGAGGTGGTAAGCTGCCACCGCGGCTGAAGTTTGGAAAACTTTGGAAATTTTGTGGAATAGTCAGGCCGAATCTCGCATTCTTGAGCTCAAATATGGTTTAACTAAAATAGCGAAAGGATTGATCTTTGGCCGATTACTTGGCCTTAATGAAAAGCCATTCTGACGGGCTTGCCTCTGCTGGTTGCCTAGCCTTACAGTCAGAACTCATCTTAGCCACTCTAGAGGTCCTAACCAAGGAATATGAATCAATTATCGTTAATATAAAAGGTGGATCAATTGTTGGATCGTATATGCGCACTTATATAAAACTAGATGGGGTGAATAGGATATTACAGAAATTTAAATTTTATTAAGCCTTTTCAGAGTTTTAATTGCTTAACCTAATATTGATAATAAACTAGGCGGAAGATCCAGCTAAGATCAATGTTTATAGGTTAAGGTTCTTGTGATGAAAATGACTTAGGAAATTAACTGATTAATGCCTAATCAAATTAACATGCAATAGTTCTGGTGTGTTTCTAATTGATTTCCAGAAAACACTTAATCCAATTTTAGAGTTGTTTAAATCTAAACAATCAATCCTATGTGTTGATAGCAATCACAATCACACAGATTCCACTAGATACTTTTGCAGTTACAGATTACAATCAAGGTTCTTGATATACAAAGTAAAATACATGATAAAAAACGGGTTCTGAATTGTTAACCTTTTAGATCACACAGTTGTGGAAGAATCTAAACAAACCAGTGACACAGTCACAAAGATTCAATCACATTTCTGTTTCTAAAGGATAACACAACAGAACAAAACACAACCTTCGGTACTTAATCTAACAAGTTATAAATTCAAATCCACGGATGGAAGTAGCAGCTTGAAAGCAAAAAGTAAATACATGATCTTATTGATAATGAACCCTGGGGTTCAGGTTAGGAGAATCAGAGAGCTGGTACCAGAAACAAACCAAGACGTAGTCCAGGTTCAAGCTGGGATTCCAGAAGCAATCCCCACAACCAGTTCCAAACTTGAAACTCACATAAGAGTTCAAGATAAAATTCGTACTTACCCTCAATGAACATTAGTACAAATATGAAAGTAGTACGACACTCTCTTTGTGAATACATTGATGATTTTAGTATAGACAAAAATGTTTGATCAGCTTAGTCAGCTAGATCGGTTTGATATCAATGGGATTATATAGCCAAATAATGGACAAAGCATTAAATGTCTTCAGATAATGCAGAGTATGAATGATAAGTAAATGCATTGAAAGTTTATGAGAGTGATAGAGTAGAGAAGACTGTTCAGTTAAAAGAACAATGCCATTATCTTGAAAACGGCTGATTGTTGATTATATCAAGAAATAGTCTGCTCGATTATCAAAGGTTTAAAAGACATTTTATTTCCCAATGCATAATTAATGCAACAATTCGAAAATTGAAAATAAAGTCAGTCAAAACAATTTCAAATTGCATTGACTCTGATTTCATGATTTTATAATATGGATGCATGAACCTAGAATTATATAAATTATATTATTTATAAATGTAGACAACTAGTATGAGGTTTAGGTCATATTCCATTGTAGAAAAATGCAATAAACGAGTTTGCTATTTAGACAATTGGATAATTTTCATAGCCAAATAACACACTTATACATGACTTAGGCATAGAGGTAGGCCTAAATCACATATCCGAAGGCACAAGCAACCTGATCAATTCGTCATCATCAATAATGTGATGATCATTGAGACTCAGAATTGTTTTGAGAGACGTATCTTCATTTTTACATAAGTCAAATCAGATCTGTACATGTTTGAATCATGAACCATAAGTTTCATCAAACATTTCATCAAGAAGATAGCATATAGTTTCATAGGGCAAAAGTGTAAGCACAAAACTATATACATCTTGGACAAGGCGCATAGAACACCAGCCATAATATGAATTCTATTAATGCAGAACATATGTATGATTAAGATTCAAAGAGTATACTTTAATAATACATATATTCATGATACACTTAATCGAATCGGCAAGATACTGAGACTGAATCATTAATCAAAAGACAACTAATTCGATTTTATCAATATAAAAAACTTGAATCATGGATCAAGAAAATAAACTACCAATTTCATCAAGTTAATGACTCGAAGAACTGAAACAATGAAGCTGAAGAGTCATAGCTATGATACCTGAGCCAGATCCGAGAGAATTTAGACATTACCTAAAGAATGAATCATTTTCACGATGAGCACGATGATCGGACCATCATCGGAAGACAAAATGTTGCACCTATGTTATAGCAACATCACATATACTTCGATTCAGACTTGAAACAACCATTTGAATGTCACCAGATGAAGATACCAAGCCACAAAGCAAGACGAAGGCTGCATCTTCAGGTTCTGGCATCAAACATTGCCAGAATAGATGCATCATCATTATAAGAACTGAGAGGACATGCAGCACCATCAGAGAAGATGAACAAGATTCACTGAAGACATAGTCTATTCAGTAGATGATTTTGTCATAGAAATTTTCATGGTTGAATCAAAAATTGAAGAGTCAATGATTCAATTGGATGAAGAATCCGGTCTAGGTTTCTGCAGAGATAAGGGTGTAGAATCGGGAATGATAGAAGAAGTGAAGGTAAATTAGGGTTTCACTTTTTTTATAGGGTAGGCTGAATTCGGGTTATGGGGTCAATGTATGGACCGGGTTCAAGTTATAAGTTAGAATTATAAGAATATTCTTCTAACGGTCCGGATAATCATGAGCCCAATAAGAGTGTTCAACATTTTATTCGAATATATCAAGTTTTGGGCCATAAATGTAATGATGCTGAGCCCAATAATGCAGTGTAGACATAATGTCTTTGTATTATCATAATTACCACACCATATAATTTATAAAGTGATGATAAATATATCATACACAATTGATTTTAATCATTTATGATGTGTAATTCAAGGTACCTGTAAAATTGAGAAATTTCCATTGTAAGTCATAAGACTTCTTGGCAGGGTTAGAATGAGATAAAATATATTGAAACATAAATTAAGGTACTGTAAAATTAATCAAATCACATACGGATCATTGCGGGAACAACAATATCCCAAAAATTCTCCCCCTTTTGATTAATTTTACAAAATACCTACGCTCTCCTTAAATTGCAGCTCCCTATATATACATATACATCTCTCCCCCTTATTTTGAAAAAGGAATCAAAAGAAAGGCTCATAGAGAAATCATACATAGGTCACTACGCATCTTTTCGAACAAAGCATGGGGTAAAGTCTTTGTGAAAATGTCAGCGACTTGGTGCGTAGTAAGCACAAAATCTATAGATATGGTACCATTGGTTACATGGTCACGTATGAAATGGTAACAGATATTTATATGCTTGGCACGAGGGTGCAAGACTGGATTGCGGGACAAGTCTATGGCACTAGTACTTTCACAGTAGACTGTCACGCAAGGTATAGTATACTAAGCTGCTGTTTGATCTGTTTGGAAATCAACGCGGGAACACAGCGGAATTCAAAATTTGATTTCCTTTTTCCCAAGATCGACTTCGTTTAAGCAATAAATAAATAAGTAGTTGACGGTGGTTACCTTGCTTGATCTAAAAGATCGACGCTTTGACCGTCTAAGCAGAGTAGCGATGCACGGAGCCACCCAAGCGTTCGGCCTCTACCGGTGATCCACATGAATAACCCGCCGGAATCCCATCATGGATTGCTACTAGAAAAATCTGGTTGCTAGACCGGCCTTTTATCTCTCTCTAAGAAGCTCTTTGTTTTTCACAAGAACTATTAGCTCTTGGAATTGTGATGTACAAAAGAGCTAGTCAATCCCTCCTTTTTATAGAGTATGGGGCGCCCCTTTGCTATCCCAATCTGATTGAGATTAGCTTCCTAGTAGATAGAGGAGAAAGAAAACATTTTCCTAATAAAATATGGAAAGTATCTTTTATTGATTTATCTCATTTAATATTCAATATCTTATATTAAATATATTTCCAAGATATATATTGACAATATCTTATATTGAATATATCTTTATCTTATTACCATAATCTATTTTCCAAAGTCTCAATTAATATCCAATATTAATATTATGGTTGTTGGTCCAGAGAAGGGTAAAATATAGTCAGAGGGGGGGGGGGGGGTGGTGAATGACTATACTGGAGTTTCAAAAACTTTTCTCAATATAAAGGCTTTTGTGCAGCGGATAAGTCCCTTCTTAAAATGTGGATTCAAAGTATGATAGGCAATCACAGATATAATATGTAATGAAGTAAGTGCAGTAAAGTAAAATGCTGAAAGTAAAATAGACACAAAGGTTTATAGTGGTTCAGGGTAGTGTAATCCCTTAATCCACTCTTCTCCTGTGATGATTGGAGGAATTCACTATTGTTTTCACAGATATAATAGCACGATTGTCCTTGGCTACAAAAGCTTCACAATTTCCAAGACTATCACTCATTGGCTTCAAAAGCTTCAGTGACTCGGTCTTCAACACTGCTCATTGGGAACAAATCCTTCAGCAGCTATCACAAACACAACTCCTTCTCTCGATGGCTCGATTCGGATTGTTTTGATGGTGTGAATTGATTCACAGATGCTATTGATCAATCTCAGTACTTGATGTGGAATTTGAGTTCTGATTGCTGAGTTGATCTCTAGATTTTTCCTTTAAGTTCTGATAGAAGGCTTTTCAAATTGACAGAGTTTCTGCTTGTTCTTTTTGATTCAAATCATACTTTTTCCTGTCTGTCAATGCCTTCTATTTATAGCCTTGATTATCCTTGATTTGAATTTTCGTCCATTGGCTATTTAATGTGGGGAATGATCCTTGATTTAATTCTTGATTCCCCCTTAATAATATTCTCCTAGATTTCAGTGATCCGGATTTTCTCCAAACGTTTATCACAAAATCCATCTTTGATTGATTCTTGATTGATTATGCATTTAATGATTGATCCTCTGAATCTTCCTTGTTATCACGCTCTGAATAAGTATAAGTGATATACCTTACTCAGTTGTTCTTTTACTTGACCGTTGATTGAACGGTTGAGTGTTTCTGCTAACTTAGCCATTTAATTCTCCCTTTAGTGCTTTGTCTTTACTCAACCGATAGATAGTTCACTTTGCCGGTTCACTGCTTTCTTGATTTTTTTGAGTTTACAAGATTCCTTGTACTTCACTGATCCTTGATTTGGGTGAGATCAGTGTAAATCATATTTAACAATAAATTTCACCACTTGAAATATAACTTAGACTTATCCAAGGTCATCACAGACTTCCCTGGTTATAAGTCAGACCATATGTCATCAAGCTTCTCTGCTGGTACTTGGTTGCTTTCACTCTGCCGGATTTCTGTTTTACTTAGCCATCCTACCAACTAGTACAATACTTGTCTGACTCAACTTATACAACATGTCAGACTCTAAGTAAAGACTTATATAGAGATTTCTAACTTATTTTAGGCTTGCTATAACAGCTAGTATGACCATCATCAAAGCAAAATAAAATGTTCCCAACAATGGTAATCTTATTAATTAAATTGCATAATTCAAATGTATCCAATACACTTTAAAAATGGCGTCCCCTTCCCACTAATTTGGGAATTGAGATTTTCTTTAATTAATATAATACTATGATTAATTAATTTACAAATATATGTATATATATATATATATATATATATATATATATATATATATATATATATATATATATATATATATATATATACATATATATATTTTTAAACCTACACATACATTATTTGTATATTTAATTAATCAACATAATTAATATCTTGTATTATATTTATTCATAATAAATAAATACCACCCTATTAATTTACCACTATAACATTTATAGTATGAGATAAATTCTTTCCTTATTAGGTTATCAACTATAACCACATTTTAATCCGACTTGATGTTCATATGTGTGTGACCCGATAGGCTTCCGAATATGTTAGCCTTAGGCACAAAGTGAAAATTACGAAAATTCCCTTCATACATAACGATCACAGGATATCGTCTAGCAACACACCGTGACCCCCAATCATCGAAAGAGTCAAATGCAATGACTACTTTTCATGTGAAACAGTTACCATGTAAATAGAATTCTATCGCTGTAATAATATCCATACGGTCGTTCGTCGAGTGTCAAACATCAAAGACCGTATCTTATAATCTGGATATCATACTCTCTCGAAGTAATCAATTACTTCCACTTTGCAAAGATTCACGAGAGCAAGACATTCCTTATAAGAAGGCCCTTTCGGATATTCACTCCTACAAATAGGGTACACGATTTCCGGATGACCAAACATGTATACTCCGCATGCTTCAATATCACACCCAATCACTACCGCATGATCGCTTCTTTGCTAGGGGAAACCTCAATAGTGTCAAAGCATGACAATCCACACTGTGATGCCATGTAGACTCCGGTCCTAAGGATAATTACACAACCGTCACATAGTGTGACACTTAACAGTGTAAGTGGGTCAGTCTAACGTATGCATTCTCTAATACACATCCACATACAATCCAAGTGTCTCTACACTTCGATAGACGAGATCTATCCCTGCCCTTAAAGACAAAAGGCATCTAATACGGGCTAGTCTGTTCGTACTATCAATGCCATGTTTAATAGTACATCAGCCTAGAGACATTTAAGTATCAAACTTATTAAAATTATTAGAGATCCCATCAACCATAATCTCCTATCATGGTTTCTCTATCACAATTTAATACTAAGGATGTTATCACATAACAATTCATAATTGGTTCTTTAAAAGAACAAATATATGACAACAGAAAAGTCATTTAATATATGTATAAACATAAAGAAATAGTAGAAATGATCCGACCTGGTCAGATCCGGTCCAACCCGATTGGGTTTAGGACACTATTTCAACAATCTCCCACTTGGCCTACAACCCATCACTCGCACACACAAGACCAAGTTGAAACACAAGAATCTCATGCAATACTCGCAACCAACCCTAGCCATGAATGGATCGCTATCTGTGGGGACTCAGACTATCTTCATATCATGCTCCAAATGATCAAGTCAAAGGAACCGCCTCAACACACACATGAATCTCCGACGAGACCCTGGTCCTTGCTTCAAGCAATGAATCCACTTACTATATCAGCTATATAGAAAAGGTGGAAGAACTGTACAAGGTTCATGAATGAACCTTCTAGATCCATGTACTGCTCCCGCTGCGCCTCCAAGGCACTACTGTGTTTTACAGTGACCCATAGCCAAGAACATTTCCAGCTCAGTATCACCTAATCAAAGTGACTGCAAACCCAGACTGTAGCTCCCACTCGCCTTCATAAGACTCAGGATATACGTATGTATATCTATATTTATCTGATTCCAAGTTTCGATAAACTAGGAAACCATCCTTAACCTGTTTAAGGATATTCTTGACATTCACCAGATTTACTTTCATACTTGCTCATGACTCTTCATGGACTATAAACATCTGGCATTACCTTTATGATAGTTCCTATCGTAGTAGCAAAGGAAATCCTCCATAAGCATCATCTTTCACCTTATCTTTAGGACTAACGATCTAACATAGATAGATCTTGAGAACACCGGCTAGCAGTATCTCCTGTCGTGATCTATGCTAAACTCTTTTAGCATCACATCTATATAGGTAAACTATAAACTAAAAGCAGTTAAATCCATCACTATAGATTCTTATTTCTAAAATAAGAACTGCTAATCCAAGTGCTTTCATAAAGACCTTTAACTACCAAACATTAATTGACTGTGACATGGGGTGACAATTCCCGAGGGAGATATCCAATACCTTACTCAAAAATCATAATACACTCCCACTATCCATATTGCACATTGGGCATATCCCTTATTTTGACTAAATCAAACTCCTTTGATTATCAAACAAAGAAATCGTCTAGAGAAACTTATTTGAGTCCATAAATGAATCTCTTGTGCTCACATATCATATTATCGTCTATGAACATCGGGCTGCTTGCCCAACGTCTTCAACACTATCATATAGCCATGATACGAAGTTATAACAAGCATAGTCTGAATAAAACTGGCTTAGTTGGCATCATAAAGATAATTACAAGGTCTACACCCCGTATCCTTCAGCCGTCACTATAGCTTTATGGTAATCATATTACTATCAATGTCAGCCTTTCAGGGACATTCCCTTTAGGTCAGACAAACTAGGTTCACAGGTTGCCAGTGATGGAATCTAATTAAGATATTATGGCTCCTGGACATATCTCTCAATCTTGTCTTTCAAACATTCCTTCATAAGTCGTGAGATATTCATTTTCAAGATGAATGTACCAGCAGCCTTTTCAGGATTGAGGTCATCCACAAACTTATAGAACTTTTGTGTGCACTGAGCAGTGTTCTACACCTCATCGTTATGCGGTGCCTGCTCATGTTCCAATGGTTGAATATCTACTTGTGGTTCTCAAACTACCTTTGAGACCTAAATTTACTCCCACTGTTTCTTTTGGAAGAAACACTTCCTCTAGAAGACAGCATGTTTGGAGACAAACATTTTGCTTCACGGACAAGTAAATAATATCTAGCGTACTTGCTAAGATATTCCACAAAGTTGCATATGTCGTACTAGGCTCCAAGCCTTTCTGACTTTGCCTATGACAACTTCAAATCATCGGTTAAGATAGATTCAACATTATCCCCTTCCATATCTAATATGGAATTTGTTCAACCTTTATTCTTTAGAACTCGGTCAAGTATATGTATTGTATAAGGGCACTATCCCGAAACAGGTAAGGGATACTTTGCATGGTTTACGTCACATCTTTATCATATAAAGTGTTGCTTCCATTTTAGGAACACAATCTAATTGCGCATCCTAAAGATGGTATCCTTCAAGGGGAAATCTGATTCTATTTCAGACGACTTCTGAAAACACCCTTCGGGTATTAATTGCTACAATCCAAATGGAGATTAATTCCTAAGTAGCTCATCAATCTCATATTCGTGCTAGCTCGAACTTTTCGGGCTTTCCGAATTATGCACTTCACTGAGTACAATTGACTATTTATAAAACTAGTCATTGAGATTAACAAAAGGTTATTTGTGGCATTAATTGTCATGAGACAACACACATCGGTATAATTAGGCTTTAGACAACTTTCTAGATTTTATAACCATTTTCATAAAAGAGTATTTTAGTCATCTTTAGATAAGATACGTATTACCCACATGATTCATAACCTCATGATTCAGAATTCATCAGAATGACATCTGATCACACGATTCCCCTCCATAGGGACTATGTCTAGAACGACCACCAAATATTAAGGATAACAGCCATATAAATATTTAGTTAAGATTTCATCATATATATCACCTATATAGTGACTTCAATCTAGTATGTTAGATTCAGTGACCTTTAAACTTTATCAGTATAACATTTATTCCTTACAATTTAATATGTCTACTAAATCCTAACATGTAACTGAAAATCATGTTCTTCATAAGAACCGGAACATAATAACGTTTATTTAGTTCGCTTATCAGTCTACTAGATTCATAATACAAAACCGAAAATGTCGTAACGTTTGCTTCACTTTTCGTATCTTGTTGTATTATGTATTTAATCTTTCTAATTTAATCACACTCGTAAGATATCATATATCTAAGAGTTGACTTGAACTTAGATAGATTTATCTCAACACACTTGCCTAGAATAGAGACTTCGATAAGTTCTCTTACTTAAGCACTTGCCCTATCTTTCCCTTTTAATCCTTTAAGCACTCGTAAATATTTCTCAGCTTAGTCTTCATGAGACTTAAGAAAATCACAAGAGCTATGTCTTCTATTTCCTTTCATAAAGAAATTTAACCGTTTGAATCACATTCAAAACATGAACTATTTAATTAACCTTCAAGCAATGATTAAAGAAATAAGTCGATACTTAAATCTTACAATTTTGAAAACAGCCTTTCCAAGTTCGATGTGGCCATTCTTATCCAACGTTTGAATTAATTGTCATTGTATGACAGAATGATCATATTGGATCGTATCCAATATATAATTAATTCGTTGAAACTTATTTCAAGTGATTTAATCATATCACGAGATTCCGCTTTTCATTAATAATTAAAGTCTTGGAGCACTCCATCAAATATGTAGTCTCCTTGTCTCTAACTACAATAACGGGGTTGCTCGCGTCATTGCTTATTTTAAAAGGATTAAAATTACTTAACCATATTTGAGAACGTTTCTCAAAAGGTAACAGTCACAATTTGATTTTACGAATCGAGAATTAAAAACATAAATATAGAAGTTTGCTAAAAACTACAAAATAAAATAAAGATAAAAGAGTGTTGTTATTTATACACGTAAAATCAAAAATGATCTTTTGATTTATTATTTTGCCCCCACTAGTCAACTAGTCCCAATTTACTTTCAAGAATCTTTCAAAAATTCTTTAGTGGCCAAGATCCCATCTAGTCACCCCGATTCCCGACGAGGGCCGATCAACCGGAATAATTCGAAAGGTAGGTAACAATTTACCAATCACAGCTCTATGTGATTCTTGGTGATTGACTAGTCAACTCTTTGATAATTCATATCTTATGTGATAGTCAACCCATTGTCTCTAAAATCAGACGGTCCTGACGAGGCCAATCACCGCAAGATTCTTAGTCGAGTCGTAACCCAAATATTCATGAGATCTCATAACAATCATATCTTGATAACGACGATATACCGAGGTAGGTCAACTCCCGACGAGGGCCGATCAGTTGGATCCGAACAAGGGCTCTTCACCGTCATTATAATATTGGGAGACAAATATAACTCGATTTTTGTTGTGGGAGTAATTTTAAATTAATTCACTTAATATTTCGAATTAATTTAATTATGGTCTCATCAAGTATATCTATCTCTATAGACATACATCTAGATCGTGCCCAGTTATTCATCTATCGTATCATATAAAATAAATACAAGCATAAAATAAATAAATGCGTAAAGTAACCGGTATGATCATGGACTTTTCCTAGGTTTGGTTTCGAATACAAACTGACAAAACCGCGAGTCACAATCTAAGGGTAGCTGCAACCGCCAATAGGATCTTTAATGCGTCATCTCCAATGAGATCTTTATTAATTCTTCTTTCTTTGGTCTCCATCTTCTGCTCCATTCTTGTTACATTTAATTCTATCTAATAAAATAAATACACTCGCCGCACACCGGGAGGGGGAGCTAACGGGAATGAGATAAATGCAGAAAATAAACTAGGTCACGTTCTTCATAACGGCCTAGGACAATTTTTAAACCAATAGAAAAATTAAATCATTCACATCTATCCTATCGGTCGAGTCCATGATCAGTTGGGGTCCATATAATCATATTATATCTACTATATCTAATCCATACAATAACATCATATGAAAAAGATAAAATTAAAAACTAACAACTTGCGTCTTAATTAATCGATTAACGTTTAATCTATTTAATAATTTTATCCAATCAATTAACTAATTAACATTTAATTAATTAAATAATTTTAATCGAAATAAAATTAACGGTTAATTTTAAATGATTTTAATTTTAATTTTAAATTAATTATAACTATTCTAAGTTTTCCAAAATCAAATATTTTGAAAAAGGCCTAGGCATATTCCAAACAAAATTTGGAATGACCTAGATTATTTAAGGTAAATCATATTTACCAAATAATGCCATGTGGCATCCCAATGGTCCAAACTATTTGAATCATTTTTTTTGGAGGATCTTTGAACCATTAGTTAGCCACATAACATTAACTTAAACAAAAGAGGAATTATCAATCACAACTATGAACGATATAGAAACACAAATACACAAAACAAAAATTTGGAGATCTACCACCTTTGACCAGTCAACCGACGCCGGCAGCATGTTGCCCTGCCGCCGCCGACCAGCCGCCGATGGTGGTGCCGCCTCCAGTCGGCCAAGCACCACCAGATCTCATTTTTCCTTTTCGTGTATCGTTTTGCGAATAAAAAATATTTCATCTTTTAATTACATGATTTAAACGATAAAATTAACTACGCAAATTAACATGCTTATTGCTTAAACTCTCGCTCTCGATCTCGCTCCGATACCACTATTAGGAAACCAACGCGGGAACGCAGTGGAATTCAAAATTTTGATTTTTTTTCTTCCCAAAATCGACTTCGTTTAAACAATGAGCAAATATGTAGTAGACGGTGGTTACCTTGCTTGATCTAAAAGATCGACGCTTTATCCGTCTAAGGAGAGTGGCGATGCACGGAGCCGCTCAAGCGTTCGGCCTCTACCGGTGATCCACACGAACAGCCCGCCAGAATCCCATCATGGATTGCTACTAGAAAAATCCGGTTGCTAGACTGACCTTTTCTCTCTCTCTCTCTAATCTTTCTCTAAGAAACTCTCTATTTTTCACAAAAAATATTAACTTTTAGAATTGTGATGTACAAAAGAGCTAGCCAATCCCTCCTTTTTATAGAGTATGGGGCGCCCCTTTGCTATCCCAATCTGATTGAGATTAGCTTCCTAGTAGATATATGAGAAAAAAAACATTTTCTTAATAAAATATGGAAAGTATTTTTTATTGATTCCTTCACATTTAATATTCAATATCTTATATTAAATATATTTCCAAGATATATATTGACAATATCTTATATTGAATATATCTTTATCTTATTACCATAAATCTATTTTCCAAAAAATCAATTAATATCCAATATTAATATTATGGTAATCTTATTAATTAAATTGCACAATTCAAATGTGTCCAATACACTTTAAAAATGGCATCCCCTTCCCACTAATTTGGGAATTGAGATTTTCATTAATTAATATAATACTATGATTAATTAATTTACAAAATACATGTAGGTCAATTCTAAAGGCACCCCCGTAATTAATTCGGCACAACATTTTACATGCAATTTTTACATGTGAATGTGGTGCCGGAAGTAAAAATGGGGGTGCCTTTAGAATTGCCTAACATGTATATCATATATATTCGACCTACACATACATTATGTGTATATTTAATTAATCAACATAATTAATATCTTGTATTATATTTATTCATAATAAATAAATACTACCATATTAATTTACCGCTATAACATTTATAGTATGAGATAAATTCTTTCCTTATTTGGTTATCAACTATAACCACATTTTAATCCGACTTGATTTTCATATGTGTGTGACCCGATAGGCTTCCGAATATGTTGGCCGTAGGCACAAAGTGAAAATTACGAAAATGCCCTTCATACCTAACGATCACGGTATAGCGTCTAGCAACACACCGTGACCCCCAATCATCAGTAGAGTCAAATGCAATGACTACTACCTTTCATGTGAAACAGTTAGCATTTAAATAGAATCATATCGCTGTAATAATATCCATACGGTCGTTTGTCGAGTGTCAAACATCAACGACCGTATCTTATAATCTGGATATCATGCTCTCTTGAAGTAACTCACTTACTTCCACTTTGCAAAAATTCAAGAGAGCAAGACATTCTTTAGAAGAATGCCCTTTCGGATATTCACTCCTACTAATAGGGTACGCGATTTCTGGACGACCAAACTTGTATACTCCGCATGCTTCAGTATCACACCCAATCACTACCGCATAATCACCCCGTGGCTAGGAGAAATCTCAATAGTGTCAAAGCATGACAATCCACACCATGATGCCATGTAAACTTCGGTCCTAAGGATAATTACACAACTGTCACATAGTGTGACACTTAACAGTGTAAGTGGGTCAATCTAACGTACGCTTTCTCTAATACATGTCCACGTACAGTCCAAGTGACTCTACACTTCGATAGACGAGATCTATCCCTGCCCTTAAAGACAAAAGACATCTAATACGTGCTAGTCTGTTCGTAATAGTACATCAGCATAGAGTCATTTAAGTATCAAACTTATTAAAGTGATTAGAGATCTCATCAACCATAATCTCCTATCAAGGTTTCTCTATCACAGTTTAATACTAAGGATGTTATCATATTACAATTCATAATTGGTTCTTTAAAAGAACAAATATATGACAACAGAAGCCATTTAATATATGTATAAACATAAAGAAATAGTAGAAATGATCCGACCCGGTTGGATCTGGTCCAACCCGATTGGGTTTAGGACACTATTTGAACATGATCCACAATAGTTGGGCACAAGAATTACTCAAAGCTACATGCTCGGCCTCATTGGTGCTCAAAGCAACGCTAGGCTGCTTCTTGGAGAACCACGAGACGAGTCTATTGCCAAAGAACTGGCATGCCGCTAGTGCTTTTCCGTTCCACACGGCAGCCTCCATAGTCGGCATCACTATATGCGGGTAGTGTGAATGGTGTAGTCATGGCATATATTAAGCTTAATGTGGGGTGTGCCTAAGATATCAAAAAATTTTGTTTGACTGCTCCAAAGTGCGACATCTTAAGGTTAGCTTGAAATCGTGCACAAAGACAAACGACAAACATAATATCAGGTCGGAAAGCAGTAAGTAAAAAAGAAGTAAGGAGCCTATCATGGATCTATAAAGGTGTTGGTCAAAAGGTTGGCCATCTTCATCCGCAGTCAGCTTGACGGATGAGGTCATCGGCGTGCTAGCAGGTTTAAGTATATCAAATTTGAACTTAGTTAGCATGTCCTTGATGTACTTGGTTTGTCTAATACGTGTCCCTAGAGGAGTTTGTTTGATTTGTAGGCCAAGGAAGAAGGTGAGTTCACCCATGGCCGACATCTCAAAATTAGACTTCATCAAATTCTCAAACTTGGTGCATAGGTCGGGATTGGTGGAGCCAAAGATGTTATCATCTACGTACACCTGAGTCATCAGGATATCTGAACCAGATTTCTTAATGAATAGAGTATTAGCTACTCTACCCCTAGAAAAACCATGTTCTAACAACATAGATGATAGCCGGTCGGACCAGGCTCATGGGACTTGTGTCAAGCCATAAAGTGACTTCTTAAGATGGTAAACAGGATCTCGGTGAAATGTATCTTCAAAACCCGGAGGTTGGCGAACATACACTTCCTCCTTGATAAGAACGTTTAATAACACACTTTTATCGTCCATATGGAATAGTTTTAGGTCAAAAGCATATGCAAACGATATAAGTAGGTGAATGGGTTCAAGCCGAGCGACTGGAGCAAAGGTTTCATCGTAGTTGATGTCTTTCTATTCGAAATACCCTTGTGCCACTGGTCGGGCTTTATTTCGAACGACCACCCTATTTTCATCCATTTTATTCCTAAATACCCATCTAGTTCTTATAGTGTGTGTCTTGGGAGGTAATAGGATTAGTTCCCATACATCAATTCTTTTGAATTGATGTAATTCCTCTTGTATGGCTAACACCCAATCCGCGTCAACTAGTGCTTATTTATGTATTTAGGTTCAATTAAAGACACTAAAGCAGTAAAATGGGGTGGAAGAGTGGACCGACGGGTGGAGACCCCATCAGTTGGGTCTCCGATGATGAGATCATGAGTATGTGCTCGATCCCGTGTTCGATGTCATGAAAGTGGTTGAAGACCAAAATAATAATGACCAACCTTAACCGACAGAGTACCGGGTTAGAAGCACTATAGTGGAGAGCAATGTCGTACCCCTCAAGGAATCAATCGAGTACCAAAGTTGTTATCGTACATAGTTTAGGTCAACCAAGGTGGTTCAAGTTTCAATTATGCTAAAATGATATATAAACTAAAGATAATAAGAGAGAAAGAAGAACATAGCCAAACCATGATCCAACTGATTAGTTTCGCCCCTCTAATCAATTATTCGGGAATAAGCATTACCAACCAACCATCCTAAAGTTTATATCGACTCATTCGTGGGTGCAAACTCCTAAAATGGTTTAAAACGCCATACAACAATCAAACACCCTTTGCCCGGTTCAACAGTCCGCCTTTAAGGATTTAACTGACCGAAACAAGATAAACGCTCTAGAGTCGCTCGATTAATCAACCGATAAACCTCGTCCCCTAATCGAATCTAAACAACTCAATCAATTATAAGAAATGATCTTAAAACCCCTTTTCCCACACCCCTTCGCAACATACATTTATAAAAGTGGTGTGTGAGATCATGAACTCGGTGTACAAGCTAATTCAAGCATTAAGAACAAGTTTTAAGACACGAATTCGTCGATACAACAACAATTAAGCACTACCCATTCTCAATTTCATCAATTAGAGGGTGATTTCTTCAATCTTCACATGATTTGACTATGATATGTTTGGCTACTCATTATAATAAAAGAAACAAGAATCAACATGAAATTTAAGCAATAAAACGAAAAGAGAAATGAAATTGATTACTAAAAACGCAGAAAAGTTGTGATTACATCAAGCTTCATCTACACCCATTGTCACTTGGTGAAGAAGAAGACCCAAAATGTCAAAATCCAACAAAGTAGATCTAAATCTAAGTTATATTGTGTTTAATCTAAGAGAAATAGAGGGATTGATGAGCTAATTTAAGGTGGAAAAGAGATGGAATTCGGCCTAAGAATGTCCTAAGTGAGTCTAAGTATGAAGGGATATCAAATGGGGGTGAAAAAAATCTGATTTTTACATCCAGAACACGCTGTTATAATCTGTCAGGACTGTCAATGCGTGCGCATTACGCTCAATGCGTGCGCATTGAGAAGACAGAATACTCAGCATCGACAGCTCTTCAGTAATTTGATGACATCTTTGTGTGCAGCTCTGATTTGAGTGATTCAAGTTGCGTTAGAAATCTCATTCAATTATCTAAAACTTTCATGAAGACCATAAGTCCAGAAAATGCCTAAGACATTGCTAAATTTGTAGATAAAGTGAATGTAAGGCGAAATCACCAACTATATTGGATCCGTTTCCATTCTCGGGCTTCGGTTATGCCTCTCTAAGGCTCATGCCTCATCGTCCGGGTTTATGAGTCACCTATTTCCTTCATGTCACATGCCAAACAATATACCAAGAGTAATTCCACAAGAAAGATAGGTCTCGAAAGGGGTCAAAATACCGTAAAATGGTGAGGTTTTCCATCTATTTGACGGTTTACCTCAAAGTGAGTGCTCAATATGTTTTTGCCCTATAAATGGTCTAAAACTACCCAGAATGAGCCAAAAGTAACGTATACGGGGGTCAAAACATGCACCAAAGCATAGTAAAGTTGACTCTCATATGTGGTTGTTGCTCATTTTACTCGGGGAGGGGTGTTCACCGTTTGCTAAGGTTTCACCAACCATGGGTTTGTTTTCAGCAATAGGAGCTATGAGAGTTGGAGTTTCAGGAGCCTCCGGACGTACTTCATTTGTGGCCGGAGGAAGAAACTCAAACTCGAAATACTCTGTAAGTTTAGACTTTTCTATTAGTTCTTTTATTCATTCCACATTAATACACGCATTAATCATGGAATTTGATTCGTTAAATGAAAATGTGTATGGACTCATAAATGCATCGAGAAACCAGATCATTACATCTATATTCCCATGAGGTTTCGGAATAAGCCACAAATATGCATTCAGTGGACTTGGATGTGAATTTGTCTAAGTTTCCCTTGTCATTTAGGACAAAGCATTTAGACCCAAAAACATGAAAATAGTTGATTTTGGGCCGTCGGTTCCTAAGTACCTCATAAAATTCAGACATCCATGTCCTCGCACACATGAACAGAATGGCAGGGTTGAAAGAAAACACATAGTTGAGACTGGATTAACCCTTCTTGCCCAAGCCTCTTTACTAGTGAAGTACTGGTGGGATAGTTTTCTCCATGCTGTGTCTCTTATAAGTATACTTCTCACTCCTGTTTTAAATCACAATCACCATTTGAAGTTTGCATAAAAGAACCCTAAACTGGACATGATTCAAACCTTTGGCTGCTCATGCTACCCTTATCTAAGGCCTTACAACTCACAAAAGTTCCAATTTCATCTCAAAGATTCATATATGGGCCTTAGTCACACACATAAAGGTCAAAAATGTATGGAAAAATATTTATGCTACTATCCATATTAAGTTCAATGAGTTAGAATTCCCTTACAAGGTCATGCATCCTCATAGTACTAGTGCATAATTCCATTCCAGAAGCTCAGTCTGTTGATGATCATACCACTATTTATGTCCCAGACTCTTATAGTTCACCACTATCTGATCACTCCACTGGTGAGATGAACAGTCCTTGTTTGTCCCAGAGAAGGGTAGTAAAAGTATAGTCAGATGGGAGGGGGGTGAATGAGTATACTGGAGTTTCAAAAAAATTTCTTGTAATTAAAAGCTTTTGGGCAGCGGATAAGTCCCTTCTTAAAAGTTGTTTCAAAGTAGATTATGCACACACAGAGTGAATAAAATGCAGTAAGTAAGGTGAACACAAAGGTTTATAGTGGTTCAGGGTGGTGTAATCCCTTAATCCACTCTTCTCATGTGATGATTGGAGGAAGTCACTATTGTCTTTCACCAATACAATAGTTAGATTGTCCTTGGCTACACAAGCTTCACAATCTCTAAGACTATCACTCCCTGGCTACAAAAGCTTCAGTGACTCGGTCTTCAACACACTGCTCCTTGTAAACAAATCCTTCAGCAGCTATCACAAAAGGTGAAACTCCTTCTCAGATGTCTCTGATTCAATTGCTGCAAACTGGTGTGAAGGAGATTCACAAGTGTCTTGATCAATCTCAGTGCTTGATATGACATTATGTTCTGAATGTTGAGTTGATCTCTAGATGTGTTCTTTTATGTTCAGATAGAAGGCTTAAGAAATTGACAGAGTTTCTGCTTATTCTGGTATATTCAAATCGTTTTTTTGTCTTTCTGTCAATGCCTTCTATTTATAGCCTTGATAATCCTTGATTTGAAAATCCGTCCGTTGGCTAATTAATGTGGAGAATAATCCTTGATTTAATTCTTGATTCCTCCTGATTTAATTCTTCTTGATTTCAGTGATCCGGATTTTCTTCAAACGTCTATCATAAAATCCGTCCTTGATTGATTATGCATTTAATGCTTGATCTTTCAGAATCTTCCTTATTTTCAAAGTTCTGAATAAGCTAAGAGTGCTCTGATGTTCCTTCACTTGACTGTTGCATGATCGGTCAAGTGCTTCTGCTTACTTAGCTGTTGATCACAGTTATTCCTTACTCAGCCGGTGGATAATTTACTTCGCCGGTTTACTGCTTCCTTTCTTTCTTTGATTTTCCAAGAGTACTTGTACTTCACTGATCCTTGATTTGTGTGAGATCATTGTACACCATATTTAAACATTGAGTTTCATCACTTGTAACATAACTTAGACTTATCCAATGTCATCACAGAACTTCCCTGGTTATAAGTCAGTCCATATGTCTTCATTATTCTCTGACTGGTACTCGATTGTCTTCACTTCACCGATATTCTGTTTTACCTAGCCATCCTACCACCTAGTACAATATTTGTCTGACTGAACTTATACAACATGTCAGACTGTAAGTAAAGACTTATACAGAGATTTCTAACTTATTTCAGGCTTGCTATAACAGCTAGTATGGCCATCATCAAAACACATAAAATCCTAACAGACTTACTAAAGTATCAACAGCCATCCAAGACTCATCTTCTGAGGAACCAACGCCTTCTCCACCAAGACATCATATGCATACAAGGTCTAATTAAAAGTGGGATAATGAAACCAAAGAAGATGTTTAGTCTCAATGCTCAAGTAGAACATGATAGTCTCCTGGAACCAAAAACAGTCCAAACAGCCATTTCTGATCCAAATGGCACAAAGCCATGGTGGAAGAATATCAAGCACTGTGTCAGAATAACACCTGGGAATCGGTGCCTTTACATCCATCCCAGAACGTAGTATGATACCTGTTAAGGGTGAATTTATACGATTTATAACGCTATATTTTATGGTATTTTCCCCCGTATTTGTATTAATTTGCATGAGAAACGAGTGTTTAACGGAAATATTGAGTAAATGAGGTTTTAAATAAGTTATTCGCAATATTGGTTGATTTTAGTGCTTTAATTATGATTTTATGATTATTTGGACATTATTACATTTTTGCGATGTTTTTATGTGTTATAGATACATGTTTGAGGCTCAAGAGATGATCAACAGTTGATTAAGTTCGAGTTAATTGATGATAAAAGAGATAATGAAGGAATGAGATAGAGAAAAAAGAGATAAAGATCAAGAAATCAAAATTCGATCATCCTGAACGAGCGTCCAGGTCCCGTCCAGAGTGGACGGGCATTTGATAAAGCAGATGGGCATCCAGTGGTGCGATTTTGATACAGAGAGTTTGGACGCTGTACGGACGGGCGTCTGAAGCAGTCCAGATCTATCTGGACGGGCGTTCACAAGAGCGGACGGGCAATTCAATTCGATGTTCGTTATTTTTATAGTCATCCAAGCTATATATCATATGTTTTATAAGTTAGTTGTTTCACCTGAGATCTATTTTTCACGAGCCATAGTGAATAATGAGCTAATTTATAAAGTTATACCCCTTTTGGACGAGTGATTTCTGATTTTCTTATAAGTCATGTGCTTAGTCCTACGTATATATCTTGAGATTTATGATAGTTTGTATTTAGATCCAAAGTATGATATACTGTGAATATCTAAAGTTTGAATGTGATAAGTAACACGTAACTTAGTGTCAAATGAAAAAGTTGAAAAATGTAAGAATTAATTGGGTGTGTCGAAAGCTAGTCGATGATTTGAGTGTGATAGGGTATACCACGTATGTCCTATACCACTATGATGACTAAAAGCTCACGACAAATGTGAAAAGTCGCCTTATGATTGGAGTAAGGTAGGGTATATCTCGAATATTCTATTCTGCTATGACAGGGCAATAGCTCATTCTGGTGTGTGTTTATAGTGAAAGTGATTAAATCAGCTAATGAATTGTAATGAATATAAGACTAAGTTATCGTCTATCTTATCCCCAGTAGAAACTGATGGATATGCTGTAGGGATTATCCTCTGAGTATCTCAGAAAGGCCCTAGATATATTCGATCATCCTTTTCAGGATATTTTACGTTTGTAGGGTACATCTTATGAGTGTCATTTGTTGCTAGTCTACGAGGGGGTATTAGCTAGTTTTGCTTTGAGTTTCTCAAGTTTGGATGTAGTGGAAGTTTTCTATGGCTTTGCACACACACAGTGGTGAACTTCTGATTTATTGGATCTATGCTATATTGTCTGAGATGTCTATCTTTTTTTTGAGCCCTAATTTTCGTTTTGTTTTGCTCGGGACGAGCAAAAGCTTAAGTGTGGGGGAGTTGTTAAGGGTGAATTTATACGATTTATAACGCTATATTTTATGGTATTTTCCCCCGTATTTGTATTAATTTGCATGAGAAACGAGTGTTTAACGGAAATATTGAGTAAATGAGGTTTTAAATAAGTTATTCGCAATATTGGTTGATTTTAGTGCTTTAATTATGATTTTATGATTATTTGGACATTATTACATTTTTGCGATGTTTTTATGTGTTATAGATACATGTTTGAGGCTCAAGAGATGATCAACAGTTGATTAAGTTCGAGTTAATTGATGATAAAAGAGATAATGAAGGAATGAGATAGAGAAAAAAGAGATAAAGATCAAGAAATCAAAATTCGATCATCCTGAACGAGCGTCCAGGTCCCGTCCAGAGTGGACGGGCGTTTGATAAAGTAGACGGGCGTCCGGTGGTGCGATTTTGATACAAAGAGTTTGGACGCTGTACGGACGGGCGTCTGAAGCAGTCCAGATCTATCTGGACGGGCGTTCACAAGAGCGGACGAGCGTCCGTCGACCGACTTTGCTGAACCGACTTCAATATCTATATATAGCAGTTGTTTTCTCCACATATGAGAGACAATATACACATTATTCGAAACCCTAAACCTAGGGGCGGCTTTAGGCTGCGTTTTTCTTCCTTTTATTCCAGTTTTATGCACTTTAGATCTAGATTAAATTAGCTACTTTTTATGCACTGTTTCTGCAATTTTAAGTTGCTGAGGATGTTCAGAAGCTAAAAGCTTCATCAAACGGGTATTGTGAAGCCATCCAACAACTGTTGATTTCGTTTTCATCGATTATACTGTGATTTTTTATTAAAGGTTGTTTCTTTATTCATGATTATTCTGTTTAATTGCTCTTATATCGGAAGATATGCATGTGTCGATTGTTTATTGTTGATGGAAATCTTTATAAACCTTAGATCACCATGAATAGGAATAGTATTTGAATATATCTTAACGGAAGTTAATAGGTTTAATTGCTAGATTATAAACATAAAGTTTACACCTCTGGTTAGAAAACGCGTTAATCTTGCATTGGAAGATAATGGATTAATAGATGAACTTTCTAAGGAATTAGGGTTCATATTTAGATAAGGTAAATCACAACTTAGATAAAAACCACAATATAATCGGGATAGGAAATCAATGCTTGTTGGATAGGTGGATCAATCCTGTTTTGTTCGTTATACATTTGATTTAAATCCTTAAAAACTTGAATTTGTTTAGTTAGTTTACTTTTATTTGCATCTTAGATTAGTTTAGTTAAAGGTTCGCAACCCGTATTCTTCCTAGCTTTGGACTATATCCTCTGTCTAGTTTTATTTTCGGTTTTGTTCTGTTTTATTCGCTGTTTAGATTAGTTTCGTGACATAGTTTAGGTTAGACAAAAACTAGGAATCACAATTGTTTAGTTCCCCGTAAGATCGACCCGGCATTAACCACTATTACTACGATCCTTATACTTGAGGTTAACCGGATTATTACTTGTTTGTTTTGTGTTAATAAAATCCGTGACAATACCACTCTTCGATGTTGCGAGAACTTGGTGCAATGGGAATTCATTCAGTCCTTATCAGACACATCCTTGTTTATCATGAAGTACAACACCACTCTGTTGTATGTATTAGTCTATGTTGACGACTTCCTGAGCACATGCAACAACACTGGGGCCATACTCAAGTTCATCAAGTTGCTAAACAACATGTTTCCTTTGAAAGATATGGGTAAGCCGAGTCACTTCCTTGGCATGGAAGCTAGTGGAGACATAACAGGGATCCTCATCACTCAGAAGCACACCTCAAACATCTATTACTCAAGTTGGGATTAGATTCTATAAAACCATGCCCTACTCCAATGGTGACTGGTAAAACTTTCAAACCAGATGAAGGTGTTCCCATGACAAATCTTTCACTGTACATGAGTGTCATTGGTTCACTTCAATATCTTATTTTCACCAGGCCTGATGTGGCATCTGCAGTCAATACCCTAAGCCAGATTATGCATTCACCTAGAGATATACATTGGCGAGCTCTAAAGAGGTTATTGAGATATCTAAAAGGTACTATTGACTATGGGGTGCACTTCAAGTCCCAGAAGCACCTCAACATCAGTGGTTATACTGATGCAGCTCTATCCCTCACAGGATACAGTGATGGTGACTGAGGTTGCTGCAAACATGACAGGAAGTCAGTTGCAACCCACTGCATGTACATTGGAGACTCACCTGTTACTTGGAGTTCAAAGAAACAACAAGTGGTATCTAAATCCAACACAGAGTCAGAATATAGAAGTCTTGCTAATGCTGCTTGATGTTGCGCTGAACACCAGATTTGCGGTAACAGTGTTTATCTTGAGGATAAAAGGCTTAGTATAAGTGATTTCTCCGGGGAGGGTATGGTGGTGGACAAGAACAAGGCTGTCGGATTAGTGTTTGAGAAGAACAATCGAGTGAGTCGACAAATTGGCAGAGTGTATCTGCTTGTATTAGTTCTTGGATAGATCTTCTATTACATTCTGATCCCATATTTATAGGCTTAGACCATGTCGGTTTACTGTTCATTGACAAGATAATTAAGAATACATAATTAAAGATAAATATGCATGCAAATACAAGTGTCCTAGCCAGCTGTCAGGGTTGACCAGTTGGATCGATAAGCATGGCGAGCAGAAAGCAGCTAACAACGGACTCATATATGCCTTGTCTTTGAAATCAGCATGACCATACGGGTAGAAATCACACGGAGAGGAGGAGTCCGGCTTATGACGAGCGGACATGATCCGGTTTACTGTTGGCGGATATGACCCGGCTTATGAATAGCGGGTAGGATTTAGCTTGTGATCGCGGATAGATAGGATAGAGGCCCAAATATCTATGCTAATGGGCCATGACCGTAGGCCCAATCTAGGTAAACAGAGCCCCATTCCGATTTGGGTATATCACCGTTGTTGCTGAGATTACATGGCTGAAATCATTGATCAAGGAACTTGGAATCAACCTCAACTCAACTACAGTTCTCTATCGTGACTCTTTGGCTCAGAATCCTGTCTTCCTTGCTAGAACCGAACATATTGAAATAGATTTGCACTATGTGAGAAATCACGTCATTAATGGTGACCTTGTTGTGGAGTATATCCCCACATATGATCAGCCAGCTGATACATATACTAAAACCTTGCCTGATTCAGCTTTTGTTCCTTTCAAGGCCAAACTCAATGTTGAGTGTCTTCCTCATTTAGTTTGAGAGCGGACCGTTGGAGTATTAATAGTATAGGGTCTAGAATGCAATAATGTAAAGTGTGTATCCGTCATTAGATTCTGTTATGTTTGTGGCATCATATAAGGATGCCAAGTGTCCCTAGAGTATCTAGAATGAATTACAACTAACTTTATCCAATTATTCTGATTTCCTAAGTGTCATTGTAACCAAGTCCTGAGCTGATTTATCAAAAGGTCAGAAGTGTTGATGTGTACTCTTTGTAACGTGCAATGGCTTTACCATTTTATTAAAAAAAAAAATCATTGTAGACTGCTCTGTTATTAATATATCAACAAAATAATTAAGATAATAACAAAGTAACAATACACATCATTCTTTAAGAAAAAAGCATCTACTTATAAAATAATCAAACTAAGCAGGCCAAGAGTAAAAGAGCAACTTTTCTGCGGAGTACCTGTTCTATGCCGAACATAATTTACACTGTAAAAACGCACGTGTTTTGTGGTGAAGATATAAAAACCACTTAAAAACATTATAAAACACGCTCGTGTCTAACACCGTAAATCATATGTCTCTGCACAGAACGACGACTCCAACAGATAAATTCCCAGAAAAAAGGGGCTCTATATATGTCATGATTCTTCACTGCCATGAACTCTTACATTTAGTCTTCTAAGCCAAAGAGAATGCAGAATCATATGAAACACATCATACTTTTTTGGGGGGAAATTGAGCTCAAAATGCCTTCTGATTTGTTTTCCTCTTTGTTGCATTCTTATATACTGCCTAGTCGAAATCCCAGAAAGAATTTTCTTAAGATTCGGAATGTCTTCAACCGGGATTATGACAGAAAACGTTTTCCAGTTCAATACATCACTAAACGGCGCCACGTAATGGTCCTTGATTAGCACCGGAACACAACCGGAGTATATCGCCTCAACCATTCTTGGACTCGCTACCTCGTACCCACTTGGACATATACAGAATTTGCTCTGTTTCATCATCCCTAAATACGAGACGCCTTTAGGGAGATACCTGTGGATTTGGACATCTTTGTCGTCGTCGTTGTTGTTCTTGTTTTCCCAGTGTTCGAAAAGTATGGGCCGAATAGGGCCGTGAAGCCCACCTGCGAAAAATACTAGAATAGACCGTTTTGACGGAGACGGGCCTCCGATCAAGCCGTCTATTGTGCCTTTTGGAAGATTGATCTCTGGAATTGATACATCTTTAGTAGGTTTGAACCCTTCTGAAGTGTTTGCATTGCACAAGGCACGAATCGAGTTCCCATACAACTCGGGGACTGATTTCGAAAGCTCGGGCCCCTGTAATCATTAGTAAAACAACTTTAAAGAAATCATTCTAAGGATACCCTCATGGTGAAAGCCGTATCAATCAGTTAGTTTTTGTACAGTCTCACATCTGTAAAGTAATAGCCTGTTCACCTCCATATAAGTGTGAGACGTTCATAAAGGTCTTGTTAACTTAGGTTAGCCCTTTTAGACCAAGTGAGAACGATGGTCTAAGCAGTTGACCGAATCATTTATGACTCATTTAGAGTCGTCAAGCCCGGGTCAGGGGCGTTACAGTTCTACATTTTGATAACCTAGAATCCTAGATAGTTATAAGACTGAAGCGAGCATTACGTACCCAATCATGGCAAGCGAGCATGAAATGATCCGCGCCAAGGCTTCGATTCCAAAACGAGTATCTTCCCGCAACAAGATCAACATAATCCTTGACTGTGTTCTTCATCGGACGCCAATGATGGTTGATATTCTTTTGGAAAATGAAGTGAACAATTGAAGTCACACTGATGGGAAGAAAGAACAAATGCGCATTGTTCGGGTCTCGTGTTCTAAACCGAGTGTTCTCCATTAGATAAATGAAGTTCCCCTCCATTGAATATATGCTTCTACATGGACCATTATGAAATATTGGGTGTTCCCCTTCTTCATATACAAAAACCTTGAATTGTTTCTCCATTTCCATATAGCTTCTGCCTCAAAAAGAGAACTTGAATGTTATATATATTCTATTACTAGCCCTTTAATCTATAAGTACAATCATATATATATATATATAGCGAAAAGTAAGATAGATATATACCTGTGGAAGGACTTGGCATTCCAGTACATTGGGCCCCTCGGTACGTAGTAAGGGTCTGGGAATTCATTTCCGTATTTTGCATCTCTAATTGCGGCTCGAGCTTGTTGCATTCTACCTTCAAGGCTCTCTAAGTTGCTAAACGTCGTTCTTCGAATTACTGCGGTCGTATTTGGATGGACTTGACTTTCATCCAACGGTGATAACGTGTTGTTGGCAATTGCAGAAGTATTCATCGTTTCTCCGTATTGTATCATCTGTCCATGTATAATAGAAGGTACCTCAATTTTTATCATTCAATCTTGAAGAATGAGCTTAAGTATATACAAAAGTTGCATTTGAATTCCATATGTGAGATTCGCAGGAAGGAAACATGTATTAATTGATCAAGTGAGGTGTAAACGATCCGATCCGAATCGAGCATTTACTTATCGAGTCGAGCAACCCCTTTAAATGCTCAAACTCGGATTGAGATCACTCGAGCAGATTAAAATTGGCTCTAGATCGGTTTGATATATTAATCATGCTCGAAAAAAATGAAGCACTTCCAAACTCGAGCTTGAGCTCAAACAACTCGGAAAAATGGTACAAATGGTATAAATGCTAAGATATGCATATAATATATTAAGTTCAGCGACATAATAATAAGCAATATTTCTTTTTTATAGATAATATTAAATTGCTCGATAAGGCTCGCGATCATGTCGAATCAAGCATTAAATTACTCGAGTTCGGCTCGTTAATTATGATGAGCTACTCGAGTTTGATTAAAATCATATTCAAGCGAGAATTTAACGAGCCGAGTGTCGAGCTGCTCGGATCGTTGACACCCCTAATCCGGACACATGTCCAGGACAAACATTATGTTGTGCGTTTTCTCACACATAAAAGAAACATTGAAGAGTGATGTTATGTTAGATAATCCTGCAAGGTCATTGTGTTGTCCTGACGATAGGTTCATTCCGTATGGTACCTTTAATAATCCCTACATATATACTGGGTACATGTTATGCAAATGCAAAGTAATTTGTTCTATCATAAGAAGAATTGCTCTGACAATAACAATAACCCTAAAGAGAACAAGAGAGTTGGAATTAACAATAGGATATGGTCAAGTGAATTCTTATCAAAATAGTCGCATGCATCGAACATTAAAATATATATAACATGTGTATAAAAAGACAATATATATCCCTCTTTGTCTTTGTATGCATATATATGTGATACAAATATATTTGCGTGTTTTATCGAAAGAGTGTATGTGAAATGGTTTTTTTTTTTTTCCTTTTTTTCCTGGGGGTGGGGGCGGCGGGTGGGGGGTGATGTGTGTGTGTGTGCGTTTGTGTCTGTGCTTATTGTTTATTTCGAAAGAGTGTGTGGGAATGGAGTGTGAGGAGAGCAACAGATTTTCGGATTTAGATTTTTTTAGTTTTGATTTTTAATTTTGAAAATGGAGATTTATGCTGTTACAGCCGCTATATACTTAACAAAACGTGACACTTCTAACTACACTTAGGTGTGATCTATATATATTATAGAATCAAGATGATGATATAGTTTTTACATTAGTTATTTTTAACCAATTGAAAATTATACTCACTTCGTTTCTATTTAATTGTCGTAATTGTCAAAAATAAAAATTCATTCTCATCTATTGTAGTTGCATTTTAAAAACATTATTTAATATATTTTTCTACCTTTATTTATTAAGAATGGAAGATTGAAAACAACATTATATTAATTATATTCAATAGATATTAATATCAATTTGATTTATAAATCAAAGCATTAATAAATCTACTTAATTTTTCAAACTGTGATAGTTAAATAGGAACGAGAGTATATATTCTCCTAAAAAAATTGATATTTTCATAAAATATGAGTCATTAATCACTTTTAGATTTATTCCATAATATGATTTATTATATTACCAAATACAATATTTATTGTCATTTTCTATATCTTATCCTTAATTTATTATTAATTCAAAGTATTTTAAATGTTAAAAAAAAAATAAAATTGATTTAGTTAGTTTAGCTTACGAATTCCGTATCTTGAATATCAAGCGGTGGTGGTGAAGGAGAAACGACCTCTTTATTTGTTCCGCCGCCGTCACCACCCAATACTCCGGCCGGCGGCTTTGCAGTCTGAACAATATCTACTACGCCGCCCAGTACTCCTCTCTCTTTTGTAGGCGCCGCCGCTGACTGGGTTTCTGACTCGTGTATCAGGTTGGCAACTCCATCGTCACCAGAAACACGTGTACTCTTGTTGATCATCGTCAACAACGACGATGAAAAACTCATCTTTTCCGACGACATCACCAACGCTACAATCAAACATATCGACACCACCATAATGCATATAACACTTACAGATGAAAACCGAAGCTTTTTCTTCCACTCTTCCATTTTTCTTGTGATTTTGTTTTTTGGATCAAATAATTAAAAAGTAGAAAATAATCCTAATAATGAAACAGTTGTTGATTCATTTATTATTATTATTATTTTGGCTGTATATATTGTTTAAAAAGGGAGGTAAAAGATAGAGAAGAGTTTGGTAAAGGAAGGAGATCAAGAACATTTGTTAAACGGTGGGTTTGAGCAGGGAAGCTTTATATTTTGGACAAGCGTCTACTTACGTTGGTCTCTTTTTTCGAGCTTTGCATGCAAAAATTCATTACACATTTTTAGTATTTTTTTTTTTTTTTTTTTTTTGGGTCGTATTTTGGTATCTTAGTTTTATTCTTATCTTCTTAACACCGCCATCGATGATGTGTGATTATAAATTAGAAATTAATTCGCCTTTCTTCTTATTAATAATCAAAATATTTGGGATTCATACATTCCTTAAAATATATAGTTCCTTCAAATATATTATAATGAAAATATTCTTTACTGTTATAAAATAACTAAAATGTAAGAACAAAAGTTCAAAGGGAATTATGATTTATACTTTGTATATATGTGTATAATGTTTGGAAGTAGTACTATTGCAGCTTCTGAGGTTGTTTTTTTTTCCTTCTCTATCAATTCACATCTCATACATATACATACACACAAGTGGTAGATAGAAAGGAACTAGGAAGTCGGCTGATGTACAAAGCTTACCCTTATCCACCGAAACGTGGTGCCGATAAATAAAAACACGACATCACACGTGGCTTTATGGTGTATGTACATCCGTCGATCACATCATATATTTATGTCGATGCTTATCCGCTTCTTCATGCTTGTGACGAGACTTAGCTATTGAGTAAACTAGCTGCGGGCTGGTATTTTACACGAAGGAGATATATATTATATACAATGTACATCCACATAATACGAGTATATTTATAACACTCCCCCTTGGATGTCCATCCACAGAGAATCTGCCTCGTTAAAACCTTTATTATGAAAAAACCCTGTGGGAAAAATCATAATGAAAGTAAAAGAGTACAGCATCATTTGTGTTATACTCTCCCTGATTTTAACATATCTTCAGGTCTTTAAATTGGTGTGTCCCGATTTTCTTGATCGCACTCTCGAACACGATGGTAGTCAAGACTTAAGTAAATAAATTTTCTGGATTGTCACTTGATCTGATTTGCTGAATATTAATATGGCCTTTCTTCCGAAGATCGTCTGTGGTAAAGAATTTTGCTGGAATATATTTTATCTGATCGTCTTTTACGTAGCCACCATTTAACTGAGCAATAAATCACAAGTCTCTTGGATTTAATGTGCCAATGATCCGAACGAAAGACATTCTCGAATTGTTTCATGAATAACTATCATTTCGCCATGATTTGAGGACGCAGTGGCCAAAGCTAGCTAAGTCCAACGCTAGGAGATCGATGTACCACTACAGCTGAATGAACAACCAATTTAGCAATCATCCACGTAACTAACAAGTCCTCGACTTGCTTTTCGTTTGATCTAATTTGATAACGTATATGGCATGTATCAAAAGCCTTGCATGGAAAGACCCGGTGGAAAAAAATCCAGTCAAGGGAAAAAGACTCATGACATATACGCTCTCGTGCACTGATTGTCTCGTTAAAAACATTTAACTAAGAAAACCTAGTGGGAAAAACCTGTTAAAAGGAAAAAGAGTACAATCATTGGTCTTCAGGGCCAAATGACATCTTGTATGTGTATTTAATAGATCTTAATAGTATAAGTCAAATACTCATATTTTTTCATCTTTTGTAACTCTACCAAAGTTTAATTACAGATCCAAACTTTCTCAGATCAAAACCGTCTATCCCCCTTATGGGGTACTTTATGCAATATATATTGTGTATTTCATAACACTCTGTGTGCTTCAGGCATTTAATGCTTCCAACGTCTGATATGCTTCAGGCATGCTCCTAGCGTCTAATATGCTTCAGGCACGCTTCTAGCGTCTTATGTGCATCAAGCACGCTTCAAGCGTCATATATGCTTCATGCACTATCTTCGCTTCAGGCGATTTCGACTTCTTAAAACAAGCTAGCCTCATTTTATGAACCTCGTTCATAAACCAAGTGTTATATTCGTTATCATATCTCATTAATCAAATGATGATAACATTAATTCATTATCGCAACACTATGAGATATATGTTGGAACTGATATGTTTCTCATGCTCCAAGCGTTGAACATAACTAACAATCTACCACTATGCAATTTCAGATTCTTCAGGAATCATTACATTTTCTTCAGGGGTTGTAACAAGATAGCACGAGGGAATGAACTTCAGGTTCGTTTTATCCCACCTCATGTATGTATGACAACCGTATATTATTTGTTCCACACATATTATTTACCAACACCTATTGATAGTTTCTAGCCTTAACCTCGTCAAAAGTTTACGATTTCGTTACTCATTAGGAGTATGTCATTGCTCTTCCAGAGCTTCATAGACTATATTATTTTCTGCTCGAGTATTTGCTAATTGCCTAACTCTTCCAGAGTTCTCATAAATAATATAGTCATAAACTCTTTTGAGGGATTTTAAATTATTGAGCCAATTGGTCTTTAACGCTTACACCGTTATTTTCATTAATTTGATACGTATCATCTCATGTCCTACTGGGACTTTTCCTTCTGGGATAAACATTATCCTCATAGGATAAACTTTTCTGCAACATTTATTCTAACCAGGGCATTTGCAACTGCTCGCTCCTCAAGAGTAATTAAATGCGTCCGGTGATAAAATGTGCGTTAATGTAATGTTCTTCCACGAGATTTATAAACTTCAAGTTTAATTTCCTCCCCCTAATCAAAGGAAAACATCTCAATACAAGTCATATCTACGTAAGTTTACTGACGATACCGGGTTACGCACCTCGATATACGGTCATCGAGTAGGTCCTACAGTATGTACGCGTGTTAGGGAATGCACGCCAGTTAAGGCCAGCAGGTCGAACTATCGACATGGAAGCCATGGCAAGCGTATCGACCCTTGAGACCAACGCAAGGCCAGAGATCCGAGGGTACGATGATCGACTTATGAAAGCAAGCAGCAGGCGATAGTTCCGCTTCGATCACCCCAAGTCGGGCAGATCTCTAAGTCGGGAACAGAGTCCACACCAGACACGTTAGCCCATTTATCCACAGGATAACTTGGGCGAGGGGTAAGGCCCAATAAAGGGTAAATAAGACAATAGCTCATAACCGACCCATATTAGGGTTAGGTCATGAATTGTCTATATAAATACAACGATCCAGGAACTACGTACGGCTTGATTCCTGGAGAGATAACAGGATACGTAGGCAATCTAAGAATATCACTTAGATTCAGTCAAAAACACACCCACGCCCCTCTTTATTCTTGAGCTGGGGTTCTTGGTTATTCATCATTCATAGAAGAATAACCCGGATCTTAATAGGTGGCTAATTTGTCATCGTCATTGGCGCTAGAAGGAGGGCCTTCAATTGTTGAATAAGCCGGGAACATGCCACCCAAGGATAAACCACCCAGAAGAACCACCTCCAAAAACACAGATCCGCCAAGTCTGCAGTTAGAAGAGGAAGTGGGCATGGAGACGCAGGGTGAAAAAGAGCCAAACCTGGAACCGATCCAGGAAAACCCCCTGAAGCAGACGCAAGGTCTGGCCCCAGAACAGCAATTGTTGGTGGATCAACTGGCAGGTCAGGACATTAGCGCTCTGCAAAAGATCATGGAAGAGGTTCTCAGCAGACAGAATCCGCAACAACAACAGGCTGGAGGAGGTTTAAATATCGATATGCCTAAACCTAATCCGGCCCAGTTTCAAGAGATCAGCGCGTCCTCTAGCTCTGTTGAAAAACGAAAGAAGGAGATTCATCAGAAGCATCAAAGGGATGCAGAGGATAGCGCCAGATGCGAGTTGGACGTGATTCTGGGGAAAAGCAAGGTTTCATTGTTCTTAGAGTCTCCTTTTACTAAGGAGATTGAAGATTTTCCTAAACCCAAGGGGTTTAAGATTCCAAAGATAGAGCCTTATGATGGCACCACCGACCCGGAGGACCATTTACACAGGTATCTATCGCAGATGAGGTTGGACGGGCACCCGGGCGAGATGCGGTGCCGGGCATTCGAGACTCGCTCGCAGTAGGACGGGCTAGAGAATGGTTTACGAAGCTGAGGCCCGGGTCGATCTCTAGTTTTTCCATGTTGGCCAGAAAGTTCAGAGACGCCTTTATCGTCAACAAAAAGTTTCAGTTGAGTGAAACGCACCTCATGAACATGAGGCAGCTTAGAGATGAAACGGTGTTAGAGTACTTAAGGCGGTTCAATATCGAAGCGATGCAAGTAAAGGACCCTCAAGACAGACTTCTGATCACCTCGTTTGTAGGGGGTTTGAGGAACACCAAATTATACGAAAAGTTGAGTAGAACTCTCCCGAGAACTATGGACGAGTGTGTGAATGTGGTCCACAGATTCTGTCAAGGCGAAGAAGCAGTGCGTAGACACACCCAAGCCGAATGGATGGACCCAAGGAAAGAGAGTCGAGGGTCGGGAAAGAGCCAACCTCGACAGCATGAAGCCGAGAAGAAAGCCTCTGTTTGGGATCGAGTCGATAAACCTTCTGTGTTTAATCGAGTTGAAGCACCTGTCTCGGATCGGTCAGAGAAAAAAGGAGGAAAGAAAGATAAAGACTTTGTTCCTCTCAACCGATCGAGATCGGAGATACTGTCCATCATGGTATCGAAGAACCTAGCAAAGAGGCCCCCACCGATCAAGAAACCTCGAGAGAGGCGGAGGTCAAACAAGTTTTGTGAATTCCATGAGGACATAGGCCATGCAATCGATGATCGCATGGATTTGAAGAGAGACATCAAGCCTCGCATCCAAGAAGGCCGGTGGATGAGGTCATCGGCGTAACTCGTTATACACAGCCCAAGCGGGCATAAACAAGAAGAGGAAGAATCCCGACCAAGATGGATGTCGAGGAAGAGATCATCAGAGACGGCGAGATCGGTCTCCAGATGCTGACAGAGAAAACCACGGTCGGGACAGATATGAAGACAACCGGCCGAACAATTATGTTAACACAATATTCGGGCCGGGGGAAACGGAAAAAGAACGAGCCAGTCAAGGGACGGAAGACAGCTCGAGATATGGAAAGCAGCAAAGACTTTCGACGGAGGTCGGGTATGGGCCAAGAGACGACGTTCCAAAGTCGAGGAATCACAGCGAAGGATTAGTAATAGAGGCAGTAATAAGCCGCACCAGGGTATCGGTATGCATCGACAATGGCAAGCGTAGCTTAACATCCTATATTACTCAAACCTTCCAAGGAATGAAGTCGAAAGATAAAGACTTGATCCCTATAGTCTCCCCAATGTTTGGATTCTGTGGCGGCAAATTCCACCCGTTGGGATCCATTAAGTCGTTAACGACATGACAGTAGGAGATGGGGAAAGAGGAAGAACGCTCGAGTTAAGTTATGTGGTCGTGAAAGCCCCCTCCGCGCATACAATGTAATCTTAGGCGACGACCGCCTCTTCGAAAGTTACGAGCCATCATTTCGACATACCATAACAAAGATGAAGTTCCCAACTCGGAAGGGTTCCCACGAGGTCAAAGGGATATTGAAGTCGCCAGGAGTTGCAATTCAATTATTATGAATGGAAATCGGCGGTGCAAAGCAAGTCCTTATCAAGAACTCGATCCCAGAGGAAGAGGAAGATAAATCTTGGGCCTCAAATGAGGCAAATAAAACGAGACTCGTGGGGGGAGCAGAAGAGCAAAATGTCCAAGTCGGGTTTGATACCGACTCAGAAAAACAATCATTGATCGACTTGTTGACGGAATTCGAGATGTTTTTGCATGGAAAGCTTCAGATATGCCTGGCCTTCCAACGGATATTGCGGTTCACAAGCTCGAAGTTGACCAGGCTAAAAGGCCACCAAACAGAAGAAAAGAAATTTCGATCGATCGATTGGAAGCTATTGAGTCGGAAGTCGGTAAGTCGTTAGCGCCAATATAGTAAAAGAGGTGCTATATCTCGATCGGGCCGCCAATCCAAAGTGTTAGTGAAAAAACCAGATGGCGCTTGGCGATGTGTGTGGACTTCACCGATTTGAATAAGGCCTGTCCAAAGGATTTTACCCATTACCCAAAATCGATGAGTTAGTGGACTCGACCATCGGTTTTGAGGTATTTGCCTTTTTAGATGCGTACAAGGGGTACCACCAGATTTTAATGGATCCTCGAGATGCAGACAAGACGGCGTTCATCACAGAGTTTGGCACCTTCTGTTATGTAACCATGCCATTCGGACTTAAGAATGCCGGAGCTACATACCGAGAAGGCAGTCATTAAAATTTTTGCAAACCAGATCGGGGCGAAACATGGAGGTATACGTGGATGACTTGCTCATTAAAAGCCGATCATTGAAGCAGTTTCTGATCGATGCACGAGAGGTGTTCGAGGTGCTAAGAGATACGCAAATGAAATTGAATCCTAAGAAGTGCACCTTCGGGGTACGGTCAGGCAAATTTCTGGGGTACATGATATCGAGAGACGGGATCCGAGCTAATCCAGACAAGATAGACACGTTAAAGAATATGCCTGCTCCTCGAAATACAAAGGAAGTCTGAGAGACTCACAGTCGAATGGCAAGACTAAATAGATTCCTATCTCGATCAGCTCAACGTGCGTTGCCCTTTTTTAAGATTCTTCGAAAGGCCAGTCCTTTCCAATGGGATGATGAATGTCAGACAGCCTTCGAAGAATTAAAGACATATCTATCAGAGTTACCTACCCTCACCTCGCCTCGAGAGGGGGAAAGATTGTTGATTTACTTATCGGTATGTGATGAAGCAGTGAGTGCGGTCTTGGTCCGAGAAGGGGACAAGTGGTCAGTGCCCATATACTTTGTGAGCAAAGCATTACACGGTCCCGAGGTCCGGTACTCACCGGTGAAAAGCTCGATTAGCCCTGGTACATGCCTCGAGAAAACTCGGACCTATTTCCAAGCCCATCCGATCTTGGTAGTCATGGACCAACCACTCAAGCAAATACTTGCGAAACCAGACACATCGGGTCGACTTGCGAAGTGGGTAATTGAAATGGCTCAGTACGATATAGAGTTCACCCCCCGAACCGCGATTAAAGCTCAGGCCTTGGCAGATTTTTTAGCGGAAGGTATTTCAAGACAAATCGACCAGGAAAACAGGTCACGAAGTCAAGTGGATTTTACACGTCGATGGAGCATCGAGTAAAGAAGGAGCCGGAGGCAGTCTCATTGCTAGTCACCGAAGGGAAGAGTTCCTTATGCTCTCCGGTTCGACTTCAAGGCAACTAACAATGAGGCCGAATATGAAGCAATGATAACCGGACTAAAACTTGCTCAAGAAAGCCGGGAGTCGAAGATCGATGGTTTATAGTGATTCTCAACTGGTCGTTAATCATGTGAAAGGAGCACGAGGCCAAGGAAGAGACAATGAAGAATTATTTAAGAGTTGTTCAAGGCCTTATGGCAAGATTCAATTCGATTCAGATCGAGGTGTACCTCAAGTCGAGAATAAGAGGCCGATGCACTTTCAAAGCTCGCCTCAATTTTGTCTCGAGTAAAAAGTTCGTGGAATTGCTGGCAATGTGGTTACGAAGAAAAGGAGGCTCACCGATCACTCAAGAGCCACATGGATGGACTCGATTGTTCTATACCTAAGGGATGAGATTCTACCGAACGACAAAGTACAGTAAGAAAGATCCGACTTCGATCGGCAAGGTACGATTTTTCAATGACATACTTTATCGCAAATCTTTCACAAGTCCGTGGTTGAGATATGTGTCCGAGTCGAAGGCAATTATATCCTCGAAGAGATTCATAAAGGAGCCTGTGGAAACCATTGTGGAGCCGTAATGTTAGCTCGAAAAGCAAAGTTAGCCTGGATACTCATCGCCCTCAATGCAACGAGATGCTAATGACTTAGTTCGTGAGGTGTAACACATGTCAAATTCACGACAACATCTCACACCAACAAAGCGCAAGAAATGAACGTTATCTCGTCCGCTTGGCCATTCGACATGTGGGGAGTCGATATTGTAGGTCCTTTACCTCGAGCCCAGGAAATAATCGATTTGTAGTGGTCATTTGTAGATTACTTTACCAAGTGGGTAGAGGCCGAGCTATACCGGACATCGAGCGACCACCATCAAAAAGTTTTTGTGGGTCGATATTTTGTGCGAGATATGGAATCCCAAAGGTCCTGATCTCGGATAATGGAACACAATTCAAGACCGAAGGGTTCGAGAGTGGTTGGCGAGAATATCGATCGATCAACACTTTTACCTCGTGAGCACACCCGCAAGCAAACGGTCGGTCGAATGCAGGACCAATCGGCAGATCAAATCAATGAAAAAGAGGCTTTGGAGGAACAAGGTCGAGATCCAGGCACTCAACTTCCGAGCATCCCGTGGTCATACAGATACTCCAAATTCATCGACAGCGAAACACCTTTCTCCCTAGCTTACGGGTGCGAGGCGCTTATCCTCGCTGAAGTCGGCCTCCTTCCTTCCTCGAATCGGCATATAACATCGAAACGAATGAACCCGATGTCCGACAAGAGAAGGACAATCTCAAGAAAGAGAGAGATAGCCTCAGCCAGAATGGCAAGGTATAAACAAAAAATCTCTCAGTACTATAACGAAAAAGTCAGATATCGATATTTCAAGGTCGGGGATCTAGTTCTCAGGAAAAATGAAGCCAGTCGACAAGAAGCGATGGGCAAACTTGCTCCGAATTGGGAAGGACCATATCAAATTCTAAAGGTTCATCCCAAAGGATCCTACCAATTAGGTCGGGCGGACGGAACAACCGTACCTCGGCAATGGCATGCCAACAACCTTCGAAAGTATTATGTTTAAGTATTAGATCGACTAGCCCATATTTACTTTGATCTTGTGAAACTTGTAATCAGTCCAGGTGACAATTCAAGAGTTACCATAATAAAACGTCTACTTTTATGTTTATTGTGTTATAACTTTTATTTAACTATAATATTCTAAGTCCAAAAGGACACGAAGCTATAGTTGAGAATTTAAAAAAATTGAGCAATCCAAGTCGTGAACTCGATCCCAAGCCGAGGCCAAGTTAGCCCAAGAGGCGATGTGAGCTAAGGCAAATTCTAGAGTCGCGTAGTCGGAACTCGAGGACAAGCCGTAAGCCAAGTTAGCCCAAGAGGCCACGGAGCTAAGGTGCGATCTAGATTCGCATGGTCGGGTCAATGTCCAAGTCGAAGCCCAACGACACCCAGGGTCGAATAAGGCAAAGACAAAGGACGGTTCGCAATGTCGGGCCACCGTGTAAGTCGGAAGTCTATACCTACATATGGGAAATACGACCGAGACAAGCACGATTCGCAATGTCGGGCTAACCTACCCAAATCGATACCTAATAAGCCGATTAAAGTTTGAAAGGCCAAAGCGAAGCGGTCGATTGGGATTCAAATAAATCTAAGTGTGTTAAGAACCGAAGGTCCAAAACAACACTTGGGGCGTAATACTCAAGAAAGGCAAGTAGCGAACGAGTTCGGACTCGACAAGCGAAAAGCAAACAACAAGTAAAAGCCGATAACACTCGGTTAAAGCAAGTAGCAAACAGAGTCATAGACTCGACAAGCGAAAAGGCAAACAACAAGTAAAAAGCTAAGGCAAAGGTAAATAACATGAATAAAGGAAAACAATAAAATTCAAAAACTGGGCCAGGTCGATAAGACCAACCCACAAAGTATGTTAATTACAAAATGTCAATAACGATCAAAGTTGCAGATAAAATTACAATGGAAAGATGTAAAGAGCAAGAAAAACTAAGGAGCAAAGATCGAGACTAGAACCAAGATTGCCGGAGGTCGAAGTCGATTTCGAAGATACTTTTTTGCAGAAAGAGAAACACCTTCTTGGAACTCGCAAAGCATTGGTCGAATCGCTTCAAAGTTGGGGTCGTAAAGCCAAGGCTCATCAAGCTTTTCTACGTCGACCCCAACCTCGGGATATGCCCTCCGAATCTGATCTACAGCCTTGGTGAATCCACCAATGATGGCTTTGTTCATGATTACGGTTAGGTCATCACTCGCTGCGTCAGACTTCCGATACTCGGCAACAGCGTCGGCTCTAGATCTCTCAATTTGACCAGGGACTTGGCTCAAGTCGAGCTTTAACATATCCCGTTCTTGTTCCAGGTCCGCACTCCTTTCCTGCTCTTGCCTTAGGGTCTCCTGGACATCTGTCAGAGTTTTATCCTTCTCTCCGGAGGCCTCAAGAGCCTGGGCCAGATTGGCATTCGCAGCTGCCAACTCATTCTCGAGCCTTTCCTTCTCGGAGATCGCTGTGCCCAAGCTGGCGTCGGCGGCCTCGAGAGCGCGACGCAGGCGCTTTGGGCGAGCTTTTCAGAGATGAGTTGCGAATCTCCTTCTTCACTTCTTCTCTCTGTTTTGGAAGGCGATTCAGACGCCGAGCGACCTCCTTACCCATCGATAATTACGCCACAAAAGAAACGCAAGTCATAAGTTTTAAAACAGAAATGACAAGCGTGAAAAGGGAATCGAGTGAAGAAAACAAGTAACTTACTGCGCGGCCCGCTCGGAAGGAGCTAAGCAAGACCTTGTCCTCCATGACGATATACTCCTCGGCAATCATGGCTCTTAATTGCGAGTCGGAGGAGGGAACCTCGCCAGACTTGGCCCTTTGGCCCTTCTCTGTTGCTCTCTAAGTAGATCTGCGGGAGTCGGCCTCTTTACCCGGACATCTCGACTTCTTCGACTCGATCTTCCTCTTCGGGAACAACCACAACATCATCATCCTCATCCCTCAACGAACCAAAGCGGACCGTGAGCTCACCAGAAGTCGATGGAGGTATAGACGTATCAGCAAAGGTACCCCCAGTCGAAGCTACGTTAATAAAAGATGGATTCCCCTCGACCTGGGAAGCGATCTTGTCTCCTCCAGCCTCTGTAATCCGAGGAGGAACGACTGAGCGAGGGATGGAAGGATTGACAATTCGCCGCGAATTTTCCCACCGCAAGACGACAAAAAAGCGAAGAGGTCAATATATGATAAATGTAAGTTAAAGAATTAAGACTTAATAATAATATAACAAAGGTCCATACAATTTTCCTGATCGACAGGACGAAGCGCTATGTATGGTACGGGGCCCGCCTCCTCGAGGAGGGCAAGGTCATAAAGAAGACTCAGTCTGTGTAGCCACCTCGAAGGTAAATCTCCGAGGGTAATGGCCTCGTTAGTATAGCTCCCGACCCGCTTTGTCATCTCTTCCTTCTCTCGACCTCCATGTAAGCCGACATAAGGGTTATCCGACCCATGTCGGAGAAAAAGACACTGGTTTCCGGTTTCCATGAGATGAAGGTCCTCGAGACACGAACTCGTGACGACGGTGCGCTTCGAACGTATACCACCCGACCGCATCGCGGCAATCTTGTGCCACCATCGGAACAAAGGGACGGTAAATCCGATCCTCGCGACTCGGCAGCGATTAGAAATCCCATCGAGTCCGGATGGCATTCGGGCCCGATTGAGATATCCGATCTCATAATGGCGAAGGACGGCCTGGACCGCCGGGCATAGGGGGAACCTTAACCCCATCAATAGCTGGGCCTCATAGACCGTACAGAACCCTTCCGGGGGCTCATCGGCAAATTGATGCTGGCCGGAGGGAAGCTGAGCCACCAGTTGAGGGCTAGATAGCCCATATCGCCGCCCGCAGTTGGTTGAGATCATCCATGGTTAAACAAGAGGTGCACCCCTTAGGCCCCTTTCCATCCATTCTAGTGGATAGTTTCTTGGGCTCCCTGATGATGCCTAAGGGCTCCCCAGGATTTGGGTTCTGGGGTTGATCGGAAGAAGCGGATATAGGGGTTTGGTCGCCGGAAAGGGACTCTTCTATCCTATCAGAGATTGTAGCACTACTAGACATGGACAGATTTAAGCAAGAACAGTAGGAACGATGAAAAGGATGGTAACAGAAATGAAGCTTACTTGTATTTTCTTGAGAGAAAATGGAGAAATTGATAGGCAGAGTGATTCACCGTCTGGACTCCTCTCCCCTTTTATGTGTTGCTAAGTGCCGAATGACAGTGAAAATACGTGATTAGGGGGGTTACTAGTAGTTGTAACTCCCCACAGATCGCGAAGATCAAGGATGACATCATTCAGGGCAGAAGACGAAGCGATAGTGCGTTATGACGTCATAATGAAGGGCCACGATTGGCCAGGGAGACAGGTGGCATGTGAAGCGGTTACACCATTTCCCGCCCAAGATGCAGGCCAACTCGAAGATGATTTCAAAATTGGTAGATCTGACCTCGGACAACGGTAGTTGCCTCTCTCAGGTCTGGGGGGCTTATGACGATACCGGGTTACGCACCTCGATATACGGTCATCGAGTAGGTCCTACAGTATGTACGCGTGTTAGGGAATGCACGCCAGTTAAGGCCAGCAGGTCGAACTATCGACATGGAAGCCATGGCAAGCGTATCGACCCTTGAGACCAACGCAAGGCCAGAGATCCGAGGGTACGATGATCGACTTATGAGCAGTGCAGGGCGATAGTTCCAGACTCGATCACCCCAAGTCGGGCAGATCTCTAAGTCGGGAACAGAGTCCACACCAGCTACGTTAGCCCATTTATCCACAGGATAACTTGGGCGAGGGGTAAGGCCCAATAAAGGGTAAATAAGACAATAGCTCATAACCGACCCATATTAGGGTTAGGTCATGAATTGTCTATATAAATACAACGATCCGGGAACTACGTGACGGCTTGATTCCACGGAGAGATAACGAGATACGTAGGCAATCTAAGAATATCACTTAGATTCAGTCAAAAACACACCCACGCCCCTCTTTATTCTTGAGTGGGGTTCTTGGTTATTCATCATTCATAGAAGAATAACCCGGATCTTAATAGGTGACTAATTTGTCATCGTCATTTACAATAACCCTTTGTGGGATTCAGCATTTCGATGTGATACCCCTATGTGGGATTGTACATGTCCATGTGTATCCATTTATACGAGTATCAACAAACATTACGAGATATTTACTCAATGAGGAAGAAGTATATTATCTCTTCGAGAGATTTACATCTTTTTTTAATTCTTCTGATGTCTCAATTTAATATCCACATCAGGGGATATCCGCAAAACTTACTGCGTTTGAGTCTTTTAAAAATGATAAACAAAGTTTATCATATCCGGATCATCTTCAGGATGACCGTAACATATAGGATTTATGTCATGACATTGTCGTTTTTTTATAAATTTTGAAGGTTCATTGTTCTCAGCCAGATATTTCGCCGTACGACAAGTACGCGACCAGTGGTCTTTTAATGCCACATCGTGAAAATCAATTCGCCGTACTCCAATTACGTGATCAATGGTCTTTCAATACCACAGTATGAAAATCGATTTTCATTATTCATCCAGAGATTATTATCGTTTTGTATAACTTCTGGTGGACAATTCTTCCCCTCCAAGGAGACAAACGTTTGTGATATCCATCAGGGATATATCGATTGCGATCTAGTTTATGAACTTAGACACGTTTATGAAGTAAAACAAAGGTAAAACTTTTACTCGTATGCTATCTATATCCTATCATGAAAACTAATGCACAAGTAATTTATACTACTAATACTACTGATCAAAATACTCTTTGATCCTTTTTATATCACGAATCTAGTGACATTCACTTCGGGGAATGGACTAAACCAAATAGATCGTGTTTCATGATTATTCTTTGATAATCATTTTGTTGAAAATAAACCACTTCTTTCAATATTGCTACTACAGGAGCATATTATCGCAACGATAATTACAATCATATTACAAGGCTTAAAGAAGTGTCGCGATGTTCTTACTGAATTTTCTTCTTCAAGTCATTCGTTGGAACATTATTCCATTTCATATGGACTTCGAGTCCGTTTTTATTTATGTGAATCCCATTTTCATTTTTATAAGCATACAAGTGCTTCTGATGAACTTCAAGTCCATATATATGTACTTTAAATGAATGATCATCTTCAGGTGATCAAATCTTCTAATCAAATTTGTCTACAGGGCAAAATAATCCTTTATGTTAGACTCAGCCTTCATGACTTAATCTAAGCAATGCAAATGTAAATACATAAATAAATATAAGTAAATATATATAATATATAATAAAATATAAAATAAACTCATAGTATACCGGGTTGTACGATGTATCATTTTCATACTAGTTTCATCAACTCACTTCTGGTGATATTTATTACAACGATTTTAAAATCACAGTCTCACATATGTCACATTCACTTCAGAGAA
Source organism: Gentiana macrophylla (assembly GCA_026214975.1). Taxonomy (NCBI): domain Eukaryota; kingdom Viridiplantae; phylum Streptophyta; class Magnoliopsida; order Gentianales; family Gentianaceae; genus Gentiana; species Gentiana macrophylla. Next base: position 7,662,280 of record CM047807.1, on the reverse strand, counting down.
CTGTCTGACGTGATTCGATACATTTTTTAAATATCGGTATACAATATCTAGATTCTGTAATGTTCACTTCTAAAACAGACTTGTGTATCTCAACACATCTAAATTTTTTTAACAGTCCATGTTCACTTCGAGAACGGACACATCGTAAATTTTGAGTTTAGTCACTTCCACTTCTAGGGATTGACATGCGTAATCTGATACATCATAAATATTAAATGAAAGCAAACGCAACATAGAATTAAAAGATTAAACTATCACAGTGCAGATCTGACTTGAAACTAAAGGAAAATAAAGTACAATGCATAAATAAATGACAAACTGAGGCGAGTATGGTACTCTTCCTTAAGACAGATTACTCCGGTATGGTGCACACGGTAGTAGCAACTGCCTCCCAAGATACAACGGTTTACGTCTTGAATTAAGAGGCACTTTAACAATCCAAGCTCTGGCGAACTTATAGAGTGCTCCGACTTCTCTTCGACTCATGAACTAGAACTATATGTTTGATAGTATGTAGTGGAAGACATAAAAGAAAAACTGAATGCTTGAATCTTCATCAATGGGGTTGTTTATATAGTGGAGAGGATGAGTCAGTGCTTGATTCTGATTGGCTGGATGACATCACGAGGGTCGGCCAACTTTTCCCCTTGGAAAAGTTATTCTGGCAGAAAATTATGAACCCATTAGCCGACTTAATTCCTCAATTTGATTGGTCAGATGATGTGTCATCTAAATTCTGATTGGTCGGATGATTTAATCACTAGACTTTTCCCTCAAGACAAGTTTTCGGCTGAATTAAATAAATTAATTTTATTCCGGACCGACTTAATCAATCAGAATTCGTTTCCACACTATTCTGGAACCTTCCAACCGCCTCACGATTAAATTGTGATTAAAATTAATTTTCCGGTTAATTTCAAGGAAATTTTGTCCAAAAAAATTAATAGTAACAACCAAACCAAACCGACCGAGCCGAGCACGAGGCTTTGTCCCTTGGGGCACTTCTATAAGAGACACAAACTCTTATTACTTGAGCTCTCAAGCTTCAAGTTACCTATGTGGAAGATTGAGTTGAGGTCCTCCCTTCAACTCCCATCTCCTACACATTTTCAACCAACTTTAGGCATTAATTTCTCATTCACCCGATATCCGAATCGAGTGATTCAAAAGCCAAACATTATCTACTCCGTGAGTAGAATTTTTAGACGTAATAATCTCCCAGTGAATCACACCGGAGCATATCGAAATTCGCGCTAAATTTGACCGTTTCAACCCATTAAAAAAGGATATCTCCAACAATCCCCCACATGAATGAAAATTAATGCAAATGCAGAATCTGAAGAGAAGTCAGACGGAAAAATATTGCATCAGGAGAGGTAGCTTCTGGCCTTGAAACTGCCTTAGTGAAATACTATCAGATTTACTCAACTAATCAGTGAACTAGGTCTTGAACTGTTCAGCCTTTAGTATAAACCAAGACAATAGCACTCACACAATATTCCTCCTAACACCTTTCGATTCTCATGGTTGTGTCCATCTCGGCCCTGGACAACAATTGGTTTCAGAAAATGGTTTAGAGAATTCAAGCCTCAAAATTCTCACAGAAACGGCCCCGCTTCGCACTTACATAGGTGACCTCCTATGTATGCGTCAAACACTGACGTAATGCATTTGTTCTGTGTAAGCTTTGTTTGTTTCCGTAACAATATACATGTAAACCAAGATGTAGGCAAATTGTTAAGTACGTAAATGGATACGCTAGATGTCGGATCATGTTTTGTGCATTTTCAGATGTTTTCTTAAGTATTTTGTTTTACTAAGATCGTTTTCAATTGTTTCTTATAAAAGCTTGGTAAGAAGATTCATGTCATGTCTTCCGGCTTGACAAACATGAATATCTCGTTTTGATCTTCTACAATTTACTGAGTTTGTGCACGAGTTCACTCCTTTATTTGGAATAAGAAATACAGATTGAGGATGAGTTGGATGTTGAGCATGTAGAGCAAGCTTAAGAATATCGTCATGGATAGAGTTCTTTGTGTTTCGGCAGATTCTTTTTTGGTCAAGTTGAGTTGTTACAAATGTTAGCACATATTTGTGATTTAGTTTGACATCAATTGTAATCGGTAGAGTTAGTTAATGGAACACTTTGAGGGTCAGTTTTCCAAGTCTCTTGCTTGTTTTTTTCTTCCGCGCGTTCTTTAATTACTATGATATGAAATGAGGCTTGCGTGAGATTTAAGGGTTATTCTAAATGTCACGTGCATGTCGTGTTTTTTCGGATAAGGACACGGTATTCGAGACTTAAAATATCATCGTGTTTTGCAAGGACTAAAATAGACAAATTTTATAATACAACCGTTGTAGCAAGGTTGTGCCAAGTGACATACATTACAACCATTCATTTCTAACCTCTCACACACGATAAAAGTGTATTATGTGAAAGAGAGTAAAAATGAGAGGCTCTAATGTATGTCACTTGATACAACCTTTTTACAACCGTTGCACCATAAAGTCTCTCACTAAAATATCAATAAGAATGTTTAGAAAAATTTATCGTAGCAGCGTGGTGATCCTTAATAAAATAATTAAAAAAAAAAAACCGTGGTGAGTGACGTGAGTCATGTATTGGTCCAATTCGAAGCCCGAAGTAGAATACAACTTGGACCTTTCTTCCACGGGGGCTCCGACATGGGCACTCGTTTGGTCGGAGCTAAAGCTGCAGCTCTTGCTGCAGCATCACCACCTATAATTCCGGTGACCGGAATCGCTGTGTTCAGAACTAGGTCGGCCTCATCTTCTTCTTCATCATCCTCTCCGTCTCCCTCTCCCTCTTCCCCGGAGAAGCCCAAGAGGAAGCTAACGGACCGTCTCTCTGCTGTTATCGACGCTTTTCATGATCGGAAACTTCCTCCTGAACTCCGTGGACAGCGTAATGTCGTTAGGTAATTCCCTATTGTAACCATTCTGTTGTGTGTGCTAGTTTTCATTTCTCTGTCGGTAGATTTTGGATTTTTCCAGTGTTATGATATTGAATTTAAGTTAATCGAATCCTTTAGATGAAGCTGTATGTAGAATTTCTTTGATTTTCATCATCAATAACTTAAGAAAGTATGAAAAAAGCTTCAAGAAAACAGAGTGAATGAAGCTGAACAGAAAGCATGAAATTCACAGTTAATTATATTAATCGGAAAATCGAAATGATGATTACGATCATGACGAATGATATAAGCTTATAACTAAACTGTAACAGCCTATAACTATGTTTCTTTCCTTAGTTACTAACTTTTGTAAACAAGTGTTTGATAAATTTCCTCTAAGAACTTGAGCTTAATAATTCCCATGTCCACATGGTCTGTTGCTTTATCAAATTGTTGTAAGCAATGCTTGGTTATCAGAAAAGAGCTACACAGCTTGAATCTTTGCACTCATGCTTTGTTTCTTGCTGCTTGTTGTGGATGACTACCATTACGAGCTTGGTTGTTGTTTCTGCTGTTTTTTGATAATCAGGTGCAACAGCGTAGGTATTCAGATGAGTATGAAGGTAGATATTGGTGAGTCATTTTCTAGGACATCATGGATTAGTCACTTGATTATGGATTGGGATTTATTTTTACGGTATTGTCTTATTTAGGTTCGGAGAAACCTTTTGTCCTGTGAAAGTGTTCTTGGAACTTTGCGAATTGTGTGAGATCATTTTCTTGCCTTTCAACTGGTTGTAGTTAGAGAAAAAGATGCACCATAGTGTCCTTTTAGCTGTTAAACTAAGTTGTTTTGTTAACCATGTATTTGCCTTGGCGTCGCGTAGCACTTTGATAACTATGGCGTCGGTGTGAATGTTTGTTCGTACGGATTTTCAGGTCAGAAACAGACATCATCAATGTTGTTGAGCAAAGAATTTGGCATTCAATGGAAGAAGGACAGTTTGAAAATTTGCCTGGAAAAGGAAAGCCTTTGAATTTAAGTACTAATCCTCATGTTGACCCTGCAGAAGACACATTGTACAGAATTCTGTCGAAAAATGGTTGCGCTCCTGAATGGGTAGAACTAAACAAAGAGATAAGGAGTAGAATATCAGAGTGGCGTATGTCCCTGAAAAGGGCCTTGTCTAAAAAAGGAAATCAACACGATGATGATGAATGGAACGAGCGTTCGGTGGCCTTGAAGCTTCAATTGCGCGACATAAATGATAAGGTGTGTGAGCTATACATACCTAAGTACTCATTTTACAATTGCTGTTTATTCTTGGTTCTTGTCCTCATCATTCCTTACTTTCACTAATCTGCTTTAATTTGATACGGTTTAAGGTTCTCATATTACTGGGCCCGGGGTAGTAGCAATGTGGCTTGATAGAGTGGCATTTTTTTTCCTTAAACCTGATTAGTGGCCAAAAACCTTGTAATATTATAACCAGCAGTGTGAATGTAGTAGTCCTTAATGGTTTTGAAAAGAAAAAGATAAAACCGCTTTTCTTCAAATCCTTCGAGAAACCCTACTTGTCCGTTTGCAAGGTTCACGTTATCTGTTTTTCTTGTATATAGGAAAGCTGCCTTCAAGGAGTATCTGATTTCATTTTGGCTTAATTGAACATACTGAATGTCAGAAAACATCATTCTGTAGTACTATTAAACCAACTTTCGCGTATGTATTAGGGTTTCAACATTTTTTTTTCATTTTCAAAGATAAACCACCGGCATGCTGAGCTGACATTACACTAAAATTGTCAACCCTTTCAGGTTTTTCGGTACAACCTCATTGTTCCCTTTGGCCGCCAGATGTTTGGACTTAAGTGGGAGAAAGAATTAAATCGTTTGCAGGAGGAAAATCTTGATGTCTGAAACCAACTGCTTGGCTTCAATCCCTCTTCGCTCGTTTTTAACCCCATTTATGGGGTATATAGCCGCAGGGCAAGATATTCAAGACACGTAGAAGACGAGCTTTGCTGAAAATGCTGCTAGATAGTGGTTGCTTGTTTGTATCTACTTGTTTACAAATTTAAATTGCCATATCTACACATAAATTCTATACATTTATACAAATTTTTATTACCTACCTAGTTATGTCCAGCGTCAAAAAACAATATCATATTGTATTATATCAATCTTGGACATCAAACCCCTGACAAAAATAAGGCAGGGATAACAAGGTAATTATACAAGTGCAGGAAATACATGGAAAATCCGTAAAAATCAATTGAATACATTGTGTGTACAACAAGGCATTAGCAAAGGTACTCATACTTTTTATGTAAGAACAAGGTTCTAAACATCAACTAGTATATATAAAGTCGTATACACAGCAGTAAACCATGGGATTAGCCAGTCAAATGAGTTCTGGCAGCAAGATGAGTCAGTGCCCTTCGGTGATAAGTGTACCGTGATTTCTTGTATTTCTGCACGAACGAAGGTAGGTCAATCTTCTGTTCAATGAGCTGTCGATGTAGCGTTTCAGATTCTTCCTCCGTTTCATTCATTGATTCTGCAAACCCACAAGATACAACGTAAATTTCATTAAAAAGTAGACCGTTAAACAGCAATCTTGTATATGTAGAAGGGCAATTCTGTAACTTACTCTGAAGACTATGAAGCAGAGATACCGGAGAATAATGTTTCAGGGTTTCTTCCTTTTTCCTTTCCACTTCATTATAATTTTCTAGAGCAGTAGCTAATTCAGTTGTTCGAATGATTCGGCACTGTAAAGAAACGGACAAAAAACTTTTCAACACCATACTCTGCCTAAAATTAGAGAATACGCAACAAGTTATTATCCTACCTGATTCCTGAGTTCCATTATACGAGGCTCCTTATCCAGATTTTCCCCTGCAAAAACAATTTAGTTTCCATGGCAATGAATAAATATGGGAATTGATTGGAAGATAAACCATAGAACCAAATGAGCAAAAAGCTCACTCGCTAGCTGCAGTGTTTCGTTTTGAAGTTCATCTCTCACCTAACAAGACAAGAAAAAACAAACTATTTTCAAGAACGATTTACACATCACAGTTCATACACAAATAAACTCATCATGTACCATCATCTTGCACCATCTTTTAGAGTACTTGAAAAACAGATTGACAATTTATGAATGAACAGAGAAAGATAATGCCAATGCCAGCATGTGTCCTAATTTCGAAACCATTCATCAAATCCTCACTTACTCTTCACACGGGTTTCTTCCACCCCCCCACCAAAATCTGAAAACGGATCTTCACACGTGTTTTGCAGCTCTAGAAATGTCAGAGGTCAACTTCTGACGTGTATTGCTAACAACTATTTTCAAGAACGATTTACACATCTCAATTCATACACAAATAAACTCATCATGTACCATCATCTTGCACCATCTTTTAGAGTACTTGAAAAACAGATTGACAATTTATGAATGAACAGAGAAAGATAATGCCGCCAATGCCAGCATGTGTCCTAATTTCGAAACCATTCATCAAATCCTCACTTATCACACGGGTTTCTTCCCACCCCCCCCACCAAAATCTGAAAACGGATCTTCACAAAACTCTTCACACGTGTTATGCAGCTCTAGAAATGTCAGAGGTCAACTTCTGACGTGTATTGCTAACAACCTATACACGCAACATGCTGAAGATTTGGATAAATACTTGTGCACTCCTCTCATCCACGCTCGCGTCAAGAAAAGCACTAATGGTTTTGTTCTTGACAAGATGAAGAAAAAGCTCACGACTTGGAAGACCAAGATCCTATCCAAAGCTGGTAAATCCATTTTAATTAAAAGCTCCTCATCTGATATACCTTATTGTTTTATGCAAACTCAGAAAATTCCTAAGGGCATCTTGGATGAGATAGAAAAGATGTGTTGACAATTCTTCTGGGGGACATCGATGGAAAACGTGATTTTCATTCTATGGCCTGGTCTAACCTTTGTCAACCAAAGGAGATTGGAGGTTTGGGTTTTAAACACATGAATATTAGGTCTACGTCCTAATAGTCCCACGGTAATTCTTGGAGATATTTGTTTCGAGAATTGTGTCATGGAGTGTGGCACTGGCATAACAAATTCGTTCATGGTTCAACAACAAAAGACCACCAACCCACGTCTTCCTCTCCAAGGCAGTGTGTCGTTCGAGGGGTCTTCGCCTAGCTTGGCGTCTAGAATAAGCCTAGTTTCTCATTCGTTTCTAGTGTTTTTTTAGCCTGTGCTCCGGTGTTTTTTTGCATCTGTTTTGTTTCACATTTTTGTAACACAACTTCTGCTTGGTTCTTATTCAATAAAAGTTCTCCTATATAAAAAAAAATGCTAAAGAGTCACTTACCCTATTCTGTGTTTTCACAGGTTCCAAAGAATGGAGGAAGTTGTTATAAGCATCCTTGTCAGAAAGAAGCTTTCGCAGCTCATCAACGCTACAAGAAAAGATGATAAGATGGCCATCAGACAGAGTTTTAGGCATCTAAAATCAACAAATATAACACACAGGGGTGGCTACCATCAGAAAAAAGAAAAATCACCAAAATCAAAAGAGTCCAACCCTATCCTAATAGTGAAAAGGTCAATGAACTGTTACAAAAATATCTATTATGTATAAAAGAAGGAATATCGCGTGAGCTGACTAGCAAGTATTCTCATTGAAAATATATTCCATACAATTTCAACCAGCCAAAGGGATAACCCCATTACTAGTACCAGGAAAAAGGAGCATGAATATCCGTTAAACAATAACACATAGTAAATCTATAAAGCATATTGAGCTCAATGGCAGATGTTTTAAGTTATACAAGTGCAACCATTATTTCCAGCAGCTTAACACCAAAGAGTATATGTATATCTTATCTGATGAGGACCCCAAAACATAAGGAGAATGGTAATTTGAGTTTTAACTCTTCCAGGTAATGTATATTACTCCAATCATGCAGAGATCACATAACTAGTCAACACTCACAGTAAACAGGCACGACAAGAACGACTCAACAACACAGATATCGAATCACCAACCTTTTGTCTTTCAAACTAGCGATAATTCCAGCAGCCTCAGCAGGAGATACGTTTGATAAAGAGTGTGGCCTATCTGCAGGCCTTGGACTACTGAAGCTACCAGAAGAATTCATACCAGGTGTTCCAGGACGAGAAGAGCCCGGTGAGTTGACGACAGATGGTTGATACCATGAGTTCGTGGAAACTTCCTGTGGCTGTGGCTGTGGCTGTGGCTGAGCTTGTTGCTCCTGCGAACCCCTGCAGTGTCAGATGCATCACATCTCTCATTCACAATCGTATTCAAATCCGAGAGGAGAGACATAGTGAATCAACTAATTCAATTCACTGAATAAGGAAAGAACATTTACTCACAGAAAAACAACCAAAGAACAAGATTTCAGGATTAAAGAATCAAACAAGCTATAAAGAAGTTAACCCTGTTAATAGTAGTGAAATAAAACTATATGGGCCCCTAAAAGGAAGCCATCAACCAGCAAAACATGGATTCTCAGGCAGTCAGAAAGAGATAACCACAAATTTACAATGATAAGGAAGGCAAATGGAGTAAAAGCAACAAACAATATACGAATCATACTAGCAATTTCAGGTAATCCAATTACAAACAACAAAACAAGCGAGAATTTAGCTCCAATCTGAAAAATTGAACGATTAACGAGTTTCAAAGAGTCAACAAATCCGATTACACAATATCTTTTCAATTTTACTAGCTAAAATTTCACTATAATCATGATCGGGACAGAAGAATTTAAAAAAAAAACAATAAATTTGCGAAACTGTAGGTTACCAGAAGGATTTAAACATGAGTCTTTTGATCGATCAAGAGTTTAATCGCGCTTGAACCGAAAAAACCAGCGGAAACCCTATGTGAAATCTCCGGAGACCTGCGATTTGATAGCATTACTTGGCTCCGAAGGAGTTTATAAAGATTCTGCAGTAAAAATATAAAAATTTAAAAGTAAAAATTAAAAAGAAATATTTTACACGCATAATGATATAGCAAGGACAAAAATACATTGTTAATGGTAAGACACGCGATTTATTCGGGCATTACACATATTTAAAATTTGATTTTATAGATGTCGAAATTTGTTTTCAACTCCTCCAGAGTCGAAATTATGCATAAAATTCGACTCTGGAGGGATTGAAAATAGATTTCGACCTTTACAAAGTCGAAATTTGCATGAGGTGTGGTGTCTGAGTAAATCACGTGTGGTGCTATTAATAGTGTCCGGACAAAAAAATATCAAAAACATATTCATGTTTTTAAATATCGAAAGGCAAGACATTAATTCATTTCATCTCTTTGCATTGGCCCAGCGGTATTGGTTGTGGTTATTAACTCGAAAGTTTCGGGTTCGATTTGAAATGGGGACAGTGTGTGCGTAGGTATAAAAAACAGTTGAAAGCATAATTTGACGAATACATAAAACATCTTTATAAGCATATCTTGACACGTAAGAAAATCCACATTGAAATCACGTTGTGCATATTAACTACATTCAATTTATCTCGCACACACTAGTTCGTTTCATTAATTACTTACTTTCGTGTTTAGCCTGCTGGTCAAACTTGCAAAAGCCACTTACTACTTCGTACTTTACTTATCAACTAACTGTAGCATGTTCGTGTCATGTCTATCATGTTGATGTTCCTTACTTATTTTGCACATTGCCCCTATGCTAAGTAAGTTACTTAGCATAGGGGCAATGTGCAAAATAACTAATATGGCTAGTCATACATCCAACGTGGGTCTGAGTCATGGTACCCCATTCGGTTGATGGCCAAAATAATATCAATCCAACCTTAACCGGTAGAGTACCGGGTCGGATATACTACAATGGAAAGCATGGTCGATCCCAGAAGGAATCATTCGAATACCAAAGTCAGTCTTATACTTAGTTTAGGTTAACCAAGAGTGTGACACGTGATAATTATCGCTAAAACGTAATAAATTTAAAGTAATAAAAAGAAAGGACATAGTCAAAGCATGATCCATTTGATTACTTTCACCCCTCTAATCGATTATTGGGAATGAGAGATTATGCCAACCTACATCCTAACGTTTCCACTGACATATTCATGGGTGTAAGCTCCTAAAGTGGTGGTAAACGCCAATGCAACAATATAACACCCAATGCCCGGTCCAACAATCTGCCTCTAAGGATTTAACCGACCGAAACATGATTAAGCACTATAGCCGTTTGATTCTCACCAATAAATGTCGTTACATAGTCGAATCTAAACAACTCAGTCAATTAGACGTAACGATCTTAGAACCCATTTTCCCACACTCCTTGGCAACATACATTTATAAACGGTGTGTGATAATGAACTAGGTGTACAATCAAATTTGTGCATTAGGAACAAGTTCTGAGACCCGAATTCACCAATGAAACAACAATTAAACACCACTCATTCCCAATTTCATCAGTTAGATAAGGAATTTCATCAATTTCACATGATTTGACTATGTAACAGTCTAGCTACTCATGATAAAGAAGAAAAAAATAACCAAACAAACAATCAAAGCCATAAAAATGAAAATCGAAATAAAATTGATTCCCTAAAAGAAGAAAACTGAAATTGATCCAATCATGGTACAAGCTTGCTCCAAAAAAGAGAAAATGAGTCCCAACTTGCTCCAACGATCAAATCTGGGCTAAATTTACCTAAATCTAAGCTAAAAACGATGAAAGGATGAAATCTAGGGCTGACAAGTGTAAAAGTCGGTCTAAAGATTATCCACCTAAGAGTATATCTTCAGAAAATGCCGTCAAAACTATATTTATATGCTCCAAAATGTGTCTAGAGCAGGGCATTAGCGTGCGCCTAAGCATCTGTGGCGCGCGTCAAACTTGTTATCTTCATAATTGAGCTCTATGTTTGTCTCTAGCATGCACATGAGTAGCAGTGGCGCGCGCCAAACATGGTAGACTCCTATTTCTTCACTTTACTTCCTTCTTTCCATTTCTGAGCTTAGATTACGCCTCTCTAAACCTCATGTCTTGTCTCCCGAGTTCATGAGACACATATATCTTGCTTCTTAACATCTAAAAGCATACCATAATTCCTCAAAACAGAGAGGGCTCAAATAGGGCTATTATCATATAATAATGGTAAGGTTTCTCATCTATTTGACGATGTACCTCCGAGTGAACAACACACGCAATAATACCCTATAAATCGGTCAAAATGCACCTGAAAACGAGCCAAATATGCTATAAATGGGGGTCTAAACATGCACCGGAGCATAGGAAAGCTGACTCTCATCATTGGTACATCGTCTTAAGAACGACATCGGTAATACAACTAGCCATACATCTTACATGGACTTAGGGACCCATGGTACATCACTCAGTATATTGTAATGTCACTAACTATAAACACGTAAGAGCATATAAAGCACGTAAGTTCATATTAATGCCCATATTCTATCCTACGTGAGCATACAAAGGCCATAGCAACACCGAACTCCCATCTTATCATCACTACTCGTAACCAAAACACTTAAAACCGTTTACAAAAAAGTAACTAGAAACAGAATAAAGCTCTGAAAACATAATTTACTGTTGAAATAGTGTCCTAAACCCAATCGGGTTGGATCGGATCCGACTGGGTCGGTCATTTCTACTATTTCTTTATGTTTATACATATATTAAATGGCTTTTCTGTTATTATATATTTATTCATTTAACGGACCAATTATGATATTGTATGTATACGATAACGTCCTTAGTGTCAAACTGTGAAAGAGAAATCATTATAGTGACTATGATTGACGAGATCTCAACTTATTTTAAAAGGTTTGATACTTAAATGTCTCTAGTCGCATATGCTATTAAATGGGACATTAATAGTACAATTAGACTAGCACGTATTAGATGTGATGTGTAACATTTATATGATAAAAATTACGATGTTTTATATACGTTATCGACTCTTTTTATATAAAATATAATAAAATATAACGATAATCTTATAAGATATTAATAGCTATGAATAAATCTAAATACTATAAAAATCTAGTAAAAATGATAAAAAGTTATAAATTTTGTACCGGGTTAATAACCGGAGTGTTGTGTCAGATTCACGTGGGTATTTTTGGTATTTTCTGGACCTTAGGTAAACCAAGACCCAGTGGCGACATTTTGTGGAGTAAAATCATATCTTTTGAAGGAATAAAGGAAGTGCCACGAGATTTAAAGTTCAAGTGGACCAATGATTAAATGACGCCGTATCAAGTTATATTTTCGACGAACAAATGGCCCAGTAAAAGGCATTTTCTGAAAAAGAAGTCTTCATGGAAGTTATAGATCTCCTCAAGAGCTTTCCAACGCATCTTGAATTATGTCATTTGGAGATCCAGAGCTCAAGTTATGATTTTATCAAGTTTGGATTAAGATTGGAAAAAATCTATCCGGATCGATCGATTTACCTCGGATCGATCCGAGGAGGCATAATGATTATCCAGCATGTGGCCCTGCAGAGAATATCCTGGGATAATATTTTTTATTCCCGGATCGATCCGCCCTTTCTCGGATCGATCCGGCAAGGAAAAATTGCCTATAAAAGGCGAAGATTGCGCAGCACAAAAAGGGTACCAAATATATTTCTTTTACCTCTTTCTAGTAGTAGTAGTATGTATATATAGGCCTTATGCCATAAATAAAGTAGTATCGTCATAATGCTCGAGAAATTATCAGAAGATCAATGTTGTTGAAGTTGTTGTAGCATCCGGAAAAATACATCTTCCGATCCAATCGTTATAATCGGGTAAAATTTCTAAAGTATTTATGTTTGTTTTGTCTTTTATCTTTTCGTATAATGTTAGTAGGCTAAATCTAATAACTAGCCAAAGTTATGTAATCGTTTTATTTCGATCTTTTCGGTAAAGGAATCTTTGTCTAAGTAAAATTGAATAAAATTGAGTTAATTGAATCTTTTCCTATTGATAAAGTTTGACTTGAAAGAATTCATAATCTAATTATGAATTGACACCTCGTAATTAAGTTATGAACTCGTTAATAGAAAAACCGAGGGTAAAATTGGCGAGTGAAAGCGTGACAACGGAACCCGATTTCTACCCGGGGCGATTTGTCCTAAAAGATGAATCTTATTAAAATTTGTACTCAAGATCGTAATAATGTTAAATTCATCAGTTTAATTGAAACTTAAACCGGAAAGTTGAATCGCCCGCGGCCTTGACAACCGGAGCCTTTAAATAAAATTGACCGTTTGTGAACGGAATGACTCCTTTTATTCAAAGGTAGAATAGAATCGCATTTCGGGACTCATTCGGAAAAACCGTAATGATTGTGGACTTTGGGTGATGACAATGGACATATGACAATTTCACACACTAATGTGAGGACGAATTGTTAACCTTAGAGTACACCGTTTCATTTACTCAATTGAACCTAAAGATCGAGCACATTCCATTCTTTGAAAAGATCGTATAAATCAATTATATAAACTTTGGCTAGTTCTCTAAAAATATATTTGGCATCTATATATTTATATCTATATATATACTTTGCAACTTATGCACATCTATATATATTTATATATCTATATATATTATATTAGAATAAATTTTAATTTACGTATTTATTTTATGTTGACTAGAATAGTAGTGATCTGTGTTATAAAATTGCGGTTTAGATCGAGTTAATAAAAGCTCTTTGGTGTTTAACCACACTTAGAAGAATTACAAAGTTCCCTGAGGATACGATACTCTGACTCACCATACTAGCACTACAGTTTGACCCGATACACTGTCGGTTAAGGACTGGTATTAGCACTAGAAAAGGCCACGTCAAGATGTCTTCTATCTTACGAAGATAGGGATAGATCTCGCCTATCGAAGTGGATGGACACTTGGACTATACGTGAACGTGTATTAGAGAATGCATACGTTAGATTGACCCACTTACTTTCTTAAGTGTCGCACTATGTGGCAATTGTGTAATTATCCTAAGACCGGAGTCTTCATGACATCACGGTGTGGATTGTCATGCTTTGACACTATTGAGGTTTTCCCTAGCCATTGGGGCGATCATGCGGTAGTGATTGGGTGTGATACTGAAGCATGCGTAGGATTCATGTAGGTCGTCCGGAAATCGCGTATCCTATGAATAAGAGTACATCTCTGAAATGACCTTCTTATAAGGATTATCTTACTCTCGTGAATCTTTACAAAGTGTGAGTAATTGAGTTACTTCGAGGGATCATAAGATGCAGTCGTTAATGTTTGACAATCAAGATACTACTGTAAGGATATTGTAACAGCGATAAAATTCTATTTACACGGTAACCGTATCACATGAAAGATAGTAGTCATTGCATTTGGCTCTTCCGACGATTGGGGGTCATGGCGTGTTGCTAGACGCTATCCATGATCGTTAGGTATGAAGACCATTTTAGTTAATGCATTTTGTGCCTACGGCCAACATATTTAGAAGCTTATCGGGTCACACGCATAAGAAAATCTAGCCGGATTATAATGCGGTTATAGTGATAACCAAATAAGAAAAGTTTTATCTCGACTATAAAGTGTTATAGTGATAAATTAATATTGTGGTATTTATTTATTATGAATAAATATAATACAAGATATTAATTATGTTGATTAATTATATACATATTTTTAATATGTGTGGGTCGAATTTTGTGTATATATGATACACATGGATTTTATAAATTAATTAATCATAGTATTATATTATTATGTATTAATATTGGATATATATATATATATATATATATATATATATATATATATATATATATATATATATATATATATATATATATATATATATATATATATATATATATGTGTCAATTAATTTATGGTAATATAATAAAGATATATTCAATATTAGATACTGGCAATATATATCTTAGAAATATTCGATATAAGATATTAGATATTAATGAGATAAATCATGAAAAAATATTTTCCTTATTTTATTGAGAATTGGTTTTGTTAATCCCTACTCCAAGCACGAAGTTCTTTCCAAAGGGATTAGGACAAGGGGTGGCACCACTTACATTATAAATATAGTGTAGGTGTCAAGCTCTTTTGTATCATCACAATTAGAAGAGTTCTAATTTACTAGAAAAATAGAGAGCTTCCTAGATAGAGTTTTGAGAGAGAGAAAATATCGGTCTAGCAACCGAGTTTTCCTATTGGCAATCCAATACGGGATTCTGGCAGGTTGTTCATGTGGATCAACGGTAGAGGCTTCGTGCAGAATCTACAACCGTAGACAAAGCGATGATCTATTTTAGATCATCCAAGGTATTTTCTTAGTCTACTTATTTTATGCTTGTTGCTTAAACAAAGTCGGTCTTGGTAAAAAGGAAATTAAATTTTAAATTCCGCTGCGTTCCCGCATAGATTTCCTAACATTACGTCACAAAATGAACCAAAGACCAGTTCTGGTGATTGGCCGTGTGCTTTCCTGGGAGAGGGTGATGACGCTCAAAATGATACACCTTACGGCATCAGCATTTCACCCATTCTAAGCTAAAAGTAGTAGTTTTCGACCATTTATATGAGCCATTTGAGCTCAATGTCATAAGTCGGGTTCATGAGTCGATTAATTTGCATTTAATGTTTATTTTCCCCAATTCGATATTATTTTGTACATTATTGGACTATTTTCAGGATATGAAGAGTTGGTCCAAGTGTTAGAGAACGATTATGGGCCGAGCTGGATAAAGATACGGACTTAGGGTGTTCCAGAACCTTCTGTTAAGTCGGCAAAGTGGAAAAAGACAAAAATGCAATGGAAGCCGCGTGAAGTCCCGCCGCAGCTGCAGGATCCAGAACTTTCCAAACCACGTTTTCTTGGACGAGGGGTAGATCTACGTGTTACTGAGTTGGTTTATGGCATTATAAATAAGTGGCACCAGTCACGAATTTCAATGTACAATTTTTCACAAGACAAAATACATTATATTCAATAAAAGTTCTCTTTGTCCCTTTTCTCTATGAGTTCTAGTCACGGATCCGACGGATTTGCCGCCTAGGGAGCGATCTGAGAAGGATCTGCACTCGTCTTCGAGGGTATGATTTTTCGGCTTTCTAGAAGTAGATCTGTCGTTATTTTCCTTGTGATTAGTATGATTTGATTGTTTATATTAGTTCTGCTATGTAGTAGTTAGTTTATTTTACCCCATGAATCTTTAGATATGAATCGTTTGTGAAGAAATCATGAATGAAAGGTTGCGTTCTTCGGAGCCCGCGACGGTCTTTATCGCGGCTGCGAATACCTAGTAAAACCTAATTCATGATAATCGGCGCCAGCTACGTCTGATCGGCAGATTTAATTTACATGTTGTTAGCATGATCAAATATATACATGTTTTCGTAGATTAACATGAAGGACTTGCAAGCTGAAGTGTTAGTTCGGACGATGTCTTGATCGATCCTTAGGAACGTGCTAGTCAATCCACGATAGCTACTTAGGGAGGTCCTCAGTCTTGAACCGGATAGTCTTAGTTCTTATTGCTTGTGAATTAATGAAGGATGTAGGATCTTAGATCTAAACGGGTTAGATCTACGCGCAACGGATGGATCACGACTTATACATCACAATACATAGTTAAAGGACTTAAACTACTACAAGGGGGTTAAGTATATCTTACCAATAATAGGAAGAAAAGCTTTAATCTTAGGATGAGAAGCCTTGATCTTCCAATGTGTTCTCCAAACGGTGGTTGGTGGACACCGATTCTTGGAATTGGAACCTCCTTGATATGTAACCGAGAAAAACCCTAAGTTTTTCTCCAACCGGGTGGAGCTAAGGATCGAACTCCTTAGCCTTTTTTATCTATGAATTTAGTGGCCTTCTCTTCACCTAGGGCTCGGGGAGAACTCTCTTTTTATAGGCAAAATCCAAGAGAGAAAACCTATACCCAATCGGTTTAACAAAATAAAAGAGATAATTCTAATTATTATTATCCAATAAAAATAAGAGATAATTATAATCTTATAATAAGAAAATATAATTATCCTTATAGTTAAGAGATAAATAATAAATAAATTATTTTCTTTATTTATTCAATTAAGTATTTAACAAATAAATAACTAATTACACAATATGTCATTATCCAAGAAAACTAATTTCTTGGAAAATCCAAGACATATTGGCGCCACACTAAGACCACCAGGCCCACAGAAAATGTATTTTCTGTGTATTATATTATTTAGCCCAACTAAATAATATCCATGCATATCAATTAATTAGCCCAGCCAATTAATTATCACTGAGGCCCAAATAACAAGAATATCATTCCGAATTATAGAAGCCACATCGGGGACCATGGACCTATAACCAGTAGCTCCAATAATTAATTATTCATTGAACAGAATAAGTACATTAATTATTAATTCCGGGATTACGCCACCATAAACCCGAAACTGAACTCTACCGATTATAGATGTATACTTATACTCAACTCATAGAGTGAATAAGCGTCCATTTAAATAATCACTACATACGGATTAACCCTCCATAGACTGTCCATTCTGAGTGGGAAGTCTCCGTGAACCCGAATCAGAATATCTTATCTTTATTTACCATTAACCCCCTGATGATCAATTAGTATGCATATCTGACTAGTAGCTAATTAGTCAAATGCGAACTCCCGGGATCGATCACTTTCTTAGGGCTAACAAATAAGGGGACTGTCTTTCTACTTCCTGCAGGAAGGAATGGATTCAATGTCTGTGAAAATCAGAACTACTCACTCATCAGGAGATAGTGCCAATGAGAAGTGGCTTGGAACACATATTTAAGTGAACCGTAACTAACACATCAAACACTACCCCGAGACAAGAAGCACCCTGTGATCACCTCAGGATTAAGGTTGATCCATATATGATCATCTAATGATTTAATAAGATTCCTCGATTACGGAATTATACCGAGAAATACAGATTAAATTGGTCCAGTCCAATATGAATGCCATCATATATAAATGCCCCACGTAGGTAACCTCTACCGAAAGTCCGGATAAGACTATCACACCCTAAGGTGTTCTGGGCGCATTATTGGTGTTTTAATCAAGAGACGTCCCTAAACTCTGATTAAGTTCACCACAGACTAACAGTTTAAGTATATCACCACTAACTCAATCTCACGTGTAATCCATACACTGAGTTAAGCGGTTACATACTGATATACTTAGGGTTTGCAGCAGTGTATTACTTACAAGCACAAAGCAAGTAATAAGGTGAGATAAAATCTGTCATCCATTATCAAAAACAATTACGCAAATTGTCTTTCGGGCACTACACCTAACAATCTCCCACTTGCACGAAATGACAAGCAACGATTGTTTTTAGAGCACACCATTTCTCATCTTATTCACAACACTCTCCCACTTGCTCTAAAAGCAGATGAGATATATCCCTCAACGCCGTACCCTTCAAGCACTCGACTTGGTACACTGATCAGTTAGGTTGTTAGCTTGAGATGATCTTTAGGATTGAAACGTCACCGGTCCATCTAATCAGGCGGTACTCTCTCTCAATATGCTTTTGACCTCTAGTGACTGAGAAGATCCTTTTAAGCTATCTCTTCACTGTTTTCACAATGAAGTGATATCGGCTCACCAGACCTGGAATTACTCCTAGATCAAGAAGGAAATTCCTGAGCTATATCGCCACTCTAGCTGCTCTGAAAGCTGCTAAGTATCCGATTAATTAATGTCAAATTGGCGGTGCTGGATTTTTCCAGATTATAGCTCCATCACAATGAGTAAACACTGAGCCCGAGATCGTCCCAACGATCATCCTTAATCTGACTATAAGTCAGAATCAGTGTAGTCAATCATATTCAAGTTTGCACCCGAATATACAAGCACATTATTCCTCGTTCTTCAAAGATACTTGAGCATGTACTAAACCGCTATTCAATGCTCGAATCCGAGATTTGACTACTATTGACTTGTTATAACCTGACTTGCCGTTATCCAAGAGAGACTCTATCCCATTTTCTCTTTATCCGAAGATTTAGAGAATCATTCCTGAGAGTTAGGGTAGGACTACTCTCGATGAATGTTGCATACGTATATGCATGATCATCTTATTCAATAAGATAGGTGGAATAGCCAATGACTCATTCTCGTGAATTTGACCGAATCAGATTCTTAGAATATAGTCCAATTCTCTCATCCAGAGAATCTTGGCCTGTCAGTTTCCGACTTCAGATAGCACACACATGTTGTTTCCAACCGTTTCAGTGTTATCATTCATGAACACTAATACTACTACTTTACCAATATTGATATCCAGTCTGCGAAAGACTTATCAATATTCTGGTCAAGTCCGCATATTTTAAAACATGTGACTTTAAATGACCGAGAGGTTCTCTTAAATCCACAAAGGATATAAGCCCGGCGGCGATCATCTTGCCGTTTGTTCTAACTAAGACCCTACATTCGAATGAATTGAGAATGCTTTTTTTTGGCAAGAAAGTCTCAGGGAATCACTCCTATTTTCCGCTTTCTAAAAAAATCTTGCAAGACTGAGTGGTGAGAGAGTTCAAGGTCTGGTTAACTCTCTACTTGTTAGGGAATCACCCCTATACCACTCAGCTTTGTGCTGAAAGTTTAAACTTTCCTATTCATTCGACTCTTTTCCGTGTAGATCCAATTGCTCCCACTGGGCCTGAGACACTCAGGTGGTTCTACAAGAGGCTGAACATAACTGGAGTATCAAAACTCCATTTACAGGGTTAAGTATTTCAAACGAACTTCTACGATCAGAATCCTATACAGCCCACCAAGATCCATAGGTTATCAATCACCCCAGCAGACTGTGAAGACCACAAAACCACAATGGGTCAACGGTTAAACCATACTCCCACTGCATCTTGGGTGGATTGACATTCTGATCTAATAGTATTTATCAGTGCAATCACCAACAACCGATGTTGGACGTGGTGTGATTAAATTAGATAGTAACTGCCTTTGGGTAACCATAATCCAAGGTTTAAGGCTGCTACTTATAGATTCTATCAGAAGCCTTGTGACATTTCAACCGTCACTTTCTGATTTCAAGAATCTTATAACCAACCTTCACTCGTCACATTAAGACATTTTACAAACATTCACAATTTGAACGTATGCGCAAAATCTCTAGTCCTACCTTCAAGCATTAAGTGCTAAATGCCTACATTTACGGAAGTGGTGTGAACCAAATTCACTCCTTATCCATAAATTCACTAGCATCTTCTAGGTAGACTTCTCGGTTTACATAATAATGTTAACCGTTATTTTGCAACCAATTATCTTAATCGAGTTTAGCAGTGTATTGTAGCACATCAATAACTATATAGGGCAAGTCTATGGTTTCTTCCTCAGTGCGAAACATTCCACTAGAAGGCAGGCCGAGCATCAGTCCCAAGACTATGCGATAGCCTATTTCGGAGCATGGAATACTCTATTCTCTGCTAAAATCAGAGACTCCTCCTCGTATTCTTTCGATAAACTAAACCGTGTTTCGAGTAGTTATTAGACAAAATGTCACCACTCAAAATCTTCCACTAGCTTGTATCTCTCACTAGACCCCGAAGGTTATGATGAACAAGCTATGTTACCCCTTCAAATCTATTACCCTTTCCCAATTGAAAGGAAGCTTAGTCATTGTTCCTTTAAGGCAAGTGTTCGAGGCGGGAGATAGGAATCACCCTTAGCTGATCATTAGGTCTTATCTCAGGATATATACACTAATTAATAGATTTTGAAGAATCGTTTATCTTAATACGGAAACCATTCGCCTATAATAGTTTAAGACGTGTTACATATACCTTTTCAGCATTTCTTAGTGGTTCTGACTTTATCAAACAAAAGTCCGAGTCTCGGATTCGTACAACAAATGTCATTTTCACTTTCTATGAGGCAACAATATATCGAGTTGAAAGTGAATCCATTTGTTTCAACAAATCTGTAAACAGAAAAATAAATTTTTCTGTGATATTCAAAGATAGAATCCGAAATTCATTTCCTTATATCACTCCCACTATTCTAGCTGAAATTACTGCCCATTGTTACTCTATTAATCATTAATGCAAATCTCTCTTGTTCTTCCAAAGAACTTAGCTCCCGAGTCGAGTTACTCGGTTAAGAAAGTTGCTAAGGATTCATTGGTTAGTGATCCAAAATCACTTTCCTTATCCTATACTTTCTTTACTTAATATTTCGGTTTAGCCTCAAAACTTTAGTTAAGATGATTAACACTTATAGACATTCTTTCTCATTCTTAACTTTCCTTAAAAGGAAATAGTCTTGAACTAGCAGTTCGTTTGAGTAGACACTACTCGTGAACTGTGGGATGTCTAATGAAAGCGTTACCCAGTGGGACTAATTTTCTAATAAATTAGAAAAACAGAAGATAAAGGCTCCCACTAGTTTATCGGTTCCAAATACCGTCTAACAGCGACACTTTAATTGATGATTCTCTAATTTTTCTATTAGAAAATTTCTCGTGTAGACACTACACAATTAAAATTCACTAGAAGAATTTTATCGTCCCAATCATCTTTCAAACTAACTATAGTTGTCTCTCGTTCAACACGAGTGACAACAGTGACATACTTATTTACGTCACTTAAGTCTTGAAGGCTCAAGAGAAATATCTCTTCCGAAAAATTAGTCGCATGTAAGATCAATAAGTACAACGTTCTAGTTACTTACCACTTTTTAACGAAGTTATTACTAGTCAATTTTACACTAGAAGTCTAGCACCATAGAGAGATATGTATAACAGTTGTAAATAAAATTGACAGAAAATAAATCCAAATCATACACTACTAATAAATTTTAGGAACATAAACTAAGTACTTATAGTCTATCCTACCGTTCCAATGATTTAATCTAATGCCTCAGTGCCGCCTTAGGGTAGGTCAAAGAGGTTTCGATTAATATTGAAGATCAGATTGAGAATCGAACATCTCATTTGTGATCGTCAATCACCTTTCCTTTTTCAGCCAAGGTACTACCAAAAATACCCTTTATGAGTGTGACCTACTGTCTCAGATTTTTAGGTAGACCCCGAGTGTACCGCCTTAGGGTCGGTCAATGACCCGGCTAGTACCCAAAATCCTATCCTTTCAGAGACCAAGCCTTGAATTTTGATAGCGGTGAAGGCCTTCCTTAGGGGGCCGAAATCAAAGCCGGCACGAGGTGTCACCATTCTCTCACATTGCTTGTGTCAACAGTAGAGGCCATGGGGTCGGCTCTCGCCTCTCCCGCTCCCACTCAATATATTGAAAAAAGTGGTGGGTTTACTGATCATGTTTTTGGACTTGATGTTACATTATGGAACAATAAATCATAGGCCCGAATGTTGTTAGTTACGTGGGGTAGCCCACCCGACCTATTCGTTGGAACATATGTGGCCGTCGGACGGGTCAAGACTAGGGGAGCTCCGTTGAGCCGTAGTGGCACTTCGGATGGCTCAGCCTTGCCAGACCCCCGTGCAAACGCCACACGTGGAGGGTGAAGTCGATCGAGCCATAGCTACTGTTGACCACCCAACCGTGGTTAAACCACTTTCGAACCATGTTTGCCCGTGATTATCCAATCCTTAAACATCAAACTTTCACGTAGACACTACGGAACAAAAACGTAATCTCGTCTAGGTAAGGTGGAATTCACAGAGAATCCAACACCTTAACCACGAGGTTTCGGGATTTTACTCCTTATGCTTTCACATAGTGGGATTCACCGAGAATCCATCACCCAACCTCGACGATTGAAAAAACCCCGTGTTCCTTGGTTTTTACCCTAATTAGTTTCTAATTAATATCAAATAATTAATTAAAACTAATTGCGTGTTTTATACATGCCTAACTAATTCCTCGAATTAATTTCTACATGTATGCATATGGAGTGGAATTCATGATATGATGCATGTCATGGCAATTTTCCGGTTCTACACATACAATCTAAATATGTATTCTAGTGCGGAAAATAAACACCGAGATGGACCGTTGGCACCCCGTATCTAACCTATTAAAAAATAAATAACCAAACCCTAACTAGGGTTTACTACTTTCTAACATAATTTGCAGCTGTTCAAAATCTTTGACGATCGGCAAAACAAACGAACTCGGATCGTGACGAAACCTTCCAGATCTGTTCTTCATTCCTCAGGCTTCAATATGGACGGTTGGATCGGAGCTTTGACTTGTCCATTTTCTCCAGTGAGCCGCCCAACTTGATGCTGGATCCGATTTTTACAGCAACGCCTCAAAGACTTCCCGAGGCCGATCGGGAATCGAAATAAAACCCGATCGAGCTGAAATTTTTATCCCACGTCAAAAACTCCATATTTATCGATCTGAACGGTTGGACTTTCGTTTCAACGGTCGAAACTCTCCCCGAAATTCGAGGAAGTTACAGGTAGGGTTTCTGTGAATCCTACGTTTGTGGAATTGTTCATCATCTTCCAATATTGATTCTGACCGGAGGGATCGTCGTTTCAACGGCTCGAACAACGGGAAAAATGAAATAACTAAACAACTACTAAACAGATCTATTTTCTAGAAATTAAAATTGCAATAAAAATAAATTACATAATTTCATATACTCATATGAACGAATTTTCATCGTTTATATGAGTTTACAATAGTTCTAACGGGTAAACAGTGTCAACCCCCAATCCATCTCTTCAGCCATAGCAATTAATCATTATCAAAGCATAAAACAATAAATAAAATTTACCTACATGCAATTCCACTCCTTTAAATCGTTTAATTATGATTATGACTATATAAACCGTGGAACCTTGCTCCGATACCAAATGAAGGATGTAGGATCTTAGATCTAAACGGGTTAGATCTACGCGCAGCGGATGGATCACGACTTATACATCACAATACATAGTTAAAGGACTTAAACTACTACAAGGGGGTTAAGTTTATCTTACCAATAGTAGGAAGAAAAGCTTTAATCTTAGGATGAGAAGCCTTGATCTTCCAATGTGTTCTCCAAACGGTGGTTGGTGGACACCGATTCTTGGAATTGGAACCTCCTTGATATGTAACCGAGAAAAACCCTAAGTTTTTCTCCAACCGGGTGGAGCTAAGGATCGAACTCCTTAGCCTTTTTTATCTATGAATTTCGTGGCCTTCTCTTCACCTAGAGCTCGGGGAGAACTCTCTTTTTATAGGCAAAATCCAAGAGAGAAAACCTATACCCAATCGATTTAACAAAATAAAAGAGATAATTCTAATTATTATTATTCAATAAAAATAAGAGATAATTATAATCTTATAATAAGAAAATATAATTATCCTTATAGTTAAGAGATAAATAATAAATAAATTATTTTCTTTTATTTATTCAATTAATTATTTAACAAATAAATAACTAATTACACAATATGTCATTATCCAAGAAAACTAATTTCTTGGAAAATCCAATACATATTGGCGCCACACTAAGCTCTCTGTGCTCATGTAAAATGTCTTTTTTCATGTATTATATTATTTAGCCCAACTAAATAATATCCATGCATATCAATTAATTAGCCCAAACCAATTAATTATCAATGAGGCCCAAATAACAAGAATATCATTCCAATTATAGAAGCCACATCGGGACCATGGACCTATAACCAATAGCTCAATAATTAATTATTCATTGAGCGTAATAAGTACATTAATTATTAATTCCAGGATTACGCCACCATAAACCCAAATCGAACTCTACCGATTATAGATGTATACTTATACTCAACCCCATGAGTGAATAAGCGTCCATTGATATAATCACTACATACGGATTAACCTCCATAGATTGTCCATTCTGAGTGGGAAGTCTCCGTGAACCCGACTCAGAATATCTTATCTTTATTTACTATTAACCCCCTGATGATCAATTAGTATGCATATCTGACTAGTAGCTAATTAGTCAAATGCGAACTCCCGGGATCGATCACTTTCTTAGGGCTAACAAATAAGGGATCTCTCTACTTCTCGCGAGGAAGGAATGGATTCCATGTCTGTGAAAATCGAACTACTCACTCATCGGAGATAGTCCCAATTAGAAGTGGCTTGGAACACATATTTAAGTGAACCGTAACTAACACATCAAACACTACCCCGAGACAAGCAAAGCACTCGTGATCACCTCAGGATTAAGGTTGATCCATATATGATCATCTAATGATTTAATAAGATTCCTCGATTACGGAATTATACCGAGAAATACATATTAAATTGGTCCGATCCTATATGAATGCCATCATATATAAATGCCCCACGTAGTACCTCTCACCGATAAAGTCCGGATAAGACTATCACACCCTAAGGTGTTCAGGCGCATTATTGGTGTTTTAATCAAGAGACCCTAAACTCGATTAAGTTCACCACAGACTAATGATTTAAGTATATCACCACTAACTCAATCCTCACGTGTAATCCATACACTGAGTTAAGCGGTTACATACTGATATACTTAGGGTTTGCAGCAGTGTATTACTTACAAGCACAAAACAAGTAATAAGGTGAGATAAATTCTGTCATCCATTATCAAAAACAATTACACAAATTGTCTTTCGGGCACTACACCTAACAATTAATACAACCAATAAAAGGAGGTTATTTGCATATAGGCACCTATTGTCCTTTCAATGGAAGTAGCGTAACATTAGGGATTAGCACCCGTAGCTGTTAAAGATCTAAAATTTACCAATGGGGATGATTGATTCATGATGTGGGGGGAATAACTAATCACTCATAATAACTCCTATAGAACTCATAAGGATATACTTGTGTTTGGTCTTGCATGTTATTGTCACTACTTTTACTTCTATGTTCTATAGTTGGTCGTAGTATTCGATATAGATTAATTTGTGTTTTTACGAGTCTCTGTGAGATTAGACCTTGACTCGCTAGTACTCTACTACGAGTGACCTAGTCCTATTTCTAGTATAAGTCCGTACCACATTGCGGGCGCGATTGATTGAGGTCAAGTTAAATTATTAACTCGATTCCTAAATAACCACTAGCAAGTGAACTAGGTTCAATCGCAGTATAGCTAGATAGAGTCGAGGTCGATCCCACAGAGAATCAATTTGTAGATCCTAACTTAAATAGCCAACCTATTTATTTCGTTTGACACACACGGTCTATGACCAACATAAAGTACGAGAAAAGAAAGACACACTCAAACATATAAACAAATAACATATAAACACATAACGTAATCAACTGCCCAATTATAACCGTGATCATTTGGATCTAGACAATTTATATGACAACAAAACTCATCAACTACTCATCCGTTCATATCTTTTTATATTGGCTACGGAGTCATCCTCTAAGCTTGATGTAGCACCGGTGAGTCACTATATCAACGTGGTATTGTTACGTGACTTCGCCTTTTGGTGCCTCCATCTCATATAACTCACACGCTTACTACTCTAAGGATGCCGATATTAACCGTACACCTCGTCCGGGCAACATTCCTTTGGTTAGGCGCGATTTTCTGACGATCACTCAAACCCTCGTCCAACTAACAATTACCAAGTTATAGTCTCATGCTAGTTTACGATCTACGTATAACAAGGTGCGCGCAATTCCCTAATATAAACCTACCTGAGATAACATTTGAACGTCCAAGATCAATTCCTAAGCCTACCTAAGAGTTTCATATCGGTATTTCCTTTTACACGTTTTAATTAAATTAAGTGAGTGACGTAGCCATAGCCATACCTACCGAGATAATGATTCAATTAAGCTAACCTAATCATAAAGACGTGGATCGATTAACGGATGAAACGGATTTTGGCTCTCGGTCGACCGAATAGGTGCTCTCGGTCGATCGAGTGACACCTCTCGGTCACCCGAGAGTCTAATCCTCCAGGTTTACATCCCGAACATATTTCTCGGCGTTTCATATACGAATCGGATTATACAAATGAATCATCAGGACATCATATAAACTAATCTAAACACACATAATTTAAACACATGATTCATCCGTAAATATTAGGTAGGGGCGTAGGGTATGGGATCCTTATAGACAAGGTATCACCACTGCCCTAACGCCATATCCTAGATCTACATCATCTAGATATGCATAACTACTCAAACAATCAAAGCATAATTGGGAAATTGATTACTTAAAAGAAAACAAGATGAAGAACTAGGGCTTACATGTTTGCACCCTTAGCTCCTCCACAAGCCTTATTTGCTTATATGTTCTTATGAATGAATAGTGGTGAATGCATAATAAAAAATACAAAGGACTTGTGTTTATATAGAGCCTCAGCCGTCATAGAGAACCGACTTAAAATGCCGACACTCTGAACCCTAACCGACTCAAATAATGTGCCGAACTTCTTCTGGATTATAGGCCCACTCGGTCGACCGAATGCATAGGCTCGGTCGACCGAGCCTTATGTGCTTCTGGGCTTTCTTCTTTTTTCCGTCTTGGGCTTTCTGAACTTGTCTGCGATCCATTAAAGCTTCTCCGAAGTCCATCCTTGTGCTTCACAATGGGTTACTACAAATATAGCATGAAATCTGATCAGTAACATCAAATAATATAATAAAACCTCTTAATACATAATAATGAATCGTAACTCTCGTCATATGCAAATTAAGCGTATTACGACTTATTATTCCTCTATTGTAGCTCCTTTAAACTAGAATCGGGGATAAAGGTCATAGAATAACGGGCACAAAATGACCGTTATCAGCGATCAAAATTTTTGGCGCTGTTTCCGGGGACTCGTGTCAAAAATACTTGTTAATTTAGATTCAAAGTCTGTATATATTTTGTTTCTGTTTTAGAGTTTGTTAATTATCTGAGTCATATAGTGTATGTTCAGATCGCATCTGGGAAATTTTGGTCGGGAAGCCGCGAGAGTTACTCCCGCAGCCGCGCCGACTGGAAATTAACAGAAATCGTTTCTGTTCCATCAGAGTCTGTATTATTGTTTTCGAGTCTGCCAGGGCGTGTGTAACAACCGGCAGGGCAAGTAACTAACCTTTTCTTTTTTGCATCTTGTAGTAAAGTACACGAAGTTCAGCGGCCAAGCTCGAGTTTATTTCTCAAATCAAATAGTACACAAAGAAGAAACGAAAAGAAGCTTGAGAAAGAAAGAGGATCGCTGACGAGGTTAGATCGGACATAGGAAGTGAGAAGGATAGAGACGAGGATATTCCGCATCTAGAGGAACCATAAGAGACAATGGCACAGAATGGGGTTGATGGAAGAAGGAACGAAGTGGGAGTAGTAGTGCAAGCAGACAGAAGGACGTTACAGAGTTATGTGATGCCAATGATCGAGCAGTTCATGCCCACAATTGTTCAACCGGAGAATGTGGCCGAAGTTTTTCATCTGAAGCCCAATGTCAAAGAGATGGTGACAAATTACACTACATTCCATGGAGTACCAAACGAAGACCAAAGTGTACATGTCACCAACTTCTTGGATATTGTCAGCACGATCAAACCATCAGACGTGCCCGAAGATAACATCAAGCTTAAATTGTTCTCATTCACGCTGAAAGATAAGGCAAATATATGGTTGTTGTCTCTAGCAGCAGGATCCATCCAAACTTGGATAGATTTACTGCAGAAGTTTATGAATAAGTACTGCCCACCTGGGAAGTCCTTGCAAATGAGACAAGACATTATGAATTTCAAGCAGAAACCGGCCAAAACATTTGAAGAAGCTTGGGAATGATTTAAGGAGGCACAGTGGAAATGCCCTCACCATGATATTACTATACCTAACCGTATGCATAGTTTCTATCATGGACTGAGGCCAAGCGAACAAATGAGAATTGATGCATCAAGCAATGGATGTTTCGTACTGTTATCACCTGAAGAAGCTGAAGAGAAACTGGAACAAATCGCACTTACCAGCCAATGGGGGACACACCAGACTGAGAATGTAAAAGTAGCTGAAGGCGTATTTGGAGAAGACACTTCTCAAAAGATCCTATTCTAGCTAGTGGTAATGAATGAGAAAATGGATGGTATGCAAAGCTTGATTCATTTGATCCGCAAACATTTGACTTAACTGTTCCGGACTCAATATCGGTTGAATAGGTGCTTCTCCCACACTCACTTGATTAACTTGAGCCTACGGTAATAATTGCTTCGGTGTCGCATCGGTGTTGGTGCATTCCAAAGGTTTATGCATACCCTCACAAAAAGAACACTTATTCACCGCTCGTTGGTCGAGAATCACCTCACGTAACTGTTTCTCCAACATCGTCACTTTGTTGGATAACTTGTTGTTTTCGTCTTGCATCGACTGATCATAGCCACCGATTTTTACCTCTTTCTCAGAATTCCTCCCCTTTTGACGCTCTTTCGGTTTAATAGAATTCCATTGTCGGTTATTCTCGGCTATCCTTTCAATCGTTGCTAATGCAACATCCGGATCTAACCTCATAAGATCTCCTCCACTCGTAGAATTCAATGTTCTGTTGGACTCTTTATCTGCCCCTCGGTAAAATATGTGCATTTGATTCCAAATTTCGAAAACGTGTTGTGGACATTTCCTCAACATTGCCTTGTACCTATCCCAAGCCTCGTGTAGTTCCTCAGAAGCCCACTGTTCAAAAGTTGAGATGTCTGCCCTCATGTCCAAAGTTCATCCCGGAGGGAAGTATTTTGATAGAAAAGTTCTCGTTACCTCATCCCAAGTATGTAATGAATAATGAGGCAAAGATTTGTACCACTAAATAGCATATTCCGTCAATACATGTGGAAACAATATCAACCTAATCGCCTCCTCTAAAACCCCGTTAATCTTCACTGTCTTACATACTTGCATAAAGTGATTTAAGAACTTGTTCGGATCCTCCTCGGGTTTTCCTCTAAACTGAGCGATCTCCTGTAGCAAATTCCAAACATGACCTTTGATTTCCATGTTGTTGGCCTAGATCGGTGGGAAACGAATAGGAGCATGCCCCTCACCAATAGCGGGTGTAGCATAATCCCTCAGTGTTTTGCCAGGGACTCTCACCATACCTTGGATAATCGGGGGTCAGAATACCAGTGCCTGATAAGGCTGTGCATTCTGAGCGGCTTGTTGCACCGGAACTGGTATCAGTTACGGGATTGGCACGTTAGGTTGTTGATATGGGTTCTGATACTGCCCCATCATCGGATTCATAAGAATAGGGTTATACTGAGCAGCCATCGGATTGTATTGATTCACTATTGGGTTCATCTGAGCCATTTGCAACATCATTTTTTGATACCGTTGCATGATTTGGTTCGGATCAACCTGAGGTGCGGGCTGTTTGACAAAAGCATTCGGATTCAAATTCGCCCTTTGAAACTGGGGCTGCTATTGAACATTCTGAGGTGGAGGTTCCGTCTGATTCCGTTCTTGTCTCGGGATTTGAATAGGTTCTCGAAGGTGAAGTCCAATTCCTCCCTCAACCGGAGGACTCGATTCACCACGCTGTTCTGTAGACTCAACTTCCTCAAATCCCGAGACAGAAAATAGAAAGAAAAAAAGGAAGTTGTTTATATATATATATTTTTATATATAAGAGTTCAAGGAATGCCGATTTTCGGGATTGAGTTTTGTCGTGTTGATGTTGGTGAAGGGGGACCTCTCCTAATCTAGTACGGAGTTGAGTCTTCTACAGCTATGAAGGGAAGAGCTTCGGTTTTAATGTTCGGTAAAGCTCACTTGCACCTCTATTTTTCTATTTTATCGTAAATTTCCCTTTCGTTAGCCCCGACCCTAACTTAACATTATAACCCTTCAAGTCCTGCGTGACCCTACTAGACGACGATAGACCTCGATTAGTGGAGATGTTTATGATGTATAATCCTATGGTGTAGCCTCGTGTATCTGCTACTCACAAACCCTAGCTAAGTCCCGAGGTATTCTTGGTTCACCTAAACGTTCTCGGTGTCAAGTAGGGTGTCATTTCCTGGCTCTGAGAATAGACATTATTTCAATAATCTAACCTCCTACGTCAGGTTCAACAGTCCGCTGACCGGATTTAACTGACCTCACACGGTCTACGATTCATGAAATGCTCGACAAGTCGATACAAAACCTCACACACGAAACCGAATCTGAACAACTCAGTCGATTTTACAGGGTGATCCTAGAACCCCGGCTCCCGTATCCTATCGCAAAATACATGTGTAAAGACGATACATGTGATACGATTATCAAATGGCCAATTTAACAAACGTGATAAGAATAAGTTCTAGAACTACAGTAACATCGAGAATCAACAATCAAACATCAAGAACGCCACAAGAACAAGCTAAGGTTCGATTTCGTAGACTATCACATAACTCGACTAAAAACGGATTACCTACTCATTCTAACAACAAAATACAAGAAATCAACAATAAAAGTTAACAAAAATAAAGATCGAAAGCAAGAACAAGAAAGGAAAATGAAATACCAAATATATATATAGCTGTAGAAAATCGAATCTCCAATCGAAATCCCGTCAATAACGCGTCAAGCTATATTCGAGATCCTCTGGATTACAACAATCTACAACTAAACTAATCTAGTCTACCTACAAACTAATCTAAACTAAGGAAAAGTGCAGAAAAATGGTGAAAAACGAGTTGGGGAAGAAGAGGTTTTAATCTAGATCCAAAATAGGGGTATTTATAGTGTTTAATGAGTTCGGAATGCTAGGCGTGCGCCTAGGAAAGTGAAGGCACACGCCTAGTATGTTCAAAACACGGACTGAAACTTCTGGACCAATTTAACTGCCAGGCGTGCGCCTAGAATTTCTCAGGCGCGCGCCTAGCTGACACACCTTCAGTAAATCGGTCATAACTTTGTGTGTAGACCTCCAAATCGAGTGATTCAAGTTGCATTGGAAAGATGATTCAATTGTCTACAACTTTCATGAAGATGTCCAGCCCATAAAATGCCTAAGGTGGATCAAAATGCAGATAAATGAAAGATATGGGTTGTAGTACCACCGCGTTTTGATCTGTTTGAACGTTTAAGCTTCAGGCACACGTTCCAATCCTCGTATCTCACCTTCCAAACATCTCGAACACATAATTACTGTACAAAATCACAACAAATACCACACGTAATCCCTAAAGGACACTAGGGTGACCGAGAGTGTTTTAAAACACCGAAAAATAATGAGATTTCCGGACTTTTCGTCTTAGGTCTCGAAATGATAGCCAAGGTGTAAAATACATCAAAATACAAACAAATGTCTCCGGAAACATATAAAACGAGGTATAAACGGGGTCTAATCACATAAAAAATGATAGTTAATTTGACTCTCATCAATTATCATCAGGCTGAAGGGTACTGGGTGTAAAACCTGTAATGCTGCCAGCTGAGCCCAGTTCTATTCAGACTATGCTTGTTATAACTTCGTATCATGGCTATATGATAGTGTTGAAGATGTTGGCCAAACAGCTCGATGTTCATAGACGATAACATGATATGTGAGCCCACGAGATCCATTTACAGACTCAAACAAGTTTCTCTAGACAATTTCTTTGTTTTATAATCAAAGGAGTTTGATTTAGTCAAAAGAAGGGATATGCCCAATGTGTAAGAGGGATAGTGAGAGTGTGCTATGATACTTGAGTAAGGTATTAAATATCTCTTTCAGGAATTATCACCCCATGTCACAGTCAATCAATGTTTGGTAGTTCAAGGTCTTTACGAAAGCACTTGGATTAGCAGTTTCTTATTTTTGGAAATAAGAGTCTATTGTGATAGATTTAACTGCTGTTAGATTATAGTTTACTTATATAGATGTGATGCTAAAAGAGTTTATCATAGATCACGACAGGAGATACTGTTAGCCAGTGTCCTCAAGATCTATCTATGTTAGGACGTTAGTCCTAAAGATAAGGTGAAAGATGATGCTTATGGAATGTTTCCTTTGCTACTGCGATAGGAACCATCATAAAAGTAATGCCAGATGTTCATAGTTTGTGAAGAGTCATGAGCAAGTATGAAAGTAAATCTGGTGAATGTCGAGAATATCCTTAAACAAGTTAAGGATGGTTTCATAGTTTGTCGAAACATGGAATCGGATAAATATAGATATGAAAACATGTATCTTGAGTCTTATGAAGGCGAGTGGGAGCTACAGTCTGGATTTGCAGTTGCTTTGATTAAGTGATACAGTGAGCTAGAAATGTTCTTAGCAAGAGATCATTGTGAATTCTACAACTGATCCAAAACACAGTATGTTCCTTGGAGGCACAGCGGAAGTAGTACATGGATCTAGAAGGTTCATTCCTGAACCTTGTATGGTTCTTGCACCTTTACTATATAGCTGATATAAGGGTGGATTCATTGCTTGAAGCAAGCACCAGGGTCTCATCAGAGATTCATGTGTGTTGAGGCAGTTCTCTTTGACTTGGTCATTTGGAGCATGATATGAGGATAGTCTGAGTCCCCACGGATAGTGATCCATTCATGGCTAGGGCTGGTTGTGAATATTGCATGAGATTCTTGTGTTTCAACTTGGTCTTGCGTGTACGAGTGATTGGTTTTAGGCCAAGTGGGAGATTGTTGAAATAGTGTCCTAAACCCAATCGGGTTGGACCGGATCCGACCGGGTCGGATCATTTCTACTATTTCTTTATGATTATACATATATAATAAATGGATTTTCTGTTGTCATATATTTGTTCTTTTAAAGAACCAATTATGAATTGTTATATGATAACGTCCTTAGTATTAAATTGTGATAGAGAAACCATGATATGCGATTATGGTTGATGAGATCTCTAATCACTTTAATAAGTTTGATACTTAAATGTCTCTAGGTTGATGTACTATCAAACAGGGCACTGATAGTACGTACAGGCTAGCACGTATGAGTGTCTTCTGCCTTTAAGGGAAGGGATAGATCTCGTCTATCGAAGTGTAGAGACACTTGGACTGTACGTGGATGTGTATTAGAGAATGTGTATGTTAGACTGACCCACTTACACTGTTAAGTGTCACGCAATGTGACGGTTGTGTAATTATCCTTAGGACCGGAGTCTACATGGCATCACGGTGTAGATTGTCATGCTTTGACACTATTGAGGTTTCCCCTAACCATGGGACGATCATGCGGTAGTGATTGGGTGTGATACTGAAGCATGCGGAGTATACATGTTAGGTCGTCTGGGAATCGCGTACCCTATAAGTAAGGGTGAATATCCGAAAGGACCTTCTTATAAGGATTGTCTTTCTCTCGTGAATCTTTGCAAAGTGGAAGTAAATGAGTTACTTCGAGAGAGCATGATATCCAGATTATAAGATACGGTCGTCAATGCTTGACACTCGACGTACGACTGTATGGATATTATTACAGTGATAGGATTATATTTACACGCTAACCGAGCTCATGAAAGGAAGTAGTCATTGCGTATTGACTCTTCCGATGATTGGGGGTCATGGACGTGTTGCTAGACACTATCCATGATCGATAGAGGTGAAGGACATTTTCGTAATTGCACCTTATGTCTACGGCCAACATATTCGGAAGCCTATCGGGTCACACACATATAAACATCAATTCGGATTAAAATGTGGTTATAGTTGATAACCAAATAAGGAAAGAAGTCATCTCGTACTATAAAGGTTATAGTGGTAAATTAATATGATGATATTTATTTATTATGAATAAATATGATACAAGCTATTAATTGTGTTGATTAATTAAATATGTATAGTGATACATATATTTCGAAAATATGTATATATGATATACATGTATTTTGCAAATTAATTAATCATATCATTATATTATTTAAAGAATATTCCGGAAGCCATTCAATGGCTATATGGGGCGCAGTTTCTAGTGTATTAGGATACATTTGAATTGTGCAATTTAATTAATAAGATTACCATAATATTAATATTGGATATTAATTGATTTTGGAAAATAGATTTATGGTAATAAGATAAAGATAGTCAATATTAGATATTGACAAATATCTTGGAAATATTTAATATAAGATATTAAATAAAAGAGATAAATCAATCAAATGAATTTTTCTTATTTTATTAGGAAAATATTTTCTCTCTTATCAATCTACTAGAAGCTAATTCTAAACAGATTAGGAGATAGATGGGCCGCCCCAATGCTCTATATATTGGAGGCTTGGCTAGCTCTATTGTACACCATAATTCCAAGAGCTAATTGTTCTTGTGAAAAATAAGAGAGCTTCTTAGAGGGAAATTATAGAGAGATAAAAGATCGACCTAGCAGTCGAGCTTTTCTAGTAGCAATCCTTGGCGGGATTCCGGTGAGGTGCTCGTGTGGATTACTGGTAGAGGCCGGACACTTGGACGGCTCGCGCACATCTACTCCTACCGGACGGTCAAAGCATCGATCTTTTAGATCAACCAAGGTAGTATTGTCGTCCCCTCTCTTATATGTTTATTGTTTAAACGGAGACGATCCTAGATCGGGAAATCAAATTTTAAATTCCGCTGCGCTACTCGATTGATTTCCTAACACTTATTGCTTGTGAATTAATACAACCATCGAAGGAG
Source organism: Gentiana macrophylla (assembly GCA_026214975.1). Lineage (NCBI taxonomy): Eukaryota > Viridiplantae > Streptophyta > Magnoliopsida > Gentianales > Gentianaceae > Gentiana > Gentiana macrophylla. Next base: position 7,626,802 of record CM047807.1, on the reverse strand, counting down.
GTTAATTGCACATAGGCACATACTGTCCTTTCAATGGAAGTAGCGTAACATTAGGGATTAGCACCCGTAGATGTTAAAGATCTAAAATTTACCAACGGGGATGATTGATGCATGATGTTGGGGGAATAACTAATCACTAATAGTTAGAACTAAATCTTATAAAAATCTTAAGGATATAATTGTGTTTGGTCTTACGCGATATTGTCACCCCTTTTACTTCTCTGTTCTATAGTTGGTCGTAGACCGTTATTGTGACAATTATATTCGATCTAGATTAATTTGTGTTTTTATGAGTCTCTGTGGGATTCGACCTTGACTCGCCAGTACTCAGCTACGATAGACCTAGTCCATATTGTTAGTAGAAGCCCGTACCACATTGCAGGCGCGATCAGAAGGCCGGGAAAGCGGCCTAGACAACCACTGGAAAACTACTTCCTGACTTAACAGTTACCCGACAACACATAATCATGTTCAGTTTTGTGCAATTTAACAGAAAACGGCAATAAAATCGGATTAAAACATAATATTTAAACAAATAACGAAACATTTTGATAAGAATAGACAAGGTGATGTGATTCCGGGTAAGAAACAAGATCGGACGTGCCCAGGAAACTCCTAAGGGATCAATAAAAAGCTTAAAACCTAGTCCTAGAAAATCCAGTCTAAGACCTTGGCCAAGAATACTACAACGTTCCGCTCGAAAACGCTGATTCATTCTTGAAGGGTTGTATCATCTACGACGAAGAAGATACTCACTCGCAAGTGATTAAATTAAGTCAAGTCGACTTAACCGAAAAATTTCACTCAAATAATAATAATGTTATGATTCTGAAAAGTGTTGGTGAATGCCTTTATATAGGCTACAAAGTAATAGGCTAGAATTATCCTAAGCAATGTGGGTGAATTAAACAAAATAAAAACCTAAGTAAACTAGCACAAAATGGCGCCATCTTGGTGGGCTATTTGTGACATCCAGGCCCACATGAGAATTATTAAATAAGTCTGATTCCAAAATAATATAAATCAGGTCCAATAATTGAAATAAATCATCCAAGCCCATCTTTGTTATCTTTCAGTCCCAATAGCATATATGGCGCATCTAATGAGCTGCTCTTCAGTCTTCTTGGGCTGCTCGTGATCCATATAAGTGTCCGACACCAAAGAATTCATAGTCTCTCGTATCCTCTTCTGTTGGAGCCTCGTCATCAGCTCATCTCTTATCACAAGATGATCCATGGGCTGCATAGGAGCTAACGGGTTTAGAATCTCATCAGGGATCGTATCACAAGGTGAACAACAACTAACATCCAATTTATGCGAATTTACAACCTAACAACGAATCTAACATAAATCTTACGAGAATCTAACCCAACCAAGATCAAAGACAAGAACTTACTATGAAGAGATTAGATCTTATCTTCAAAAGAGATTCTGAACTTAAAACAACTTCTACTACCCGGTATGCTTCGATTTCAGCACACTGATCTGCAACACGAAGCCAGTAAAGTCCACCCTGATGTTGACCCGGCCGTTTTCCCGGGAAAGCGCCCCATCCTTCTTTTGAAACTCTCAAAAAACGAAACACGAAATTGGTGAATTTTAGGGCTTCTTGGAGGTATTTTATTTGATTTTCCTAAGCCTAAGTCGGTTTTGATGTGTCTTGGAGGAAAAGAAAAACCTGATTAACCTTAAACTAATAGGAAAATAAAACATAATTAAAAAATCGATAAATATTCTTTAAAAAAATTACACAATAAATCAGGGTTTCATGATTTGCTACTTTCTAGCTTGGGTGGGTGTAAGGAATCTAATGACTAGTGTTATAGGTCGTTAGACAATCAGTCAAGAGTCATATAGGAAACTGAAGGCAGTTCTTCGTGCACCGAACATGTAGTTTACCGAATTAGTTGCACCACAAATGAGAATGCATATTACAAAAGAGAGGGTTTGGTTCACCAATCGTTTATTCAATATGTGTGAGTTTAAGATCATTCCATTATCTATATATATATATATATATATATATATATATATATATATATATATATTAACCTTGATTTTGTGAATCGAAGTTAGCCTTAGGTCAAAAAGGGTTATTGGTCATTGCACAAGAACTTATACCAGGGACGAACCCAGCTCATTAAGGGTAGGGTGCACGGCCCCCATTCAAATTTCCAGGCGAAGTTACTAATATACCCCTCTTATAATAATAACACTGTGTATGTATATTATTACAGACAATTTTTATAACAATTATTCTTTTTTTTTTTTGTCGAAACCGGATATTTTATTAATATTCAAACTGTACAAACTTTACAAATCAAATGAGAGGGAATTTACACTAACTAGAAGAACGAAACTCGAAAATCAAGGCCAAGCTAATCTAAGTTCACGGGCTCGGCGAACAGCTTCAGATATAAAGATCAACTTCAGATATAACAATTATTCATTTAGTTCAACTAGTTAGAAGCTTTGTTACTTATCTTAAGGTCATGGGTTCAAGACTTGTTTGTTGAGTTTTTTCCATCTTTTTTTGTGAATTTGGCCCCCACTGAAAAATGTTCCTGGATCCGTCACTGACTTATACTAAGGTGTTTTCCATTGTTGGTTGATATAGAGATTCTATTTATTATTGTAAGATCTGTATTCAAGATCACTATAATTTCTTTCGATCGGTTGTAGGACATGCAACCACCTATGCATGGTAAAGTAGGTTGAATAATATCATTTACATCGTGGACAATTTTCCAATCCATGCATAAAATGTTAAAAGTGATAAGAACTGAGAATTAAACGAACTAAACTCCAGAAAATAAGAAAGCTTAAACGAAGAAGATGAAATTCATCTTCCACAATTCAAAAGTAAAAAAGGCGAGAAAATGACATAGCTCTCATTTGATCGAATTCAGTGTTTATAACTTCAATTCTCTCTTCTAATTACATAATGAACTATCCAATTTTGGTATTTATACTAAGCTAGTCTAACTAATTCTGTTACAACCACTTTTGTCAACTTGGATGGCATGGGTGTTTGATGAAATGCTTGTGAGAGCAAACCATTATCTGATCTCTTTTTATCATCCGTCTTAACACCCCCCCTCAAGCTGGCAATGAATGGAAGACATGAACAACTTGCAAACCACCATCTGATCTCTTTATCATCAGTCTCCAAACAAGTTGTTCAGGGGTATGTCTGTAATAATATATATATATATATATATATATATATATATATATATATATATATATATATATATATATATATATATATATATATATATTAACCTTGATTTGGTGAATCGAAGTTAGCCTTAGGTCAAAAAGGGTTATTGGTCATTGCACAAAAACTTATACTAAGGTGTTTCCCGTTGTTTGTTGATATAGAGATTCTATTTATTATTGTAAGATCTCTATTCAATGTCAATATAAATCTATGCGATCTCTTGGGGCTTTTTTAGAGTGACTTTTGAAGGGGGCTCACACACTATACATCAAAGGCTTCTCCCTTCTGCAGAAGACTTATCATCTGTAGGCAGTATTATTGATCATTGTCGTGCTTTACTTCCTTGTTTTGTCTCAGCTTCTTTTTCCTTTGTTAAAAGAGAGGGAAACCCTGCTCATTTTTTAGCTAAGGAATGTCTCAAGTTATTTTTTTTTTTTTTTTGGTTGAAAGGGATCAATTTTATATATATCAAAAACAAGAAATATTCAACTTTACAAAGAGGAGACTACGCTCTACCATCTACATATGTACTTTGACTACTTTTTATTATACCAAGCTAAATGTAGTTCTCTTGCTTTTCTAACAACTTTGTCTACGAGAACAAAACACGGAGGGGGGTCTTCATTGGGATCAAAGACAGCTTTGTTGCGCCAAGACCAAATGTCACGTGCTGTTTCGCTAAAGATCAAACGCCATAAGTTTACATCAGATTCCCGGGAGAGGTTTGACGACAAGCATAAGTCTAGCCAAGTGGTGATTGAATCACATGATCTGAAAAGACTCCATTTATTTCCATCGATGATAAGCTTCCAAATGTTCCAGGCCCAATCACAGTCACGTAGGGCATGAAGAATCGTTTCACTATTGGATAAGCAAATAGGGCAGTGGTCATTTTGGGAGATATGCCGTCTGTGTAGGAAACTATGAGTGGGCAAACAACCATGTCGGACAAACCAAAGAAACATGCTACCACGTTGGGGACCTTTAATGTTCCAAATCGCTTTCCATCTTGTGCGCTCATCATTGTTTGGTTCTTCATTTGTCTGGATGGTATAAGCGCTCGAAACCGTGAATTTACCTGATGACTTAGCACTCCAATCAAGTTCCCCCCGGTCATTGATATGGAGTCCATATGTAAGAACCAGTGCCGCGCATATACTACGCCAGTGTAGGAGCGATTTGCTTTTGGCTTTCTGCCGGTCGCCATATTTTGCTTTAAGAATTTTCACCCACAACTGTCGTGATTTTGGAGTATTTGCCATCCAAGTTTGGCCAACAGGCGAGGTTTACTAACCTAAGCTTCCGGATCCCAAGACCGCCACTAAGTTTCGATCGATGATTACATCCCACGAGATAGTATGCATTTTGCGGGAATCTTGATCATGTCCCCAAAAGAAATCTCTCGCAAATACGCTCAATATTGTCCATGACGGAGAGAGGAGCTTCACATCTGCATAACATAATTTGCAATGGTGGAAAGTGAGGATTGTATTAGGATATGCCTAGCTGCCTTGGATGGAATACGAGCTTTCCAATTTTCGAGCTTAACTTTAACTCTACCAACCACATAGCCATAGGAGGCCTTTCCCACTCTACCATGATGTAATGGAACGCCCAAATATTTTTCTAGATTAGTGGTATGTTTCATGCCCAACTTTTCTGCAATATTTTGTGTCAAGGTGGGGCTGACATTCGGGGAGACAAAGAATTTTGATTTGGCGATGCTAATCTTCTGCCCGGAGATTTTACAGAAGTGCTGCAAGACTTTTTCTAAGATGATGGCTTGTTCAACCGAGGCCTCGGTGAACAGTAGGAGGTCATCAGCAAAAAATAAGTGCGAGAGGCAAATATTTGCACGTGGAAATTTTAGAGGTTTCCACTCTCCTGCTTGAACGGAAGCATCAATAAACTGGCTTAACACTTGCATACATAAGGCGAAGATGTAAGGTGCCAAAGGATCGCCTTGTCGAAGACCTCTTTGTGGGGTGAAATCCTCAAGAGCTTCTCCGTTCCAAAGAACAGATAGAGAGACTGAAGTAAGGCAGAACATAATGATTTTAATAAGATCATGCTTGAATCCAATCGTTTCCAGAACGTGTTGAACAAAATTCCACTTGGTTCTATCGTAGGCTTTCTCAAGATCGATTTTTACTACCATGAAACCTTTTCTCCCCTTCTTTTTTCGCATGGTGTGCAGAGCCTCTTGAGCGATGATGATATTGTCTGAAGCTTGTCTACCTGGAATAAACGCACATTGACAATCCGAGACAAGTTTAGAGACTACCAGTTTCAGGCGGTTGGCGACAACTTTTGTTATTAGCTTGACAATGACGTTTGACAATGTCTCAAGTTAGTTGGGTGTGTAGAATGAAGCTCTTCCCCTCCCTCCCAAGTTATTACGACTTGTACCTCTGACAATGTTTAAATAAATATTCTTTTTCCCCTCAAAAAAATATCACTATAATTCATTTTCAATAGACAGCCAACCACCTATCTATGGTAAAGTAGGTTGAATATTATCACTTAAATTGTGGACGGCGGCGGATGAGGGATCTCGGGTAAGGGAGGCAATAATTTTTTTCAAAGCAAATAAAAAATTTAAAGAGGGTAAGCGATATGTTTTTTACTTATATTAATGTAATTTTTCCGAATCAAGAAAGGGAAGTTGTCACCCTTGATTGTATGTAGCTCCGCTACTGTTCGTGAACAATCTTCCAAACCATACATAAACCGGACTTAAAGTGTGTAAAACTCACCACCATCTTGTAAGAGCGCCCGAATCTTAAGTTATCACAGAAAGTGAGGATTTTGAGGTGAAATGATGGATTAAACGATCGAACCACGGTTTAAATACGAGAATGAAAAATATACACACATGCCGCCACACACTGTGCGGTGTCTCCGCAGTGCCAAGACACCACACAATAAACTCCCGTCCAGAACGTAACATGTTATATGTAATTGTCAATTGTCATAGCAAGACATGTGAAAATATATTTTATTTATATATATTGCTTATAATTGAGGGGCTACAGCGAAAATGACAAGGCACAAAAAGTCCACCTTATATCAATCATCTGCTAACCCATGAAGGCAGCAATGCAAATTCTGCATTAAATTCCACATCTGCTAAATCCTACTGTAGAAGATGATGCCATCAAAATGTTTAAGTTTTCGTCTACATTATCGTCCCCGTGGCCCTGCAATCATTTCATCAAACTCCAAAAGCAGCCATCTTTTCTTTCCAGCTCCGTCTTCATTGAGCTATACAGCAAGAACACATGCTTTTGTTACATTCAGTCAACGAAAAAGATCGAATACAGTAGCCATGGCATCAAGTGATGGACCCATGTCCCAAATTAGTAGCCAGTTTGATGATGATCACGATATTGAGCCTGATTTTACGCTTTCTAATGATGATCTAAAGCCCACAACTTCCGATCAGCGAAGCTTCTCCGGTTTGGAAATGGCAAGTCTGTGGATTGGACTAGTCGTCGGTGTGCCGACTTATTACCTCGCCGGAAGTTTAGTTGATTTAGGAATGGCTTGGTGGCAAGGGATTGCTACTGTAGTAGCTGCCAATTTGATTTTACTTGTTCCATTGATCTTAACAGGGCATCCAGGTACTCATTACGGCATTTCATTTCCAGTTTTAGCTCGATCATCTTTCGGAATTCACGGTTCTCACATTCCGACAATTCTTCGAGCACTTGTCGGGTGTGGTTGGTATGGGATTGAAACATGGATAGGAGGTGAAACAATTTTCCTATTGTTGCCTAAAAGCATAAAAAACACATCAATTTCGCAGACTCTGCCATGGCTTGGTACTTCCATTCTTGAATTTGCTTGTTTCTTAACGTTTTGGGTTGCACAAATGGGTATTGTTTGGAGAGGAATTGATGGTATACGTGAATTAGAGAAGTATTCAGCTCCAATACTTATTGTTCTTACATTCTGCCTTCTTGCTTGGTCTTATGTTAAAGCTGGTGGCTTTAGTCATATGTTGTCTTTATCTTCAAGACTATCATATTCAGAATTCTGGGCTCTGTTCTTTCCTTCTTTAACAGCAAACATAAGTTTCTGGGCTCCTGTTGCATTAAACATTTGTGATTTCACTAGGTATGCCAAAAATCAAAAAGATCAGGTCATTGGCCAGATAGGATTACCCATTTTCATGGGTCTATTCACATTTGTTGGCTTAGCTGTAACCTCATCAACTAAAGAGATTTTCGGGTATGTGATTTCGAATCCGATACAACTTCTTGGTGAAATCGGTGGGGTATTCACTATAATTCTTGCTATTATAGGCATAAGTTTAGCCACACTCACTACCAACATTGCAGCAAATGTGGTAGCTCCTGCTAATGCTTTAGTCAATCTTAGCCCAAAAGTGTTCACTTTTAGGAGAGGTGCATTGTTAACTGCACTTTTGGGTATAGTTTGTCAGCCATGGAGGCTACTTAGTTCAAGTGAAAGCTTTGTTTACACTTGGTTAGTAGGATATTCTGCTTTGCTTGGACCTATTGGAGGCATCATTTTAGCTGATTATTATCTGATTAAGAAGAAAAAGTTGAGGATTAAGGAATTATACTCATTGAGTCCTAATGGGGTGTATTATTACAGTGGTGGATACAATCTGTCTGCTTTAGCTGCTTTGTTGTTAGGGATATTGCCGGTGATTCCGGGATTCTTGCAGAAGTTAGGGGTTTTGAGTTCAGTACCAGAAAGTTTGGTTCTTGTTTACAACAATGCATGGTTTTTCACTTTCTTTATATCTGGTTTACTTCATCTGATGTTTTCTTTGTTGAAAGGGAAACATAAGAATGATGAACTTGTTGACCCTCTTTTATCCCCCACAGCCTAGTAATGTAGCTTTTTATTTTTATTTTTATTGGGGTTAGATTTACACAGGCATTTTTTCAAACCAAAGTGATGCCTACATATATACATACATACCATTTTATTGAAGACTGTTGAAATTAAAGATTCATACAAGGATCTGGCTGTGAAGTGACATCAAAATAATGTGTTTTTTTGAAGGGGAAATTGTTACTGAAGGGGCTGAGTCAAAGTGTGATCTTTCAGTGGGGTGTATTTGTAAAATATATTCTATTTTCTTCCCTATGTTTTTGTATATAGTTCAGCTGTTTTATTGTTGTTCTCTCTCTGTACAATTTATTCATGTATATTAATAATAATACAAGTAATTTTGGTCTGTATTATCATTACCTATACATACAACTCTCATGAATACTTTGAACTATAGTTATTAGTGTTAGTTTACGAGTCAAGCCGAGCTGCATATCTCGTTTTTATATTTGAACTCGTTTCATATATATATAAATGAACATGAACATGTTCGTTAATTCAACAAACGAAAATCTATGTATAGGCTTGGTTCGTCAAACTAACCATATGCATGAGTTTGAGCACGAGATTGGCTCTTTTATGAAAGAAACAAACTAAACACGAACGAACCCTTTCATATGTTACCCTATGCGAGTTCCATGACCCCTCCCATCTCCCCAGCTTCCAAATTCACTTACTCGTACATTCAGGAACACCTGACTGGCGTCGTATTTGACTCGTTATAGACCATCAAGCTCTATACCACGCCGTTGTAGGCTATCTCCCCATTCCAAATTCACCTACTCGTACATTCGGGGACCACTTGACTGACGTCATCATTGACTCGTTATAGACCATCAAGCTCTATACCACGCCATGGTAGAGTCATCGACGATCAAACACAGTTGGCTAGTCCTTCTTCATGCTTCATCAAAACTCCAATGAACAAAAAAGTCTTAATTGTAACCAGAAATCAAGGAAAAATATAAAATAACAGAGGAAAAATATTAGACCTTTTCAAAAAAATAAATAAATTTATTAGACAAAGCATATTGTTCCCGGATATGTACAAAATTTGCTTCAGGGTTGAATGTTTCTCACACACTGCAGTTCAGTTCCCCCTCTTGGACAGCAATTGACATCTGTAAGAAACTTGACAAATGTTAATGCAAGTTTGTTTTCTCCGTTAACAAAATATAATTACTTCCAAAAAAAAAAAAAAAAAAATTTAAATAATTTTTGTTCATTAGTTATAAACAAAGTTTACACATGACATTTTTGATACCGGTCAAGAAATAATCTAGTAAAATGTGGTATAAGATGCTGAAACCTCTCCAACCAGTTGATTTTTCCCACAAGCTCTTGAACATCTGTAAAAAAAAAGCATTCGACCCGAGCCTTGTGCTCGTGGTTTTGAGGCAATGTATATATCGATATAATTTGTAATGACATTTGATGATATATACCGGTCAATGAGATATCAAGTCCTAGCAAAATGTGGTATAAGATGAACCGAAACCGGTCCAACCAGTTGATGTTTCCCACGAGCTCTTGAACATCTGTAAAAAACGTCCACATTCGACCCGAGCCCTGTGCTCGTGGTTTTGAGGCAATGTATATATAATGCATATATATATATACATCATTGTATTAAGAATCGCCAAATGTAAATACAAATATTAAATTTGTATTAAAACTTGCCTTCTCGGATCATAAAAAAGTAAACTAATTAATGAAATTAAAGGGAGCTTAATCAACGGCAAAACCAAGTCAAACGTGATGAATCTCTGACCAAGTCTATTGATAAATTTCTAATCCGGCAATTATCGGATTAAAAAACATTAATTTTATATAATTTTCTACCAATTAAATGCTAGGCACGACTTGGCAACAACATTGACAAAGTAAAAAAAAACCATAAAATGAGAAAATAAAGTTAATGAGACAATAAACACAGGAGTAAACAAGAAGTATTAAAACATTTGGTGCATTTTCATGCAAAATCTAGTAAACAAAATAATTATTATGCCACGTGTTCAAATCCCATATGCTGTGAGTTTTTATCCAACGTACATGATTGTACTCTCGGTTGGAAAAGGAAGTTTCGTTCAAGGTGTAGTTTTTTCTTTGAATTTTAATGAAATTAATAAAATCTTTGTTCTTTGACCAAGTTTTTTTTGACCTTGTAAAACACGGTTTTGTCTGTAAAAATGTAATGTGCATTTTATGGGTTGTTACCCATCTGTCACAAAACTTTATAAAATAAAAATAAAAAAAAAAGTCGATTAACTTTAACAACCAGAATAGTGTATATATTATCTATGTTTATTCAAACAAAAAAATTATCTATGAAATGAGCTGCATATGTAGGACAAATGCCTTGTATTGGCACCTAAAAAAATGGTCAACCATTTATTAATGGAAATTATTTTCTTTTACAACACATCGTTATAGAAAAATTATAGCAAATGACATGCAACATATTCTTATATTTTAACCTAATTTTACATGTATAGTGGAAGTGGAGTAATGTGATCTATGCCACAATTTTTTTTTTTAAATAATATAAAACGAGAAAATAGTTTTAGTTATCAAATTCGAAAAGAGAATGATGTTTGAACCATAGCTCTCACCATAAAATCCAATGAACTTTATGACTAGGTCAGATCAAACCTCTTATTCTATTTGATAATCCAACTGTTCTAAAATATAAGTCCGTTTAAACTGAAAAGTAATGACAATTAACCATTTTTAAATTGTGCTATAAAGTTTTACCATAAAGTTTGGTATGTGATAAAAGGAAAAGGTGATGTTAAAACCACGAACACCCATTGATTATGACGAACATATATTATGACCAGTGAGACTTACTTTATGATCAATGATAGAAAATTATGTTTTATCATTTGTTAGGACACAACTGATTGACAAGTTTTCCTTAAAAGAAAACGGGTTCTGCCACAATGACAACACATTTATACACCAAAGATCATGATAAATATTGGTGGATATGTGTATAATAGGGTGGGGTCACGTGACCCCACTCAGATCCATATTTTTTTTAATATTAGTTCGATGTAGTTTTGTTGTAAAAATATATATTTTTAGGTTATGGTGACCCTACTGGAATTTTTGGATAAAAAGTGCATTTTTACAGTCCCATGACCAATTGAAAAGAATCAGATCCGCTCCTGATGATGAACATCCATCATAATCAACGGTATATTGCGTCATTCGTTGCGCAACACACACGGTTATAGCATCCCTCTATGATAAAACAATGAAGAATGACATAAATTTCTTTCCTCAAGTTCACACCATTTTTAGCATCCTAATCTATGATGAATTTTTCAATCTTTTAAATTTCTTTACATGGAATCTATCTTGGCAATAATCCCTAAAACAATACATGGAATCTATCTTGGCAATAATCCAAGCCAATTTGTCCAAAACTCATTTCTCCACCACCCTCTATAAAAACACTAATATTTCATTGCATAATTATTCACTTTTGCCACTAAATCAATCAAGTTTTCCCTTCTGGTCTTTCAATTCATTACAGGTATGAAAATAGACTCCATTAATTGAAAACAGTCATCTCTCTCTCTCTCTCCTATAGATTTCTTTTCAATGTCCATTCCATATCTCTCTCTCCATGCATGTAGAATTTTCAAGAAGTATCTATAATCTTTCATTATACTGTGCATTTTTAAGATAAATTTTCGAAACGTGGCAATTGCAGGTAGAAACTTATAGATATATAAATGGCTCCGGCATTGTTAGCAAGATCCGAGGAAGATAGATATGAAATGCAGTACGAGAAAGGAGTGAAGCATTTGCATGAAAGTGGGATCAGAAATGTTCCTAAGAAATACGTTCTACCGGTTTCTGAACGGCCTAAACCGATGGCCGGAAAAGCATACAAGACCAGCCGGAATCTGAAACTTCCGGTCATAGACCTTGCCCAGTTGCAGGGCCCTAATAACAGGGATAAAGTATTGGCTTCTCTACAAATGGCCTGCGAGAATTATGGCTTCTTTCAGGTAATAATTTGTAATTTTTCAAATGGACTCGATCAACTTCATTACCTTAGCCAAAATTCTAGTTTCACATTAAAACGATCACGAAATATACAATAATACAATATTGATCGTGATGGAAGTCCATTTCAGCAGTGGCGGAGCTACATACGACCAAAACTTGATTCGAAAAATTAACTTTATTATATGTACAAAGCATATCGTTTGCCCCTCTCCAATTTTTTATCTGCCTTTAAAAAATTTATTGTCTCCCTTATCCGAGATCCTGCGTGTGCCCCTGCATTTCAGTATTGTTACTGCCATGCATTATTGCTTCCTCGTTTCTTATTCAGTGTCACCACTTAATAAAACTTATGAATAATTTGTTTGAATGTGTGGTTTGTGTGTAGCTTGTAAACCATGGGATTTCGAACGAGGTTATAAGCAATATGATCGACATAGCAAAGAGGTTTTTCGAACAGCCATTAGCAGAGAGAGAGAAATATATGTCAGCAGATATCGGAAATCCAGTTCGTTACGGAACCAGTTTCAATCAGACACAAGATGGTGTTCTTTGTTGGAGGGATTTTTTGAAGCTTGCTTGTCAACCTCTTGATGATGTCCTACCTCTTTGGCCTGCTTCTCCTATGGACTTTAGGTAACAAGACCCTTCCATATATATATATATATATATATATATATATATATATAAAACTCATGATTTTGCATATCACTTGTTGAATGTATAAAATATTAATTATCTGTCTTCCCAATAGAGGGCATAACAAAACATTTCAGTGTATATATTGTAGAGGCGATTTATTATGTTTGTTATGACAATAGCAATTTTGTTTGCGTATTTCAATAGCTTTATGAGTCTTCTTTTTTACGAGTCATGTTACTCTCACAACGAGTATTGTCACACGAGCACCACAACAAACAAATTAAAGAAAACGTAACAGTAACGTTACTATCATAACTACTTAATTTGACAAATGGAATGCCAACTTTTGATGTGAGTGAGACCGCTAACGGTGTAGCTAGCAATAAACCTCCCCTTTTCTTTGGGTGGGGGAATTTAGGGGATTTTTTTATTCGGGGAGAATCGAACCATGATTCTCATAAGGAAGTGCGCGCAATGACCTCGCAATAAACCTTTCTTTAAATGGTTGCCACATCATCTGAGTTCTGATCACCACACCAGGTTGTGTCAGAATGATTGTGACAGTAGCATTTACGTAGAACGTCAAATGTTAAGGCGGAAGTGCTACAAAGAATAGAGTAAAGAATAGAAAAATAGCAAACAACGCGAATCATGCAAAGTATGGCAAAACATCGCACTGGTAGCCTTAAGTGATATCTCAAATACGAGTGTTTTTAAACGTTATCAACAAAACGTCGTATTTTTAAAATTAAAAAAATACTGGTAGACCATTTTTCATATTTCAAGTGTCTGGTTACATCATTTATATTTTAGAGATCACTTAAAAATAGTACTTAAGGAATCCCGGCTCTTTGCTACGTCCAAAAGATGCAATGAGATGATTTACTATGCTTTGTATGTGTTTATGTCAGAATTTTCCAGCTATATATCCATGGACTGGTTCAAGTTAAATTAATATTGTAATATAAATAACAGGGAATCGGCGGCGACATATGCTAAAGAAACCAAATTCTTATTCGAAATGGTGGCGGATGCCATATTCGAGAGCCTAGGAATAACAAACCGATCGCCGGAAATAATGAAATTAAAAGACGACGACGAGAAATTCATGAAAGAAGTAAAAGATGGAAGCCAGTTAATGATACTCAACTGTTATCCACCATGTCCGGAACCAGATTTGACACTGGGGATGCCGCCTCATTCCGATTATGGATTCCTCACTTTTGTTCTTCAAGATGAAGTTGAAGGCTTGCAGATTCAACACCAAGGAAAATGGTTGACCATTGAACCTATTCCTGGCTCTTTTGTCGTCAATGTTGGTGACCACCTAGAGGTACATTTGCCTATCTAGATTTCCACGTGGAATATTGACCAAACGTACATTTGTGCTTAGAACGGGGAAATTTATACAGTTTGAATGCGTTCGGCCAATATTTCTATTGCACGTGGAAATTTTCCCGTTCTGAACATAAAACATGAAAATTTCCATCATTCCATGTGCTTCCCTGAAAAAAATATAAAGTCTGACGATCTGAGGTCTTTACATAGATCAGATTTCTTATTTTTTCTGATTAATCATGGTTTAACGATATATAATGTTTGAAAATATTGCAGATATTTAGCAATGGAAGATACAAGAGCGTGCTCCATAGAGTACTAGTGAACTCAATAAAGTCAAGAATATCAGTGGCATCTTTGCATAGTATTCCATATCAAGGTACAGTTCAACCTGCAGAAAATCTCATAAACGAGACGAATCCAAGACGTTATATGGATACTAATTTCAAGGATTTTCTCAACTATATCCAATCATGTGATTCTAAAGCCAAGAATTTCCTCGAGTCAAGAAAAATATTTTAATAAGAAAAAGTAGTTTAAGAAAAAGAATCAAGGAATTTTGTAGTAAGCTTATTACAGGAAATTGGTTTATTTATTATAGTGTCAAGGATTCTTGACATGCAATTGATTTCTAGTGATAGGATTATATTAGTAGATACTGATTCATTGCTTTGTTTGATTATAGCTATTAGTATATTTTTTGTAGTCAATAATTATTAATTGGCTACTTAATTAACTGATGATCTATCCAAAGAAAAAATTAACTCATGATTCATTGTTTTGTTTGATTATAATTATTAGTATTTTTTTTTAGTGATTTTTTATATAATCAATATATAGTTGTTAATTGGCTACTCAGCTGATGTAAGTTTTTCCTTCATGAATGTGAGTTTTCCGGCTATAACACTACTGGCTTGTTTGTTTCGTAGGAATGTAATGTAATAGAATGAATTTTCATTTCATACAATGTTTGTATATAATTATAAGGTAATAAAATGAAAGTGAAATTATATTTCAATGGAATGAAAAAGATCTATTTTCATTTCTTTTAAAAATAGATGGAATGAAATGAAAATCAACAAAACACGTGGGTGATAGGGTAAGAATGAGATGAGGTTGGTGTGTGGTGGGGTGAGATTGGATGAGTAGGGTTGTTGGGTAGGGTGGGTGGTGGTGCAAGGTAGGTAGGGTGGGATATGGTTATGTATCATAAGGCATGTGGTAAGATAGAGCAGGTTGGGTGGGGTAGGGTGGGTAATGTTAGGTATGTGGTAGGATGGGGTGTGTGGTAGGTAGGGCTGTAAATGAACGTCAGTATTCGATTCGATTCGCTGTATTCGGCTCGAAAAAAGCTCGATTCGAGTTCGATTCGAACCTTCAACGCCGAGCGAGCGTTAGGTATTTGATATTCGTCTATCGAGCCGAACCAGATCGAACACGGCTCGAACTATTGTATATTTAAAAAAAAACTATATATATAAGGTTCGAACATGTTCAACCGTTGAACATGTTCGAACATGTCGAACATGTTGAACTTTCGAACCCGAGCCGGCTAAACTAAGGTTCGATCCGCTCGAGCCGAGCCGAACCTTAGGTTCGAACCTTTCGAGCCGAACTCGGGGTCGCTTACACTCTCTAGTGGTAGGGTAAGGCAGTAGGGTGGAGTAGCGTATCGTAAGGCGTGTGGTAAAGTAGGGTAGGTGGTAAAGTAAGATGGGTTGTAGGGTAGAACGGGTGGTGAATTAAGGTAGGTAGGGTCGGGTAGGGTTATGTATCGTTAGAAATATGGTAAGGTAGGGCTTGTGGCATAAGTTGAGCGGGTAAAGTGGGGTAAGGTATTGTGTGTGGAGAGGCAGGGTGCACCGGGTAAGATGGGGTGAAATTGTCTGGTCGGGTAAGGTAATGTGGGTGATGGGGTAAAACTACCCCAAGCACTCCACCCACCCCATCCAACCTTTTACACCTTACCCTACCCCACCTTACAACCTCGCCCTTGCGTATCCTACCCACCACCCACCTTATCTCTCACCACCCATTATCACTCGGTGTTTTATCGATTATGAAATTTGTTCATTTCATTTTGTCACTTTCTAAAATCAAGAACGAAATAAGCAAATTTCATTCAAATTTTTGGATTATTTTATTCCATTACATTCCATTTATGAGAAATAAACGTGCCTACGAATTTGACACTTTTCGATACTGAATGACTACAATGTATTTCTGTGTTTTGAATTTATCTTTGTCATCCTTAACAAGAGTCACGTTGATGTTCTTGCATCATACCGATTTTTTCAGATGTCCCTGAAAGGAGAAAGTATTTCTTTTTTATGTATGATTACCTTGGTCAGGTATACTTTTTAACATTATTGTTAAAAAAAAAATATGAATAGGTGAAGAGCATAGGAAAACAAATCTGGAGCTATTTATCAAAATAGGCTAATATTTCATGTGTGAATGTTCAATAAATGGAGGACATTAAGATCAATGACTTCTATCGGCGATTGTTGTCACCATACGGTTTTTCAAGTATGCATCATACATACATAAAGGTTAGAATACATATCTCATGATTCAATAGCAATTGTTACAAATCACTATTTTTTCTGTTTTTGAGGAATCAAGAAATACTATTAAGCAATGTCCGTTAAAAGGGCGGAAGTAACATCGTCAGGAAGGTCAGTGTCCCAAGAAACAACGCCTAAAATAAAAGACCTTGCCTAGCTAGCAAACGAGTTGAGACATTTCTCGTACGCTTAAATCATGCATGTAACGCCCCCAATCCTCGGATCTGGTAGAGCTACGTAAGCCATAAAGGATCCGGTTAACTGCTTAGACCGTCGTCCTCGCTTGGTCTAAAAGGACTGACCCGGGTTGACAAGACATTTATGTCTCACGCTTATATAGGGATGAATATTCTTCTACTTTAACTATATGGGACATTACACTGCACCAAACATCCAAGTGGAGTATAATCTTCCTTAATTTGAGTTAGCCGTTGCACGCACGCCAAACAATCACTATCCACGACCAAGTTGTTAGGAAATCTACATGGGAACGCAGCGAAATTCAAAATTTTGATTTCCTATTACCCAAGATCGACTTCGTTTAAGCAATAAACAAATAAGCTAAAGACGGTGGTTACATTGCTTGATCTAAAAGATCGACGCTTTGACCGTCTAAGGAGAGTAGTGGTGCATGGAGCCGCCCAAGTGTTCGGCCTCTACCGCTAGTCCACACGAACAACCCACCGGAATCCATCATTGGATTGCTACTAGAAAAATCTGGTTGCTAGACCGACTTTTTTTCTCTCTCAAAATCTCTCCTAAGAAGCTCTCTATTTTTTCAAAAAAACTATTAGCTCTTGGAATTATGATGTACTGTACAAAAGAGCTAGCCAACCCCTCCTTTAAATAGAGTGTGCTGCGCCCCTAGTGATTCCCAATCTGATTGGGATTATCCTCCTAGTAGATTGGGGAGAAAGAAAACATTTTCCTAA
Organism: Gentiana macrophylla; assembly: GCA_026214975.1. Classification (NCBI taxonomy): domain Eukaryota; kingdom Viridiplantae; phylum Streptophyta; class Magnoliopsida; order Gentianales; family Gentianaceae; genus Gentiana; species Gentiana macrophylla. The sequence continues at coordinate 7,609,211 of CM047807.1, read as the reverse complement.
TAAAATAAGGAAAATATATTTGATTGATTTATCTCATTAATATTCAATATCTTATATTAAATATTTCCAATATATTGTCAATATCTTATATTGATTATATTTATCTTATTACTATAAATTAATTTACTGAGATGTATATATATCATATATATATTACATATATATATATATATATATATATATATATATATATATATATATATATATATATATATATATATATATATATATATATATATATATATATATTGGAAACAAATGTGCACAAGCACAATCTAAGTGCAAGTCACCCATGTGACTATATATATTTATATATTAATATCTTATATTAATATATGGTAATCACATTAATTAAATTGCATAATCCAAGTTTATCTTTATACACAATAATATATGCGCCCCTATAGCCAATATTTTGGCATCCGGACATTCTTTAATTAATAAATATAATTAATATCTTGTATTTCATTTATTCATAATAAATAAATACTACCATATTAATTTACCACTATAACCTTTATAGCATGAGATAAACTTTCCTTATTTAGTTATCATCTATAACCACGTTTTAATCCGGCTAGATGTTCATATGTGTGTGACCCGATAGGCTTCCGAATATGTTGGCATTAGAAACAAAGTGCAATGTACGAAAATGCCCTTCATGCCTAACGAACACGGGATAGCGTCTAGCAACGCACTGTGACCCCCAATCAGCGGAAGAGTCAAATGCTAGGACTACTACATTTCATGTGAAACAGTTATCGTGTAAATTACAATCCTATCGCTGTAATAATATCCATATGGTCGTACGTCGAGTGTCAAACATTAACGACCGTATCTTATAATCTGGATATCATTCTCTCTCGAAGTAACTCATTTACTTCCACTTTGCAAAGATTCACGAGAGTAAGACATTCCTTATAAGAAGGTCATTTCGGATATTCACCCTACTGATAGTTTGTGTTTAGAGTTAAAGTATGACATACTGTGAATATCTGAAGGTTTGAATGTGATAGGAGGGATATAATTTAAGGTTTGTATACCAATCTAAGATGAATAATATGAATTATGTATTTAAGTGTCGGAAGTAGCTGCCGATGATTTGAGTGCGGTAGGGCATTATCACGAAATGTCCTATACCACTATGAGGTTAATAGCTCCTGACTGCCTGATGATAGTAGTCCAGCTAGGGTGTTATCCCGAAACATCCTATTGCTGGGAATGAGGGCATATATGCTATATATGTGGAATTGATTGAACTTTAAGAAAATTTAGTGAATGGTAATGTGAAAAGATGGTTGGAAACCGTAGTTATCTTCTAACTATCCCCAGTATAAACTGAAAGATATGTTGTAGGGATTATCCTCTGAGTATGTCAGAAAGGTCTTAAATACCCTCTATCATTCTTTTCGAATATGTATGTTTTGTGAGGTGCATGTTATAATCATTTTTATATTTCTATTTTAAATGGGATGTTGGCTAGTTTTGCTTGAATCAATTTCAAGTGTGGATTTAGCAGAAATTTGTTATGGCTATGCACAGACACTTGGGTGAACCTCTAAGCTACTTGAATATGTTTTATATTTGCGTAAGTGTTTATTTGTCTAGAGTGATGATTATGTTTTGTCTTGCTCGGGACGAGCAAGGTTTAAGTGTGGGGGAGTTGTTAAGGGTGATTTTATACGTTTTATAAGGATATATTTTATATCAATATTCCCCATATATGGATGTTTTTCGTAGAATTCGAGCTTATAATCGATTAATTGAGTAAATGGTGTTTTTAATAGGTTAATTGCAAAATGTAACGATTTATGTGCTTAAATTGTGATTTTATGTTATTTTGGGATTGTGTTACGCTTTGGTATATTTTCCTATATTGTAGATACATATTTTGGCATGCAAGAGGATTAAATGATGAGGTTTTGCATGGAAGAGAAGTGAAATGGAAGGAAGATGGAGATAAAGCTTGGAATGAAGCTTTCAAGCAGCTGAACTTCCGATGCAGTTCTTGATATGATATACACTGATTTGACTCTCGACCTCAAGAGAAGATTTGTAGGGCTTGAAGAGAGGATTCTACAGGATTTTGAATCACTTCATTCCGACTTACGAGGCCCGAGATATGAGCGTTACAAGTTTGGATGCTGTTGCTGAAACTACTGGAAAATCCCGAAAACGACTCGTAATACGACGGGCTAATCAAAAAGGCGTTTTCTGAAGAAGAGTCCTTAATGAAAGTTGTAGAGTTTTCCGAGAGCTTAATTATGACATTCGGATCATAATTTTTGGAGGTCTACAACTCAAGATATGAATTTTAGAAGTTGTAGCCTTTTAAACGTGCGTTTGCCATGCAAGAATTTTAGTACAGAGTCTTCAGACTGCAGCTGAACGAACGTCCAGCCACCGAATTTGAGCAACCGACTTACGCATAAACCAACATAACCGACCTACTCTTCTATTTAAACACAATGCCTCAACCCTAATTGATACAACACACGCAGCAGCCTTTTCGAACCTACGAGAGAGCATGGAAGAGCCGGCCGCCAAGCTCCTTGCTTGGTCGGCCGGTGGTTAGATTAGGTGTTCGTTTCTTTTCGCTTTCTTCTTTTATCTTCTTGTTGCCGCCATGAGACAGCCATGGATGAGCCTTGAAGCTCCCTTTTCCATTTGCAATTTTAATTTCTTTCGATGGATGTTTTGTAAGGTTTTATTTAAATTGTTCCTTTCCTATGTTTAATTGTATCGTGCAATTATATATCGGAAGATGATTGTGTGATTTGATGCTACCGTATGACGGAAGTCGGTGTAGTTTAGATCACCGTAGGAAAGTTTAGATCTTTAATCTATACATAACGGAAGTTCGTAGGTTAAATATCTAGGTTTACGAGAGAACCACAATTTAATTAATTCGATGGAAGATTATCTTAGATTGGAATTGAGGGATATCACCGTTACCGGAAAGATAGGATTTTTCATGTGTTTAATTCATTATGTTGTTCTTGTTCTCTTCCATGTTTTTATGCTTTATGTTAATCGAATTTAGATAACGGAAGTTAATAGATTCGTTAGATTGCCGTGAGAGAGATTAACAATTATTATTCCAACAAACGGAAGTTGAGGGATAATGTTGTTAGATTAGGATTTCATCCATATCTTTGATTTGTATCGATATTAGTAAAGACCGAGAGGTAAACTAATAAATGGCGTGATAAATCGGAAGAGGAAACGCTTCTTTAGATAAGATAACAATCCAAGATAACTTGTGAATAAATGTTTGTCTGTCTTATTTCTTTCGGTGGGGTGATGGTTGTTGGAAATTGGTTGATCTTGGTTTGTTCATGTTTGTTCAATGATAGTTAGTTTTATTGCTTTCATAGATATAGTTTTATTTTCTCGCTTGTTCGCAATTATCTTTCCTGGCTTTGGGTGACAATCCTCTCTCTGTCGATTACTTTTCTGTTTTAGTTTAGGTTTAAGTTTAGTTAATAAAGAAGAATTAATTAGATTAGATTCAACATCCCTTTTCCCACGAGGATCGATACCGCACTTATCCAACTTTACTAGCAACTACCCGGTATTCGGCCGGTTAGGAGGTAGTTTTGCATGGTAGTATAGGTTTTATAAATTTTCTTTTGTTTTAATGATGCAAAATCTCCCCAACACACATTGGGTATATCCTTCTTTTGACTAAATCAAACTCCTTTGATTATCAAACAAAGAAATCTTCTAGAGAAACTTGTTTGAGTCCATAAATGGATCTCGTGGGCTTACATATCATGTCATCGTCTATGAACATCGAGCTTTCTGCCCAACGTCTTCAACACTATCATATAGCCATGATACAAAGTTACAACAAGCATAGTCTGAATAGAAGTGGGCTCAGCCTTACAGGGACATTCCCTCTAGGTAAGACAGACTAGGTTCTTAACCTAGTTGTCACTGATGGAATCTAATTCAGATATTATGGCTCATGGCCATATCTCTCAATCTTGCCTTTCAAACATTCCTTCATGAGTCGTGAGATATTCATTCTTCAAGATGAACATACCAGCAGCCTTTTCAGGCTTGAGGTTATCCACAGACTTACAGAACTTTTGTGTCCACTGAGCAGTGTTCTACACCTCATCGCTATGTGGCGTCTGCTCACGTTCCTATGGTTGAATATATCTTTGTGGTTCTCAAACTCTTTTGAGATCTGATTCACTCCCACTGTTTCTTTTGGAAGAAACACTTCCTTTAGAAGACAGCATGTTTGAAGACAAACATTTTGCTCCGCGGACAAGTAAATAATATCCAGCGTGCTAGCTAAGACATTCCACAAAGTTGCATATGTCGTACTAAGCTCCAAGCCTTTCTGACTCTGCCTATGACAACTTCAAATCATCGGTTAAGATATATTTGACATTATCCTCTTCTATATCTAATATGGAATTTTATTCAACCTTTATTCTTCGAAACTCGGTTAAGTATAGGGCACTATCCCGAAACGGGTAAGGGATACTTCGTATGGCTTGCGCCACACCTTTATCATATAAAGTGTTGTTTCCATTATGGGAACACAATCTAATTGCGTATCCCAAATATGGTATCCTTCAAGGGAGAATCTGATTCTATTTCAGACATCTTCTGAAACACCCTACAGATATTAATAGCTTCAATCCAATTGAAGATTAATTCCTAAGCAGTTTATCAACCTTATATTCGTACTAGCTCAAACTTTTCGGGCTTTCCGAATTATGCACTTCAATGAGTATACTTGACTACTTCTAAAAATAGTCATAGAGATTAATAAACAATTATTTGTGGCATTAATTGTCACAAGCCAACAAACATCGGTATGTTTAGGCTTTGGAAAACTTTCTAGATTTTATAACTTTTTCAAAAAAATGTATTTTAGTCATCTTTAGATAAGATACGTATTACCCACGTGATTCATAATCACATGGTTTAGACGTCATCAGAATGACATCTGATCACACGATTCCCCTCCATAGAGACTATGTCTAGAACGACCATCAATATCAAGGATAACAACCATTCAAATATTTAGTTGAGATTTCATCACATATATCAACTATATAGTGACAACAATCTAGTATGTTAGATTCAGTGATCTTTCAACTTTATCGGAATAACATTTATTCTTTACAATTGAATATGTCTACTAAATCCTAACAAGCAACTGAAAACATGTTCTTCTTGGAATAGTGTCCTAAACCCAATCGGGTTGGACCGGATCCGACCGGGTCGGATCATTTCTACTATTTCTTTATGTTTATACATATATTAAATGGCTTTTCTGTTGTCATATACTTGTTCTTTTAAAGAACCAATTATGAATTGTTATATGATAACGTCCTTAGTATTAAACTGTGATAGAGAAACCATGATAGACAATTATGGTTGATAAGATCTCTAATCACTTTAATAATTTTGATACTTAAATGTCTCTAGGCTGATGTACTATTAAACAAGGCATTGATAGTACGAACATGCTAGCACGTAGATGTCTTCTGTCTTTAAGGGAGGGGATAGATCTCGTCTATCGAAGTGTAGAGACACTTGGACTGTACATGGACGTGTATTAGAGAATGCGTACGTTAGACTGACCCACTTACACGGTTAAGTGTCACACTATGTGACGGTTGTGTAATTATCCTTAGGACCGGAGTCTACATGGCATCACGGTGTGGATTGTCATGCTTTGACACTATTGAGGTTTCCCCTAGCCATGGGACGATCATGCGGTAGTGATTGGGTGTGATACTGAAGCATGCGGAGTATACGTGTTTGGTCGTCTGGAAATCGCGTACCCTATCAGTATTGGTGAATATCCGAAAGAGCTTTCTTATAAGGAATGTCTTACTCTCGTGAATCTTTGCAAAGTGGAAGTAAATGAGTTACTTCGAGAAAGCATGATATCCATTAAGATACGGTCGTTAATGTTTGACACTCGATGTTCGACCGTATGGATATTATTACAGCGATAGGATTCTATTTACACGGTAACTGTTTCACATGAAAGGTAGTAGTCATTGCATTTGACTCTTCCGATGATTAGGGGTCACGGTGTGTTGCTAGACTCTATCCCGTGATCGTTAGGCTTGAAGGGCATTTTCGTAAATTGCACTTTGTGTCTACGCCCAACATATTCGGAAGCCTATCGGGTCACACACATATGAACATCTAGCCGGATTAAAATGTGGTTATAGTTGATAACCAAATAAGGAAAATTTATCTCGAGACTATAAAGGTTATAGTGGTAAATTAATATAGTAGTATTTATTTATTATGAATAAATTAAATACAAGATATTAATTATGTTGATTAATTAAATATACACATAATGTATGTGTGTCGAAATTATGGTGTATATTGATACACATGGATTTTGCAAATTAATTAATCATAGTATTATATTAATTAAAGAAAATCTCAATTCCCAAATTCGTTGGAATTTGGGGCGCCACTTTATTTTATATAGGATACATTTGAGTTGTGCAATTTAATTAATAAGATTACCATAATATTAATATTAGATTTTAATTGATTTTAGAAAAATAGATTTATGGTAATAAGATAAAGATATATTCAATATAAGATATTGTGTATACATATCTTGGAAATATATTTAATATAAGATATTGAATATTAATAAGATAAATCAATCTAATATATTTTTCTTATTTTACTAGTAAAAGGTTTTCTTTCTCTCCACCCTACTCAAAGATTTGTTCCCCAAGGATTTTGGAGGACATATGGGGCGCCACCTCTATTATAAATATGAGGGGTTGGCTAGCTCTTTTGTACATCATAATTCCAAGAGTTTAGAATTATTGTGAAAAATAGATAGCCTCTTAGGAGAGTTTTGAGAGAGAAAAAATGCCGGTCTAGCAACCGGGTTTTTCTAGTAGCAAAACAATGGTGGATTCCGGCTGGTTGTTCGTGTGGACTAGCGGTAGAGGAGGCCGAACGCTTGAACGGTTCCGTGCATCGCTACTCTCCTTAGACGGTCAAAGCGTCGATCTTTTAGATCAACCAAGGTAACCACCGTCTACTAGTTTATTTGTTTATTGCTTAAACAAAGTCAATCCTGGTCAAAGGAAATAAATTTTTAAATTCCGCTGCGTTCCCGCGTAGATTTTCTAACTGTGGTATCAGAGACAGACAGGTTCGAGTTTAAGCAATAAGCATTAGTAATTTGCGTAGTAATTAAATCTAAATACATGATTTAAATTCACGAAGCGGAAAACAAAAAAACAAAAAAAAGTTCTACCTTTGATTGTCGAAAGTTACCGGCGGCCAAGTTTGGTAATTATTACCAAAGTTGTAATTTTGAATTGTTGCTGTCATAGATAATGGATACGGCAAAAGCAATGTACATGGTACTGTGCGTAATAAAGGGGTTGACCCTTATTGGACATATGTATGATGTTGACCGGTCTTTTGTTTTAAGTATTGTGATTATTTATTGTACATGGAAAATATCTATTTTGTTTAGTTAATGTCATGCAGTTAACTAATGGTTCAAATAGTTTGGATTATTGGGATGCACATGATATTAAAAATAGTGGTCTTTTTAAATTTTGTTTGGAATAGACCCAGGTCTTTATTCAAAATATTTGATTTTGGAAAAAACCAGAAATTTAGTGCGCCCTTTTCAAAATTTTGAATTTGAGAAAAGCGAAGGAGATCGCCATTTGGTTTAGAAACCAAAGCGATCCTTTGACAGGAATCAAAATGAAAGAAACAGAAGAGACCTAATTTTAATTTTGATTTATTTTTGGAATAGTTCTAATTAATTAAAATTAAAATTAAAATTAAAATTGAAATCGGTTTAAAATTAATCGTTAATTTTATTTCGATTAAAATCATTTAATTAATTAAATTTTAATTAGTTAATTGATTGGATAAATTATTTAATAGATTAAACGTTAATTGATTAATTAAGACGCAAATAGTTAAGTTTTTAATTTTATCTTTTTCATAAGGTGTTATTGTATGGATTAGATATAGTAGATATAATATGATTATATGGACTCCAATAGATCATGGGCTCGACCAGTAGGATAGATGTGAATGATTTATTTTTCTGTTGGTTTTAAAATTGTCCTAGGTCGTTATGAAGAACATGACCTAGTTTATTTTCTGCATTTATCCCATTCCCGTTAGCTCCCCCCGTGTGTGGCGAGTGTATTTATTTTATTAGATAGAATTAAATGTAACAGGAATGTAACAGAAGATGGTGACCAAAGAAAGAAGAATAAAGATCCCATTGGAGATGGCACATTAAAAATCCTATTGGCGGTTGCAGCTACCCTTAGATTGTGACCCGCGGTTTTGTCAGTTTGTATTCGAAACCGCACCTAGGAAAAGTCCATGATCATACCGGTTACTTTACGCATTTATTTATTTTGTGCTTGGATTTATTTTATATGATACGATAGATGCATGACTAGGCACGATCTAGATAAATGTGTAGGATGTATGTCTATAGAGATAGATATATTATTGATGAGACCGTAATTAAAATTAATTAAGTGAATTAATTTACATAAATACTTTCACCTCAAAAGAATCAAGTTGAAATTGTCTCCCCATATTATAATGATGGTGAAGAGCCCTTGTTCGGATCCAACTCATCAGCCAAAGCAGGGGGTTGACCTACCTCGGGTATATCGTCATTATCAAGATATGATCGTAAGAGATCTCACGAATATTGGGGTTATGACTTGACTAAGAATTCTCTCGGCCACCAGCCAAAGCGGGGTCGTTTGGATTTTAGAGGCAAGGTTTTGACTATTTCATAAGATGAAAATTGTCAAAGAGTTGACTAGTCAAACAACAAGAGTCGTAGAAGATACAATTGACAAAGAGTTGTATACCTATTAGGCTATTTTCGGCCCACCAGCCAAAGCGGGGGTCGCGGTAGTTTAGTGTGATCTTGTCCACTAAATAAATTAATAATTCTTGAAAGTCAATTGGAAGTAGTTGACTAGTGGGAGCAAAATCATAAACCAAAATACCATTTTTGATTTTGCGTGTACAAACAACAACACTCTTTTATTTTCATTTTTTATGTTGTAGTTTTAGCAAGCTTTATATTTATGTTTTATTCTCGATTAGTAAAACCAAATTATAACTGTTACCTTTTGAGAAACGTTCTCGAATATGGTTAAGTAATTTTAATCCTTTTTAAATAAGCGATGACACGAGCAACCCCGTTATAGTAGTTAGAGACAAGCAGACTACATAATTGATGCAGTGCTCCAAGACATTAATTATTAATGAAAGCGGAAGCTTATTATTGAATCATTTGAAATAAGTTTCAATGAATTAATCATATATTGGATACGATCCAAGATGATCATTCAGTCATACGATGACAATTAATTCAAACGTTGGATAAGAATGATCACATCTAATTTGGAAAGGTTGTTTTCAAAATTGTAAGATTTAAGTATCGACTTAATTCTATCATTGCTTAAAGGTTGATTAAAAAGTCAATGTTTTGAATACGATTCAAAAGGTTAAATAAACTATTTAATAAACTTTAGATTTTCTTTTTGAAAGGAAATTAAAGACATGTCTTTTGTGATCTTTCTTAATTCTTATTAAGACTACACTAAGAAACATTTACAAGTGCTTAAAGGATTGAAAAAAAGTTAGGGCGTGTTCTTAAATAGAGAACTTATGAAGTTTCTATTCTACGCAAGTGAGTTGAGATAAATCTATCTAAGTTCAAGTCGACTCTAATACATATGATATCTTACGAGTGTGATTAAATTAGAAAGATTAAATACAGATATGGAAGGTGAAACAAACGTTGTAACACTTACCATATTCTGGATCTAGTAAACTGATAAAGGAACTAAATAAAAGTTATCATGTTCCGGTTCTTATGAAGAACATACTTTCAGTTATTCGTTAGGATTTAGTTGACACATTCAATTGTAAAGAATAAATGTTATTCCGATAAAGTTGAAAAGTCACTGAATCTAACATACTAGATTAATGTCGCTCAGCTAAATATTTGTACGGCTGTTATTCTTGATATTTGTGGTTGTTCCAGTTGTCGACTATCTGGAAGAGAAACGTATAATCAATTGTCATTAAGATGATGTCTGAACCATGTGATTATGAATCATGTGGGTGATACGTATCTTATCTAAATATTACTAAAATACCCTTTTATGAAAAATGTTATAAAATCTAGAAAAATTGTCTAAAGCCTAAGCATGCCGATGTTTGTTGGCTTATGACAATTAATGCCGCAAGTAATAGTTTATTTCTCTCTATGACTATTTTTAGAATTAGTCAAGTGTACTCAGTGAAGTGCATATTTCGGAAAGCCCGAAAAGTTCGAGCTATCACGAATATGAGATTGATGAACTACTTAGGAATTAATCTTCAATTGGATTGAAGTAATTAATACCTGAAGAGTGTTTCAGAAGGTCTGAAAAGGAATAAGATTCCCCTTGAAGGATACCACTTTTGGATATGCAATCAGATTGTGCTTCTAAAATGGAAACTACACTTTATATGATAAATGTGTGACGTAAGCCATGCAAAGTATCCCTTACGTGTTTCGGGATAGCGCCCCTATACAATTGTTAAGGGTGATTTTATACGTTTTATAAGGATATATTTTGTAACGATTCTCTCCATATTCGTATGTTTCTCATAGAAATCGAGCTTTATATTGAAAATTTGAGCAAATGAGTTTTAGAAGTATTAAAGTGCAAAATCGAGCTAATTATGTGATTTTATTGTATAAATATCTTTAGATGTAAGATGTTACATTTTGCATGTTTTTATCGTGATGTAGGTACGCTTGCATGAGGTGAAAGGAGCTTAAAAGATGTTCAAGTGATGATTTGTATGGAAGGAAAGAGATAGAGATGAAGTTGGAATGAAGATGAAGATGAATTTGGAAGAAAAAGGGACTGAACTAGTGTCCAGAGTGGACTGGCGTCCAGGCGAAGAAATCAGAACAGAGAGTTTGGACGTTGTATGAACGAGCGTCTGCCCTAGCGTCCAGAGCAGCTGGACTGGCGTCCAGAATGAATGGACGGGCGTCCAACACCGACATAGCAGCAGCCGACCTAGTTTTCTATAAATAGCAGCGCATTCTCAACCCTAAACACATCATATTTCGATTGCGACCACGTAAAACCCTAAATTACGAAGCGAGGCGAGGCTCGGTCGGCAGAGCCTTGTGCTCTGTCGACCGAGGGTTAGATTAGTTTTTTTTTATTTTATTTCTTTCTTCTTGTTCGATCTTGATGATGGCTTGAAGTTGTGCGACCTTGAGCAAGCATGAGAAACTTTTTAGCAGCGTTTTGTTTCTTCCTTTGGATATTTTGTGAGTTTAATTTAAAGCTTGTTTCTTTCCTTTGATTATTTGTTATGCAACGTATATCGAGAGATTGTTGTTATTGATGTTTACCGTATGACGAGAGTCGGTGTAAACCTTAGATCACCATAGGAAAGAATAGATCTTTTTAACCTATAAGTAACGAGAGTTGATTAGGTTGAATATCTAGATTGTTAGATCTAATAAATCTTGCACCTCGGTTTGAAAACGTTAATCTTTTAGATCGAGAGATAAAAGATTGATAGGCGAATTATCTACGAGAGTAGGAATTCATACTTTTGAAAGGTGAATCACATCTTCGATTAAATCATCACAAGATAACTTTAAAGAGGGAATTAAGGGTTGCGGGATGGTGGATCATGGTTTGTTCTATGTTGATTTGCTTCAGTCATTATCATGTTCGTTAGTTTTATTGTTTTCCTAGTTATAGTTTTATTTACTTTTGCTCGTAACGATGTTTTCCTGGCTTTGGACTGACAATCCTCTGTCCAGTTTATTTTATCGTTTTTAGTTTCGTTTTAGTAGTAACAACCTTAGGAAAATTAATGAACTAGATACCCCGATTCCCTGTGATCGACTCCGGTATTAATCGCTATACTACGATCCCTACACTTGGGGAATACCGGATTTATAAATATTTATTACTTGTTGTTTTGTTAGATAAAATCCGTGACTAGTTTTTGGCGCCGTTGTCGGGGAATCGGTACGGTCGTCTAGTTTCTTATTAATTTTTTTCTAAAGTTGTTCTGTTTTGTTTTTCGTAGGTAGTTTGTGTTATCTAGTGATTATTAATTTTTCATAGGTTTGTGTTTAGGTTCCAATTAGGGTTTTGTTTAGTTTTCGTGTTTTGTTTGGACCTGTTTTCGTGTTTAGCAGCGTTTATGTGCTTCAGTTTGAACGTAAACGGGCGTCCTGTGTAAATTGGACACCCGTCCGTCCAAATCTAATCGTCTCTGTTTGTGTTTTGCCCAGAGCACGGAAAGCGCCCGAAGAAACGGGCGCCCGTCATGTTCTTTCTCCAGGCAGACGTCCGTCCAGTAACTTGGACGCCCGTCTGGCCTGTCTGTCACCATTATTTATTTATTTATTTATTTTTGTTTTAGGTAGATATCTTGGTTTGTCTTTCTTTTGCTTATTAAATAAATGTACTAGGGTTTCTGTTTTTGGTAGGTAGGTTTCGTAGGTAGGGTTCTGAGGTTGAATCATCTGACTCCACGTTTTTCACGGTCAAATTTTTGGATAAAAGGGATCGTTTTAGCACTCGTTAGTATTTTGGCCGTAACTTTTGGCTCGAGTGTCCGTTTGGCGCGCAAGACCCCAATTCGGAAAGCTCGTTCCGACACCGATGACGTGTTTGAGGTCAAAATCCACTGTTTTCCCTTCCATTTTGGGCTCAGAAGATTTCAACACGTTTTTCTCCTTTTTTTTTCGTTTTCTGTTTTTCTGTTTTAAATTTTTCGGAGGTAGGTTTCTGTCTAGGTTTTCCGTATCTTTTTCTGTTTCTGTTTCTTTATTTCTTTCAATAAAGAGTGCCGTTAAATAAATTGAGGTTTTTTTTTTTTATTTTGCCGTGTTTCGATAACCATTGGGTTAAGAATGTGCAAAACCTTTTTTTTACTCAATTTATGAAACGTGAATTTAGGTTTCATAGTTTTGTTTTCGTTTTTAATAAACACTAGGGTTTCTGTTTTAATGATATGATATTAGGTTATGATTTTAGGGTTGCTGCCGTTTTCTGGTATCAATCGAGTCTCATGCTTTTTTTCACGAGTCGACGGGCGTCCATAGTAAGTGAACGCCCGTCCGTCCAACTTGCACCAACTCTGTTATGTCTTAAGAGAACCAAACGAGCGTTTGTCCTTTCCAAACGCCCGTCCAGTTCATCATTAACAGGAGGACGAGCGTCTGTATGCCTGAACGTCCGTCCGCCCTGAATATGCTTTAAACATCCGTCTGGATTTTACGAGCGGCCGCCGATCATGCCGCTTTTTTGAATAGATTTTATCTTGATACATGCTTTATTTGACGTGGATACTTCCATATGAGCTTCTGTGGCTAGTTATTTTTACGTAGATGTTCTGAACTTGCATGTTTACATCTTTCCATCTACCGATCCATGTTAAATAATTGATTAATTTTTATATACATAATTCATCTATGCATGTTATAGTTAATGTCGGTTCTCGTATGCTATAAATGTTCTTATTGTTATTTAGTAGTTAATGTCGGTTTCCGTATGCTACATATCGTTGTGATGAATCTTGTGAGCTTTGAGACCTATGTGCTTTCTTGTTATTTTTGTAACTCATATGGGTAGCTGCTGTCGGTTTTCCGTTGCTACTATCTTTGGCTTATGAGTTATATCTGTTTAGTATAGCTAACTGTTGGTTTTCCATAATGCTATCACCTTTGATGAGTCTTAAGGCGCGTCTACACTGCATGTAATGAATAGTACTGCCGTTTATCGTAAAGTGTCATTATTTGGTAGACGTTTATACATGTCGTGTTGCAAATGAGTGGGCTAGTTTTCTTTCTTTTATTTTTGCATATCATTTAGATGCATATCATTTAATTGCATATCATGTGGATTGCATTGTAATATATTTTCATGAAGTTGCACCTAGCCTAACTGTTTTGTAATGTTCCATATATATGTTCCATCTTTATATGAGCTTAATCTGAAAAAAATCTCTATGACTTATTTTCCATGTGTTTTACATGTATAATCCTTTTTCCCCGTAGACTCTTTTTTACATGCTTCATTAATTGACATGGATGTTTTATTGTGAGCCTCTGTGGCCGCTTTGTATATGCGTAGATGTCCTGTTCTTTCACCGTTATGGTTTTCCTTCCATCTATTGCAATCCATGTTGAGTAACTCACCTAGTTAGATGTGATTCCAATTTGATTTATGTTGTTCCTTTTGTTGTCTATCTAGGGTGTTAGGGTTGTTAAAGGCACGTCTACACTTCACATGGCAAGCTTCAGTGGCTTTGCATAATCAAATTTTGTTGCGCTTCTGTGGCGTTATTTAGTAGACGTTTATATTTTTGACCGTGCTTAGATTAGGGAGACATCTATGGAATAAGTTGGGCTAGTTTATTTTCTTTTCTTTTTGCCTTTTTAGTGTAATTGCATATCATTTAGTTGCATTGTATTTTATTCTGTTTTTATTATTTATTTTTATTTTTTCTTTTTAGTGCACCTAGCCCCTGCTACTTTGTAGTGTCCTCTATCCTTAGTTCTTTATGCACATGTTGGACCTTATTTGTATTATAAGCTTCTGTGGCTTTATTTTTGACGCTTAGGTGTCCTGTACTTTCCCTGTTTGGTGATTTTTCCATCTGAGCAATTATATCATGTGCTTATTTCTTGTCTATAATTATTTTTGCCATGTTATATTCCCCCGTGTTCCCCGAGATACTGCCATGTTTTTCAAGTGGTGCAGGTATTTTTTTAGCTGTTCTTGTTGAGCTGGCCTTGGAAGTGAATCTGGAGAGGAATACCTATGACATCTCGTGCCTCGGAAACGCGGATCGATTATCTATCCTTCTTCAGCCTGTCTTCGTATCATTACCAAATCAGCTAAGTACTTTATCTTTTCTTTTAATTCTGCACAACATGAGGACATGTTGTTATTTAAGTGTGGGGGAGGGGAATGGTTTGGTGTATCTACATATCATTTGCTTACTTCGTTATGTTTCTATGCAAAAATGAGCTAATTTTGCGAAATTTTTGTTTTTGTTTTGTCCCGAATAAGCAATGCATATTTTTTGTTCGATACTATATAGTCATTGATGCTGTATACTGTATGTTTAGTAGGTTGGATGTTTCACCCGATACTATTTTTCACGTGCCATGGTAAATGATGAGCTATAATTTAAAGCTGTGCCCATTTGATTAGAGATTTTTTATGATTATCGCATGATTCTTTGCTTGCATACGAATTTTGAAAATTTTAATAGTTTGTGTTTAGAATTAAAGTATGACATACTGTGAATATCTGAAGGTTTGAATGTGATAGGAGGGATATAATCTAAGGTTTGAATACCACTCTAAGATGAATAATATGAATAATATATGTGTATGTCGGAAGTAGCTGCCGATGATTTGTGTGCGGTAGGGCATTATCACGAAATGTCCTATACCACTATGAGATTCAATAGCTCCCGACTGCCTGATGATAGTAGTCGGCTAGGGTGTTATCACGAAACGTCCTATTGCTGGGAATGAGGGCATATGCTATACGTGTGTAATTAAGAGAACTTTAAGAAAAATTAGCAAATGGCAATGTGAAAAGATGGGTGAGAACCGTAGTTATCTTCTGACTATCCCCAGTATAAACTGAAAGATATGTTGAAGGGATTATCCTCTAAGTATGTCGGAAATATTTTAAATACTCCTTATTATTTTTCGAATATGTATGTTTTGTGAGGTGCATGTTATAATCGTTTTTATATTTCTGATTTAAATGGGTTGTTGGCTAGTTTTGCTTGAATCAATTTCAAGTGTGGATTTAGTGGAAATTTATTATGGCTATGCACACACACTTGGGTGAACCTCTAAACTATTGAATATGCTTTATGGTTGCATAAATGTTTATATGTCTCGAGTCTTGATTATGTTTTGTCTTGCTCGGGACGAGCAAGGTTTAAGTGTGGGGGAGTTGTTAAGGGTGATTTTATACGTTTTATAAGGATATATTTTGTAACAATTCTCTCCATATTCGTATGTTTCTCATAGAAATCGAGCTTTATATTGAAAATTTGAGCAAATGAGTTTTAGAAGTATTAAAGTGCAAAATCGAGCTAATTATGTGATTTTATTGGATAAATATCTTTAGATGTAAGATGTTACATTTTGCATGTTTTTATCGTGATGTAGGTACGCTTGCATGAGGTGAAAGGAGCTTAAAAGATGTTCAAGTGATGATTTGTATGGAAGGAAAGAGATAGAGATGAAGTTGGAATGAAGATCAAGATGAATTTGGAAGAAAAAGGGACTGAACTAGCGTCCAGAGTGGACTGGCGTCCAAAAAAGTGGACTGGCGTCCAGGCGAAGAAATCAGAACAGAGAGTTTGGACGTTGTATGAACGAGCGCGTGCCCGCTCTAGCGTCGAAGCGGTGGGTGGCGTCGAGAATGAATGGACGGGCGCCCAACACCGACATAGCAAGCGGCCGACCTAGTTTTCTATAAATAGCGGCGCATTCTCAACCCTAAACACATCATATTTTTTGCGCACCACAAAAACCCTAAATTTCGAAGTAGAGAGCGAGGCTCGGTCGGCAGAGCCTTGTGCTCTGTCGACCGAGGGTTAGATTAGTTTTTTTTATTTTATTTCTTTCTTCTTGTTCGATCTTGATGATGGCTTGAAGCTGTGCGACCTTGAGCAAGCATGAGAAACTTTTCAGCAGCGTTTTGTTTCTTCCTTTGGATATTTTGTGATTTTAATTTAAAGCTTGTTTCTTTCCTTTGATTATTTGTTATGCAACGTATATCGAGAGATTGTTGTTATTGATGTTTACCGTATGACGAGAGTCGGTGTAAACCTTAGATCACCATAGGAAAGAATAGATCTTTTTAACCTATAAGTAACGAGAGTTGATTAGGTTGAATATCTAGATTGTTAGATCTAATAAATCTTGCACCTCAGTTTGAAAACGTTAATCTTTAAGATCGAGAGATAAAAGATTGATAGGCGAATTATCTACGAGAGTAGGAATTCATACTTTTGAGAGGTGAATCACATCTTCGATTAAATCATCACAAGATAACTTTAGAGAGGGAATTAAGGGTTTCGGGATGGTGGATCATGGTTTGTTCTATGTTGATTTGCTTCAGTCATTATCATGTTCGTTAGTTTTATTGTTTTCCTAGTTATAGTTTTATTTACTTTTGCTCATAACGATGTTTTCTGGCTTTGGGTGACAATCCTCTGTCGATTTATTTTATCGCTTTTAGTTTCGTTTTAGTAGTAACAACCTTAGGAAAATTAATGAACTAGATACCCCGATTCCCTGTGATCGACTCCGGTATTAATCGCTATACTACGATCCCTACACTTGGGGAATACCGGATTTTTAAATATTTATTACTTGTTGTTTTGTTAGATAAAATCCGTGACAACAATACATATACTTATTCGAGTTCCGAAGAATAAAGGTTGAATAAATTCCATATTAGATATGGAAGAGGATAATGTCGAATCTATCTTAACCGATGATTTGAAGTTGTCATAGTCAAAGTCAGAAAGGCTTGGAGCCTAGTACGACATATGTTGCTAGCACGCTAGATATTATTTACTTGTCCGCAGAGCAAAATGTTTGTCTCCAAACATGCTGTCTTCTAGAGGAAGTGTTTTTTCCAAAAGAAACAGTGGGAGTAAATTTAGATCTCAAAAGAGAACCACAAAGATGCATTCAACCATCGGAACATGAGCAGACGCCGCATAGCGATGAGGTGTAGAACACGGCTCAGTGCATGATGGAGTCAACTTTACTGTACTTTTGTGTGCAGTTTAACCCCCGTTTATTACCTTATTGGCATGTTTTGGGTATATATAGACCATTTCGAGAGTAATATCGAGAATCATATGCACGGGGAGTTAAATTGTCATATCGATGGTAAACTCCGCCTTTTTAGCGGTATTTCACTCTTTTCCGAGCACTTTTGCCTTGCGGAATTACGCGTGGTGTTTGTTCGCCTATGTTATTGCAGGACTTAGGTGACTCGAAGACCCAGAAGGCGATGTTTTGGACTATGAGACGTGTTCGTGGCTCGAATGTAGCATGAAAAGTGAAGAAAAGCCAAGTTTGGAGTGAAGACGAGCCAGACGGGCGTTTGCTATACTCCAGACGGGCGTCTGACGTGAAGCTACATCAGACGGGCGTCCACAGCATTGACACTTCATTCAGAAAGTTTGATTTTCAGCTGGACGGGCGTCCGAAAGACCCCCAGACGGGCGTTTAAGTAGGCTCAGCCCGATTCAAAAAACTCATTTAACACAGACGAGCATCTAGAGGTCCAAGCGGGCGTCTAAGGTTCGAAAAGCCTCAAGTCATGATTCAACGGACGGGCGTTTAGGGGAATGCGAACGCCCGTTCAATGAAGACGAAACCCTAATATCTTCATATTTTCCAGGCGGACGGGCATCTGACATGACCTGGACGGGCGTCCAGGACCGACAGTAGCAGATTTTCGACCTACTCTATAAATACGTAGCTCATTCAGCCCCTACTCATGTTTGGCCGACTTTAGACTTTTCTTAGGCGATTTAGGGGCGATTTTAGCATAGATTAAACAACCTTTGATCCCTTGATTCCCTAGATAACTTCCTTTGATTCTACACATCTTTTATAGCTTAGTTTTACATTACAAGATCAAAGATTCAACTTTTTGGGTGCAACTATTTCTTCATATTTTCTGGATCAGATTTTCAGCAGTTATATGGTAATGATGTTTCTTTTATTTATTGTCTTTAGTTCAATTTCCATTCTTTATTCCATTATTAGCATAATTATGAGTAGCTAAATTCATGTGTAGTCAAATTATGTGAAAGCGAGCGAAAACCCTAAGGGGGATGTGATTGGGAGTAGTGTAGTGCGTAAATTATTGTTTAAACGATTAATCCACGTCCTAAAACTTATTTTAACGTCTTTGAATTAGATTGATCACCTTGTTCACTGTCACACACATCAAACTTATAGATGTATTTTTCGATGAGATGTGGGATAAGGGGTTTTAGGATCGTTGCGTAGATTCGGCCTAGTTGTTAGGTCCGAACCCAATACGGAGGTTTGTCATCGTTGTTCGAGCGACTCTAGAGCTTAATCATGTTAGGTTAATTAGTTTTCTAAAGGGAGAATTAATTAACTTCACATAGGGTGGTTAGATCGAGTTGTTCAATCTAATCGCTAGAATTAGGAGTTGGCACCCGTGGATGTCGTTAAACTACATTGGATAGGTAGGTCGGTTAAGACATGCTCCCTGTTAAGTGCTTCCTTAGGGGTAAAAGTAGCTCGCGGGATCATAGTTCGACTATACCCTTTAATACTTAGAAGTAAACCCATTAGTATAATCTTTACTTTTGCACTAGTATAGTATCTCTTCACCATTATTGTGGCCTGAACTAAGTTCTAAGTCGACTTTGGTACATAGACATTACTCCATGTGGATTTGACCTTGAGACCACTATACTACTGTTGACCTGATACTCTGTCGGTTAAGGTTAGCGGTTAGTTATTTTGCTATCAGGAATTTTGGCGCCGTTGCCGGGAATGTTTGATATCTTGTAAGTTGACCGAAAGCTTAGGCTTAGGTCGTTTTTATTTGTTTTCTTGTTTTTTCTATTTTTGACAGTGCATGACCACGAGAAGTTCAAAACAACCTCTTATCGAGCCGATTGAAGAGATTGAAGCCTTTGCACGCCACCACAACAATCAAAGAAGAAAGGAGATCGTTATCGGGACTTCAAACCCTCTGTACGAAGAAGAGGGATTAATTGATACATCTCTGTCAGACTTCTCTGAAGAGATGGATAAGCTTAATGGTAGAGATAATTTGGATGGTCGGGATAATTTTGAGCCTTTGACTGAGCACAATGCACCGGGAAGTACATCCAACCTCGGGGATACAACTTTACAATTGACCCCAATCCGTGATCGTATAGAACAATTGGAGAATGATGGGTTATGACTCCAGCAAACGATCGACCCTCAATACACTCAGAAAACGGGAATTGAGAGCAACCGAGGTGGACAGTTTGGACAGTTGGGAACTGGTGGTAGACAGCTTGGGGTAAACAGAACAGAGAACACTGAGCGTACTCAGAAGCCGCCGTTACAACAACAGAACACTCAGCAGTTCGGGCAGTATGACCAAGCTACAGTTGAAAGGGTACTTTTGATGCTGGCTGAACAGGGAAACCCACAAAACCAAGATAATCAGCAGAATCGGAATAATCAGCAGCCACCTATTCAGCAATATGAGCGGCGACCCAACCAGGATAATTATCAGCGGCAATATCAAGGGGAACAACTGAGGAATGTAAGACAACCAGGGCAAGGACCTAGAGTTTGCCGAGATTATGTCACTACACCACATGAGGTGGTAAGGCATAACCCCATAAGAATGCCTCCCATAAATGCAAACAATGTTGAGATCAAGCAGAACATCTTGAACATGTTGGGAGAGCATGCTTTGTTCCACGGGAAGTCCACAGAAGATCCTAACAATTTCCTCAATCATTTCATGCAAATCTGTGGGACTATGAAATATAATGGGGTGCCAGAGGATGCAATACGGATGATGGTTTTTCCGTTTGCACTAAAAGGGGCTGTTAGAGATTGGTTCGATTCATTGCCTAACGATTCGTTGCATACATGGGAGGATGTAGTGCAAGTTTTTCTAAGGAAGTATTTCCCTCCAGCCAAGATACTAGACCTGAAGGAGGATATTTCGACATTTGATGGATTGAGTGGAGAGACTTTGAAAGAGACATATGAGAGATTTCGGGGCTTGCTAAAGAAATGCCCACCACATGGTTTCTCCACGGTTGAACAAGTGATTATCCTATTTAGAGCTTTGGAACCAGTGGACCAGAATAAGATCAAATCTGCAAGTGGTGGTGATATCATGAATTTGCCCCCAGAACAGGCAATGCAACAGATAAGGAATGCTGCTGAAGGAGAAGGGCAGTGGGGCTCTACAAGAAAGAACAAGAAAGCGCCTTTGGAAACTGTAAAGTCATTGAAAGATGATTTGGATAGAGAGCAAGCGTTGCACGAGAAGATGCAAGCGATGTCACTAATGATGGAGAAGATGGAGGCAGAGAGAAAGACGGCATTACAATGCCAAATGTGTGGAGGTGGCCATTCCGCTTTGCAATGTACTTCACTAAAGAAGTCCACTTACCCACAACAGTTGCCTCCACAACAGCAACATAATGTGTTTGCAATAGGATAGGTAAAGAATAATCAACAAGATTTTGGCCAACAGCAACAGTGGAATTTGAATTTCGATAATCAGCAGGACCAGCAGTTCGAGTATGGCATGGAAGAGCAGAAGTACAATGTGAGCTATGTTGGACAAGGTAATGGGGGTAACTGGAATCAAACACAGGGGCAGAGTTGGAATCGAAACAATAACAATCAGAACCAAGGGTTCATGCAGAACCAAATCCCAAATAACCAATCTTGGGACTAGAATCCCCAGAATCAGAATTCATACCAGAATCAGAACCAAGGTAGCTATCAGAATAATCAGAATCAGCAATCTCAAACACAGCAACAACAACTACAGAATCAGAATTGGGGGCAGAGTCAAGGCTGGAATCAGAATCAGGGCCAGCAGGGTAATCAGCAAGCAAATCAGCCACTCAAAAACACTAATTCTGGCACCTATCAGCATCTGAATGCCCATCTGCACCAGAACAACCAAAACACTCAACAAATGACGTCCGCTGAGATAATCCTGGAAAGACTGGATAGGACTGTATCTGAATTGAATAAGAATGCTGTCGAGCAAAAAGTGGCCACTCACTCAGCTATCCGGAATTTAGAGACTCAAGTTGGGCAAATCACAAATACATTGAAGAAGAGTCTGAGTGATGCTGAGCAGAATCTGAGGCAAGTGAATGCCATATTCACTAGAAGTGGTAGAGAATTGGGAGTGGACCAGCCAGAGAGTGGGGTTGAAGCAGAGAAATATTTGGATGAAACTAAGGCAGCAGAGAGAGAAATAATGGAAACTGATTTGGAAGCGGTGAGAAGAGAGTTAGCTGCTGCTAAGAGAGATCTCGCGATTGCTAGGAAGGAGAGGGCAATGGAAGCTGAGAGAGAGCAAGCAGCTCAATCTAAGAGAGCTGAAGCAATAGAGAAGCGGGATTTCATAGTTTTGGATATAAAAGAGGAGGATCCGAGCAAGCCAGCAACGAGACGGGAAGCTACATCTGGGCCTCCAAGGCCAAAAGCTCGAGGTAAGCATGATTTTATGCCCTCTCCCCCTCCTGATTTTGATGAGAATACTTTGCCATACCCACCTAAAGGCCCTAAGAAGCCAGTTCTTACTGAAAATCAGCATAGGTTCCTCGACATTCTTAGGAAGGTAGAGATCAATGTCCCCCTGTTAGAGGTAGTTGCTAGTGTGCCTGAGTATTTTAAGTGTTTGAAAGGGATGTTGGCAAGTAGAGAGAAAATGGGTAAGGTAGTTAAGCTGAGGGAGGAGTGTTCAAGGAGTTTATGACCATTAAGGTTCCCCTAAGATGAGAGATAGAGGAGGTTTCACCATTCCTATCACCATAGGCAATACTTTGATTGAAAATGTTTTATGTGATTTAGGATCTTCTGTGAGCTTGATGCCTAAAGCGCTTTATGAAAAATTAGGGTTAGGTGATTTAGAGCCTACGGGAATGACCCTACAAATGGCTGATAGGTCGGTGAGGAAACTGTTGGGGGTAGCTGAAGATGTGTTAGTTCAGGTAGGCAAGTTCGTGTTCCCTGTGGATTTTATGATTCTTGACATGGAGATGGACTCTAGGACCTCTGTCCTGTTAGGTCGTCCCTTTTTGACCACTAGTGATGCTCAGATAGGAGTAAAGAGTGGAGATATTTCGTTTGGAGTTGGGGGCGAGAGAGAGCGTTTAAATGTCTACAAGGATAGAGGTCGTCAAGCTATAGCTGATGAATTTTTATACACAGAATCTTTGTTTTCTTGTGTTGTGGTGTGTACTGAAATGCAGGATAGTCAAAGTTCATTGCAAGGAGATGCGGTGTGCTTACGAGATGTCGTCGATCAGGGCAAGATCGAGGCACAGAATAAATCGGGATCGCCCGTTGCACCGGTGCTCTCCAAGCTGGGAAAAGTGCGGATTGATAAACCGCCTGATTGCAAGAAGTCTAAGAGAAAGCCAGCTCTAAAGCCGGAGAGTAAAGAGAGTGTGAGATGGCAAGGGAAAGCAGCACAAGTGACACGAGGTAAGCCGCTCACTAGCGTGACTTTTTTTTTTTATGAATGCAGAATTTGGTTGACTTGCTATGAGCTTACATGATCCGTGATGAGTGTCTATTTGAGTTGTTTGAGTCGTTTATGATTTGAGTTTGTTAAGCGTCACCCGGTCGAGCCAACGACGTAAAACAAAGGCGCTTGGAGGGAGGCAACCCCGCCTCAATAAAACTATGTGGAATTGAAAGGAATCTAGGAATATCCGCCTATGTGCTCTTATATGAATTTATGCCCTGACTATGATATGTATGCACGTGTGATGCTTTCTGATGAGTGTGCCTCTGTGGCCTTCTATTTGATGCTTAGATGTTCTGTGCTTTACCCGTGTAGGTGATTTTTCCATCTAAAGCTATTATGTGATGTGCTATATATATTGCCTATCGAGTTTTCTGACGTGACAAGGCCTTCTACATTTTATACCCTATATCCCTATTGTATGCTTTTGCAGGAGGACCATATCCCGTGCATGTTTGGTATTTGTTCTGTTTTGATAGGGATTCGGGTCGCGCTTGATCTACGAGGTCATTCACGGGATTCGATAGCGCGCTTTTCTGCTGGGGTCTAAAGCTAAGTCTCTTTTCTATCTCATTCACACACGAGGGACAAGCTTCATTCGAAGTGGGGGGTGGATACGACTTAGCTTTATTGTTTCGATTGATAAATGTGCCATTAATTGTGATATGCTTAGTTAATGTCCGTTTTCGAGTCAGTTCGTCGCTTAAACTTTTAAAACTTTTCACGGTTTGACACCGCGTTATCTGCATGTTTCTCACGATGGATTTGGTGGATGTCTTAGTAGTCGAGTAATGTATGCCGGGCGATTTTACTTTGTCACGATACGAACCCTTTTTATTGCACGTAGACCTTGGTTATACTTAGTCTGGTTGCTATATGCACTTGTACCACTAGTTTCGAGGTGAAATAGAAAGGTTAACCTAGGCCAGATACGGGATGAGAGTTATGGCGCTTCTTTGACCTAGCCAGAGCCAAATAAGCCAAAATCCCAACATTTTACCCACGTAACCCCTCTAAGCCTTGATAGGACGGTCTGACCACCGTCCGAAATGAGCCGTTTGGTTACTTAGCCTGTATTACCCTAACCCTGAGCTCTATTATTGGTCACGTTTCCTTTGATCACCATACGAATGGACTTAGTCGTTGCTTTAGACACACTTGCTGAAGCAAGTGTGGGGTGGGAGTTGGTGCGTGCTTCAAGAGGAGTTGGTTAGTACGAGCTAATATAATGAAAGCTAGGAGCTCGAGGAATATCTCGTGAGGCTTGTGGTTCGAGAAAAAAAAAGAGAGAAAATATAAAGTTGAAAAAAGAAAAAAAGAAAAAAAAAGAAAAGAAATGGAAAAGAATGAAAAAAGAAGAAGTTTGAATAAAGTTGGAAATAAGGTCAAGGGAGGATGTTTTGAGAAGATGAAAGTATGATGTGAAAGTTGTCGTTGTTTATAAATGAGTACAGAAATAATCGAAAGAATTTTGGTGTGGTTTGGTATGGTTTCAAAGCAAGAATACATGAAATGATTAGGTTCACTCGTGTGTTTCTCTTTCTCCAGTCCCAAAATTTCCATTCGATTAACCCCGTCCCGAGCTTGACATTATAACCCTTCAAGTCCTACTTGACCGTATTTAGCCTCGGTTGCCTCGATTAGTGGAGATTCTAGCCCGGTATGAGCTGTGTGTAGTCATTTGGCCGGTATTCAAAGCCGGTGATCATTTTGAGTGTGGCCCTCGGTTTATATCACACACACTTCATTTTCATGGTAAGGTAGAGTCAAGTGGTGTACGTTCATTGTCTACTTTACTTTTGCCTTGATATCGTGAGCGCTATGCATGTGTCGTAAAGTTGATCCCATGGTCTGTTTTAAAGCGCCTAATTTACTCGAGGACGAGCAAAGGCTAAGGGTGGGGTGGTTGATGGGAGTCAACTTTACTGTACTTTGGTGTGCACTTTAACCCCCGTTTATTACCTTATTGGCATGTTTTGGGTAGATATAGACCATTTCGAGAGTAATATCGAGAATCATATGCACGGGGAGTTAAACTGTCATATCGATGGTAAACTCTGCCTTTTTAGCGGTATTTCACTCTTTTCCGAGCACTTTTGTCTTGCGGAATTACGCGTGGTGTTTGTTCGTCTATGTTATTGCAGGACTTAAGTGACTCGAGGACCCGGAAGGCGATGTTTTGGACTATGAGACGTGTTTGTGGCCCAAATGTAGCATGAAAAGTGAAGAAAAGCCAAGTTTGGAGTGAAGACGAGCCAGACGGGCGTTTGCTATACTGCAGACGGGCGTCTGACGTGAAGCTACATCAGACGGCGTCTGCACATCCCAGACGGGCGTCCACAGCATTGACACTTCATTCAGAAAGTTTGATTTTCAGCTGGACGGGCGTCCGAAAGACCCCCAGACGGGCGTTTAAGTAGGCTCAGCCCGATTCAAGAAACTCATTTAACACAGACGAGCGTCCAAAGGTCCAAACGGGCGTCCAAGGTTCGAAAAGCCTCAAGTCATAATTCAACGGACGGGCGTTCAGGGGAATGCGAACGCCCGTTCAATGAAGACAAAACCCCAATATCTTCATATTTTCCAGGAGGACGGGCGTCTGACATGACCTGGATGGGCGTCCAGGACCGACAGTAGCAGATTTTCGACATACTCTATAAATACGCAGCTCATTCAGCCCTTACTCATGTTTGGCCGACATTAGACTTTTCTTAGGCGATTTAGGGGCGATCTTAGCATATATTAAACACCCTTTGATCCCTTGATTCCATAGATAACTTCCATTGATTCTACACATCTTTTATAGCTTAGTTTTGCATTACAAGATCAAAGATTCAACTTTTTGGGTGCAACTATTTCTTCATATTATCTGGATCAGATTTTCAGCAGTTATATGGTAATGATGTTTCTTTTATTTATTGTCTTTAGTTCAATTTCCATTCTTTATTCCGTTATTAGCATAATTATGAGTAGCTAAATTCATGTGTAGTCGAATTATGTGAAAGCGAGCGAAAACCCTAAGGGGGATGTGATTGGGAGTAGTGTAGTGCGTAAATTATTGTTTAAACGATTAATCCACGTCCTAAAACTTATTTTAACATCTTTGAATTAGATTGATCACCTAGTTCACTGTCACACACATCAAACTTATAGATGTATTTTTCGGTGAGATGTGGGATAATGGGTTTTAGGATCGTTGCGTAGATTCGGCCTAGTTGTTAGGTCCGAACCCAATACGGAGGTTTGTCATCGTTGTTCGAGCGACTCTAGAGCTTAATCATGTTAGGTTAATCAGTTTTCTAAAGGGAGAATTAATTAACTTCACATAGGGTGGTTAGATCGAGTTGTTCAATCTAATCGCTAGAATTAGGAGTTGGCAGCCGTGGATGTCGTAAAACTACATTGGATAGGTAGGTCGGTTAAGACATGCTCCGTGTTAAGTCCTTCCTTAGGGGTAAAAGTAGCTCGTGGGATCATAGTTCGACTATACCCTTTAATACTTAGAAGTAAACCCATTAGTATAATCTTTACTTTTGCACAAGTATAGTATCTCTTCACCATTATTGTGGCCTGAACTAAGTTCTAAGTCGACTTTGGTACTTAGAAATTACTCCCTGTGGATTCGACCTTGAGACCACTATACTACCATTGACCCGATACTCTGTCGGTTAAGGTTAGTGGTTAGTTATTTTGCTATCAGTGCACACAAAAGTTCTGTAAGTCTGTGGATAACCTTAAGCCTGAAAAGGCCGTTGGTATGTTCAACTTGAAGAATGAATATCTCACGACTTATGAAGGAATGTTTGAAAGGCAAGATTTAGAGATATGGCCAGGAGCCATAATATCTGAATTAGATTCCATCAGTGACAACCAGGTTGTGAACAATGCTGAAAGGCTGACATAGATAGTAATATGATTACCATAAGGAAATTGTGACGGCTTAAGGGTACGGGGTGTAAACCTTGTAATTATCTTTATGTTGCCAGCTAAGTCCATTTCTATTCAGACTATGCTTGTTATAACCTCATATCATGGCTATATGATAGTGTTGAAGATGTTGGGCAGACAGCCTGATGTTCATAGACGATAACATGATGTGTGAGCCCACGAGATCCATTTATGGACTCAAACAAGTTTCACAGGACGATTTCTTTGTTTGATAATCAAAGGAGTTTGATTTTGTCAAAAGAAGGAATATGCCCAATGTGCAAGATGGGTAGAGGGAGTGTTTTACGATTTTTGAGCAAGGTATTGGATATCTCTCTCAAGAATTATCACCCCATGTCACAGTCAATTAATGTTTGGTAGTTCAAGGTCTTTACGAAAGCACTTGGATTAGCAGTTCTTATTTTAGAAATAAGAATCTATAGTGATTGATTTAACTGCTGTTAGATTATAGTTTACCTATATAGATGTGCTGCTAAAAGAGTTTAGCATAGGTCGCGACGGGAGATACTGCTAGCCAGTGTTCTCAAGATCTATCTATGTTAGGACGTTAGTCCTAAAGATAAGGTGAAAGATGATGCTTATGGAGGTTTCCTTTGCTACTGTGATAGGAACCATCATAAAATTAGTGCCAGATGTTCATAGTCCATGAATAGTCATGGGAAAGTATGTAAGTAAATCTAGTGAATGTCGAGAACGTCCTTAAACAAGTTAAGGATGGTTTCCTAGTTTATCGAAACTTGGAATCAGATAAATATAGTTATACAGACGTATATCCTAAGACTTATGAAGGCGAGTGGGAGCTGCAGTCTGGGTTTGCAGTCCCTTTGATTAAGTGAAACAGTGAGCTGAAAATGTTCTTAGCTATGGGTCACTGTAAATTCTACAACTAGGCGAAAACACAGTAGTGCCTTGGAGGCGCAGCGGGAGCAGTACATGAGTCTATGAGGTTCATTCCTGAACCTTGTACGGTTCTTCCATCTTTTCTAAATAGCTGATATAGTATGTGGATTCATTGTTTGAAGCAAGGACCAGGGTCTCATCAGAGATTCGTGTGTGTGTTGAGGCAGTCCTTTTGACTTGGTCATTTGGAGCATGGTATGAAGATAGTCTGAGTCCCCACGGATAGAGATCCGTTTAAGGCTAAAGCTGGTTGCGAGTATTGCATGAGATTCTTGTGTTTCAACTTGGTCTTGTGTGTGAGAGTGATTGGTTTTAGGCCAAGTATTAGATTGTTGGAATAGTGTCCTAAACCTTATCGGGTTAGACCGGATCCGACCGGGTCGGATCATTTCTACTATTTCTTTATGTTTATACATATATTAAATGGCTTTTCTGTTCTCATATACTTGTTCTTTTAAAGAAGAAATTATGAATTGTTATATGATAACGTCCTTAGTATTAAACTGTGATAGAGAAACCATTATAGGCGATTATGGTTGATAAGATCTCTAATCACTTTAATAAGTTTGATACTTAAATGTCTCTAGGCTGATGTACTATTAAACAAGACATTGATAGTACGAACAGGCTAGCACGTATTAGATGTCTTCTATCTTTAAGGGCAGGGATAGATCTCGTCTATCGAAGTGTAGAGACACTTGGACAGTACATGGACGTGTATTAGAGAATGCGTACGTTAGACTGACCCACTTACACGGTTAAGTGTCACACTATGTGACGGTTGTGTAATTATCCTTAGGACCGGAGTCTACATGGCATCACGGTGTGCATGCTTTGACACTATTGAGGTTTCCCCTAGCCATGAGGCGATCATGCGGTAGTGATTGGGTGTGATACTAAAGCATGCGGAGTTTACGTGTTTGGTCGTTTTGGAAATCGCATACCCTATCAGTAGGGGTAAGTATCTGAAAGGGCCTTCTTATAAGGAATGTCTTACTCTCGTGAATCTTTACAAAGTGGAAGTAAATTAGTTACTTCGAGAGAGCATGATATCCAGATTATAAGATACGGTCGTTAATGTTTGACACTCGACGTACGAGTATGGATATTATTACAGTGATAGGATTTTATTTTCACGGTAAATGTTTCACATGAAAGGTAGTAGTCATTGCATTTGACTCTTCCGATGATTTGGGGTCACGGTGTGTTGCTAGACACTATCCCATGATCGTTAAGCATGAAGGGCATTTTCGTAAATTGAACTTTGTGTCTACGGCTAACATATTCGGAAGCCTATCAGGTCACACACATATGAACATCTAGCCGGATTAAAATATGGTTATTATTGATGCCAAATAAGGGAAGTTTATCTCGAGACTATAAAGGTTATAGTGGTAAATTAATAAAGTGGTATTTATTTATTATGAATAAATTAAATACAATATATTAATTATGTTGATTAATTAAATATACACATAATATATGTGTGTCGAAATTATGGTGTATATTGATTCACATGGATTTTGCAAATTAATTAATCATAGTATTATATTAATTAAAGAAAATCTCAATTCCTAAATTAGTTGGGATTTGGGGCGCCACTTTATTTTGTATAGGATATATTTGAGTTGTGCAATTTAATTAATACGATTACCATAATATTAATATTAGATATTAATTTATTTTAGAAAAATAGATTTATGGTAATAAAATAAAGATATATTCAATATAAGATATTGTGTATATATATCTTGGAAATATATTTAATATAAGATATTGAATATTAATGAGATAAATCAATCTAATATATTTTCTTTATTTTACTAGTAAAAGGTTTTCTTTCTCTCCACTCTACTCAAGACTTGTTCCCCAAGAATTTTGAAGGACATATGGGGCTCCACCTCTATTATAAATATGAGTAGTTGGCTAGCTCTTTTGTACACCATAATTCCAAGACTTTAGAATTCTTGTGAAAAATAGACAGCTTCTTAGAGAGAGTTTTGAGAGAGAGAAAATGCCGTCTAGCAACCGGATTTTTCTAGTAGCAATCCAATGGTGGATTCCGGCGGGTTGTTCGTGTGGACTAGCGGTAGCGGCCGAACGCTTGGGCGGCTCCGTGCATCGCTACCCTCCTTAGACGGTCAAAGCGTCGATCTTTTAGGTCAAGCAAGGTAACCACCGTCTACTAGCTTATTTGTTAATTGCTTAAACGAAGTCGATCCTGGTCAAAGGAAATAAATTTTTGAATTCCGCTGCATTCCCGCATAGATTTCCTAATACTTAGGGGTACGCCTATCAACTCAGCTGAAACCCTAGATCTCACATAATTTTGGACATCCACACGCCTCAGGTTTGGTAGGCACGCGACCACAGACTTTTTTTTCCACTTGCACCTCCCACTATAAAAAGCCAATTTTTTGGTGGATAAAGATATATATCATCTTCCACGGTGAACCTCCGGCGAATTTCAGTTTTTAAACCTCCATAGCTAGGTTTTCAAGCTTTTTAACATCATCTTGTGTTGTAAATGCTTGGATCATCTTGGATTTCTATTATATGAAGTTGGTTTTCTTAGAATTGAAGTTCTCTTTATGTTTTATCTTCATAGGTACTTCAGACTCTAATTTATTGTTTTCATGTTGTTAATTAGTGATGAATTATTGTGCTTTTGTAGTTAGAATGAGTAGATAATCATCTTATATCCAAGTTATGCGACGATCTTGATCGTGTGTAAGTCACTAACGTTGATATTACTAGCAAGAATACTAGGTACATCGTAGTATAGTAAATGCGAGTCAAGGTCGATCCCACAGAGACAATGCAACTCTAAGTATAAACGATTCTAACCTAATTAAAAGCAACATGGAGGCGGTCATAGACCAACATAAAACATAAAATAAACTTGGTATTTCTCCCCCTCTTCTCACCGATCTACTAACTTGGATTAGTTAATCGTTACGTTTACTTCCCCACATAATTTCTTTAAATTAATCGCGAGATTTTGTTTTAATTATCATTATCAGCTACGGGTGCAACTCCTGCTCCTATCTACTCCGACAATGGTAGTAGACAATCTATATGCAAGCTACCCTCATTAATTGGTCCATAATAGCCCATACGCATAAAGAACTAGAATTGCCGATATCGAGCGCTAACTCATACCGCTAACCCGCCTAGACAACTGTCGATATTGATCAGCACGTTCCTAGGGTCCATTCAAGACTATGTCCAAACTTAGCACTTCACTATTCATATTTCATGCCAGTTTATGATTACAATAAGCAGATTGGCCAGATCTAACCTACTGTTAATTAAACATGTCGACCAACGTAGCTGTAGTGAATCCCAGTTTTAGGTTTTCGAAATAATGCCTTGGTAAACCGGTATAGACCGCCTGTTTACTGAGGTCAGTTTTTCCTATTCCTGGATCTATATTGCTCAATTACGATTATTCTAAGCAAATTATGGGGTCTTTAAACATGCAGATTAACTAAAACACATAAATACGAACATATCTACCATATTGAAGACAAAAAGGAACGTTCAAAGCTTCATACCTTCAACAATGGAGATCTAGCTCGATCTACTCAAGCTAGAGATGGTGGAGAAAGGGAGGAAACCAGAAATAACTCCTTAAAAGCTTGGAGGAACTTTATTTCATCAAAATTGTATAATATAATTGAATATAATTGAGTGCTTATACAATAATTAGCTAATGCGGCCTGATATAGATACAGTGGCCGACTTTTGACTCTCTAAAACCCTAACTGGCCTAGATAATACGGTAGAATCAATTCCTTGTCCGACAAGTCCTCGGTTTACCGGCCCTAGCCCTCGGTAAACCGGGCCGACTTTTCTTCTTTTTCTTCAGCAAACTTCTTCTTGGAATTTAATCACTTGGCCCAATATACTTATTTTGATCTAGATCCATTCTCCAATGCTCCTGATTCAGTACATCCTACAAAACACACAAAACTAGGCAAAACAGTACCAAATCTTTGGGAAAATAACATAGATGCAGAATTACGATCCCTGAAACACTCACATAGCATTTAACATATATTCCACATAATAACAAGACTATCTATCCTCTCTTGAGCAGAATTCGGGTTGAATAAGGTTATAATTTTTGGTACCATTTAGAGCGTTATCAGATCTTCGAAATCGAACCCTAGTTTGTTGTATGTGGTGTTCTTGATGTGTTAATTGGTAGTTCTAGAACTTATGCTTGATCACGTTTATTGAATTCATGACTCGATATTCGTATTACATGTATCATCTTTATATATGTATTTTGCGAGACGGTATGGGAACTGGGGTTCTAAAATCATCGTGTAAAACCGACTGAGTTGTTTAGATTCGGTTTTGTGTGTGAGGTTTATATCAACATTGTTGAGTGTTTCATTGAGCATAAACCGGGTTAGGTCAATTAAATCTGGTTAGCGAACTGTTAAACCTGACATATGAGGGTATATTATTGTATAATGTCTATTTTTGGAAATAGGAGACGACACCCTCCGATCATATAGAGAATGTTTAAGTAGGTCAAGAACACATCCGGACTTAGCTAGGGTTTGAGAGTAGTTGATTGGATCATTTCTTGACTATACCTATTAATCATTAAAACCTTTCATTGTAGTTTTTTTAGGGGTCTTTCATTGTAGTTTAATCGTTGTAGAAATATATATTTTTAGTTTAATAACCTCCCTGAACACTGTGTTGATCTGAACTCGAGACGATGCTAGCTTCGGTACTTAGCTAGATTCCATGAGGGATGACGACCTTGCTCGCAGGTTTATACTATAACCGACTCAGTACTCTACCGATCAATGTTGGTATGATATAAAACGGCCATCAACAAATCCTCCACCAATCATAACCATAAGTCCCAAAAGTTTGACGAAGTAATCCGGCGTAAGGTAGCACTAAAAGAAGAGGCACTCTAAACCGCCTTCGCTAGCCGACACTCAAAAGGGTACATGCAGCAATGTCCCTCTACCGTGGCTGCAAACCCCACATTCATCCGACCCCAAGTTTCTCTGCGCAAGATTCTTGTTAGTTGGTAAACAATCATGCAAACATCATCAAAGAAAGTGTTGGACTCATAGCTGATCGCGTGCAACTCATTAATTACTAGAAATATATAGGACTGGTCTTGTTAGGTGTAGTGCCCGAAAGACAATTTCTATAATTGTTTTTGACAGGATTTATAATTCATCTTAATATTTGCATTTATTCTTATATTATACACTGCTGAAAACCCTAAGTATATCGGTATGTAAACACATAACTCAGTGTATGGCATACACACGAGGATTGATTTAGTGATGATATGCTTAAAACTAGTTAATCCGTGGTGAATTTAATCAGAGTATGGGTATCATGATTAATATACCAATAATGCGCCCAGAACACTTAACGGTGTGACCGTCTTATCCGGACCGTCGGTATAGGGTACCTAGTGGGGCATTTATATATGATGTCTATCATATAGGACTGGACCGATTTGATTTGAATTCTCGATATAATTCCGTGATCGAGAAATCTTATCGAATCACAAGATGATCATATATGGATTAATCTATATCCTGATGTGATCACAGTCTACTGCTTGGTTCAAAGTAGGGTTTGATGTGTTAGTTAAGGATCACTTGGATACATGTGATCTGAACACTTTTCATTGGCTCTATTCTGGAATGAGTGAGTAGTCTGTGACTTCACAGATATGGAATCCATTCCTTCCTGCGGGAAGTAGACAGAAAGTTCCCTTATTAGTTAATCCTAGAAACTGATCGATGGGCCCAGTTCATATTATATTAGTTATGAACTAATTGATCACTAGGGGGTTAATGGTAAATAAAGATAAGATGTTTTGAGAAGGGTTTACGGAAATATCCCGAATCAAAACGAACAGTCTATGGAAGATTTATCCGTATGTAATGATTATATCAATGGACGTTTTTACTCAATGATTAGAGTGTAAGTATATATCTATAATCGATAGAGTTCAGTTTCGGGTTTATGGTGGCGTAATCCCGGAATTAATAGATTGAATAAGAATTGTTCTATTCGATGAATAATTTTATTTAATTTATTGTAGCTACTGGTTATAGGTCCATGGTCCCCGGTGTTGCTCTTAACATGCATATGTTTTTGACGTTGGGCCTCAAATAATAATTAAGTAGTTGGACTATTTAATTGATGTACGATTATTATTTATTGGACTAAATAATAAAATACATGGAAAAGACATTTTTCATGGACTCGGCCCATTATGTGAAATTTTGTGTGAACCCTAATTTTTTAGTATTGGGGGCGTGTTTTGTGTTTTGGTAATTATTAAGGAATTAGTTTTCTTGATAATTATAAGACATGTGATTAATTGTTTATTAGTTAAATAATTAATTAAGGAAAATAAATTAGATTGATCCTTAAATATTCTAGATTTATTCTAGATTATTTTAGGAGTATCTTTTATGGAAAATGATTATTATAATTGATTTTGTATTAATTATTAAATCCTTGGAGGACAAGGATTTCTCTCATATATAAAGAGAGTTCTCCTAAGCCTTTTCCAACACACATTACACGCATACATACACACAAAATAAGCTAAGGAATTCGGCCAAAGCTTAGGGTTTAGAGTTGGGAAAATCTTTGGGATTTTCCGGGTAGCATATCAAGAAGGTCAAGCATCAAGGATCAACATCCACCGGTTGTTGCTTGGAGATACACATCGGAAGATTGTGGCATCTCAAATTGGATCTCGACTTCATCAATCTTTTGGATCTCGCTTTTGATTGGTAAGTAGATCTCACCTTCTTGTAGGTAGATCTTAAATTATGTGGTTTAATTTCATATGATCGTGATCCACTTGTTTATTCCGCTGCGTAATCGGGCGGATCTAGATCCGTCCGGCGATATTACATCCAACATGTCTATCACAGTATTGTGAAGGCGAGTCAAGGTCGATTCCACCGAGATTGAGAATAATTATAACGGTCTACGACCAACTACGGAGCAAAGAATATAAACAACGGTGACAATGATCACACAAGATCAAACACAATCACATTTCTCTGGGTTTTATAAAGATTAGTTCTAACTATGAGTGATTAGTTACTCTCCCCATATCATGCATCATTCATCCACGTTGGTAAATTTTAATTCTTTGTTAGCTACGGGTGCTAATCCCTAATATTACACTACTTCCATTGAAAGGACAGTAGGTGCCTATGTGCAGTTAACTTCCTTACTTGGTTGTATTAACCTACACGCAATAAGATTTAGGACTAGCCGGCTCAATACCGAGAACCTCCCTAAATAGCTATCGACAATGACTAGCACATTCCTAAGGATCGATCTAGACTATGTCCGAACTAATACTTCACTAATAGTTCTTCATGCTAATTTACGATGACATGCAAATAGTTGATCAGGCTACTAACATGTACATTAAATATGTCGATCAGACGTAGCTAGCACCGATTATCATGAAACAGGATTTACTAGGTGTCTTGATTCGGCGATATAGACCGTCGCTGAACTGAGAGAACGCAACCTCTATTACATGATTTCTTCACCAACGATTCAGATCTATACACATACAGGGTAAAATAAACTAACGCCTACATAGCAGAACTAATATTAACAATCAACCCATACTAATTACAAAAGAAAAGAATGACAGATCTACATCTAGAAAGCCGGAAAATCATACCATCGAAGCCGAGCATAGATCCTCCGTAGATCGCTCCCTAGAAGGCGAATCTATCAGATCCGAGACTAGAACTCTTAGAAAATATAAAAGAAAAAAATGAAGACTTTTATTGCATAGA
This sequence comes from Gentiana macrophylla, assembly GCA_026214975.1. Classification (NCBI taxonomy): domain Eukaryota; kingdom Viridiplantae; phylum Streptophyta; class Magnoliopsida; order Gentianales; family Gentianaceae; genus Gentiana; species Gentiana macrophylla. Next base: position 7,573,132 of record CM047807.1, on the reverse strand, counting down.
AATTTGAACTCGATGTCACATTGCACACTTTACAACTGAGGCTAGTGCCTTTTATTTATAGTAGAAAAACCGACTTAGCTAACCCTAAAAACTACCCCACGTCCAAGAAAACGCGTAGACACGGATTCTAGAATGCTCAATTAGGCGGCGGCGTGCTCGACTAAGCGAGGGCACTTTCGTCTCTTTTTCTCTGCTGACTTAACTTGGAAGGTCCTGGAATACCCTAGGCCCGATTCTTCTATCATCCTGCTCCCTAATCTGTCCTTAACACTTGACCCAGATCTCTTTACCTGAAAATATCTCAATAAAACACGAAATAATACCAATCCTGGAAAAAATAATAAGAAATACCAAATGCTCGCCCTGTGAAACATATCGCATTGAACACAAATGGCTCACATTTAAAGGTCAAAACAACTATTTTTAGCTCATAATGAGTAGAATGTTGATGCCGTAGGATATACTATTTAATCGTCGTCACAGATCATCCTCTTCGAGGTTTGACAGGGAGAAAGTGAGTCAACTCACAGCTATTATGAATGATTCAACAAGATATACGAGTTGACTAGAGGTGTGACCGATGAAGTGGTTATGAACAGTTTCGAAATCGGGTTGGCAAGGGCTACCTCATGTCCAACTTCGCCCTTCATCCCTCAGATAATTTGCTTGAGATTTTCAGCAAAGCGTGCAATTACGGCGCCTATGAGCCCTCTTCTCTTCCTTCGTATAGCAAAGGGAAGAAGCAAGTTGAGCCTCTCCCAACCAGAGGAAACAACAAGAATGGGGATTTCAAAAAGCCTAAGAAGTTTTCCGAAGAGCACTATACGCCCGTCAACGCTCCTCTATCTCATATCATGAATGAGATAAGAAATGAGCTGCTTGAGCCTCGCCCTATGAGGCAAGAAACGCGAGAGGCCCATGAGGCAAATAAAGTTTGTGACTATCATCACGATCACGGTCACACCACCGAGGATTGCTAGCTCCTTAGAAAGGAGTTTGAGAAATTGATAGCCCAAGGGTCTCTGAATCGTTACAAGAGAGATGGTGATAACGCGAACCGAGGCAACCCTCCAGCTCGCCGATACGGTCGGGAAATCCATATCATAACTGAGATTCCTCCCAGAAACACCAGGCTCAAAAATTAAATCAACTCTTTGAACCAAGTCATTGAGAAACCAGTTGTAATGAGCGGGATCAAACAACCTCTCGCGTTCACTCGTAGAGAACTAACGGATCTCCCTGACCATCTAGACATGCCGATCATTGTGTCCATTGTTATCAAGGATGCCCGCATAAATCGATTTTTGATAAATATACAGAGGTCTGCAGAGATGTCTTATACTACGAGTGTTTCAGGAAGCTCGGCTTCGGCGACTCGCATTTGCGACCATACAACGGCATCCTCGAGGGATTTACTAGTGATAGAATTCAGGTCAAAGGTGCCATCAACCTGGATGTGCAGATAGGCGACTACGAACCTTTCAGTCAGAGGATAACCTTCCTCATCGTCGACCTTCAGTCAAACCACAACATGATCCTGGGAATCCCAGCCTCATGCAGACAGTTCCAAATGGCCGTCTCGGTCCCACATCAGAAGGCAAAATTCCATGTCGGTAACCGGGTCGGGGTCATGGTCAGTCAGCCTCAAAAGCTGTTGGTGCACATGCGAAACAACAAAAGGGCCTACATCGATCAGCCTTAAAAGGTACTATATGTAAAGTTGGCATTGGTCATGGCAGTCTCTCTCTCGTGCTCTAATGTGAGTGACCTCGCTTTCTTCACTTTTGGGTTATGGCACTCATTCTCTCGTGTATCCACGTGAATGTTTTCGCTTTCTTGTAACTACTCAACCCGCCCCACATGGTGGGATGAGTTAAATAAAGTCCGACTTACATTTTGCCTTCAGAATCTTTGCTTTTTGCATATATGCAATCTGGCAATCTTCAACACAAATCAAATGTTTGGCTCGGCTATTGTTTTCAACAAGCTCGCACCTAGACACCCATCGACCTTGTCAAATACAAGGGGGCCACTACGCTGCACGCCTGCAAGCTCGATATACGCTCCAAAAGAGCGGGAAAATTTCGGCAAAATTATACAAGTCGAAATGAAGGCATGCAAACATCGATTCATAGTCAAGAGCCAAAAGCGAGCTCAAAAGTTGATCAAAACAAAAATAATAGAAAAGCGAAGGCTAAATGACACGGCCAAATCAAAGTTATATGGTTACAACGCCAAATCAAAAAAGCAAGAACAAATGTCAAGTTATTACAGAGCAAAATAATTTGATAAGTCATCAAAACAAGAAGGATCTCTAAGAGGACGTTCGAGGTGGATTTGGGTCCGTCACACAGTTCGACCCATAGTTTCCATGAGCCCAGCTACATTCGCCTCGTGATCCAGCCTCGGTTCATCAGCACTCAAATAAGGAGTCAACGAGTCTCCCTCAGAAATTTCTTGATTCTCAGAGGTGGCCTCGACATCAACTTCCTCCTTAGTAATCAAGGCTCTCAAGTTCTCTGGTTCGACTCACGGGGAACACATGGATCTCCCCCAGTTTTTTCCAAATCCTTCAAGTGCCCTTCAATCTCGGATTCGGAATATGGCACAAAGTTGTGAAATACCATCAGGATCGGAGTAAACAGCCTCTCGCCGGCCCAACTGGCGATTCGCTGCAAGGTAGGAGCATGATTACCCATATCTCTCCCCATACACCGTGCAATGTGATAAATGCCTTGGTCGAACCCCTCAAGCTTGATTGACATCAGTGCGTGTTCTCCTCAGAAGCTTTATAATCACTGACAGCTTGCGTGCGAGCCTCCCGGATTTTGGATTCGAACTCGGCCTCGGCCTTCTTGAACTTCTGAGCAAACTCATTCGACGGCTGCCTCTCGTTGGGCTGCTTCCATTTGGATATAGACCATGATTTTGTTGAAATAGTGTCCTAAACCCAATCGGGCTGGACCGGATCCGACCGGGTCGGATCATTTCTGCTATTTCTTTATGTTTATATATATATTAAATGGCTTTTCTGTTGTATATATATATATATATATATATGTTCGTTTAAAGAACCAATTATGAATTGTTATATGATAACGTCCTTAGTATTAAACTGTGATAGAGAAACCATAATAGGCGATTATGGTTGATGAGATCTCTAATCACTTTAATAAGTTTGATACTTAAATGTCTCTAGGCCGATGTACTATTAAACAGGGCATTGATAGTACGAACTGGTTAGCACGTATTAGATGTCTTTTGTCTTTAGGGCAGGGATAGATCTCGTCTATCAAAGTGTATAGACACTTGGACTGTACGTGGACGTGTATTAGAGGATGCGTACGTTAGACTGACCCGAAGAATCCGGTCTATCGAAGTGTAGAGACACTTGGACTGTACGTGGACATGTATTAGAGAATGCGTACGTTAGACTGACCCACTTATATTAAGTGTCACACTATGTGGCGGTTGTGTAATTATCCTTTAGACCGGATTCTTCATGGCATCACGGTGTGGATTGTCATGCTTTGAAGCTATGGAGATTTCCCTTAGCCACGGGGCAATCATGCGGTAGTGATTGGGTGTGATATTGAAGCATGCGGAGTATACATGATTGGTCGTCCGGGAATCGGGTATCCTACGATTAGGATCGAATATCCGAAATGACCTTCTTATAAGGAATGTCTAGCTCTCGAGAATCATTGCAAAGTGGGAGTAAATGTGTTATTCCGAGAGGGCATAATATCCAGATTATAAGATACGATCGTTAATGTATTGACACTCGAGATACGATCGTATGGATATTATTACAGCGATAGGATTTTAAGTTACATGGTAACTGCTTCACATGAAAGGTAGTAGTCATTGCATTTGACTCTTCCGATGATTGGGGGTCACGTTGTGTTGCTAGACGCTATCCCGTGATCGTTAGGTATGAAGGGAATTTTCATAATTTGCATTTTGTGTCTACGGCCAACATATTCGGAAGCCTATCGGGTCACACACATATGAATATCGAGTCAGATTAAAATGCGGTTATGGTTGACAACCGAATAAGGAAAGAATTTATCTCACGACTATAAAGGTTATAGTGGTAAATTAATATGGTGGTATTTATTTATTATGAATAAATATAATATAATATATTAATTATGTTGATTAATTAAATATGTATATGGATACATATAAGTCGAAAATATATATGTATATTGATACACATGTATTTTGCAAATTAATTAATCATTACATTATATTAATTAAAGAATATTCTGGATGCCGAATCTTTGGCAAAAGGTGGCGCCAATAACAAGTGTATATGATACATTTGGATTGTGCACCTTAATTAATAAGATTACCATAATATTAACATTGAAAATTAATTGATTTTGGAAAAATAGATTTATGGTAATAATATAAATATAATCAATATAAGATATTGGCAATATTTAGATTTTATTTAATATGAGATATTATAATAAATGAGATAAATCAATCTAGGAGATTTTCCTTATTTTATTGGGAAAATGTTTTCTTCTCCTCCACTCTATTGGGGCGCCACTTTTGACTATAAATAAGAGGTGGGTGTCAAGCTCTTTTGTACATCACAATTGCAAGAGCTAATAGTTCTTGTGTAAAATAAGGAGCTCCCAATAGAGAGTTTGTGAGAGAGGAAAAATGCCGGTCTAGCAACCGGAGTTTTCCAATAGTAATCCAAGGAGGATTCCGGCGAGGAGTTCGTGTGGATTATCGATAGAGGCCGGACACGTGGACGGCTAGCGCACTGTACTACTCTCCATTGACGGTCAAAGCGACGATCTTATAGATCATCGATGTATATTCCGTCAAACTACGTAACGTGTTTATTGCATTAAACGAAGAACGATCTAGAAAAAGAAATCAAAATTTTAAATTCCGTTGCGTTAAACTAGTGATTTCCTAACAGTGGTATCGGAGCCAGACTTTGAGCTTAAGCAATAAGCACAATTTAATTGCGTAGTAATTAATCGATAGATGCAAGATTTAAATCACGAGACAGTTAAAAAAATAGAACGATTGAAGGGGCTCGGCCGACTGGCGGCGGCCCCCCTCCTCTACGGCGGAGGCGGCGGCGGCTCTATGGCTGCCTTCGTTGGCTGTCCTCTTCCAATGGGGAGATCGACCCTTTTCGTTTTGTGATATTTATTGTACATAGATGTCTCGTTTGTTTAGTTGTGTCATTTGGCCAACCAATGGTTCAAATAGTTTTGCCCATTGAAACCATAGTGACATATTAACCAAAATATTGGCATTTCCAAACTTTGATTTGGAATAGGCCTAGGCCCTTTTCAAATATTTTATTTGTAAAAGGCCTAGGCCTAGGCCACTTCCAAAATTTTGATTTTGGAAAGAGGCCAGGCCTAAACCAAAATAATTGGCCTTTCCCAATATTTGATTTGGAATAGGCCTAGGCCCCTTTTCAAATATTTGATTTGTAAAAGGCCAAGGCCTAGGCCACTTCCAAAATTTTGATTTTGGAAAATGGTCAGGCCTAAACCAAATTTGGTTTAGGAAGATGCCTTTTGGTTTAGGAAACCAAAGGCATCCCTTTTGATTAAGAATCAAAAGGAAAGGAAACAAATTGGAGACCTTATAAATTTAATTTTATTTTGAATAGCTCAAATTAATAAAATTGAAATTAAAATCGATTTAAAATTAAATGTTAATTTTATTTTAGATTAAGTCATATAATTAATTTAAAGTTATTTAATTATTTGATGTGATAAAATAAGACGCATCAGTAGTTAAAATTAGAATTTGATCTTTTTCATAATATAAAATTGTATGGATTAGATATGTAGATATAATGTGATTATATGGACCCCGATTGATCATGGAATCGACTAATAGGATAGATGGGAATATTTTCTTTATGTTGGTTTTTGAAAAATTGTCCTAGGCCGTTATGAAGAACGCGACCTAGTTTACTTTTTGCATTTATCCAATTCCCGTTAGCTCCCCCCGTGTGCGGCGGGTGTAATTATTTATTAGATAGATTATTATGTAACAAGAATGGAACAAGAAGAAGAAGACCAAATAGAGATAAAGAACCTATTGGCGTACAGCAATAAAGATCTTATTGGCGGTTGCAGATACCCTTAGTTTGTCACCCCCGGTTTCGTCAGTTTGTATTCGAAACTGCACCTAGGAAAGGTCCGTGATCATATCGGTTATTTTGTGCGCGGAATGTTGTGTATATTTTACTTTATATGATATCGTAGTAATATGCACATAGTAGATGAGACCATAATTAAACGAAATTAATTAAGTGAATTAATTTAAAATTATTCCCACATCAAAAATCAAGTTGTAATTGCCTCCCCATATTATAACGACGGTGAAGAGTCTTTGTTCGGACCCAACTCACCAGCCAAAGCGGGGATTGACCTACCTCGGGTATATCGTCGTTATCGAGATATGATCGTAAGAGATCTCACGAATATTGGGGTTAAGACTCGACTAAGAATTCTCTCGGCCATCAGCCAAAGCGGGGTCGTTTGGATTTTAGAGGCAAGGGTTTGACTATTTTCATAAGATGAAAAATTGTCAAAGAGTTGACTAGTCAAACAACAAGAGTCGTATAAGATACGATTGACAAAGAGTTGTCTACCTATTAGACTATTTTCGGCCCACCAGCCAAAGCGGGGGTCGCGATAGTTTAGTGGGATCTTGTCCACTAAAGAAATTAATAATTCTTGAAATTCAATTGAGAGTAGTTGACTAGTGGGAGCAAAATCATAAAACAAAAGACCATTTTTTTTTGCGTGTATAAACAACAACACTCTTTTATTTTCATTTTTATGTTGTATTTTTAGCAAACTTTATATTTATGTTTTATTCTCGATTAGTAAAACCAAATTATGACTGTTACCTTTTGAGAAACGTTCTCCAATATGGTTAAGTAATTTTAATCCTTTTAAAATAAGCAATGACACGAGCAATCCCGTTATAGTAGTTAGAGACAAGGAGACTACATATTTGATGGATTACTCCAAGGCTTTAATTATTAATGAAAGCGAAAGCTCGTGATTTAAATCATTTGAAATAAGTTTCAACAAATTAATCATATATTGGATGTGATCCAAGATGTCATTCTGTCATACGATGACAATTTATTCAAACATTGGATAAGAATGACCACGTCTAATTGTGGAAAGGTTGTTTTCAAAATTGTAAGATTTAAGTATCGACTTAATTCTATCATTGCTTAAAGGTTAATTAAATAGTCAATGTTTTGAATATGATTCAAAAGGTTAAATAAACTATTTAATAAACTTTAGATTTTCTTTATGAAAGGAAATTAAAGACATGGCTCTTGTGATCTTTCTTAAGTCTTATGAAGACTACAATAAGAAACATTATTCACAAATGCTTAAAGGATTGAAAGGAAATTTAGGGCATGTGCTTAAATAAAGAGCTTATCGAAGTCTCTATTCTAGGCAAGTGTGTTGAGATAAATCTCTCTAAGTTCAAGTCAACTCTTAGATATATGATATCTTACGAGTGTGATTAAATTAGAAAGATTAAATACATATATGGAAGGTGAAGCAAACGTTGTAACACTTACCATATTCTGGATCTAGTAAACTGATAAGGGAACTAAATAAATGTTATCATGTTCCGGTTCTCATGAAGAACATACATTCAGTTGTTTGTTGGGATTTAGTAGACATATTCAATTGTAAAGAATAAATGTTATTCTGATAAAGTTGGAAGGTCACTGAATCTAACATACTAGATTAATGTCACTATATAGTTGATACGTGTGATGAAATCTCAACTAAATATTTGTATTGCTGTGATTCTTGATATTTGTAGTTGTTCTAGATGTCGACTCTCTGGAAGAGAAACGTATAATCAAATGTCATTCAGATGATGTATGAACCATGTAATTATGAATCATGTGGGTGATACGTATCTAAAGATGGCTAAAATACCCTCTTAGGAAAAGGTTATAAATTCTAGAAAAATTGTCTAAAGCCTAAACATACCGATGTTTGTTGGCTTATGACAATTAATGCCACAAATAGTTGTTTATTAATCTCTATGACAATTTTTAGAAATAGTTGAATGTACTTATTGAAGTACAACAATTCGGAAAGCCTGAAAAGTTCAAGCCAGTACAAATATGAGATTGATGAGCTACTTAGGAATTAATCTTCAATTGGATTGAAGCAATTAATATCTGTAGGGTGTTTCAGAAGACTCTGAAATAGAATCAGATTCTCTCTTGAAGGATGCCATCTTTAGGATTGATGTATAACATTTGTATGATAAAAATTACGATATATTATATATTTTACCGACTCTTTCTATATAAAATATAAGAAATTATAACGATAATCTTATGAAATATTGATAATTATGAATACAACTAATTAATATAAAAATCTAGTAAAATTAATAAAAAGTTATAAATTTTGTACCGGTTTAGTAACCGGAGTGTCGTGTCAGATTTACGTGGGTATTTTTGGTATTTTATTGCAGATTTTAAGACCCCGAGTGACGACACTTTTTGAAGTCAAATCATATCTTTTGAAGGAAGTAAGGAAGTGTCATAAGTTTAAAAGTTCAAGTGGATCAACGGTTCGTGATACTATTATCGAGATATATATTCGACGAACGAATGGCCAAACAAAAAGACATTTTCCGAAGAAGAGTCCTTCATGAAAGTTTTAGATCTTTAAAGAGCTTTCCAACGCTTCTTGAATCATGTCAATTGGAGATCTACAACTCAAGATATGATTTTATCAAGTTTCAGCTAAAATTTGGAAAAATTACACACGGATCAATCCGACATCACCTCGGATCGATCCGGATTATCAAATAATGCGAAGTAATGATGATTAGCACATGGTTCTGCAAAAAATAAGAGAGTGATAATGTTTTTTATTCCCGGATCGATCCGACCTTGATCCCGGATCGATCCGGCCAGGAAAAATCTGCCTATAAATGGACATTTTATGCAGACTGTAAAAGGGGTACCAATATATTTTCTAAACCTCTTTTCTTAGTAGTATGTATGTATATAGGCCTTATGCCATAAATAATGTAGTAATAGTAGTATCGTTGTAATGCTCGGGAAATTATCGGAAGATCAATGTTGTTGAAGTCGTTGTAATATCCGGAAGAATACGACATCTGAATCAGCAGTTGTAATCGGGTAATTTTATAAAGTATTTATGTTTGTTGTTTTTATCTTTTTAATCGTTATAATGTTATTAGGCTAAATCTAATAACTAGCCAAGATTATGTAATCGTATTATTTCAATCTTTTCGGTAAATGAATGTTATCTAAGTAAAATTGACAAAAATTGAGTTAATTGAATCTTTTTCTATTTTGCAACGTATTGATAATATTCAGATTGAAGTAATTAATCAAGATAAATCGCAACATATAACCTAACGATGAACTGATCAGAGAAGTTCGGATATGAGATAAATAATCGAAAAACCGGAGGGTAAAATTGGCCGTGCGAAAGTGTGACAACGGAATCCTATTTCCTACCCGGGGGTAGATTTGTCTTGGGAAAGATGAATCTTATTAAAATTTGTGCTCAAGATCGTAATAATGTTAAACTCAACAGTTTAATTGAAACTAACACCGGAAAGTTGAATCGATCCGCCTGACAACCGGAGCCTTTTGAATAACATCGGCCGTCTGACAAACGGAGCAACCTCTTTTATCCGGGGTAGATTCGTACTCGGAACATGTTCAGACTAACTGAGATTAGCATGGGGCAGTTGTGGAGATTGAACTGATGACAAATTGACATATGACAATTTCATACGCTCGTGTGAGGAGGAATTGTTAATCTCAGGAGTGCACCGTTTCATTTACTCAATTGGACCTGATAAAAGGAGATCGAGCACATTCGTTAAACCGAAAAGATTGAATAATTCAATTATATATATCTTGGCTAGTTCTATAATAATTATTAGTATTTAATATATTATATATATATATATATATATATATATATATATATATATATATATATATATTATCTTGGTTATGTATTACTATATATATTTATGTATTTATATATATAATAATAGTTTAGTTGTGATTTATGAAATTATTTTCTGTTATTATAGTTAACGACTCGTATGATAAAACCTGCGATTTAGATCGAGATAATAATAGCTGTTTGGTGTTTAACCACACTTAAAAGAATTACCACGTTTCCCTGAGGATTCGACACCTGACTCACCATACTAGCACTATGATTTGACCCGGTGCACTGCCGGTAAGGATTGTATAGCACTAGAAAACGTCCGTCAGCTTTCTGGCGCCGTTGCCGGGGAACACGTCGCTAATTTTTCATTGTGTCTATGGTTACTACTTGTATCAACTCAAAATTCTCGAGGATAAGTCAATACTTTTTCTTATCTCATTTCTATTTTTATTTTTCGTTGGTATCTACTTTCTTCTAGTTACCAATTTTCTTCTTTTACCAAAGTCGAGTATTTTCTATTTTTCGTTGGTTGATGACCAGAAGTGGTAAGGCCCCGCTCACTCCTTATAAGCCTGACATAAATACTTACGAAAGGCAGTTAAGAGTAGAGAGTAAATGTGGTCATACTAGTCAGGGAAATCCTGACCACGAATCATCTTAAACAGAAATACGAGAATGGCCGAAATCAGTGATGAAACACCTGAACAAGGGCTAGAACATGCTTTAGGGCATGGACAACACCCTATTAACCCTAATAATAATCAAAATCCTAATAATAGGAATAATCAGAATCGGAACCAGAATAATCGTAATAACCCACCAAACCCGAGACCTATCTGTGATCAGACCATAAGAAGGAACCAGACTAATAATCCCATTCTTTTACCAAATGAAGGATCAAACAATTTCGAAATTAAATCTCATCTTTTTGGTTTAATTGACGCAAGAGCCCAATTTCTAGGAGAGGATGATGAAGATCCACATCATCATCTCTATCTTTTCGAAGAATTGTGCAATACAGCCAAAAGTCAAGGTGCTCATCGTGAATTAACAAGAATGTCTATGTTTCCTTTTTCTCTAAAAGGACGAGCACGAGATTGGTTTATGTCTCTTCCACATCACTCACTGACTAGTTGGGAGGATATTCAAACCGAATTTCTGAAACAATATTTCACTCCAGGACGAAATTTGGAATTAAAAGTCGAGGTTACTAACTTTAGACAGGGACCTGAAGAAACGCTTGGGAATGCCTGGGAGAGATTCAAAAAACTGTTAAGAGCTTGTGCCAACCATGGTTATTCCTTAGATATGCAAATCCAACTTTTCTGTCGTAAATTACGAAAAGACTCACGTGCGGATGTAGATCATGCATGTGGTGGTTCTTTAATGATGAGTGAAGCACAAATAGTTTACGATGCTATAGAAAAGATTTCCAAGAATAACAGAATATGGGAAACCGGTTCTAGCACCAGAAAAGTAGCTTTTGCAGGAGAATGTACATCTAATACAGAAGTTCTAGCACATTTGGAAAATTTGAGTAGGAAATTTGATGGCCTACAATATAACAAAAACCAAAGTTCAGAAAATAGTACACCCACTGAATACTCAAATCAGGATAATATGCCAATAGGGATTGAAGAACCAAAAGGATACTCGAGAGAGGAGGTAAGTTTTCTTCAGCAGCATAAGAATTTGAACAATGCATATTCAAACTCGTTTAATGCTATTAGAAGAGACCACCCAACTTTTCGATGGTCTGAAAACCCTAGTAAGCAAGGACAACCGCCATATCCAGTTCAATATAGGAATATGAATAATAATCAAGTTTATCAAGGAGATACCTCTAATCAGAATCTGCAACCATTACCTAGATCCTACCCTCAACACACCACTCAAAGTATACCAGTAACTCAAAGCTCAACTCAGCCTGCAGAAGGGGTTGAAAAATGGGAGAAACTAATGGAAAATATGATGGGTGTGGTATCTACTCAAGCTAAAAATATGGAAACAATGATGACTTCTATAGGTACAGTCACTAAAGATATGAGTACAATAAAAACATCTATGAGTGGCCATGATACCAGAATGAGAACGATAGAAGCCTCATTAAGAAATATGGAAGATCATTTGAGTAGGGAAGGTGAACGTAAAAACAGTAGACCACCAGGAGGATTACCAAGTAACGCTGAAAGAAATCCAAGAGAGGTAAATGCTGTAATTACCAGAAGTAGAAAACTCGGTGGTAGTGATGGAGTAGAAAGTTTCGGAAATAATGAAGTAGAAGATGATTTAGATGGTAAGAATGATGAAACTAAAAATGAACATGAATTCACTGATGAGGAAGAAGAAATCATAGAAAATTTCTTGAAAGGAAATAGAAGTATGAAACCTGAGAATGAAGGTGAAAAATGGATAAAAATCCCTAGGATTTTGAAAGATCCCTTGGATAAAGACTTAAGAAATTTATTCAAGGAACATGTTAGAATAAATGATACGGAAAACAAGGATGATAAACAGGAAGAGTTGAAAAAGTTCGAAGAAGAAATCGATTCAGGGAGCATTTTAAAGAAAAAAGATTATGAGACATGGCAAACAAGTAACACTTCAAGATTTAAGGAGAAAGGAAAAGAGAAAATGACTTTGGGATCAAAGGTTATAGATTTAGAATCTTTACCTTACCCACCTAAAGATCAAATCAAGAAAATAAAAACTGATAAGAAGTATGCTCGTTTCCTTGATACTTTTCGTCATCTTCATGTTAATATCCCTGTTATCGAAGCTCTAGTTAACATGCCTACCTATGGAAAGTTTCTGAAAGATATTCTCTCAAACAAGAAAAAGTTAGAAGAATATGAGAATATTTGCCTCAATGAAGAATGTTCTGCAATTTTACAGCATAAATTACCACCTAAAATGAAAGATCCAGGTAGTTTTACAATTCCCTGTGAAATTTGAGGATTTTTGTTTAAAAATGTACTATGTGATCTTGGAGCAAGTATTAATCTCATGTCTTATGAGAATTATAGAAAGCTAGGCATAGGAAAGCTTACGAATACTGAAATGACTCTTCAAATGGCAGATAGATCAGTTAAATACCCTAAAGGAATTATCGAGGATGTATTGGTTAAGATAGATAGATTCTACTTCCCAGTAGATTTTGTAGTCATGGAAATGGAAGAAGGATATTCAACGCCACTTATTCTAGGTCGACCATTCCTAGCTACAGGAAGAACATTAATCGATGTCCAAAAAGGAGAATTAATACTGAGATTTAACGAAGATACAATAGCTTTCAATATATTCAAAGCTATGGAACATCCATATAGATCACCAGAATCATGTTCTTTTATAGAAGATATTCATTCTGTCTATGATAATCAGTTACCAGCTTTTGAAGACAGATTAGAAGAATGCTTAACTCTGTCTATCTATAAAGAAGATGAGAAAGACACCGAAATGAAAGAGATAATCCTTTCTCTAGACAAAGGAAGTTTTACTTTTAGACCACCATGTCATAAGTATCTGGAGTTAGAACTAGAAGGACCAGTTCTAAAACCTTCAATAGAAGATCCACCTAGTAATCTGGAGTTGAAACCACTTCCTTTAAATCTTAAGTATGCTTTTCTTGAAACTAATAATCTATTGCTGGTTATTATTTCGTCAACCTTAACTGAGCTACAAGAAGATCAATTACTTAGAATGTTGAAAAAGCATAAAAAAAAAGCTTTTGGTTGGACAGTAGCTGATATTCAAGGAATTAGCCCTGAGATTTGCGTTCATAAAATTATTCTAAAGGAGGACGCTAAACCTTGTATTCAGCCACAACGCCGCTTCAATCCGAATTTGCAGCTAATTGTTAAGAAAGAGGTTATTAAACTATTAGAGATGGGGATAATCTTTCCTATATCTGATAGTGAGTGGGTAAGTCCAACTCAAGTGGTACCAAAGAAAGGAGGTTTCATAGTAAAGGAAAATGATAAAAATGAATGGATTCCGACAAGAGAAATTACCGGATATCGAATGTGCATTGATTTTCGGAAACTTAACGATCATACTAAGAAAGATCATCATCCACTTCCATTCATAGTGCAAATGTTGGAACGCTTAAGTGGACATAAGTATTACTGTTTCTTAGATGGTTATTCAGGATATTTACAAATATTCATTGCAGCAGGAGATAGAGAAAAGACTACTTTCACTTGTCCGTATGGGACCTTCGCTTATAAGAGAATGCCGATTGGTTTATGTAATGCACCAGCTACATTTCAGAGATGTATGATGGCTATATTTTCTGACATGGTCGAGAAGTTTTTAGAAATTTTTATGCATGACTTTAGTGTATACGGAGATTCCTTCGATGAATGTTTATCGCACTTAGAAAGAGTGTTACAACGCTGTGAAGATACCAATTTAGTTTTAAACTGGGAAAAATGTCACTTAATGGTATCAGAAGGGATTGTTTTAGGACATAGAATCTCTGAAGTAGGTATCAAAGTTGATAAAGCTAAAGTCGAGGTAATCGAAAAGTTACCTCCACCAGTTAATTTAAGGACTCTAAGAGGATTTCTTGGACATGCAAGATTTTATAGAAGATTCATTGCAGATTTCTCGAGAATAGCAAAGCCTCTAAGTCATTTGCTTGAAAAATAAGTACCTTTTAACTTTGATAGTAAATGTATGGAAGCCTTTCAGATCCTAAAAGCGAGGTTGACTACTGCACCAGTGCTAGTAGCACCAGATTGGAGTTTGCCGTTTGAAATTATGTGTGATGCGAGTGATTTAGCTGTAGGAGCAGTTTTAGGTCAAAGATATAATAAAGTACTCAAAGCAATCTACTATGCATCTCACACATTAAACGCAGCTCAACTTAATTACGCAACTACAGAAAAAGAACTGTTGGCTGTAATTTTTGCCTTAGATAAGTTTAGATCGTATATCGTTGGATCTAAGGTTATAATTCATATAGACCATTCAGCATTGAAGTACTTACTGAGTAAAAAAGATGCTAAACCACGTCTTCTTAGATGGATTCTCTTACTACAAGAATTTGATATAGAAATTAAGGATAAAAAGGGAAGTGAAAATGTAGTAGCAGATCATCTAAGTAGAATGGAAAATTAAGGAAAGGGAATTGAAATACAAGATTCATTTCCTGATGAACAACTGTTTAGAATCGATACTCCTTCAACCATGCAATTATTAAAGAATAGAATTCCTTCTAAAGAAATGTCACCCTGGTTTGGAGATATCGTTAATTACTTTACCTGTGATTATATTCCGTCTCATTGGACTTGGCAACAGAAAAAGAAATTCTTTTACGACTTAAAATTTTATTACTGGGAGGAACCAGACCTTTTCCGTAAATGTTCGGATGGGATAATCAGAAAATGTGTGCCTGATAATGAAATTTTAAGTGTGTTATCATTTTGTCATGATCGTGAGGCAGGAGGTCATCATGGAGGTTGGAAAACTGCTTTTAAAGTTTTACAATGTGGTTTTTATTGGCCTACACTATATAGAGATGCATATAAATATGCGAAATCTTGTGAATCATGCCAAAAATGGGGAAATATATCGAAAAAACATGAAATGCCTCTTCAACCGATTTTAGAGTGTGAATTATTTGATGTTTGGGGTATAGATTTCATGGGACCTTTCCCTATATCTTTTGGAAAAAGATTTATTCTTGTGATGGTAGATTATGTTTCAAAATGGGTAGAAGCTGAAGCTCTTCCAACTAATGATACCAAAGTTGTCATAAGGTTCCTTAAAAAGAATATATTTACTAGGTATGGCATTCCGAGGGCTATCATTAGTGATAGATGGTCACTCTTTTGTAATAGACCATTTACCAAGATAATCGAAAAATATGGTGTAACACATAAGTTAGGCACACCCTATCATCCACAGACCAGTGGTCAGGTAGAGGTGTCTAATAGAGAAATTAAAAGAATTATAGAAAAGACAGTGGACTCAAATCGTAAAAACTAGGCAGAAAAACTGGATGATGCATTATGGGCATACAGAACAGCCTTTAAAACACCAATTGGTTGTTCTCCCTACAAACTAGTTTTTGGTAAATCTTGTCATCTCCCAGTTGAATTAGAACACCGGGCCTTTTGGGCTATTAGATTTTTGAATTTCGATCCTAAGGCTGTCGGTGATCATAGATTACTTCAGTTAACAGAACTAGAAGAATTTCATCTTGATGCTTATGAAAACGCTCGAATCTACAAGGAACGCACGAAATCTTTTCACGATAAGAGAATTTATAGTCGTGAGTTCCATGTAGGTAATCGAGTGTTATTGTACAATTCACGTTTAAAGTTATTTCCGGTAAGCTTAAATCAAGATGGGCGACAGTCCATTTAGAGTAACAAGGGTTTACAAATGAGTCGTTGGACTAACTGATGGAAGTACAACTTTTATAGCCATTGGCCACATGGTAAAGCTGTTTGTGGAAGGAGAAGAGACCTCTCTGAGGAAAGAAGTAATGTTGCTAACAGATCCGCCGCAAAACTGAAAAGCAGGAAAACTAAATTCAGCTGAATCCCAGGTACTATCTTTCTTGTTTATTTTACTTTTCTGTGTTTTTATATGTTTGAACTAGTTTCGTTTTTTACCGGACAGACGTAAAAGAACTGGATGCCTTTTTTAGATAGATTAGGAGTTTTTTTTTTGCTTTTGAAGTTAGGCCTAAATAAAGATGTCGCGTTTACAATAGAAGCTTCAGTTTTTGAGAAAAACAAGCAATTATTGAGAGAGATCAGATTGAAAGAAGTTTGTAATGGAAAATCGAGAAGTTCGATAAAGAGAAGGGCAAAGTTTTTAATGCGATGCAGAATCTGTGGAAAAAGTGAGCATAATGGGAAATGTGGACAAAGTACAACCAAATCTCAGGATGAGTGTTTGAATGTTGTCAAGAAGGGAACGATTAGGTGGTTATCCGAAAATCCCGATGGAGATCAAAGAGAAAACTCAAACGCATCATTTCGGGGGTTAGGTTGATAGAACGTTATATCGTAACTCCGGAAGATTTAGAAATAGAGGAATTAGGACCCCCATAAGTCTCGAATATTTTACTTTTTATTTCAAACGCTTTTTATAAATAAAAAAATTGCATAACCTTTGAAAATTTTATAAATTGGATCTTTATAAAATTTATGAAAGTTTTATAACAAAGTTTTATAAAAGTTTTATTTCAAATTTTAAAATAAATAAAAAATAAAAAATAAAAATTTTGTCGGATCGATCCGACATGACCCCGGATCGATCCCGTACCTGAAAAACCTAAAAAGAACGGGATTTCTTTCTTCTTCTTCCTCTTCCAATTTCTTTTTTTTCACAGCCGCCCCACACCCCATCATCCCCACTCGAAATTTTTTTCTTTCATCACATAAACACACTATCACATTACCCCACTCTTTATTTTATTCTCCTTTTCCCCTCTTCTCTTCAATCTCTCACTTAAATTTGAAAAATTTCAAGAAAAAGGGTCAACTTTCATTCCGGCGACTTTTCATCTTTTCCGGCCAACTTTTCAACCTTTATAGTCTACCAAGGTAACAATGTAGTATTTAATCTTATCAATTTCGTTTATTTTTATTTTTAGTAATTTATTTTCAACTGTACTGTTATTCACTTATGTTGTGTTGTTTTGGTTTTGTTTGTTTTTGTTTTTTGAATTGTTGGGTCACTATCGTAGAATGGCTGAATCCTCTAGAACAGCAGCTAAGAAACGAAAACAAGATATCCCAATCTCAGTACCGGTTATAGAAACAAGGCCTTTAACACCGGAAGAACAGGCCGTTAGTTTTGAGAGAACTGCGTCTAGAGCAGCTAGAGATGCATACAAGAATATTTTTGGAAAGTGTATAGCTGAGATAGAAAGGGGTCTAGATTTTACGGTTTTAGGGGATGAAGTTAAAGCAATATTTGAGAAAAGACAATGGTTGGAAATAGCAGCATTGAGAGAAGGGGAGGTTAACACGACTATCGTTTCTGAATTTTATTCTCTGTTAAGGACGCATAATTCGACAGAGAATGGAGAGTTGACCTTTGTTACCCTTAGAACTAAACAAGTGCCGTTTAATCCTAGCGTCATCAATGCTATTTATGGTATAGAAGATGTCCCTGATGAGGAGGATTATTACACGGTATGGAACCTTAATGATGAAGCTGCTTTTGAACAGAGAGCCTTATTAGCCCAAACACGAGCTTGATCCTACGGCTAAATGGCATGAAAATAGGTTTGGTTACGGGAGGCGTATTAGGGATATTAGAGCACTTAAGCGTTTTATTAGCTACACTCTTTACCCCACTCGTCATTTGACATCCTTCGGTAAAGCGGATGTTTGTATTGCTTGGGCAATGGTAAATGATGTTCCCATAAATTTGGGAAAAATAATGTACAAGAGGGCTTTGAAATTTTTCATGAAAAGCTAGGCCGGGAAGTCATATGCCTTTCCTGTGTTTTATTTCTGCCTTATGTCAAAGACTCGGTATTCCGACCTTGCCTAATGATAAGTTTATCTTGGCTAATGAAGCCTTAATTGGCCCTAATTTGAAGCGTCTACCGGATGGGAAAATTGATTATAACAACCCGAACCGCCGCCGACCTCAAAATATTCCACCGGTTTCCCAACCTACCACTGTTCCTCCATCATCTAGTCATACACAATCTCATCTTCCAAATACCATCACGTATGACATGTTTCAAACCCTTTCCTATGATGTTAATCGTGCCAATGCCAATATGGCTGTCTATGCGGAAAGAAATAGGCAATGGTCTGAAGATTTGAGACAAGGGATACGCGGTATATATCAAATGAATATACTTCAGAACCCTGCCTACGCCGACATGAACATTCCGCAATGCCAATCTGAGCCGTATACCATGCCCGGTTTAATTCCACCGATGCCACCCCAATCCAGCTTCCAACCAATGTCACATTCCTTTGGAAGTCAAACTAGTGGTGTAGGTCAATTTTGTACAGGTATGACGGCTCCAGTTACGTCAAGTTGGGAATGTTTTGCAGCATTTGCCAATATCACGGCTGGGACGAGTTCGATTGGTTTAGATAGCACGGTTACGATGTCGACGCCATTTCAAGATACATTGTTCAAGTCGACCGACGATCCTGCTACTTCCCAACCCATGCCGGGATCGAGTTTCAATGTGGAGACTGATGATACCGACGAATGATTTAAAAAATTTATGATAATTTGTCACTTAAACAATTTACTTTAGTGTTTTGTTTCGACAATTAAGCGTTTTTTTTTTTCGTTGTAGTTTTGGTCACGATAAATTTATAAGTTTTTTTTACGCTATTTTGTATTTCATAACGTTTTATGTCATGTTATAAATGTTTTTAAAACTACAAAAATATCATAAGTTTGAAAGTTAGAAAAATCTGGGCATTTGAAAGACAAATTTTGTCTCTGTATTGTTACAGTACCTGCCCGGATCGATCCGATCTGAACCCGGATCGATCCGATCTGAACCCGGATCGATCCGGCCTGTCATTGCCGACCTGACATAGCTATATACCTAGTGGTCCGGATCGATCCGGTCCATTCTCGGATCGATCCGGTACTACTTTAATGTCAAAGTACAGATTTTTTTCTACTTTTGCCTGTATTTATGTTTCTATAAAAGGCAATAGCAAGGCAGCTGATCTTTGCTCATTCGTTTCTCGTTCTACCTAGACTTCTTTTATAAAAATGTCTAACCACTCATCTCCCTCGGTTAATAGCTATGAACCACATACGCCTCACGGTGTGGTTCCCGAGAGTCAAGCCTCTTGTTTTCATAATAATCTCCCGAGACATCTGAATTTTGTTCAATCTCCTATTCTGATGGAGAAAGGTTTAAACACTGAAAAAGTTGATCAGTGGGGTAGAAATCTGATACGAGGCTTTGGTTGGAAGAAATTTGTTAAACATCCGAGGGGTAGAATAAATATTTCTGTAGTTAAGGATTTTAATTCTTCTCTATCTGAAGACACTGCGATAGCAGCAACTCAACTCATTACTGTCCGAGGCATTGTTATTCCCTTTTCGTCCTTCGTTATTAATCAAGTTTATGAAATTCCGCCTTGTGGTTTTTTTTTCCCAAGACACATTTTGAGTTCCAATGGGAACTAGAAAATCCTTCTAATATTGTCAATAGAACCATGAAGCATTCCAATATTTGTTTCCTCTTTTGATCATAATTATGATTTTTCCACTCTTGCGTTATCCCCTCACCTGAGGGCGTGGAAACATTTTATTAATTCATGAGTCTATCCCACAAATGATTTCTCGGGAATTCAGGATTGCGAATCGCTTCTGATGTATGCAATCACTATCGGAGCATATACTGACTGGGGATATTGATTCACAGGCAAAGCGGTCAATTTCACAAGAGAAGCGGCGTAGTAGAGGGAAGCCAATGCCGTTTGCTTGGCTTATATCTCGACTTTGTGTTCATTTACATAGAGTACCTGAGTTTGATCAAGATTAGATTTTTCCATCTCGTGGTTCTCAAGTTGGACTACTTCCGGTTTATACTCCCGGATGTTCGTCAACAGTTTGATATTTTCACCTGAACGAAAGTTGTTTTTGGGTCAGTCTGGTAGTGACAGTTGGAGAGTTGTTAGTTAAGAAGTTAGTGTGTTTAAGATGATAGTTCTTTAAGTAGTAGATTATTAATCTGTTTAATTATGTTTCTCTTTCAGTTTAATAAATTTAATAATCTTGTTTAATATATATGTTTTTTTATGATGATTCTATTAGTAGAAACATAATACTACACGCAAGTAATATCGCTAAAATAATAACATTCATCTAAAATTTAAATTTTATTTTCGAACCTACTTTTTATTACTCACTGAACATCGAGACGATGCCACTTCGTAAGTGGAGGAGTAGAGTTAGGTTAGTAAATAAAAATTTAAAATTTTCATATAAATTTATACTTAATTGCTTAATACTTAGCTTAATTTTTCTTGAATAAAAATAAGTAGATAATATATAATTAATATGAATAAAAATAATATAAATTGGTAAGAATAGATTTTAATTTAGTAAAGTAAATTAGATATATTATAATTATATTATATATGTTAGTTTTAGATTTTTATAAGAATTTAAGTATATGTAACTATACATAAATATTATCAAGTAATTTTTTTGTGAAATTTAGCAAATATACTTATATTTATAATGAAATGTTAGAATAATTTTCTTTTCAAAACGAAATATGAATATGGAATCGGACTAGGGATGACGATTTTTGGCATAACTTTGATCAGCTATAGCCAAATAGTCTACCTGAATAAAATTTCCAATTTTTGTCCCCACCTCAGCCAAATAGAGTGGCCAGACCTCACTCGAAATAGCCAATTATGATTAAACCAATTATGACCGACCCTTAGCCTATTTTGGTCTACATTTCCTAAAAATCCCACCAGTTTGTACGTACTTATGAAAGGAGATGATGACATAAAAGCTAAGTATCGATGCAAAAGAATGGTATATGCTGAGATTGGAAAAGTTGGATAAGTATTAATATATTCGACCTCACCTCATGACACTTGCAAGATAGTCGATTTTGGTAATGAGTTCGGGTATGTTAGTATTTCAAAAAAAAAAAAAAAATAATATCAGAATGTTATTAGTCGAGATATTTTTGATCAAAAATATGAAGATGTAAGTACGTACGACTTGCTTCTTTCTCTTTTGATTTCCTTTTCTATCCTTTCGATTAACCAACACCCTGAGCCTAAAACGTTATAAGCCGCTTTGCCAACTACTTGACTTAGTCCTTGATTCCAAATATTTCATATAAGTTGAGATAGGAGAATAATTCTAGAATTTTAATTATATTTATTAAGTAAATTATGTGGAATTTCATTTTAATGAAATTTGATAAATAATTTATCTAAGTTATATACACTTTTTATCTTGTTAATCTCTAAGAAAGATATAATCAATATATTTATAATATTGAAATGACATTTTACTAACTTGAGATTTAATCTACCAAGTATGTCATTATTACCGCTTATTTTGCTCGAGGACGATCAAAGCGCTAAGTGGGGAGTAGTTGATGTATAACATTTGTATGATAAAAATTACGATATATTATATATTTTACCGACTCTTTCTATATAAAATATAAGAAATTATAACGATAATCTTATGAAATATTGATAATTATGAATACAACTAATTAATATAAAAATCTAGTAAAAGTAATAAAAAGTTATAAATTTTGTACCGGTTTAGTAACCGGAGTGTCGTGTCAGATTTACGTGGGTATTTTTGGTATTTTATTGCAGATTTTAAGACCCCGAGTGACGACACTTTTTGAAGTCAAATCATATCTTTTGAAGGAAGTAAGGAAGTGTCATAAGTTTAAAAGTTCAAGTGGATCAACGGTTCGTGATACTATTATCGAGATATATATTTGACGAACGAATGGCCCATCAAAAAGGCATTTTCCGAAGAAGAGTCCTTCATGAAAGTTTTAGATCTTTCAAAGAGCTTTCCAACGCTTCTTGAATCATGTCAATTGGAGATCTATAACGCAAGATATGATTTTATCAAGTTTCAGCTAAAATTTAGAAAAATTACACACGGATCAATCCGGCATCACCTCGGATCGATCCGGATTATCAAATAATGAGAAGTAATGATGATTAGCACATGGTTCTGCAGAAAATAAGAGAGTGATAATGTTTTTTATTCCCGGATCGATCCGACCTTGATCCCGGATCGATCCGGCTAGGAAAAATCTGCCTATAAATGGACATTTTATGCAGACTGTAAAAGGGGTACCAATATATTTTCTAAACCTCTTTTTTTAGTAGTATGTATGTATATAGGCCTTATGCCATAAATAATGTAGTAATAGTAGTATCGTTGTAATGCTCGGGAAATTATCGGAAGATCAATGTTGTTGAAGTCGTTGTAATGTCCGGAAGAATACGACCTCTGAATCAGCAGTTGTAATCGGGTAATTTTCTAAAGTATTTATGTTTGTTGTTTTTATCTTTTTAATCGTTATAATGTTATTAGGCTAAATCTAATAACTAGCCAAGATTATGTAATCGTATTATTTCAATCTTTTCGGTAAATGAATGTTATCTAAGTAAAATTGACAAAAATTGAGTTAATTGAATCTTTTTCTATTTTGCAACGTATTGATAATATTCAGATTGAAGTAATTAATCAAGATGAATCGCAACATATAACCTAACGATGAACTGATCAGAGAAGTTCGGATATGAGATAAATAATAGAAAAACCGGAGGGTAAAATTGGCCGTACGAAAGTGTGACAACGGAATCCTATTTCCTACCCGGGGGCAGATTTGTCTTGGGAAAGATGAATCTTATTAAAATTTGTGCTCAAGATCGTAATAATGTTAAACTAAACAGTTTAATTGAAACTAACACCGGAAAGTTGAATCGATCCGCCTGACAACCGGAGCCTTTTGAATAACATCGGCCGTCTGACAAACGGAGCAACCTCTTTTATCCGGGGTAGATTTCGTACTCGGTACCTGTTCAGACTAACTGAGATTAGCATGGGGCAGTTGTGGAGATTGAACTGATGACAAATTGACATATGACAATTTCATACGCTCGTGTGAGGAGGAATTGTTAACCTCAGGAGTGCACCGTTTCATTTACTCAATTGGACCTAATAAAAGGAAGATCGAGCACATCCGTTAAACCGAAAAGATTGAATAATTCAATTATATATATCTTGGCTAGTTCTATAATAATTATTAGTATTTAATATATTGGTATATATATATATATTTATATATATATATATATATATATATATATATATATATATATATATATATATATATATATATATATATATATATATATATATAGTTATGTATTACTATATATATTTATGTATTTATATATATAATAATAGTTTAATTGTGATTTATGAAATTATTTTCTGTTTATTATAGTAACGACTCGTATGATAAAACCTGCGATTTAGATCGAGATAATAATAGTTGTTTGGTGTTTAACCACACTTAAAAGAATTACCACGTTTCCCTGAGGATTCGACACCTGACTCACCATACTAGCACTATGATTTGACCCGGTGCACTGCCGGTAAGGATTGTATAGCACTAGAAAACGTCCGTCAAGGATACACAATTAGATTGTGTTCCCAAAATGGAAACAACACTTTATATGATAAAGGTGTGACGCAAGCCATGTGAAGTATCCCTTACCCGTTTCGGGATAGTGCCCTTATACTTAACCGAGTTCCAAAGAATAAAGGTTGAATAAATTCCATATTAGATATGGAAGGGGATAATGTCGAATCTATCTTAACCGATGATTTGAAGTTGTCATAGGCAAAGTCAGAAAGGCTTGGAGCCTAGTACGACATATGCAACTTTGTGGAATATCTTAGCAAGTACGCTAAATATTATTTACTTGTCCGCGGAGCAAACTGTTTATCTCCAAACATGCTATCTTCTAGAGAAAGTGTTTCTTCCAAAAGAAATAATGGGAGTAGATTTAGATCTCAAAGGTAGTTTGAGAACCACAAGGAGATATTCAACCGTAGGAACATGAGTAGATGCCACGAACCAATGGGGTGTAGAACACTGCTCAGTGCACACAAAAGTTCTATAAGTCTGAGGATAACCTCAAGCCTGAGAAGGCTGCTGGTATGTTCATCTTGAAGAATGAATATCTCACGACTTATGAAGGAATGTTTGACATGCAAAATTGAGAGATATGGCAAGGAGCCATATGTCTGAATTAGATTCCATCAGTGACAACCAGGTTGTGAACCTAGTCTGTCTTACTTAGAGGGAATGTCCCTGAAAGGCTGACATGGATAGTAATGTGATTACTATAAGGCTATAGTGACGGCTAAAGATACGGGGTGTAAACTTTGTAATTATCTTTATGCTGCCTGATGTGCCCAGTTCTATTCAGATAATGCTTGTTATAACTTCGTATCATGGCTATATGAAAGTGTTGAAGACGTTGGGCATACAGCTCGATGTTCATAGACAATAACAAGATATGCAAGCCAGTGAGATCCATTTATGGACTCAAACAAGTTACTCTAGACGATTTCTTTGTTGATAATCAAAGGAGTTTGATTTAGTCAAAAGAAAGAATATGCCCAATGTGCAATATGGATAGTGGGCGTGTGTTACGATTTTTGAGTAAGGTATTGGATATCTTTCTCGAGAATTATCACCCCATGTCACAGTCAATTAATATTTGGTAGTTCAAGGTCTTTACGAAAGCACTTGGATTAGCAGTTCTTATATTTAGAAATAAGAATCAATAGTGATAGATTTAACTGTTGTTGGTTTATAGTTTACCTATATAGATTTGATGCTAAATTTTTTTAGCATAGATCGCGATAGGGGATACTGCTAGCCGGTGTTCTTAAGATCTATCTATGGTAGGACGTTTGTCCTAAAGCTACAGTGAAAGATGATACTTATGGAAGGTTCCCTTTGCTACTGCAATGGGATCTAGCATAAGAATTATGCTAGAGGTTCACACTCCATGAAGAGTCATGAGCAAGTATGAAAGTGATTCTAGTAGATGTCCAGAATATCCTTAAACAAGTGAAGGAAAGGTTCCTAGTTTATTGAAACTTGGAATTAAATAAACGTAGATATACAGACGTATATCCTGAGTCTTATGAAGGTGAGTGGGAGCTACAGTCTGGGTTTGCAGTCACTTTGATCAAGTGATACAGTGAGCTGGAAATGTTCTTAGCTATGGGTCACTGTAAATTCTACAACTTAGCCGAAACACAGTAGTGCCCTTAGAGGCGCAGCGGGAGCAGTACATTAGTGTAGAAGGTTCATTCATGAACCTTGTGCGGTTCTTCCACCTTTTCTATATAGCTGATATAGTAAGTGGATTCATTGCTTGAAGCAAGGACCAGGGTCTCGTCAGAGATTCGTGTGTGTGTTGAGGCGGTTCCTTTGACTTGGTCATTTGGAACATGATGTGAAGATAGTCTGTGTCCCCACGGATAGCAATCCGTTTACGGTTACGGCTGGTTGTAAGTATTACATAAGATTCTTGTGTTTCAACTTGGTCTTGTGTGTACGAGTGATTGGTTTTTAGGCCAAGTGGGAGATTGTTGAAATAGTGTCCTAAACTGAATCGGGTTGGACCGGATCCGACCGGGTCGGATCATTTCTGCTATTTCTTTATGTTTATACATATATTAAATGGCTTTTATGTTGTCATATGTATATGTTCTTTTAAAGAACCAATTATGAATTATTATATGATAACGTCCTTAGTATTAAACTGTGATAGAGAAACCATAATAGGCGATTATGGTTGATGAGATCTCTAATCACTTTAATAAGTTTGTTACTTAAATGTCTCTAGGCTGATGTACTATTAAACAGGGTATTGATAGTACGAACAGGCTAGCACGTATTAGATGTCTTCTGTCTTTAGGGCAGGGATAGATCTCATCTATCGAAATGTAGAGACACTTATATTGTACGTGGACGTGTATTAGAGAATGCGTACGTTAGACTGACACACTTACAGTAAGTGTCACACTATGTGGCGGTTGTGTAATTATCCTTTAGACCGGATTCTTCATGGCATTACGGTGTGGATTGTCATTCTTTGACGCTATTGAGATTTCCCCTAGCCACGGGGCAATCATGCGGTAGTGATTGGGTGTGATATTGAAGCATGCGGAGTATACATGATTGGTCGTCCGGGAATCGCGTATCATATGATTAGGATCGAATATCCGAAATGGCCTTCTTATAAGGAATGTCTAGCTCACGTGAATCATTGAAAAGTGGGAGTAAATGTGTTACTCCGAGAGGGCATGATATCCAGATTATAAGATATGATCGTTAATGTATTGACACTCGAGATATGATCGTATGGATATTATTACAGCGATAGAATTGTAAGTTACACGGTAACTGCTTCACATGAAAGGTAGTAGTCATTGCATTTGATTCTTTCGATGATTGGGGGTCACGGTGTGTTGCTAGACGCTATCACGTGATCTTTAGGTATGAAGGGAATTTTCGTAATTTGCACTTTGTGTCTACGACCAACATATTCGGAAGCCTATCGGGTCACACACATATGAACATCGAGTTGGATTCAAATGCGGTTATGGTTGATAACCGAATAAGGAAATAATTTATCTCACGACTATAAATGTTATAGTGGTAAATTAGTATGGTGGTATTTATTTATTATGAATAAATATAAGGGCCAAAGACCCAAAAGTACACAAAACGGACTTATTGGACTTATAAGGACAAAAAGGAATCTGTTGGACTTATAAGGACACAAATTAGATAGATAGACTCAAATACCCTTAATGAAGGAAGAAGGAAAAAAAAAAAAAAAAAAAAAGATGGGCAGCACGCTGAATGTTTGTGATTTTTTGGTTTCTTTTTTCTTTTTCTTTTGGATACACATGCTGAATGTTGTTGTTTTTTTTTTGTTTTTTTATAATTTATTTTTAGCACACGTTACATGTGCTGTGAATTTTTTATTTTTTATTTTTTTTTTTTTTGTGTGATCCGGAGGTTGTAAAATTTAAATTTTTTT
This sequence comes from Gentiana macrophylla, assembly GCA_026214975.1. Lineage (NCBI taxonomy): Eukaryota > Viridiplantae > Streptophyta > Magnoliopsida > Gentianales > Gentianaceae > Gentiana > Gentiana macrophylla. Next base: position 7,545,525 of record CM047807.1, on the reverse strand, counting down.
CTGGACCGTGAAAATTTATTTTTTCTTTTTTTCATTGACCACCATGATACATTGACCACCCCGATGCATTGACCACCGCGATGAAGTGACACCGCGATGCAGTGACCACCGTGATGAATTAACAACCGCGATGCATTGACCACCACGATGAAGTGACCACCGCGACGATGAAGTGACACCGTGATGCTCTAACAACCGCAGTGACACCGCGATGCATTGACCAACCCGATGGATTGACCACCGCAATGCAATTAACAACCCAGATGCAGAGACACCGCGATGCAGTGACCATCCCGATGCAGAGACATCACGATGTTATAACATTTGACGATGCAGAGACATCATGAATAAGAGACACCGCGATGAACTGACACCGCATTGCAGAGACACCACGATGAAGTGACACCGCAATGCAGAGACGCCGCATTGCAGAGACATCGCGATGTTATAACATTCAACGATGCAGAGACACCGCAATGTAGAGAAACCGCATTGCAGAGACACCACGATGAATGACACCGCAATGCAGAGACACTGCGATGCAGAGACACCGCGATGAAGTGACAACGCGATGCAAAGACACCGCGATGAAGTGACACCGCATTGCAGAGACACCGCAATGCAGAGACACCGTAATGCAGAGACACCGCAATGCAGAGACACCGTAATGCAGAGACACCACGATGAAGTGACACCGCGATGCAAAGACACCCCCGATGCAGAGACACCGCGATGAAGTGACATCGCATTGCAGAGACACCGCGATGCAGAGACACCATGATACAGAGACACCGCGATGCAGAGACACGGCAATGTAGAGACACGGCTTATTGTATCGATTTATTCAGTGACGTCTGCAGTGACATGAATGTCACTTCATTAGTTGTCTAATGTATGCAGTGACATCTGCAGTGACATCAATGTCACTTCATTAATTGTCTATTGTATACAGAGACACCGCGATGAAGTGACATCGCAATGCAGAGACACCGCGATGCAGAGACACCGCAATGCAGAGACGCCGCGATGCAGAGACACCGCGATGAAGTGGCACCCGCGATGCAGTGACCACCCCGATACATTGACCACCCCGATGCATTGACCACCTTGATGCAATGACCATCCTGATGCATTGACAACCGCGACGCCCGATGCGATGACCATCGCGATGCAGACACGCGATGAAGAAGTGACACCGCTGATGTAGACACGGCGATGAAGCGGCACCGTGATGCAGAGACACCGCGATGAAGTGACACCGCGATGTAGAGACACGGCGATGAAGCGGCACCGTGATGCAAAGACACCGCGATGAAGTGACACCGCATTGCAAAGACACCCCCGATGCAGAGACACCGCGATGAAGTGACACCGCATTTATGCAGTGACATCTGCAGTGACATCAATGTCACTTCATTAATTGTCTAATGTATACAGTGACATCTGCAGTGACATCAATGTCACTTCATTAATTGTGTAATGTATGCAGTGACATCTACAGTGGCATCAATGTCACTTCATTAGTTGTCTAATGTATGCAGTGACATCTGCAGTGACATCAATGTCATTTCATTAATTGTCTAATGTATACAATGACATCTGAAGGGACATCAATGTCGCTTCATTAATAAAAGTGTACAACATCTTGCATTATGTTTATAGAAACAAGAGTCATAATAAAGGTTTTACTTAGGTCCAATAGGCCAGATTTTTGAACCATTGGATCATACAAAAAGTGAGGTACACAAGTGGACTATTCCAACAACATGGTAGGGGAAATGAACCAAGTCATGTAAGGTACTAATCTTGAAATACAAGCAGCTGGATAAAATTTTCGTCTAAGCATCACCGCTCCGAGTTCAAATAGACCCATCGTGTTAGCATCACCGCTTCGACTTGCTCCTAAGATTTACAATCAAGAAAAAATGTTACAAGTATGAAGAGTTGTATGTTGTACTAAATAACAAGAAACTACATGTCACTTTACTTGCAATTCTTTTGCAGAAAGATCAAGCTCTCTTCGTACTAAGACTTGACGGATTACAAAGAAGCTACCAACTCCAAGCAACAATAATAGCAAAAGCAAGTATGTGAGCTGGATTCCCAACTCAAACAATTCCCCGATTTCATAAACTGCATTTATTCCAACGATTTCACGTGCGAATGCTGTTTGGGCAGATAAGAACCATGAAACAAGGACACAAGAAATGGCCCAAATGCAGATTGATGGGCTTCCCACGTATCCTTGAATGCTCCGTGGATTTTCTGTAATGTCTGGAACAGAATGAAATTATCCATTTGATAACTTTTTTTTCACACAAAGATTGCAAACTTAAGTGCAATCAAAAATCAAAACTATTATAAATATGAAAAACTGATAACTCCATGATCAATCCCATCATTTCCAAAAATGGAAGGTATCATCGCATATTTACACAAAACAAGTCCACTAGTAAGCTTACTTTTTTTGCTTATTGAGCTCAGCTAATAAAGCTCCTTGCTTTTCAAAGATTCTTAGGATCAAGATCGCCTTCAAAGAATCAAACGATCAAGAAGCTACTCCCGGCGCCAAAAGGCCACCAACTAAGCCACTCGGACAAAGATAACCTTCTCAAACCCCTTCTTTATAGTCCCAAACAACCCCATCAAAAAAACCAAAATTGGCAATTTCTTCCTCGTCTCCCCATTTTCATCTCCTCCATCATCACTTACTATTTTCTCATGCCTTTGGTGACACGAAGCATCATTGTTTACAACTTGAAAATCAGCTTTTCGTAATCGAATGCAAGTCGTTCTCATCGGACTTAGTAAAATTGATTCCGTCTGAGGACGAAACAAGTAAATGCCGATAATTACGGCGACAGGAGGAGGTAAAATAAGTACACGAATTCAGCTTTAAAGAGGAAAATTTATGAAAATCAAAATTAGGAATAATAAAAACAGGGGAAGGAGAAGAGAGGTGATGGCGGCGGTTAGCAATGCATAGAGGGAAGCGAGGTGGAGTGGAGACGAGAGATGCTTGAAGAAGAGAAGTTGTCATCATGAAGGCTTATGGATAGAGCTCCGCATTGAAGTTCTTACACAGTGTTTCCGCCGGCGTCCACCGTCGCCGGCCGACTGATTTTTTTTGGGGGGGTTTGAAAGATGAAGCTCCCTATGTCGGAGTAATGAAGGCAAGAACCTTATCATCTGCAGATTGAGTGGTTTCAGCTTGTTTTATTAGATTAGGGGTATTTTGGTACATGTAGGTATATTATGTCCTTATAAGTCCAACAGATTCATTTATGTCCTTATGAGGCTAACAAGTATAAAAAACTATACTTTTAAGTAATTAACCCTAAATATAATACAAGATATTAATTATGTTGATTAATTAAATATATGTATATAGATACATATAAGTCAAAAATATATATGTATATTGATACACATGTATTTTGCAAATTAATTAATCATTACATTATATTAATTAAAGAATATTACGGATGCCGAATCTTTGGCTAAAGGTGGCGCAATAACAAGTGTATATGATACATTTGGATTGTGCACCTTAATTAATAAGATTACCATAATATTAATATTAAAAATTAATTGATTTTGGAAAAATAGATTTATGGTAATAAGATAAATATAATCAATATAAGTTATTGGCAATATTTAGATTTTATTTAATATGAGATATTATAATAAATGAGATAAATCAATCTAGGGGATTTTCCTTATTTTATTGGGAAAAGGTTTTCTTCTCCTCCACTGTATTGGGGCGCCACTTTTGACTATAAATAAGAGGTGGGTGTCAAGCTCTTTTGTACATCACAATTGCAAGAGCTAATAGTTCCTGTGTAAAATAGAGAGCTCCCAATAGAGAGTTTGTGAGGAGGAAAAAGGCCGGTCTAGCAACCGGAGTTTTCCAATAGCAATCCAAAGAGGATTTCGGCGAGGAGTTCGTGTGGATTATCGATAAAGGCCGGACACGTGGACGGCTCGCGCACTGTACTACTCTCCGTTGATGGTCAAAGCGACGATCATATAGATCATCGAGGTATATTCCGTCAAACTACTTAACGTGTTTATTGCATTAAACAAAGAACGATCTAGAAAAGGAAATCAAAATTTTAAATTCCACTACGTCAAACTAGTGATTTCCTAACAGATTTAAGAGTAGAGTCCTATACTCCGTGAGCCATTGCAAGATCCTGAGCTCTCGCCCCGGCAACGACAGTCATAGTACCCAAGTCGTCTTCTACCTTAGCTTTGCGACGATTCGCTGCCGACAACTCAGCCTTCAACTTGCTCTCGACTCCAGCAGCTCAAACTCTCTCCTCAGCTAGCTGCCTCTTCAGAGTAGCAGTTCCTCTGTATAGCGTTGACAACGACTCACCAGCTCTTTTCGTTCGTGGGCGGTCTACCCTGCCGTAGTCACCATCTTAAAATGCACGCTGATTAATCAATGCGAGATAAGGAAAAATGAGGAAAATGAAATAGTAATAAATGAAGAAAGCTTATTATGTTTGTGAGATTACCGGTAATTCGGTCGGCCAAGCCGACTCCGACACTGAGATGGGAGACATCAAAGATTGTCATATCAAGGATTTGAATCTAAGAGACTCTAACCATAGGTGCCTTCACTACCAATCCGCCCTCATCTTGGTTCTCGGGTCGAAAGAAAAGTGCCCTCTCCCAGATGGGGCCATCTCCAAGAGGCGGAAACGGAACCCGATCTCCAGCATTTGTATTAGTGGGCTGGGAACCCATAGGATTTTGGCTAACATCTGCGGCCATAATTGGCCCATCAACAAGCCGACTCAGAGAACTCTCTATCACCCCCCCCTTACAGATTCATCAACAGTTAGAGCATCACACTCCGGGATCAAGCTTGCCACAGCGGCCGAAGAACCAACATCATCGTTTCTTCTCGCTTTCTTTGGCGGGGAAGCATTTGGATCAGTCTCTTATGAGCTCTCCTACTCGATTACATCCTCAACTCGCACAACATTAGGGCTAAGTTCCTTTATCTGAATGCTACCATCCCGCCTTCTCTTTGGGAATGGGATCCTACCAGTTTGCTTGCTTCCTACGCCTTGGGGTTGATTCTGCACATTCGGACCTTGAATAGCTGGGGGCAAATTCAGAGCATTTTCATATAGCTGGTGGCCTTAGGCCACCATAGGCGGGAAAGCTTGCCCATGATGATCTCTCAGCCTTATGTTCACGAGCTAACTTTCTTTTTTAAGCCCGCAATGCGGTATGATCCATATTCGCTGCTCAAGATAAAGATCAATCTGTGTGCAAGATTTAAATGATAAAAGTAAGTCTTAAGGCTACATGCGAGGCAATCAAACTCAAAAATATTCCAGCAGAAACTAGTGAACTGGAGAATGACAGAATGAAACAGTACAATTACCAGGTCCAGGTCCACGCCGACCTTGAAAACCCTCAGAGAAATTATAGTCAGTTGGGAACTCGCTGACATGGCAAGAAGCAAACCAACTCGGGTCAGAAATAACAGGGGAAATCTTGACCAGACGCTGCAGATCTCTCACACGGGGGCCAGCTATCCCCGCCAGAGTATTGTGTCGACCCCCGGTAGCTAGTATCCTCCAGTTGAAAGTGCGAGCTTGAGCCTAATTCACCTCATCCCCGCCAAGGAGCCTTTCAACTTTGGCCTTGAATGGGAAATCCATTGCCGGCAACTCAACCTTTTTCTTCAACTTCATATTATCGGGCACCTTAGCCGCATTTGTCACACACCTTCTAAACGGACACCCAACTCGGGAATCTAAAAGTAAGCACCTAGACTTCAATTCTTGACCTTGGTAGGTAGCTTGTATAGCTTCGCTTTGTTGTTCGTAGTCGGGCCTTTTGCCTAAACTTGCTCTGACTCATCCTGAATGCAGAAAGTATAGTAATGGCCCAGGGATGTAATGTTCAGTTCATATCCAAGCACGCGGTTCAACGTTATGAACGTGGAAATGATCCTTTCTGCCCTCAAGGCAAAATCAGCGGGAATGACATTAACTGCTTCCATGAATTCAACAACAAACAGGTTGAAAGGAGGTCGAAGCCCACTCATCATTGAATCAAAGTGGATCATAATGTGATCCTGCTCATCTTGATAGCCTACTCAGGGAGCATCTCCCTCTTCGAAGAATTCTAACCAGTAGTCCGGGCTCAACTGGAGCGGCTGTAGGAAGGCTGTGGGGGTAGGCCGAGGATCTTCATTCAAAGTCTCCCACCAAGTTACAACACTTTATCGAATTCCCTCTGCTTGTCATCCTCCCAACTCGGCGAACGCACTACTGGTCCCTCGACCTGCTCAGCTACAGCACTTTGTTCCGCCATCACATCTTGCTCAGTCGGTTTGACACGATCCGGTGATCCACTAGAGCTCGCTCGCCGCCTTGATTATCTGACATCACCTGAAAAAGAGAGCGAGGTGGATAGTTAATCACTCAAACTCAAAGATTGATCTAAGGCGGATAAACTCGCTCACCACGACACCTCGCTCCCCTTTCATAGAACGGAAACCCAAGTTCTACCGGAGAATCAAATGAAATGCCAGAGAAGAAATCATCATGCCTACAGGCATTCAAAGTTATCCGGCCTAAAATTGGGAACGAAGTGAAAAATCAACTACAAATAGGATCCTCAGACATATGACTCAAATACAAACCAAATCAAACAAAGAAATAAGCATGCACTGAGAATCTGAACGGCTATTAACACAAGGAACATGGGTCTTCAGACCTTAACGGAAGAACATTCAAAAGCGTTCATCATGAATATTCAAAGAATCATGCATAAACAGGCCCTCTAATTGGCCAAGAGCATGTTATAAGTGCTAAATCGAGACCTAGATGAAGATTTTACCTCAGGAAATGCCAAAAGAACATGAAGAAAGTTCAAAAAACGGGCAGCAAACCCCACGGGAAACCTTCTCTCATCGTTGGAATCTTCAGACGCTAGCCAGAATTCTCTACTTGGTAAATCTTCAATATGTGAAAAGTGTTCAGCCGATAGAATCCCTCTCCTTTTATAGAGTCTCAAAGACGGTTCAAATTTCATGCCAAAAATGGTTGTGGTTTTGAATTTAAAATTCAAATTTCGAAACCATAATTATGGCGGCTGTTTAGAACCCCAAGCAATAATGACAACAATTGTCAAACCCCGCAGTTCTCAAACGGTTGTGGGACAGTTATTGGCCACTACTTTGAATATGGGTGGTTACGACAAACCACGAGGTCAAGAAAGCTGTCAAGCAAATGATTGATGGGAAACCCCCAACTCGCACTCGATAAAAGTCAACTCGATCAGTTCGCTCACGGGATCGAATGCCTCAACCCATCAACCCTCAAGTCAATGAATAAGCCCGCTTTCAACTCGGCCATATAAGCCCGACTTCAACTCGGCCATAAAAACCCGACTTCAGCTCGGCCACATAAGCCCGACTTCAGCTTGGCCACATAGGCTCGTACGCTTCAAAGCGCGGCACCTTACAGCCAGTCGCATCTACGCCATAAAATGCCGTCAAACTAAACTCTAGCTCGGCCACATAAGCCCGTACGCTTTAAAGCGCAGCACCTCTCAGCTAGTCGTGACTACGCCATAAAATGCTGATAAACCCGAACAAAGCTTGGCCAAACAAGCCCGACTCTCGCTCGGCCACTCAAGCCCGACTCTCGCTCGGACAAACAAGCCCGACTATAGCTTGGCCATACAAGCCCGACTCCAACTCGGCATCATAAGCTCGATCGCTCTTCAGCTTAGAATTCCGACTACGCTCAAGGGCCCTACACTAACTTAGCAAGCCTCGGTACAACAGTCCTAGGGATATGTGGTAAATCAGGCTGCCAACAAATGTAGTCCATGACTTCCATTTGCACAATGGATAGCTCAATGAGTAGGGGGTCATTGATATGCCAAACTCGCAACAGCACCCTCAGATTCGTATTGGACTTCCACGAAATCCTAATAATGAATAGGGTCCATGACCAATTCAGTTCACACCTTCATAAGCCGAACCAAGCCGAATACAATCTAGCCCGCCTCGCACCAATACTATACTTATCATTGGTTAGGCCACGGGCATCAGAGATCAAAGCCTTCAACTCTCATTCATAGGATGACCCGAAGCACTTGGGGCCGACCAGCTCGCCCCTCAATTCGCAGCCCGCTTCATTAGGCAGCAGTCACAAGTCTCAGGCGAAGAACCCGCAGTGTTCGAGATATGAATCAACTCGCACAACTAGGAGCTCGACTCGAATCCTTATATCCGCACACATGTACTGTTACTTTCCCCCCTTGTGACCTACTATGTAAGCCCTATAAATAGAGACACTTCTTACATTTCAAGGGGACCGATAATTGAAATACACAGCCAAGCTCTGTCAATTTGTTGACAAGCACTCTCTCTTATACTTGCATGTTGTTCTTGTTAAACTTCATTAACGTTTCCTGAATAATATGCATACATAATCATTCAAACACTATACCAAATATCCACTAACAATCTAAACACTGCACCCATGATGTTTCCGATAACATCACATCCCATCTGCTATTGCCCCCGACACAGAGCTATGGTTTTGCTCATCCTGCTGTTCTTAAAAGCATTCCTCACGATAATTGTCCACAGGCGGTGCCTCCAGCAATGACACTCTACCCAACAGGACCACAACATGTTCCATATGCCCCTCCCCATCAATAACGACATGTACAAATTGCGCTCTTCTCGCATAATTAAGACACAGGCCATACGGAAGCCTTTTCTGATGTGCGATCGTGATTTCTTGCGGCAACTCCTTACAAAAACATATGGTGTGATCAAGAAGACCAAAATGCTAGCACCGGTATGACAACCACTCATACCAAATCAAACCCTTAACCATCTCCCCGTTGTCATCCCTCAAACAAACGCATCGCCGGAGAGACCGGTCAATTGGAATAAAAACCTTGGACCGAAAACTTCGCAACCATGTCCATGTTTCTTAGCGCATTTGGCCAGAAAAACACCCATCAAAATACCTGCACCGGCAAGCCCTCAACATGCGTCCAAAACTTCTGCATGGCGAAAAAAGCCTCTCTCGGTTCCCAGCCTTGCTCCCATGGTTTCATGATGAACAAGTAACCATCAAAGCACTTAAGACCCCCTAACACAAATTGTCGTCCATATTCGCGACAAAAAAAGACAATGAATTAATTTCCGCCCTACTCGAATAGCATTAAATTCCGTTGTCTTCCAAGTTTTTGCCATTACGGTCTTTAGCCCATGAACTGAGATCTCCTTCGGCGAGAACGACTTACACACCACACTCCAACCACAAGCCTCCTTAGACGCTTGAAGGTAACTGCTTCAGCTTCCGTGAGAATTAGATTCTGCAAAGATCAGTCAAACATTATTCCCCAATAACGGCGATGATGGAGACAAACCCCGGAGATGAGAGAGATTTCAAACCAAGGAATGCTAAAAATGTAATTCAACCATTCTAGAAAAGTTCTAATAACTTTTATGTATCTTATATTTATTTTTACTTTCTATACAGTATGTAAGATGAAAACAAAGTAATACATAAAATGATACTCCTTCCGTTCTTTTTTAACTATCACATTTCTGAATTTGTTTTGTTTTTCTTTATCTGTGATTTTACAATTTCAATGTAGCATTTATTATTTCAGGCACATTAAACAGTAATACATCAAATGATACTCCTTCCGTTTTTTTTTAACTATCACATTTCTGAATTTGTTTTGTTCTTATTTATCCGTGATTTTACAATTTTAATGTAGCATTTATTATTTCAGACACATTAATCATTTTTTTTAATCTGCGTAATTTTTCTATTTCTGTCGGTAAAAAAAAAATTATTAAAAAAAAAAAAAAAAGAAACGGAGGGAGTGTGATATTTTAGTTACTTCTTTGTAACGGACATGTACAACATTTTTTTTTTTTTTTTTTTTTTTTTTTTTAGAGGGAAGACATGTACAACATTGATTGACACTTATTTGTAAAATAATGTATGTGTACAACATTGATTGTACCATAGTAGGCTAAAGACAACCTTTATTCCTCCTCATCATCTTCCTTTTCTTTTCTTTTTTTCTCCATGATTTCTCCGCAGTTCAAGAGTCATAGAAAGAGAATAGATATTTCATAAAGCTTCACCATTGCCTTTTCACCTTCTTCTCAGATGTCTTTTTCACATAAAGTAGTTGTGTTGTAGCTTGAGGAGCAGATTTGAAGTTGTCGAATGGCGTCAACAGGACAGAGTAATAGTAACAGCAACAGTAGCAGCAGCAGTTGCGATCTGTCGTTTAAGATCTTGTTGATTGGAGATTCCGGTGTCGGGAAAAGCAGCCTTCTCGTGTCGTTCATTTCCAATTCCGTTGAGGATCTTGCACCTACGATTGGTAATTTAGTTGTAATTTATTTACTCTTCTGTTTACTTAATTCACTGAGCTTGTAGCGGTATATCTCTCGACTCGTTTTTGTTTATCTTGCAAGGATTCTGATTTGTATAAGTTAAGTTAATTAGCGTGTTTTGGAAGTATACATGATAATGTGGATTAGTGGATTAGCAGTTAATTTTTGCTTGCTTTTTTTTTTATTTTTTATTTTTAGAAAATGCTTGCTTACTTTTTGTCATTATGATTTCTCTTTTGGCATCATTTATTGAGTGTATGGAATTGAATTTGGCTGCTGAATTAGCTTCCACTTTCTTGTAGTGGTGGTTTTACAACAGCTAACTATGTAATTAAGATCCGTGATTTGAAGAAAGTTTGCATATGATATGATATCATTATATCAAGACCTTTACCTCAATGCTCATGCAAATAATATCCATGTATTGTTAATAGCCGCAGTTCTTTTTGCTTAGAGGATATTTTCATTCCCTTTCTTTTCTTGGACCACTTGCCATTGCCTTATGTTTTGTAAATCATTGTTTTTTTAGCTTTAGCCGGTAATGGTCTGCAGAATCCTGTCATATATGTGCCACATTCGTTGATTTTGTTCATTCTTTGCGAAACTGTTGGAGTAATGGCAATTGTTCTTACTTGTATATTACTTAACTAGGATAAACTATGCTGATTAAACAAAGACACTAAATTATTCTAGTAAATGTTTGCTTCAGCTTATAGAAACCTCTGTTTTGGGTGCAGGTGTTGATTTTAAGATCAAGTTACTCAGAGTTGGTGGGAAAAGGCTGAAGCTTACTATATGGGATACTGGTAAGCTAAGAATTCCAACTTCTACTCTCAATTTTTTTAGGAAGAATTATCTATTACGTTATAGCATTTAAGGAACATCTGTTATTTTTCTTAACAAAAGTCTGCTTGGGTAAAACACATGGTACTTCAACATATTGTGTAGCTTCATAGCAATAAAGATAAGCATGAGTACATGTCATCGCACTTCCTGGTAAGAACCGGGGTTCGATTCCCATCCCCGCCCCCAATATAATAAAAACTCCCCTTTCCCCTTTCTCCTTTCTCCTTTCCCAAATTTATTTTTTACAATAAAATAGAATAAGCATGAGTACTATTCACATTGCTCTTTTGATGAGCTCTATATGCTAAGAGAAAGGAATCCTGTTGGTGGGACTTCCATTTGATCGTTTTTGCTGATACGTTGGTTCAGTGGTGGCCCTGAGCAAAGGCCAAGTAGGCCTGGGCCTTGGGCCCCCAAATTTCTCCAACCTTATATTCTAGTTTAAAAAAAAATTAAGCACATTTGAAATCGTTGAACCTTTTAAAAATAAAATTCGTTGAATAAAACGAGGGCATGCATATTGTTTTTGCGGTAGATCGATTGAGGGGCTTATTGATTTTTTTCGTGGCTATAGAGAGTGTGGATTCAATGATGCCCTTAAAGCATCCTAAGAACTTGCTCAACAAATAGAAATTGAACCATTTTTTTCGTGAAAAAAGGCAAATCCAGATAAAAAGGCATTTTGATGGGGTTTTATATGAAGAAGCTATGTTTTCTGCTGTAGAGTTTCAGAGTGCAATACCTCATGTATATAGCTAACAAAACTCTTGCCTCACTTGCTGAAAGATTCAAGCAATTTCGGTTGTATGAACAAAATTTTGGCTTCCTGTTTGATTTGAAGATGTGCTTTGATGATAAAAATTTGAAGAGTTCTTGTGACAATCTTTCAAATATTTTGACACACAATGGAGAAACTGATATTGACGGAAGATTTCTACAGAGAGTTGCAACTTCTTAAACATATTCTTCCATTTGAATTTGGAGAACCCATCCAAGTCTTGAATTATTTAAAACGTCAAAATTTATTTTCCAAACACAGAGATGCTTACCGAATCTTGTTGACTATTCCAGTTACCGTTACATCAGGACAAAGAAGTTTTTCGAAGTTAAAGTTAATAAAGAACTATCTTCGAAGTACAATGTCACAAGATCGTTTGAATGGGCTAACAATGATATCGATCGAGAAGAATATGGTTGATGAAGTTGATTATTCTACATTGATAAATGATTTTGCTTCTAAATATGCTAGAAGAACGGTGTTGAAATAGTATTTTACATTTAGGCCATGTCGACTTGCCTATGAATTTGAAATAAAATATTTTTTTTTATAATTTTCATTTATGTTTTTCTACCGTAAAAAAAATTGTTTTTCAGATCTAAAGGGCCTTGTCTGGTAAAATGGCCTTGGGCCCCGAATTTCATAGGTCCGGCTCTGCGTTGGTTGTTGGTTTCTTAGAATGCTGAACATATTTCTGATGTCTTCTGTGGAGCTGTTTTGAATAAAATCCCTGTCTTGATCACATATAAGTTAGTTTTATTCTAGTAGCCTGGAGCAACATTGATTGTTTCAGAACTAATACTATTTGTTGCAGCTGGACAAGAGAGGTTTAGGACTGTCACGAGCTCATATTACAGAGGTTCCCAAGGGATCATTCTAGGTAAGATGTGTAGTGCTGTATTCATTCATCTTGCAGAAGGTGGAGGGCGGTGATTTCATTTTTTCTTTGCAAAACATCTTTTGCTCGTTGCGAATTTGCAAGTGATATGCCATATGTTTAGATTCTGATCGTCCTCGTTTTTGGGATTTCAGTTTATGATGTGACAAAGAGGGAAAGCTTCAACAATTTGTGTGATGTATGGGCAAAAGAAGTTGAACTTTATTCTACTAATCAGGACTGCATCAAGGTGCTAGTCGGAAATAAAGCTGATAAAGTAAGTAAATTTTGACTATGTATGTAATTTATGATTAAAGACGGGCCAGTAAGTATATGTTCCTCAAAACCGCAATTTCAGGAGTCTGATAGAGTTGTAAGTAGGGAGGAAGGAATTGCCCTGGCAAAAGAGCTTCGGTCTGAATTTTTCGAATGCAGTGCTAGAACACGAGAAAACGTGGAACAATGCTTTGAAGAGCTTGCACTAAAGGTATATAAGAAATCCTAGACATTCGATTGTTTGCTCTTAAGCTAAATGCAAAAGAATATCTAAAACACCAATACATGTAATACAACCATACCGCGCCCTAACAAGTTCTCTGTTTTTTATTTTAATAGATTATGGAGGTGCCTAGTCTTTTGGAAGAAGGATCTACTGTCAAGAAGAAGAACATTTTAAAACAAAGCGTTGAGCAAAAGAATTCTCGTGGTGGAAGCTGTTGTCGATAGATCTACAGAGGGATCTGATGAGGGAGGCAAGTCTATTTATTTGCTCAGATGACTCCTTATGGCCACAGGCCACTATTTTCCTCTGTAATTGATGATTGGATGTATTTACCATTGTTCTTTGGGAAACTCGAAAAAATATGCCTATAAAGTTGAAAATCTGTCACGTATGCTACGTTTTGATAAGTAGGTAGGTACGTTATGCTTTCGCAGCATTTCACTATGAAAAAGCTTTTGGAGCATGCAATCCTAATGATGATGTTAAAACGGAGCATATTTTACAGATTCTCAACTTTTCAGACAATTTTTTTTTTTGAGGTTACTCTATGCTTTTTAGCTGTAAATGGTATATAAGTTTGATTTGGGATGTTGATGCTAGTAGTGTATTAGTATAGTGTAGTTGAAGTGGAAAATTCGGATATAGGGACTCCCTATTAGAACGAATCATCGGATGACTGTCATGTGTAGAAAAAAGCAAAACTGTTTTGTTTGTTTGTACACATGTCAGTCATCTGAAGGTCCGTTCTAATAGGGGCAGAATTACCCAGTTGAAGTTGTTTTCAAGTTTGGTTTTGGGCTGGGTGTAATTATGACCTTCTATTTCATTGAAACAAAGTCGTGTACTGATGACCTAAATGGCTTAGCTTTTCCTGGAATGAAATCATCTGTCTGATTTGATTTCGCTGTGTAAGCTATAAAACAACATCGTTTTGCTTGTATTACAATGCTATGTGATGTCCTATGACAGCTGTTGTCATTCCTTCCATGCGATGTGGATACGACCACGAGGCCATACAAAGCGAATATTGTGATTGCTTCATGCCATGCTTTGTGACGGTGTTGTGATGCTTTGCCATGACGTTTCGAGCAAAGAAATGCCGTTTAACTTGGAAAGACAGATTGGCCAGATATATATATACCTATAAAAATTAACCAAATCATACACCCCAATTCTAGTGATAAAAGTTGTATCATGGATAAAGAACTCGTAGATATTTTGAATACATCGTCTAGAAAAATCAAGGAAAATAAAAATTATTCTTTTGATTTAGAAAAAGAAACATTTGAAGACTAGGCAGTCGAAAAAGAAGAATAAGCGTTGCCTTCAAGATTTTGTAACTTGGGTTAAGAAACTCGCCTTGTGAGTTTTAAAAATCTTTTTACCTTTAAAATTGCTGATTCTTATAATAAATATAAAAAAATCAAATTATTAAAAAAGAGTGGTATCGATCTAAACCACATAGTATCATTCAATGAAATCGTGTGCGGCAGATTGATTCACATGGACTAATTCTATAAATGGAGGTAGTACCTAAGAGCAACACTAGTGGGGAGCTTCTAGACAATTTTTGTTTACATATTGTTAGAGAGAGAGAGAGAGTGAAAAATGTGAAAGGTAAAATAATGAAGATGAATTAGACAAGTATTTGTAGAGATTGTCTAGCCCATTGGCTACATTTCGAGAGTGAAAGAGATAATACTCTATGACACAAGTGGGTCAGCCCATCACTTTTATCTCTGCTTTTCTTATTCAACGGACGAAAAGTATTACAAAATAGAGAACAACACTTACTTACCATTATGACATCATTTCAATCTCATTTCTATTTTACAATTGTCTAAAATATTAAACCAAAAACAGATTGTCATGTGTCAAATTTTATCATGGTAGAGAACCTCATATTATTTTATCACTATGGCTGTTCTAAGAATTCCCCATTTTCGAGACATTCTGGTCGCCGAATTTCCCAATTTTAAGACATTCTGGTCGCCGGAGTTGTTATGGACACCAATTGAATCTACCGTGACATCATACTTTGTGTTATTTTAGATTTTATAGAGATTGAAAATGTAAATTCAATTTTCGTAAAATGGAATGTTGAACTTATATTCAACTTTATAAAAATCGAATGTCAATGTGGTGTGTATGGTATCGATAACAACTTATTTTAGTCACCACACCAATAAGGAAAGTCTAAGTTAAGATTGTTGGGTGCTAAAAGGTAAACTGTTAATGTATTGAACCAAATAGTATTGATAGACTTAAAAGTTCAACTATAGTTTAGTTTGGGCAACAATGGAGGTCAACTGTTTACCAATAAATGGGCATTGTATAGTAGGTGGATGGGAATGGTTGTGATGCTGACAGAGACAATTTTTTATACAGACAATCCTACTCCATTGCTACCACGTTGTATTACATATTGTATTTGTTGCTATAATTAATGCCACTGTTTCTTTTTTGATGTACAAGTGTATCTAACTACTTACTGGTAGTAGATTGTAGTGATAGTTGAACATTAGTGTAATCAGCAAATTCGATTGTAGTGAGTATTTATTGATCGAAAAAACAAATCAATTCGGTCCAAATCAAAAAAGAAAAAATTGTTTTTTTGTTCAGAATGATAAAATTATCAAAAAATCAGGATATAAGGACACTGTAATTTAATCAGGATAAAAGTAACAATTATAATTATAACTTTTATATATAATTATAATTTCATCTAAATAACTTTTATATTTATTAAGTTTAAATCAACCGAGGATGGATGACGCAAATTATAGCGATTACTCTCACCATCCATCTTATCTTTCACAGGAGACGTGAATATACACTGATGTGGATCAACAAGAGAATCCCCATGCTCAAATTCCTCTGTCAATCTTTGATAATAACGTAGGTCCTTGTCAAGAATATAGTCATCCACATAAGATTCCTCAATATTCTCCACCTTTTATTCATATCAACATTTGGACGTCTCAGGTATCTGATCTTGCTTATTCAAGTTATCCTCTGTTGTATGTGACAATGAAAATGTATTTGCGAAAATATCTTCAGGAGCATCAACCGAAACGGTATTAATAGAATCCCCACTATGATGCATTAGTGCTAGAGCAACTTCATGTAAAGGATCATCATGAGCTTACTTAGTCCGGTTTAAATCATTCTCCATATTAACTGCAGTATGTGTAGCTTTAGGCTTGAAAACTTGTTAAGTCTTTTGAGTGCATATATCATCCCGCTTCGAATGGTTCCTCAGAGTTCAAGAACTATCACCATGGCCAATACGTTTACAAATTTCACAATACTTTAGCCAAACTTCAACATTTGTACTTTGCCAAAAACCGACATGAATGCTTTCCCCTTTCCAAACCCTTTGACGACGAGGGTTTAACGGATCAACTTCATTAATACCCGAGCCATAGAAGGTCTACGAAGGTCAAGTGTAGCATTATTAACTGAAGATACCAATCAACGAGACAAGCTTCCAAATGTAACGCAACTTAAAAATGGCAATGGTAACACCAGTAGCTCAAACCATACCGGTGCCAAAAAGGATTCTTCACTAAGCCGATATTTAATAGCTAGCCTGATTGAATATATTCATTTGGCATTTGCCAATGTACCACTCTCTTCGCGTAAATAATCTATTATAATCCTTAAGACAACTAGATTGTATGAGAACATGATGATCATCCAACAATTCCAATTTGCAATTAGCTTTAAGTTCAAGTTTAGTGAAGAATTTCCTTACATCATCAATACGAGGTCGATAATTTTGGAAACGCCTAATCAATGCATTTTCAAAAGCCTTTGTTAACATCAGTGGCGGACCTAGGCCTTCTTTCCTTTGGTGCAGCTTACTTGAGGGAAGGGACCTCCTGACACAGGGGCTTCGTTGGTGAGTCGGTAATGGTGCTCTTATAAAAATTTATTCCGATCCCTGGCTGCCACTACCGGCTTCTTCCGTGTTACCTCTATCTCCTTACCGGTAGATGCTAAAGTGGACTCCCTCATTAATCCATTCTTGCACACTTGTGATTATGATCTAGTAACCACATCCTTTTACCCACATGAGGCACACACAATCTTAAGCATCCCCTTACCAACCGGAAATCACCGGGACGATATTGTTTGGCACTATGACAAAAAAAAGGAACTATTATGTTAAATCGGGTTACACACTTGCTCGGCAGCTCAGTCAAGGAGGGTTGCATTTCTCCACCGCATCCACTTCCACATCCCCGGATTATATATGGCGCCGTATTTGGAATCTCCCGCTTCTACCCCGGGTCCAACACTTCATCTGGAGAGGCCTACACGATTGCTTAGCTACTAATGCATCACTCAAAAGTCGGAAGTTAAGTGATGGGCATTGTGCACTTTGCGGACACCGCAATGAGGATCTAAATCACCTATTCTTTTATTGGTCGTTGCTGGAAATTGTTTGGAAGGCCGTCAACGACAGCCTAGTTGATTCAGCCCTTGCGGTGAGTTGGGATCTAGCCAGTTTTCTTGACTACCTTTTGAAGGAAGGCAGCACTGAAAAAGTTGTGATAACCATCACCATCTTAAGGCATATCTGGAAAGCTCGTTGTGCCTGGCTTTTTGACAGCAAATCCTCAAATGTCAGTCAGCTTATTTCTGCAGCGGAGGAGGAAGCTAAAGAATATATTATGGCTGGGAAATCCCCGCTTGGATCACAAATGCCAAAGAAATGGCATTCTACTTGGCCCCCCTCATCGGCCGGTGCCCTTAAGTTGAACACAGATGCAGCCCGCTCCGGTGAATCCTCTGCCATTGGAGTCATTGCTCGTGATGCCGAAGGCCAAATTCAGCATGCCCTTTCGCAACATATCTTGGGAAACCTCGACGTTGAAACTCTTGAGCTCATGGCCATCCAACAAGGTCTCTTCACTGCAGCAACCCTTAGAGCTAGGTCCGTGATCATTGAAACGGACTCCCTCTCCTGCATAACACGTTTGGAAGCCCTCTTGAATGACCTATCTTCCCTCGGCTGCCTTTTTGCGGACTGCCTAAGTATAGCAAAGGCCTTCCAGTCTTGTTCTTTTTCATTCATTAAGCGTAATGGCAATATGCCGGCCCATTTATTAGCCCAAGCAGGTCTATCTGCGAGGGGCTTATTTGTTTGGGGCACCTCCCCCCCAACAGAAATTGTAAATGCTTGCTTTGCCGATATGGCTTAATAAAATTGCGTTTTTCCTTCCAAAAAAAAAAAAAAAACATCAGTGGCGGACCCAGAAACTTTTTTCAGCAGGGTCCGTAAATATTTAACACAGTAAATAATTTTTTTTCACGGGGTCCGAAATATTTTTCTATAGGTAAAATGTAGAGTATTTTTATTTTTAGCGGGGTCCATGGACCCCCATATGGTCAAGGTAGATCCGCCCCTGGCTAACATGCGTAGATCATTCTTAGAAATAAAAAATGTGGGTTCACTTCGACAAGTAGCAAGTTGGCCGAGATCCAGCAAGTGGGCAGCAGTGGTGGACGAATCAGCAACCACCGACGCAAATGTTTTCATCGGCAGTTGGTTTTCTTTGGGCCGTGACATGTGGCGAAGCCCTAACCCGTGAGCATGGAATCTGTATAGCAAAAAAACTGGTGGAACTAGGCACGATTGAAGAACCAACTAAAAAACTCGTATCTGGTGGAACACGCAAAGACGGTATGCAGCGATCAAGAGCAGGTGGGAAGACCCTTGTCCATGATAGTCCTGGTGAGATCTTATAACCTCGTATTAACAAAATTGCTGGACCGATAGATGTTGTTTGAAAGAGAAAGTTATCGATGTGTGGGTGAATTTGGACCGGAGGCGGCAAAGAGGGTAGTACATCCCGTCATTAAACAAACTTTAACATCTATATAATTCTAATTTATTTCCTTCGTTCACTTTTTTCCTCGTAAAAAAACAATGTTGGTGTCACAACGAATACCACAAACTTTTTTACAATCTTGATTGTGAAGAGTCTTCAATAAAAATAGGTTCCTATGTCATTCGTTATGCATGTGTGTGGTTGCGACCATGGGCGGATGCAGGATCATGGGTTACGGGGGCGATAATACAAGAATTTTTTCGCAAGTAGAAAAATGTACACTAGTGTTTGGGGAGGGGGGGTGTTTAATTATTTGCACCCATCGATTCTACCGGTGCATCACACCTTCCGGTTCACCAGACAAAAAATACTGAATCAAGTTTCACAAAGTCGATTACTGAGTCAAAGGTCGATTTTCATAACTGACCTTCGAAAAGTTGATTTTTGACTAAAGAATCGACTTTTCCAAGGTCGATTCTCACAGCCGATATTCGAAAAGTCGATTTTTAACTCAAAGATCGACTTTCTAAATGTTGTTTTGGGTGTGATACAAAAGTAGTGTGTTGTATCCATCCAATCACGGCAGTACAAATAAATACCTTTTTATTGCCTCATTTTTTTTATTTTTTTTTTCAAACGAAAAGGAGAAACGGGAAGGGGATCGAACCCCGGACCTCTCACTGGATTAGCGCAGGGCGCTTAAGCACAGCCTTATGCTCCTTTTTATTGCCTCATTGGATTATAGAAGAAACACTACTATATATATAAAAACACTATTATACATTTTGCGATATATAATAGGAAAAAATAAAACACTACTAGATCCGCCCCTGCTTGCGACAACAGCATTATCGAAACAAAAGAAACACTCTTCTTCACTTCTTCTCCCCTCCACATGAAATTTATAAAAAAAAAAAAAAAAAAAAAAAAAAAAAAAGTGCTGGATATGAAGTGGTGTTTGCTGTCACTATCCCTGGAAATGCAAACAAGAATAAAATGTGCTGTCGTTGGTTTCTACATAGAACGTGAATACTACATTGATCAAGTCTTTGTTTATCACGCATACTACTACTCCTCCTACTTACTACTACTCCTCCTGCCTACCTCTTTACTTTAGCCACTTTTTGGCATAAACGAGAATTTTGCTGCAGTTGTCAACAACCCATTATACATTTACAAGAATAATATTTAATGATACTACTCTTTGGAAAAATACCATAAACATAATGGTCCGGATTAGTCGGATCAGCGATGTCCGGATACTAGAGGCTTTAACCCCAAAAAAAAAAAAAAAAAAACTCTCTTATTAATCAACTAAGACCGTTAGACTCAAGTTATGATGATGCGTCATTTCGACACGACTTGTATACGATTATCAATGGTTAAAAAGTTGTAATGTGGCATGCGAACCACGAGAGATTTTATGGTGCAACGGTTGTAGGAAGGTTATATCAAGTGACATACGTTAGAGCATCTTATTTTTACTCCCTTTCACATAATACACTTTTATCGTGTGTGAAAAGTTAGAAATGAGTGGTTGTAATGTATGTCACTTGATAAAACATTCCTACAACGATTGTATTTTAAAATTTCACATGAACCACGAGTATTTCTTCTCTAGTCACTACATTTATACCGTAGACCCACATGGATGAATCAGGACCACACAATTTGAATTTCATTTAAAACAGTGTGATCCAGATTCATCTACGTAAGTCTACTATGCAAATAGAATAATTAGAGAAGAAATACCCGTTAACCACATTATATCATTCATCCATCTTCTAAGTTAGGGTTTAACAGATTTTTTTTTTCTTTTCTATTTTCTAAGTAAACAAGAAATGGTAAATTAAGACAAGGTGTACTCCACATATATTCCAAGAAAAAGAGACAAATTAAAAAAGCAAGTGGAATTCCATAAAGGATGGGCGGACAGTTACACTAGTACTACTTGCTTCCACTTACATTATACATTACACCCATAAAAATAAAAATAAAAATGCATCTTTCTTGTGATTCAATCAACCCTCACATAAACTGAACCAGCCCATTGGAATTCAATTCAGCTGGCTTTTAATTTTATTTTGTTTGTTTTTATTTAATTCATTTTTGAATTTTGAATTCAGATGGATTAGTGGACTATGTTAAAAAGATCAGATTGTTTATGTTAAGATGACATAATAGATTGTATCGCATTATAAATATTGTTTTGTGTAAGAAAAAAATAATTAATGTGGGCTAAGCCTAGTTTGATTTATATACTATATCCGTTCTTGATTTTGGTTACCAATTTTACAATCCATCGAGTTAAATTGACCTAAAATTTTGCAAACTTGAGTTGAATATGAATTTATTTTGAGGTAAATAAAATGATTGTTTATATTTTAATAGAATATTGTAATCAGTAGCCTGGTACACTTAGTTTTATAGTTTTTTTAGATCGTAATTTTTTGCTTTTCGATTGAACAGTTGTACAATTACTACTACAGTATTTCATGCAGTTTTAGAGATAACTTTTATAAAAATTCATGCTCATAAGCAGGGAAAAAATGTAACTTTTTTTAGGAAAAAAATGTAACTGGAAGGAACAAATTTAGAAATGATGTTTATTCTTTTTCTTGACAATTGAATGATCATGAGTAAAAAAAGAAAGAAAGAATATATACATATATGAAAGAATCAACTGTATGTAAATAAATATATAATAATATGAGTGAATGTATCATGTATGTATGTCAGTATGTATATAATAACAATGAAATAGAATCAAATTAATTAATAATTTCCTATAATGATGAATTCAATGGTTCTAGACTTCTAGTAATGACAACCAACCAATGGAGGAACTTGATCTTTTGCTGCAAAGGTAAACTTCGACGTTTCCCGGCCGGGATCATCTTCCGGCGCCGGAAGATTAAGGTCTAATCCCAACAGCTCTAATCTCGATGACTTCTTAACTTCTTGATCAGGCAGCAGCTCATCGGCAGCTTTGGACGCCGCCGCAGCAGTCGACGACACCGGAAGTGGTCTGTGCCGCCTCATATGGCCACCTAAAGCTTGCCCAGAACCGAATTCAGCACCGCATATTAAACATTCATGAACCCTTGATTTATTATTAGAAATATTTAACGATGAATATTCATCCCGTTTGCTAGCGATTTGAAGGCACAGTGACGTGTTTGTGAATTTGTCTAGCTGAAAATCCTCCGCAGGAGTACCTTTCTTGTGACTTGCCCTGTGACCACCTAAAGCTTGAAAAGAAGAAAACCGTCGGTTACATGTCTTGCACTCAAATTCATCACCGATTGCTTTAGAATCAAGTAAAACCGGCGGTTGTGGTTGTGAAGATTTCTGGGATTTTTTCGGACGATTGCCTTGTGCGAGAAGAATCAAACAGTTAGCCATGTCTTCGTCGTCGACTATCGTGCTTTGTGGCGAGCCACCACCACCACCACCACCGCAAGATAAGCCCAGATCACAAAAACCATAATCGCCTCCACCTCCGCCATCAACGGTGGAGCTCAAAGATGAAGAAGTAGACATTGGCCTTTGCCTCTTGGCCCGCTTTCCTTTTTGGACAAACGTCTCCATCATATGATCGATTATAATTTCTTCAAAAACCAATTTTCTTCAGGAAGAAATTTGGATCGAGAAGATGTAGTTTAATTACTTGCAGAAATATATATGTGTTTGTTTTGGGAGTTGAAGAAGAATAAAGAAGCTTTTGTAGTGATAAAAAGGCACGAGGAGAAGGGGGGGATGGATATGAAATATTGGTTGAAGAAGTAGTAGTGAGGAGGTGGTACACTACTTATACTTATATATAGTAGTGCATATATAGATAGATAGAGATTATGACAAGAAAAAATAGGTAGAAAAATAAACGGTGTGAAGAGTGTAAAAGCAACGTGAGAAGAAGTATGAGGAAGGTGGTTGTGATAAGGGAGTGACACATGGTATGAATTTTATCCATTAATTCCTACTTCATTTTTATTTTGCATAAATCGGATTTTCATTAAAATGTAAAAGCATATGTACAACGTACATCCATCAGTTCAAACGCTTATAAAATCATATATAGTAAATTGTAATATGAAATCATATCTATGCCAAGTTATTTTCAGCTTCATGACTTTGAGAACAGCTTGTGCGATAAACACATCCACCGGAGGGTGTGGAGCGCCCGTTTGGTGCATCACTTGGTTTCGTCAATACCAAACTCCCATCATGATCTCTCGGTACATGAACCTCCATTGAGAAATATCATCATTTCCGTGCATATCATGACTTAGACAATCATCCATCCAGTCTTGGTGTATATGTTGGAAAAGATAAGAAATATACAGTGACACTGCATTATACTCGTAATATCTCTCGTTCTATAATTGTACCCGGTCCGATTTAACTTAGCTAATTACAATCACCCTTATCATTCATTATCGATCATTATCATTATCATTATCAATATTATAGTATTATATTTGTGTAAAGAGACAATTGTTTCTCTACAAGTGTTGAAAAATAGGATGAAATGAAAGCTTCAATTTTTGGAGTTAACAAGGACAATTTCATTATACACATATCAAAATACCCTCTAAAAGATGAAAATATAATTGGTTAAGTAGATATGTGAAAATCAGCACATTATTTATGATTAATAATTGGAGGAATGAGAATCTTTTTAAAACCGGCGCGTTTAATGGGAGAAATGAAAAAACAAAACCAAATTTGCAACTGAAAAAAATAAACTATTTTATATATTTCTCCTACTTAATATTTTAATCATTCGTATCTTTTGATTTACACATTCAATCGTCATAATTTTTTTATCATAATTTTTATTTTTTCATGCTCTATATTCTGATATATCATTATATAGCTTTCAATGTTTTTTTTGCTATATAGAAATGAAAGGGAAATATGTAATATAGTGTCACGTATGTATCTAATTCAAACCATGTTATTGCATCAAGAGCAAATGTGTATCTACATAATCTATATAAAGTTATTGCTTCATAACAAATGACTTTAGTTACAGTTGATGAACTGTTACTACATGTACGAATATATGTAGTAACACATTGATGAATTGTTACTACATGAATGAACATATGATAAACTGTTACTACATGTTGTTACTGCGTCTATATCACTAGACGTTGGTTATTGCGTCTATGTTACCACATCTATGTTATCACATTTTTGTTACTACATCTGCTGTCACTACAAGTTCAAACCTTGAAACTATTATCACAGCATTATATAAGGGATTAACTACTTATGAAGATGCAGTAACAATATGAGATTGAAAACAAATGCAGTACATTAACGGATCAACATCCATGAAATAAGCTTCTGACAAGTAACAATTAGGACAACAAAAATTAAAGTACATTAACGTAATAAAATTAAGATCAATTCAACATGCATATAAAACCACAATTGCATTAAGACATTGTGATCAATCAATGAGTATTTTACGATCGATAAACAACAAGAAAAACATTGTATAAAATTGAAAAACATGTATAATACATCGGCTGAAAACATATAATGGAATCGACAGTAGATTAAATCTTGAAAATGTATGCATAATGAAGAAGAATCTACAACCAAATGTTTGCAAAAACCCGAGTGATATCTAATAAAATATAAAAAAATATTGTTTTAGATGCCTAAAATCATGGAAATTTGTTTTGGCAAAGGGAAATTGTTTTTTTAATTTTATTTTAAAACAATTGGGGCCTATTTATTAAGAAAAAATATCTTTTTATGACAACCGGCGAAAAAATATAAAGAAAATGGTAAATTAGGAAAGAACAAGATTTTCTTTATGATTTTTTAGATACATCTGTAATATCCCGAACTTTAGAAAATGACAGACGTGTCATTTTATAAAATTCGGAATATTATGTTTATTCTTTTATGGATTTTAAGTATATTCTAAATAAAGGAAAAATGGAGGAAAAGAGATTAATTTGGAATTTAGGGATTTATGAGCAATTAATGGCAATCAAGAGGAGTTAATTGCAATAATAACTCCTAGACGTTAATTTCTACAAAATAACTTCCCATTATAGAAGGGAGTTTGTCAGAAAAACAAGGCAAAGGAAAAAACGTTCAAACTTTGGTATCAGGAGAAAGGAAAACTGAAAGGAGAAGCAAAGAAAACTCTTCCGAATTCTCCTCAAGATCTTTGTTGTTTTCAGAACCAAATATGGAAACGGAATCAGTAGGAAAAGAGGATCGTTTTGGTACAAGAAAGTCGAAGTCTTGAGAAAGGTAATGAAAATCCGTAGCTTTGGTTTCGTCTCGTTTTGATCGTGTTGCAAGGTTTCGTTTGGTTGAATTCGTAGTTCCTTTTTGTTTAGAAGCTTTGATCACAATTGTTTCTTGTTCAATTGGTTGATCAAATATGTTTTCGGTTGAAGTCTTAGAAGGTGCTATAGTCTTTCATGGAGTTGTGCTTTGGTTTTTCTTGCTTTTAAGGTAAAAGGCTCTTCCTAATGTTTAATTAAGGTTTTGTGAAGCTAGGGTTGAGTTTTGGCATGTTTTAGTGTTAGAAATTGTGCCTAAATGTTGTAGTTAAAGTGTGAAGTGCCACTACAAAAAAAAGATTTTTTTGTGACAAATCATTGGTGACAAAGAGGAGTTTTGTCACAAGAGGGATGCTTCTTGTGACAATGTTTTATTTTGTCACGAAAATATGTACTAATTAGTGAGGAAAGAAAGATGATGTTATGAAAAACTTGATGGGTTGTTACAAAAGATAAGGTTTCACTTGTGTGATGTCCGACAAACTTTGTTATAGGGCTTTAGTGACAACCGAATTTTTTGTATGAAATCCTTAATGATTTACGTAACAAGTATTTTGTCACGATTAATTAGGGGTACAAATGAACTAAATGAGTTTGTGATCGGTTTGAGTTCGGTTCGAGACCGAATGGACTCGATAGTTATTTTAAGTTCCTGTGCTAATTTTTATTCGTAAAATTTAAATATTGTTCGACTCGATAATCTTAATATTCAACTCGATATCTTAGTGTTCGACTCGATTTGAATTTTTTATATTGCAAAATATTATCAGGGTCCACTCAAAAAAAAAAAATTTATCAGGGAAACCAATTCGATGGAAAAAAAATATGAAAATGTATAAACTAAAAAAAGGACACAAATTACAGACAACTCTATCGATAAACCCAGCCAAATCTCTACAGCCTTTTACCCACTACCACAAAGCCCTATTTTTGTTCTGCTACCCATTCACCGTTCCCCCTCATTCAATGAATCCAGTCTCTTCGTAATCCTGGTTTCAATCTTCAGCGAGTTGTTTCATGATTCTTCTTAATCGGTTCATCGTCGATCATTTACCTTTAACGGTTTCCAATTCCGATTGTGCGATCTCAACAGATTTTGTAAGAAAGCAGATTGCGCGTTCCGATTAATTGCGGTTTGATTGTTCGCACAACTGATACTTAGGTAATTTCTTAATTCCAAATGGAATGCTTCGTGGTTCTCTCAATTCTCATAGTAATTAGGTTTCAATTTTCAGCAAGTCGGTTCATGATTCTTCCTAATCGGTTGATTGATGTAACGAGAATCAAGGTTCGTGAGCTGCAGAACAAATCGAAGGCGGAGTTGCATTGCAAGCAAAAAGTAAGGGAGAGCAAATGATGTTTATTACTTCTTCCAAATGACGAATGAATTTTTTTTCCAAACATGCCAGTTCGAATAAATTTTATATTACAGAGATGTTATGAATGCTGCTGTTTTTTACAGAGATGAAACGAAAATATCAATCATGGCAGGGTCGGTGGATCATATGTGAGTGTAGTCTGTCATCTGCTGAAGAAATCTGGTGAGCTAGAGTTGTAAATGTACATTTTGTGTGTGCATCGGGGATCATATGCTTGAGTTGAACTCGTTTGTAGGTTGGAATAGTAGGAATTGAGTGAGAGGCGATATCATATGTTAGTTTTTTGTTTAACCTCTCTCTACGTAGCATAATATTCAATTTGCTTTTTAGGCCATATGTTTGATGTAATTAGTTGTTTTAAAGCAAAGAGCTGATGAAAGTAACTAAGAGGGATTGCCACTTGTTGGATGATGCATCGAGCTATCACATTCACCTAGCTCATTTTCCCGATTATTGTCTTCCCTACTTCAATGTATGGGTGAGCCGTGAGGCGGTGCTCTTGAGTTTCTGTTTGTGTGAGAACCTTTTCCCATGTAAACTTTCTTTGATTTTCTCCCTTTTTACGTGGCTCGGGATTATTTGGATCATCAAGAATATCATAGTAGTTGAAGTTACTTTGAAAAGTAGTTCATAGAATTCAATTTTATCTGTGATCATCGGATCTATTTGTATTCCTTTATTAATAAATCTAGGGTTGTTGTTAGTTGTTCATAGAATTCTTGTTGCAGGCCAGTTGTCAACGATTTGGAAGTTTTTATTTGGACAAAGTCTTGATCCCAACTCTTAAGTGGGCACATGGGTCTTATCTTCAGGTTTTCAATGAGGTAAACGGGAGAAGTCTGCATATGAATAGATATCTTATGGCATGGTAACCTGTATTTAATGTGGTCTCTTGGAGGGGCACTACTTTATTTTGTTGTCTCAAGGATTTTTCTTCCATTATCCGCTTCAAGCTTAGGTTGTCGCAGTGTGTTTGTTGATGTTCTGGGGAAAAAGACCTGCTGGAATGCGGTTGAAGGAATGTTGTTCCCGTTTATCTTCAGACTAATTGGATATATTACTTGACAATATCTGTTTGATTGTGAAGTAGACTATGAACTTGTTTGTTAGTTATAATCATTGTCGAGGATAATGTCGGTTACAATCATTGTGAAAAAGTAAAAATTGTTGATGTTATCAGTTCTTCCTTTGACAACTCTCTTTTGAAAGCAGATTGTTTGGTAGATTTGTGTTTGGTGCTGGCATTAAATAATGGATATGGCTGAGAAAAACGATTCTGAATGAAGGTGCCCTACATGTCGTGCACCTTATAACAAACAAAATATTGATGGGACAACGCCTAATTGTGAAAGGTGAAATTTACGTTATGCCTTCATATGTTCATTCTACCCAATCACTGAGCTAAAGTTTCTGAATAGGTATTATTGTTTTTGTTGCTGGTAACAGATTAGTGGAAGAGATGAACACGAAGAAAAAATCGAACAAACAAAGGTAAAAGTAAACATCAATCTTCTCTCGTGCCGTGTTTTGGTCTCGATCGGTTGTGTGCTTTGGACTAATCAGTACTTTTAGTCATTTTGGATTATGAAAAGAACCTTGTCTGTCATATGGTTTTGGAGATTAGGATGAGAAGCTGAACCTTAGTTCATTACACAAGTCTTTTGAAGTTTGCCAGAGTTCTGCCGTTGCAAAAGTGAATGATTATGTTTTTGTTGTTGTGAAGACTTGAATGATCATGTTAACATAACATTAATAATGGCAGTTGGAGTGGTCGATGGCCCATCAAGATATAAGTAAATATTCTGTTTGCTGCTAAGCTTTTTTACTTTAGTTTGCATGCTAAGCTTTTTTAGTAAGTCTGTTTTTGTCCAACTAGCAATCTGTTTTGTTTGCATGTTAATATCTCGCTTCAATAAAAAATGCGGGTAAGAACAAATTACTTTGATTCTGTAAACGGATGTTCCTATTTTGTAGGCCGAATCAGAAACCGACGAGGTTTATACACAGATTACTTTGAATCTTGATGTTTTGAATCGGTAACCTGTGATTTCAGGATAAGCATGAGCCATGAGTTGAAGTTCGCCTTCTTGATGCTACAAAAGGTTAGTGAATATTAAATGTAATCATAATGTGAAAGCGAATGACTCTTTGCCATCTGTTTTGCTGTTGAATCATAAGATTTTGGTCAGATGCTGATTAAGAGAGCTTTTGATTTCACTATTTCAGGCTCTGATCATCTAAGAGATATTTTTTTTAAACAAATGGGGTTATGTACATTACGGGCTGTTGAAATCGGCAACTTGGATGTTGAATCAAGAATCGAGGGTGAAGAAATTGTGGGTGGAAAATGGGAGTCGTTATAAGCTCATTTTCATGAGTAACATCTTGGGCAAATCGCTTTAGATTTATATCTTTGTCCATACCCCTAAATGAGATGATACAATCCTAATCTGTCTTGGTATTGTTGTTTTAAAGCGTTGACTGAGCAGGCAATTGGTAAGCATATTGAGCGTTTGATTGGACTATATGCTTCTTAAATAAGTCGTCTCATATCAATATTGTGATTACTACTTGGTATCAAATCCTGCTCCCAAGGTTTGTCATGATCATGCTTGAGCATTTTAACATGAAATATATGCATATATATTTCATGTGTTTGATAAAATTTTGGTATTTTTTGAATTTTTTAGAGTAGATCCTAAGTTTTTGTATGCTTATAAATGATTGTTAATAATTATTTCATATTTTATTGTGTTGTATATTAATTGTTCATCCTCTTATAAGGTATGTTTATATTTTATTGTTATTTAATTGAAATTTTCAATGAAGACAACAACAATAATAATAATAATAATAATAATATTTATTATTATTAGTATTATTATTATTATTATTAATAAAATAGGACTTCTTGTGACAAAGCCTTTGTCAATATTAACCATTAATATAAAAAAGTGTTTATATCCTTTGGTGACAACAACACTGAATTAGTGATAAAATGTTCATTATTTTGTGACAAAAATTTTGTTGCGTTAAAAACCTTTTGGTGAGAAACCCGGATGGTTGTCATGAAAAGCTTTGGTGACAAAAGTGTGAGATTTGTCGCGAATGAACTTCTTTAGTGACTAATACTCTGATTGTCACAATAGACACCTTTAAGCGTCACTGCTTACACAACAAACGCCGTGACAAAAACTTTTGTCACGAAAACTTTTCTTGACGAAAATCAACACTTTTCGCGACGAAATTTTTGTCACGAAAAGGCCTTTTTTGTAGTGTGCTATGGTATGATATAGCACTGTTGTGCTGCTGTTTTACTGCGTATATTGTTGTTAAATTGATTGGAAAAGGGTTAGAGATGGTGCAGAATCGAAAAATGCAGACAGGTGTCGTAGTCCGTGACCTATGATTTATTGGTAGTGGCCTATCAGATTCAGAGAGTTCAGAGTCTTTGATGTGCCATAGGCGCCGGCCTATGATTTACAGGCCATGGCCTATGGCCCAGAAATGTTGTTTTGACCTTTTTGCGTATTTTTCGAGTGTAGTAAGTTGGGATTGGTTCCTAGCCTTATATTAATGATATAAACAAGTTTAATGAACATGAACAAGCCTTGATTAAGTTTCTGATGCGTTTAGTTCCGGTATCGAATGTACTCTTCCTAAGAGTTGAAGTTCGGGACCGTCGGAAGAGTATGATTGGTTTGTGCTTTGATGGATTAGTATTCATCAACGTCTGTGTAATTGCTAGGCCTTGTCCGTGTCTAGTGGTCTAGGAAAGAGAGTAGTAGATGTGAGGGAGTTTACTTGAAAACAATTAGGTGGCTAGTTAACAATTAATAACAAACGTACTTATGTAGTTAAAAGATTAAACATAATACCATTCTCGGTAAGGCACTTGACTATATCGTGATGTGTGGGCGGTCTGAAAGTGAATAACTCCGTAAGTCTACCAGAATAGACTCCAGGTGCGGAGGGACTTCGTTGAACGTGTATAATATCGGAGTGTACCAGAATAGACTTTTGTGCCTATCGGTGTGATCCACTGATAGGTTGCACCCTTATGTCTCGTGGTGGGCATCACCATGCGTAGTGCCCTTGAATGCGGATGTAACAAAGATAAGCTAAGTTAGAAACCAGTAGTCACAACATGTTGATGAGCATGAAGTGAACCCTAGAGTTGTGTCGGTCACATAAAGATAATTTAATTAATAATGTGGACCTTTTCGTTGTAAAACTTAATTATACATTGGCTTCTCACTCTTGCTAAGTGCTTTGTTCTTACCTCCTTTGCATTTTGGTTTGTATGCATTGTGGGGTGAGAAGACTTGAGCTCGATGAGGAGTTTAATAATGATACGTGATGATGATTCCTTGTTGATGCTTGGACGACGTTTCGGTTTCTTTTATTTTGTGATGTACTAGACCATGTTGAACTTTTATTTCATGTTTGTAAGACAAGTGTTATACCTTTCTTTTATACATCGTACATTGTAACCTTTGGACCTTTCGTTGTTGTAAGTTAAACAATTCAACATAGTCGGTTTGTATCCTTTTCATAGTAGCAACTATGGTTTTACCCGAGTCTTTTTAGCTTCCATTTGCTTTATTTTGATACGACGGCGTAGATGCTGGCGTATAATATTAAATTTATTTAATGCTATACGGGTCGAAAGTTCCTTTCCGGTTAAGGACTCGGTATCCGGGAGCGGGGCATTACAACATCTATCTTAATTATGTTATTTATAAGTTAAAAGTAACACGACAGTGGCTAGGGTTTGAGACTTCGAGTCCCATTTGGGGTGGAAAAATCCAAAAAGGATGCGTGTGTATCTTTCGTTTCCGTAAAAGAAAAAAAAATTAAAAGAAAATAAAAAATGTCCAAAGATTTAGTTTAGACTAGAGGAAAACCCGTTATGTATACAAGTCAAATGCATGATTTTGTAATCAAGTGGATGAAGACGAGTCCTCGTCGGCCATGTGTGTGCCAACTTAGGGTTTTTTTTGTTTAGTTGAAAATGGGGAGGGTTTGGAGAGATGAGTGGACGAGATCAATAGTTTACTCTGATACCACATTAACGATAAAACAAATTGATTTTCATTGCTTGAATATTTTCCAAGTACAAGGATTGTTTTATACTACTCTCTATCTTGGAGAAGAAGTAAAGGAAAAATACAATATATATTTAAAATAATATAACTTAATTATCGTTAATAGTATCCTCAATACCCTCTTTGGCGACCAAGACATGATTCCTTTCCTACTTTGAATTTTCTCTAGAAAATACAAATTAATTTTCGAAGAGTGTCAAGCTTCGACCGAATCTTCCCTCCATGCTCTCAGAGATTGTCGTTGGCCTCAACAATTCTAGAAGAGTATTCTCCCGTGCCATGACTGTAGAGATTTCTTTGCGTCCCAGTCCATCCATAACTAGATTGATTGTAATGTTTGCAAATCTGATGTGGAGAAAAGTTGGACTTACACTTTCAGAGGCGCTGCCTATGAACCAGAAGTGGAACGCCTATCCAAGCGCTTACCGTTGTACTAAAACCAATTGGTGTCCAGTAAAGACGCTCATTTATTTCCATATCATTTAAGAGTTTGGACAATCTATCCTAACACCCCCCTCAAATGTTGGCAATCTGTCCAAAAATTGCACATTTTTTTTTTCCAAGTGTGTGAGCAATCTTTTTTCAACACTTGCATAATTTTTTTAAATAATGTTCCAAAGCGTTTTTGGGTGTTCGATCTAATGCATAATCTTTTGGCTCGATACTCACGTTAGATCAAACGTCACACAGTTATCTTAAAAAATTAAGCGTCAAGAAAGACGTTATTTTATTTCCATATTATTTAAGAGTGTGGACAATATGTTCTAACATTATCTTGGTGTAACTTTCTCTATTTTTGTGTGTTTTCTTTAAAGGTTTGTCGGCTTTGTTTTTGAAATAAAGAGCACTTTAGAAAAAGTAAAAGAAAAAAGCCTTAAAAAATACTTTTATATATATCAATGCATTTTCAAAACAACAACATTTATTTAGTTTATCTCTAAAAAAACCTTTTTTTTTTTTTTTTTTTTTTTGAGAAACATCTCTAAATAAACTTAACCTCTGATTGGGCTTGATGATGCTTGTGATTGAGTATGAGTTAGATGCATATCAAAGTTCGAATTCGAGTTTGTAAAATCTGATGTCTATTTGACTCGATAAGCATATCAATCGACTCAACTCGGATTGTTATGCAAATTTGTATATAAATGAAATTATAATTAATTAGATTATACTGTACATGATTAGTATAATATGTCACATTGTATATAAACAAAGGATACAACATATATATATATATATATATATATATATATATATATAAAATATGATAGAACATCTAAAACTAAGATATTCCTTGGAGATGATTGGAGTGCAAGACTGGTACAGAATGTGCGCTTCCGTTTCACCCATATACTTCTTCCTTCTACTTCTTTTTCTTTTGATTCTTTTCCTTCAATTATGCAATTGCGTATACTTTATTTCCTCTTAGTAACACGTCTTATTATTATTATTATTATTATTATTATTATTATTATTATTATTATTATTATATTAACAAGTGTCGTCTTGATGCATGTTAAACAATTAGACATTTATGTCTTCTCATTTTGGTATCACAATATTGTTTAAATGAACTTATCGTCTATGATAATTATATTTTAAAATAATGACATATATAGTTGCATAATAGATTATAAGATTATCTGATACTTTTTTTTTTTTAATTTTTAATTTCAACATGTTCTTTTATGAACTTTTTATGATGAATAATAAGAGTTGAAAGATAAAGATGACAAGTCACGCGCACACGACACTCAGTGGGAGTAACTCAAAGTGATTACTAATTACTAGCTTTTTGGATAAAGTGGTTTTCTAATTCAACTTGGATAAAGTAATTTTAATACTACTTCATATCCACTTTATACAATTCAAAACATGATACTCCAAAAAAATTAATTGGGAACCTCAACTTCACTGTCCCTAATGTTGGTAAAAATATCGGTATAAATCACATTATTAATATATGCCTAAGTTTGTTAATTGGTACGCATAAATATATGCTCGTTAGGTATAAATCACATTATTATCATTGACCTTATTCACCATGTTTTTCTAATTCAGTAGCAATTTTACTGAAAGCTAAAAAGATTTTTAAAACTTACATAACTCAGTTTCATAATTCAAATTACGAAATCCTGAAGGTAACGATTGTTTTTTTTTCTCGATCGCCTAGCCATCATATGTATTTTTCCAACTTCAAATGTTTTCTTTTCTTTATCAGGAGAGTAATTTTTATTTTCCTCGATTTTTTTAGGCGATGTATTCAAAAGTTCTAGGAGTTCTCTATCCTTATTAATTGAAAGACCCGTCTGCTCGGTGATAGTGTTCTTCCGAGTTGGTGGAGAAGTGGGGCTTCCGCATGATCGGGGGCTAGTTTGAGTTGCAGCTATATTTTTGCAGCTTCAATTTTTTGAGTGCCATCAGCTGTACTTGAACTTAATCCCTTACATATGGTGCATTTGGCTGCACTTGCAGAGCTGCAGCATAGTATTGGGCCGTTTGTTCGGAGACAATAGCCAAAGGCAATTCCGGTTCCTTGGTGGGAGCAGTAGTATCTTCTTTAGTATTTTTTGGCAGGCTTTCGTTGTTCACCGACGATTTTTGTTGTTCCTGTGTAGGCGTCACCTAATTCCGGATGCTTAACGATGCAAGAGTCTTGATTATGACCCATATGCCAACAATGAGTACAATAAGCAAGATGATTTCCTTCCGGAGAATAGGTTGCCAGAAACCATCTCCATTCTCTTTTTGAATTCAGATACGACTAGTACATTCTTTACAACATCAACCTCCACTTGAACCCGAGCTAACGAAGGTCTACGAAGTTCAGCCGTAGCAGCATCAATTCTAAGAGGTTTTCCAACCGGCTAAATATAAAGTCCTTATTCATAAGATGAACTGGGAGTTTCAGTAGAGAAATCCAAACAGGGATTATGGATGACTTGCGATCAACATGAAAGTCTACCGTCCATTTGAACACACGCATATTCTTATTGCCTATGTGTCAGGATGCTTTCGAAAATAATCTGATATAATCCTCATCATGCTGAAATCGAATAAGAGCGTGTTTACTATCTAAAAACTCTAAAACATAGTTACCTTTATAGTTTTGAAAGCCTAAAAATTTTCTGATCATGTCAAGAAGGGGCCTGCCCTGCGAAAATTTGCCAACAATTGACCTTTGAAAACCGGCGGCCATGGCAGCTTCGGTGTCGGCTGGAATAATTAGCAATGGCTCACCTTTGAAAGTGGAGGCTCGCAGCATGTCAGCATTGAAGGTGGAGTGCGTGGCTGCTTGGCCGGTGACCTGGGCATAGCTTGGAGTGCGTGGTTGATGACTAATCATCATTATTATTATTATTAGTAAAAAATAACGGTTAAACCCTAACCGAAAGGACCCCACTCTCTTGTCCCACGGAATGAGTGGAGATGTTAATCAGACAACCTAGTGGCTCAGAGTAATGGGCTGCCATTATACCAAGATACTGAAAGAAGTCGTCTTTTTACGGGATTCGAACCTCCACACTCAAGCCTCCGGTTCACTTTGTTTTACAAAGACCTGCCTTCTTTACCACTAAAGTCGTATTGCGAGGACAAATAAAGAAAGATCCAATTATTATTATTATTATTATTATTATTATTATTATTATTATTATTATTATTATTATTATTATAGATAAGAATAATTGTAATATAATAATTTGTTTCACGTTGAAATATATATATTGGCGGTGGTGTATTTCAATCAAGGTACGTATGAGTGAGGTGATGAGCTGTAGGAAGCAAAGAGATTAAGGCAGAAGATTCTTAGCATAAAAATCATATACTACATAGGTAAATATAATAATATATATATATATATGTGTGTATGTATATTCTTGACCATGTATTATGTTATGTTGTGAGCGTTACGTAATCGCCCCCCATATTTATATATTTATCTTTATCTTTGTTCATTTTTTTTATATTTTTATTTAGTAAGATGGCGATGAAGAAAAGCATTTTTGGCTACCCTAAATAGGATCACTTGACGTCATGTAGTTACCTTCCAGTTCATGATTTCTAACTTATATTAATTGTTATTTACCCATTTCTTCCCGTTCTATCCTTGGACTACTCTTTTAGTCTTCTGCTCTACTACGTATATGCATGATATATGCCTAATATACAACTATAGTTATCATCAAACTCCGTCCGTCCGCCGAATTTGATGACCCGATCATATAACATGATCGGTTCAAATATGATTGAACGAACTTCCTATGTTATACTATTCCAAACATATCATAAAAGATCATATATGTATAGGCATTTTTATGCAAATCAAACGGTGTATTAACGATACACTTGAAAACCATGACCAAAATAATTTGAGAACCTCAATAGGACGGGTTCTGGTTGAACCAGTTGGACAAGAATTTTAATGAAGAAAAATAAAAGCCAAAGGTATGTATATATCAAAAGACGGCCTTTATTTATCCCATAATGACTCTATCAGTACATAACTCAACATGTACTTCACAGTAGAATTGATCTTGTGAAAGTCGATTATAGAGTCAATAGTCAACTTCCCGCAGAGTTGGTCCTGAATTGGGAAGTCGATTCTTGACTTTAGAATCGACTTTTACAAGGTTAATTCTGTGAAAACAGTGTTGTACATCGGTAGGTGAAGTGCCATGGGTGGACCGGTTGTGGTGTAAATAATAGCCCGTATAAAAATTTTGAATGAAAAAAATATGGATCATAGTTATGGAATATCAAACTTTTGAAAGTTCAAAACTTTTTATTAGGTTCTCACAAGTTTGGGTATATATTACTCCTCCGTCCATATCCAATAGACTGGGCTTTCTAATGTACACTGGAAAGCCCAAAACCGATGGGCTGTATCAAAGTTGGGTGTTTTAAAAGCATAATGATAGGTGTTTTTGAAAAACATAGAAACGCTTACAAGCATAAGATGATGTTATCCGTAAAATTATCCGTTTTAGAAAGATTTTATGCGGGTTCAATTAGCATCACGGAATTATTTTCGGCACAAATATTTTGTTTTTTTTTTTTTTTTTACTTCATGCACTTCACTTGTATTTTTTTTTTAGGAAGAAAGACGAAAAAAATTGCTAGTTAACGTGACATGTTTTTTAAGCTTTGTATAAATGACAAAACTTATTATTAAAAATAAACACGCTCAAGTCGCATGAAACAAAAAAATGATCAATATATTTTCTGTATCATCCATTATTTAAACAATTAATTCCATCATCTACAATTTCAACATTGATAATTTTTTTTATTTTCTCGTACTCTTTATTTTGAAATCACATTCATCACATTTCAAAGTAAATTTTGAAAATTCACTGTTGAAATTCATAATTTTCAGGATTTTGTTGGTGAAATTTACTGAAAACGAAAAGCACGAAAATAAAAAAGCATTTGGTGACATTTTCATCACGTATGAGATTGAAAAAAATACGCGTCTTTAAGAAAGGGAGTGGAAAGATTAAAAAATGAAACAACAGGCGTCCTCTTATTTAAAAAATTTAAACTTATTTTTTTAGTTTTTTTTATTGTTTTCTTTTAACGTATAAATATATTTAATAACTTGTTATTCTCCGTACAAAACTTATTTGAATGTCATTTTACTTAAAAATCTTTTCAAATGTATCAGTATTTCCTAATTTTCTATTCTTGTTTTTCATTTCTAAAACCACACCATGAACATCTGCATCACTGACGTTACTTTGTAAAAATAACATCCGTAGCATTAACGTTACTCACCTATGACAATTTTGTAACTATGCCGTCAATTCTACGTACTGACGCTATTCTTGAAAAGTAACGTCGGTGTCACTGACGTTATGTTTGAAAAATAATGTTAATGGTAGTGACGATATTTTCACGAAAAATAATAACGGTGTCAGAAGTAATTTGAAGAGTGCCTAAAGTAGACGTGTTTCTAAATATAAAAACATAGTGCTGATAGTAGGAATTAGAGTTATTTAAAGGAGCCTTTAAATAACACTTCACTAAATCTATCGAAACATTCAAATTAAGAACATCATTTCTGTCTCGGTTGATTTATCTATGGTATCACCATGATTTATTCATATATTTACCTATGGCACCATCTTTAACGACGTCACGAAAGGATCCACTATTCCAAAATCGATTCTTTTTATTAGTAATTAATTAACAAGAATCGGCCGAACATTGTTATATTTAAGGGATGTTATAGGGACATTATTATTATAGGTTTATCGACTAGAGGACCGTCACAAAACAGGGTTAGTCTTCCCTAGTCACTCGATTTACATCAGTGAATCTGGCGTGGATGATTACGAGGCCATCACAGTTTGAATTTGGGATAAAGCGTGGTGGTCGTAATCATCAACGTCATTTCTTTCTCTCAAATATCCTCCTCATAGAAGAATTACCCCCCAAAACAAGGGATATTTTTATAGGTTTAATCCATAACCATAAACCATCATAGTAGTTGCATTCGCCATTCATATTGCAGTAAAAGCAACTGCAAAGATTTAGAAAAACAACATCAAAACTAAAACATAATTAATTTAGTGGACCACGACAGCACGAGGAGAGACATTTCCCTAAATTAAGGCAGCTTTTGCCATTTAACTGCTAGCTGATTTCGCGGTTTGAGCTTAAAAAGTAGAGCTCAACAGTGACATGCAACAGAAAAGTAACATTCATGGATAATTTTTGGGACCCTTTATTTGTATATTTTACCCATACATTACAATTTATCTTTAAATCGACTTATGAAAAGTCGAGTCTTGAGTTAATAATCAAATTTACGAATGTCGAATGAAATGATCGACCTTAGACGGTGGATTTTTCACGCAAGATTCGATTTTCCAAAAGTTGATCTGCTGTGATACATGAAAAATGTGATGAATTATTAAATTTGATGTGATCCAAATAAAAACTCCCTAACTTTTTGTTGTGTAGTTTGTAAACTAATTTACTAGTTTATATATATATATATATATATATATATATATATATATATATATATATATATATATATATATATATATATATATATATCATATTAAGTAAATAAAGTTTTTTTATTTGTACGAGGAAAATTGAATAAACTAAGGAAATGGGTTGGTCTGAACGTTCACCAACATGTTTCCGCCTTAAAGGGAGATAATTGGTTTGGATAGTGTGATTTCATGACGGACGATGTTAGTTTCATAACATAATCTTCACTATTAGAAGATTTGTAATTATTGTTTGTATTTATAATTTTAAATTATAGAAAATTCTAGATAGCTTGGGCAGCACTCCATACAGTTGTATATATATGTACTATCTTGTAAAGCAAATACACATATTCAATAGAAGATATTTTTCACATTATATTTTATCATGGTATCAGAACCTCTGAGATTCTAAATCTCCTATCTTTCCTCCGCTTTTTTCCCCCTTTTTTTCCTCTTTTTTTTTCAACGAGCCGAAGTCAGAAAAGAAAAAAAACAAAAAACCAGCAAACCTCCATCGTCCAGCCTCCTTCTTCCTCATTCAAACCCTAAACCATCAATGGCCGATTCTGCTAGCTCAGCCACCACTGTCATCCAACCTCATCCGCCCGCCACCACCAACACCCAGGTCATCGCGCTCCACTCCGCCTCTCAAACACCATTGAATTTAACCAATACTAATTACCTGGCATGGAAACTTCAATTTTCTAGCTTGCTTTCCGGTTACAAACTTCTCGGTTATCTTGATGGCACAACCAAAGCTCCTCCTCAGACCATTACTGATGCTGCTGGCGCCACCAAACCTAATCTGGATTACGATTTATGGTACAGATAGGATCAATTGATCCTCAATTGCATCCTGGGCTCTCTCTCGTTTGATCAGGTGTCCATCATTGCCCACACGAACTCCTCCGTCGAAGCTTGGAAGGCCCTTGCCGAGGTTTATGTTAAACCTAGCCGAGGCAGGGTCAAGCAATTAAAGTATCATCTACGCACAATGATGAAGGGCCCGCTCTCCATCTCGGCCTATATCACCGTTGTTAAATCGAAGGCTGATGAACTTGCTTCTCTCGGTGCTAAAGTCGATCCAGAAGATATAATTGATATTATTTTGGCCAATATTGGCCCAGAATATGCGGACATAGCCAGGTCTGTACAGGCTAGGGATTCTCTCATCACCCTTGATGAGCTACATGAAAAATTATGAAACTTTGAAGCAGGTTTTCTAAGAGCACAGGCTGCGGTACCACCTCCGGCGTATAGTGCTTTCGCAGCGTAGCCCATGCCGCGTTTCCCACCTCAGCAAGTATCCTGGGGACGCCCTCCGACTCCATCTCCTCGTCCAACATTCAAACCTCACAAGTGAAGGATGCAGGTTCTTAGATCTAAACGAATTAGATCTACGCACAGCGGATGGATCACGATTTATATATCAAAACACATAATTAAAGGACTTAAACTACTACAAGGGGGTTTAAGATCATGTTACCAATAACGGGAAGAGAAGCCTTGATCTTCCGATGTGTTCTCCAAACGGCGGTTGGTGGACACCCTTCTTGATACACGAACCTCCTTGATATGCTACACCAAGAAAAACTCAAAGTTTTTCTTCTTCCAAAAACCCTAGGCAAGAAGAAACTAATTTTTCCTCTCCTTTTTCAAGTGGTGGTCGAAATTATGCCATCTAATTTTCCTTGGAATAAATCTATTTTTATAGGAGAGTAAATCCTTGGCCTCCAAGTATTAATTAATTAAATAAATAATTAATTAAACAAAATAAAAAGATATTTTCCTTAATGACTAATTGTGACATGTATTGAGCAATAGGAAATCAAATAACAAGTCATCCAACCAATCATGTAACAAGAATATCTTTTATTTTCCACATCACAAAAATTAATTCTTGTGATAATTAAATGATAAGAGGCGCCACTTTTAGGGTTAAAAGCCCACATAAAATGTATTTTATGTGTATTATATTATTTAGCCCAACTAAATAATATTCATGCATATCAATTAATTAGCCCAGCCAATTAATTATCAATGAGGCCCAAATAACAAGATTATCGATCCAATTACGAAGTCACATCGGGGACCATGGACTATAACCAGTAGCTCAATAATTAATTATTCATCGAGCGAGAATAAGTACATTAATTATTAATTCCGGGATTACGCTACCATAAACCCAAATCGAACTCTACCGATTATAGATGTATACTTATACTCAACCCATGTAGAGTGAATAAGCGTCCATTGATATAATCACTACATACGGATTAACCTCCATAGATTGTCCATTACGAGTGGGAAGTCTCCGTGAACCCGACTCGAGAATATCTTATCCTTATTTACCATCAACCCCACGATGATCAATTAGTACACATATCGACTAGTAGCTAATTAGTCAAATGTGAACTCCCGGGATCGATCACTTTCTTAGGGCTAACAAATAAGGGATTTTCTCTACTTCCCCGCAGGAAGGAATGGATTCCATGTCTGTGAAGATCAGAACTACTCACTAAATCCGGAGATAGTGCCAATGAGAAGTGGCTTGGAACACATATTTAAGTGAACCGTAACTAACACATCAAACACTACCCGGGACAAGCGGCACCACTGTGATCACCTCGGGATTAAGGTTGATCCATATATGATCATCTAATGATTTAATAAGATTCCTCGATTACGGAATTATACCGAGAAATTTGATTAAATCGGTTCGATCTATATGAATGCCATCATATATAAATGCCCCACGTAAGTACCTCTACCGGCAGTCCGGATAAGACTATCACACCCTAAGGTGTTCAGGCGCATTATTGGTGTTTTAATCAAGAGACCCTAAACTCGATTAAGTTCACCACGGACTAACAATTTAAGTATATCACCACTAACTCAATCCTCACGTGCATGCCATACATCGAGTTAAGCGGTTACATCTTGATATACTTAGGGTTTTGTGATGTATTATTTACAAGCACAAAGCAAGTAATAAGGTGAGATAAAATCATCATCCATTACTAAAAACAATTACACAAATTGTCTTTCGGGCACTACACCTAACAATCTCCCACTTGCACGAAATGACAAGCAATGATTGTTTTTAGAGCACACCCTTTCTCATCTTATTCACAACACTCTCCCACTTGCTCTAAAAGCGGATGAGACATATCCATCAATGACGTACCCTCCAAGCACTCGACTTGGTACACTCGATTAGCTAGGTTGTCGACTAGAGGCGATCTTTAGGATTGAAAGCGTGGCGGTCCTTCCAATCAGCGGTACTCTCTCTCAATATGCTTTTGACTCTTTATGACCGAGAAGATCCTTCTAAGCTATCTCTTCACTTGTTTTCACGATGAAGTGATATCGGCTTATAAGACACTGGAATTACTTCCGGACCAAAAGGAAATTCTAAGCACTATGAGTAAACACACGAGCCCGAGATCAACTTAATGATCATCCTTAATCGACTACAAGTCGAATCGAGTGTAATCAACCATATTCAAGTTTGCACTGAATATACAAGCATATGATTCATCATTCTCTAAAGATACTTGATGACGTACTAAACCGCTTATTCAATGCTCGAATCCGAGATTTGACTATTATTGACTTGTGTTAAGGTCGACTTGCCCTTATCCCGGAGAGAGACTATCCCATTTTCTCTTTATCCGAAGATTTGGAGAATCATTCACGAGAGGTAGGGTAGGACAACTCTCGATGAATCTTTGCAACCATATATGCATAATCATCTTATTCAATAAGATCGGTGGGATAGCCAATGACTCATTCTCGTGAATTTGACCGAATCAGATTC
Organism: Gentiana macrophylla; assembly: GCA_026214975.1. NCBI lineage: Eukaryota > Viridiplantae > Streptophyta > Magnoliopsida > Gentianales > Gentianaceae > Gentiana > Gentiana macrophylla. The sequence continues at coordinate 7,502,631 of CM047807.1, read as the reverse complement.
TTAAAATATTGTCCAATTCTCTCATCCAGAGAATCCTGGCGTGTCAGTTTCCGACTTCAGATAGCACACCCATGTTGTTTCCAACCGTTTCAGTGTTATCATTCATGAACACTAATACTACTACTTTACCAATATTGATATCCAGTCTACAAAAGACTTATTAATATTTTGGTCAAGTCCACATATTTTAAAACATGTGACTTTTAAATGACCGAGAGGTTCTCTTAAATCCATAAAAGGATATAAGCCATGGCAAGGCTTCTACCAATGGTTCTTTACGAATAAATTAAGATATCGTTAGTCTCTTAAAAAAAATGTATTAGGGAATCACCCCTATCTTACGCTTTGTAACGAATCCGTTATTCATTCTTAGCTAAAACCATACATTCGAATGAATTCAGACTCCGTTTTACGGCAAGAAAGTTTCAGGGAATCACCCCTATTTTCTGCTTTCTAACGAAATCTAGCAAGACTGAGTGGTGAGAGAGTTCAAGGTCTGGTTAACTCTCTACTTGTCGTGGTATCACCCTATACCACTCGACTTTGTCTTTGAAAGTATAAACTTTCTTATTCATTCGACTCTTTTCGGCGTAGAACCAATTACTCCCACTGGGCCTGAGACACTCAGGTGGTTCTACAAGAGGCTGAACATAATTGGAATACCAAAACTCCATTCATAGGGATAAGGTTTTCGAACCAACCTCTCTGATCAGAATCCTATACAGCTCACAAAGAGCCACATGTTATCAATCACCCCAACAGACTATAAAGTCCACACAACCATAATGGGTCAATGGTTAAACCATGCTCCCACTGCATTTTGGGTGGATTGACATTCTGATCTAGTAGTATTTATCAGTGTAATCACCAACAACCGATGTTGGACGTGGTCTGATTAAATCAGATAGTAACTTCCTTTGGGTAACTGTACTCCAAGGTCTAAGGCTGTTAGTTATAGATTCTATCAGAAGCCTTGTGACAGTCCAACTGTCACTTTCTGATCTCAAGAATCTTACAACCAACCTTCACTCGTCTCATTAAGGCATTTCACGAATAGTCAAAATCGAGCGTATGCATAAAATCTCGATCCTACCTTCAAGCATTAAATGCTAAATGCCTACATTTACGGAAGTGGTGTGAACCGAATTCACTCCTTATCCATAAATTCACTAGCATCTTCTAGGTAGACTTCTCGGTTTACATAATAATGTTAACCGTTATTTTGCAACCAATTATCTTAATCAAGTTTAACGATTGTATTGTAGTACATCAATAACTATATAGGCAAGTCTATGGTTTCATTCCCTTTAGGAGGCGGTGAGCATCACCCCAAGACTATGCTATAGCCTATTTATGAGCATGGAATACTCTATTCTCTCGCTAAAATCGAGTCTCCTCCTCGTATTCTTTTGATAAATTAAATCGCGTTTGAGTAGTTATCGGACAAAATGTCACCACTCAAAAACTCCCACTAGCTTGTGTCTCTCACTAGACCCGAAGGTCATGATGAACAAGCTATGTTACCCTTCAAATCTATTACCCTCTCCCGATTGAAAGGAAACTTAGTCATTGTTCCTTTGAGATAGTGTTCTTAGGCGGGAGATAGGAATCACCCTTAGCCGATCGTCGAGGTCTTATCTACAGGATATATGCACTAATTAATAGATATTGAAGGGTCGTTTATCTTAATACGGAAACCTTTTACCTTTAATAGTTTTAGATGTGTTGCACATACCTATTCACTTTTCTTAGTGGTTCTGTCTTTATCAAACAAAAGTCCGAGTCACAGATTAAGTACTACAAATGTCATCTTCACTTTGTTTAAGGCAATCTGTAGTATCGAGATGAAAGTGAATCCATTTGTTTCAACGAACTGTAAATAGAAAAATAAATTTTTTCGTGATATTCAGGACAGAATCCAAATTCATTTCCTTATATCACTCCCACTATTATAGTGAAATAAGCGCCCGTTGTCTACTTTATTAATTGTTAATGCACAACTTCCTTGTTCTTCCAAAGAACTAAGCTACCGAGTCAAGTTACTCGGTTTAAGAAAGTCGCTAAGGATTCATTGGTTAAGTGATCCGAAATCACTTTCCTTATCCTATACTTTCTATAATTAATTTTTCGATTTAGCCTCAAAACTTTAGTTAAGATGATTAACACTTATAGACATTCTTTCCCATTCTCAACTTTCCTTAAAAGGAAATAGTCTTGAACTAGCAGTTCGTTTGAGTAGACACTACTCGTGAATTGTGGGATGTCTATTGAAAGCGTTACCCAGTGGGACTAATTTTCTAATAAATTAGAAAAAACATAAGATAAAAGCTCCCACTAGTTTATCGGTTCCAAATACCGTCTAATCTAGCGACACTTTAATCGATGATTCTCCAATTTTTCTATTAGAAAATTTCTCGTGTAGACACTACACAATTAAAATTCACTAGAAGAATTTTATCGTCCCAATCATCTTTCAAACTAACTATGGTTGTCTCTCTTTCAACACGAGTGACAGCAGTGACATACTTATTTACGTCACTTAAGTCTTGAAGGCTCAAGAGAAATATCTCTTCCGAAAAATTAATTGCATGTAAGATCAATAAGTACAACGTTTTAGTTACTTACCACTTTTTAACGAAGTCATTATTAGTCAATTTTACACTAGCAGTCTAGAACCCTAGAGAGATATATAAATAGTTGTAAATAAAATTGACAGAAAATAAATCCAAATCATACACTACTAATAAATTTTAGGAACTATAAACTAAGTACTTATTGTCTATCCTACCGTTCCAAGGATTTAATCTAATGCCTCAGTGCCGCCTTAGGGTAGGTCAAAGCGGTTTCGATTAGTATTGAAGATCAAATTGAGAATCAAACATTCTCATTTGTGATCGTCAATCACCTTTCCTTTTTCAGCCAAGGTACTACCAAAAATACCCTTTATGAGTGTGACCCTCTTGTCTCAGATTTTTAGGTAGACCCGAGTGTGTCGCCTTAGGGTCGGTCGGTGACTGACGCAGTACCCAAAATCCTATCCTTTCGGAGACCAAGCCTTGAATTTTGATAGCGGTGAAGGCCTTTCTTAGGAGGCCGGTCCCAGGCCGGCACGAGGCGTCACCATTCTCTCACGTTTCTTGTGTCAACAGTAGAGGCCGTGGGGTCATTGTCGCCTCTCCCGCTCCCACTCAATATTTTGAAAAAGTGGTGGGGTTTATCGATCACGTTTTTGGACTTGATGTTACATTAAGGAACAATAAATCATAGGCCCGAATGTTGTCGGTTATGTGGGCTAGCCCACCCGACCTATTCGTTAGAACATATGTGGCCGTCGGACGGGTCAAGGCTAGGAGAGCTCCGTTGGGCCGTAGTGGCTCTTCGGATGGCTCAAGATTGCTGCACCCGTGCAAACGCCACACGTGGAGGGTAAGTCGATTGAGCCGTAGCTCTCGTTGACCACCCAACCGTGGTTAAACCACTTTCGAACCTCGTTTGCCCGTGATTATCCAATCCTTAAACATCAAACATTCACGTAGACACTACGGAACAAAAACGTAATCTCGTCTTAGGTAAGGTGGAATTCACCGAGAATCCAACACCTTAACCACGAGGTTTTGGGATTTTACTCCTTATGCTTTCGCAGAGTGGGATTCACCGAGAATCCATCACCCAACCTCGACGATTGAAAAAACCCGTGTTCCTCACCTTAACTAACACATCAAACACTACCCCGGGACAAGCAGCACCCTGTGATCACCTCAGGATTAAGGTTGATCCATATATGATCATCTAATGATTTAATAAGATTCCTCGATTACGGAATTATACCGAGAAATTGATTAAATCGGTCCAGTCTATATGAATGCCATCATATATAAATGCCCCACGTAGGTACCTCTACCGACAATCCGGATAAGACTATCACACCCTAAGGTGTTCAGGCGCATTATTGGTGTTTTAATCAAGAGACCCTAAACTCGATTAAGTTCACCACGGACTAATCAGATTTAAGTATATCACCACTAACTCAATCCTCACGTGCATGCCATACACCGAGTTAAGCGGTTACATATCGATATACTTAGGGTTTGCAAAGCAGTGATGTATTATTTACAAGCACAAAGCAAGTAATAATGTGAGATAAAATCTGTCATCCATTACTAAAAACAATTACACAAATTGTCTTTCGGGCACTACACCTAACAACAAGTGATATTCAAGCCTTATGACTTGGTTGAGTAAAACTCAATAACTTGGTTTTTCATATAATAATTGTGTCCAGAATGAAAAGCTAGTGTTTGTCTTATATAGGCTTACAATCAAAAGAACTAGAAGTAAGAAAGCAATGTGGGATAAATTCCCACTATGAAAAATGCGCCTACCTCTTATTGGCCAGAAACGAAATGTTCATATTGGCTGATAAAAGAATAAATAAATAAAGTAAAATCCAATATAAAATAAAACCAACTCCTAATTAATTAAATAATATATCCGGCCATAGGGTCTTCATAATACTCATAAATAGCACGAATGATGGTATCCTCCGAGCATGAACCGGATCACATCATTCCCTCCCGGTTCGAAACGATTCGTCCTCGAATCCACCTGGATCGAATAGTAAGCGTGGCCGAACATATATGAGTAGGCCCTCATAGTGAAGTACATCCAGGAAAAGTAAAGAGGTGAACACTTTAGTAACCAACCTCGCGTACAAACGAACGGGGCCAACATAATAATCAGCAACCACAAAATCGAAAGGACGACAATGCACCAAAAATGGATCACGATAAATATGTGCCGCACGTAAATCTTTTAAGTGCGCAAGCGGCCCAGCCGACGTGGAAACATCGTCAACGCCTCCAACAAAAGGAGCATGTACCTGCAAAGAAAATGTTGGGGTAACACAATTCAAAAGTGGCTCAATGGTGAGCATGATTGCCTCCTCATTCTCAACAGCGATCTCAACCTCTGTACCATCATGAACAACAACTACAACCTCTGAAGTGACAACACACTCACTATGCTCATCAGGAACATCAACCAACGCATCTACCTGTGCAATTACCCCAGCCTCAATGAGAGAAGGCAACTCCTCAGAACTAATGTGCTCATGCGTAATAACGGCACAAGGTTCCACCTAGAGTGTGTCCGCAACCGTGGGCAAGTCCGTTGCTTTCTGCGAGGCAGCCCATGTTTGTTTCCATTCCTCCGGAAGCATGTCAAATTGTTTCTGCAAGTTCACTTTGGATTCCTGCCACCTCCTCTCATCTTCCTCCTTTCTGGATCTACCTCATCTATCACCTCTACCGCCTCTACCTCATCCGTCATCACCTCGGTTTGCAGCAGCCAACAAAGTAGCAAGTGCCTCACGAATCTCATCTATATCCTCACGTAAAGGTGTCACCGCCGCATGAAATTCATCAGATACCTCCTGTTTCACTTCTTCTAAATGTCGTTTCAATTCAGCGTTCTGAGTTTCACCCCGCTCCCTTAATTTTGCATCCAAAATTTCATGTACCTCCTCAATAACTAATCCACGTCTCGTGTCAAGGACATAATTCTTGCCCATACCATAAAATGAATACCAAGTACGGGACGAATTATACCTGACTTTATACTCACTTAACCATGCATGTCTGAAAACTATAGATTCACCTCTCATTGGAAACACGTCATATAACATGTCAGATTTATAACCGTTAAGTTCAATGGGAACCCATGTTTGTCTTGTAACCTGAACCCGATGACTTCCAGTATGAACGTAATAAGGATGAGGATGCCTATACGACAGCAAGTCCAACTCTTTAACCACCGCATTACTAACTAAAGTCGTCTCTTCATCGTGATCAATGTAGAACTCATATTCCTTATCCCGAATAAGACATTGTGAATAAAATATGTTGTAATCCATGACCAAAATAATATATATCCTCACAACTCTCGTGTTTACACTCCCCTCTTTCAAAGTCGTATAAAGTACCCTTGTCAAATGAACCAGAAAAGCAAGCAAGAGTAAACAGCAATCAAAAACCGACTCTCTAGAAAGGATACTAGGTTTTCAGACCGAGAATAGGTTGAAAGGTATGTGAGTGAGGGGGATAATGTCAGAAATTGAAAATCAGGTTGTGTCAGGCCTGACACTTGCAAATCAGGTCATGCCTTTTCTGACATGGAAGATCAGGTAAACGTAAGGATCTCTACGTTCAAACGTAAGTATCCTTACGTCCAAACGTAAGGAAATTCAAACCATAATCTCATACAAAAAGCACTCAACTCAGATTCTTTACGTTTAAACGTAAGGATCATACGTTTAAACGTAAGGAATCCTTACGTTTAAACGTAGAGATTCATTACGTTTAAACTTATAGAAATTCTTGTCCACATGATTTTATTTTTTTTTACTTATTATATATAGACACTGTGATATCACATTAAATTTCCGTATATGAATCCTATAGAAGATTGTTTGTTTCAGAAAAAAAATAAAAATTCATCATTAAGTAATTAACAAGAAAAACATATCAATCGATAAGATAGAAACTCATATACTATTAAGTAATTATATTGTAATGGATAATTAGAAAATATGGCATTTTTGAAAAAAGATCTTTAACTAAAAATAAAAGTCGATAAGTTTTGGAAAAAATCATGAAGAATGGACAATGACAAAAGAAAAGATCTCAATTAAGTAATTGGGTATTTGTTTATAAGGACTAGTTTCAGTACTTAATTAGGCACTTAGGACACGCTTAAAACATATTTGGTTATAAGGACACATTTTGTCCAACTTACCTAAATTACCCATTAATAAGAATAAACATAACAAGGGCACTCAAATCCTCTTGAGGTGAAAAAATGGTGAAGAGATCTGTAGTGGGGAGTGGGAGCAGCGACTTTTCTCGTGACTCTGTCTCAATTCGAGATCTACTCCTCACATTCTCCTTTTTGATTAACAATCAATCAATTAATCATGATTGCTCCATTTTTCACGATTTCAATATAATTAGCCCCTTTTGAATCCAAAAATGAAGCTCCAAGCAACTCAATCCCCAATCATGAAAAACAATAATCCCTTTGAAAATCCCAATCACAACATTTGTTATAATTCTAGCTTCGGTTGTTATCACTATTGTTCAAATCCACGATCCATTGGTAAATAGATACCCGCCGCCGCCGGATATTGAGAGAAAGCAATTTGTCGAAGAATTCCGTTCTTACGCTCCGGTGGAGGAATTGATAGATTTAGTTGATGAGATGATAAAGTGCGATATATTCCTTTGGCGAATGGATTCGAACAAGGATGCTCCGTATTACACGAACACCACGTGTTGGGCAATCAATGAGCATTTGAAATGTGTAAAGTATGGAAAGCCTGATCTTGAGTTTATGAAATGGCGGTGGAAACCGGATGGTTGTGAGTTACTGTAATGAATCCTTATCGGTTTGGATATTGTTAGAGGTAAATCGTTGGCCTTCGTCGGAGATTCAATCGGAAGAAATCAAATGCGATCTTTGATTTGCTACGTCTGGAGGATAGAAACTTAGTACATCCAGGGTAGTCTTTTAAGACAACTTCAATGTCTTTCTTTAACTTAGTACAACAAGTACATATATATATATATATATATATATATATATATATATATATATATATATATATATGTCGTGAGCTGTAAAATGAGATGGATTAAAGCTGAAATTTGACAACAATACGGAGCAAGAACAAGTTGTGTTCATGAGTAATTTGGAGCAGCTATATTGACAGAAAATTATGAGAAGAATTCGAGCACCAAGTATGAGCAATTAGCAGCAGATGATTCGAAGCAAATAAGGCATCAACTTGAGCTGAAAATTAGGCGTCACTTCAGAAAATGTTCTTGTCACTGGGTGTCACTTCATAAAATGTTGGTGTCATTGAGTGTCACTGCATAAAGCGTCGCTTCATAAAATGAGATATCAGAATAAGGAGGAAGAAAAAATATAAATCAGAGTGAAAGAATTATGTTGATCATAGTTTTATATAAAAATATATAGCCGTTTGAAGTCGATTTTATGAAGAAAAGAAATCGATTTTCTGAAATTAAGTCAGAAAAATATCAAATGACATCACGGTGTCGGATAATCAAATGTCACTGCATCTTTGCATCGCGGTGTCACTTCATCACCGTGTCTCTGCATCGCCGTGTCTCTGTAATGCGGTGCCACTTCTTCGCGATGTTACTTCATCGCGATGTCTCGGCATCACGGTGTCTCTGCATTGTCAAATGTCATAACATCGCGATGTCTCGCATAAATCACATGTCATCACGCATCGCATCGATTTTCGCGACGAAAATTTTGATTTTCGAAATAATGTTGTATGAGCAAAAATCAAATGTCACTGCATAAATCGTTGTGAATGTTCTTGTCACTGCATGTTGCTAATGTCATTGTCTATGGTTGTTGGGTGTACAATTTTTGTCTCAACCGCGATAAAGCCGTTTGAAGTCAATTTTATGAAAAAAAGAAATCGGTTTTCTGAAACTAAGTCGGAAAAATATCAAATATCATCGCGGTGTCGGATCATCAAATGGCACTGCATCGCGGTGTCACTTCATCGTCGTGTCTCTGCATTGAGGTGTCTCTGCATCGCGGCGTCACTTCATTGCGATGTCTCTGCATTTCCAAATGTCATAACATCACGATGTCTCTGCATTACGGTGTCTCTGCATCGCGGGGGTCACTGCATCGCGGTGGTCACTGCATCACCGTGATGAATGCATCTTGTTGGTCAATGCATCGCGGTGTCACTACATCGCAGTTGTCAGGTGTCTCTGCATCGGAGGTGGTCACTGCACCGCGGTGTCTCTGTATCGGGGGTGGTCACTGCATCGAAGTGTCTCTGCATTTGGGGTGGTCACTGCATCGCGGTGTCTCTGCATCGAGGGTGGTCACTGCATCGCGGTGGTCAATGGATCTGGGGTGGTCAATGCATTGTTGTGTCACTTCATTGAGGCGTCTCTGCATCGTGGGGTCACTGCATCGGGGGTGGTCACAGCATCACGGTGTCTCTGTATTAGGGGTGGTCACTGCATCACGGTGTCTCTGCTTCGCGGTGTCTCTGCATCGGGGTGGTCAACTGCGATCGGGGTGGTGGTAACCATCGCGGTGTCTCTGCATCAGGGGTGGTAACTTCATCGCGATGTCTCTGCATCGCGGTGTCTTTACATCGTCATATGTCACATCATCTTGCCATGTCACTTAATCATGATGGTCACTGCATCTCAATGGTCCCTGCATCGCGGTGGTCCCTGTATCGCGGTGGTCCTCAGTATCGCGGTGGTCGATGGGGGTGGCCGCTGATCACGGTGGTTAATGGATCGGGGTGGCGGTGCGTCGCGGTGGTGATGGATGCGAGGTGGTCAATGCATCGCGATGTCACTTCACCCGGTGTCTGCATCGTGGTGTCTCTGCATCGGGGTGTCTCGAATCGGGGTGGTCACATCACGGTGTGTCTGCATCACGGTGTCTCTGCATGGCGGTGTTACTTCATCGCGATGTCTCGCAATGCGGTGTCACCATCGTCGTGTCTGCGTCGCGGTGTCTCTTAATCGCGATGTCTCTGCATTGCGGTGTCTCTACATCGTCAAATGTTATAACATCGCGATGTCTCTACATCGGGGGTGGTCAATGCGTCGGAGTGGCCAATGAAAAAAACTAAATTTCAACATACAGGAAAAAAAAAAAAAAAAAAAAAAGAAATTTCTTCGTCTTGAAAAAAAAAAAAAAAAAAAAAAAGCCTATCATAGTCCAGGAAAAGAAAAGAAAAGACAACAAAAAAAAAAAGCACAACAAATTAACGTCCAGACATTCAAAATATTAAGGGAATAATAATAATAAACATGTTGGCTTCAGCGCCTCTTCCCTCGTCCCTCTTTTTTATTTTTCATTGTTATTTTTCTTCATTAATGGTAGTTTGATACATGTGTTAATTTTGTGTCCTTATAATAAAATAAAATTTATTAGTGTCTCTATTTCAGCTGAATTAAATTCAAATATGTGTCATTTTGGACATTCGCTTTAAGTAATCTGACAAATTTTTTTGTGTATAAAGAAAAAAAAGAAAGTAAACGGACGAATTTTTTTTTTTTTACATAAAAGATAAATTTATTTTAAAAAAAAACTGCATGTGCCCGTAACTATAAAAAAACATTAAAAGAAATAAAAATATAACGCATGTTCACCCATCAATCATTATAATGCGCATCCATTTACTTATTATATATAGACATTGTGCTATCACATTAAATTTCCGTATATGAATCCTATAGAAGATTGTTTGTTTCAGAAAAAAAAAATTACGTGGACAAGAATTTCTCTACGTTTAAACGTAAGGAATCCTTACGTTCCTTACATTTAAACGTAAAACGTAAAGATTCCTTACGTTTAAACGTAAAGAATCTGTGTTGAGTGCTTTTTGTATGAGATTTGGTTTGAATTTCCTTACGTTTGGACGTAAGGATACTTACGTTTGAGCGTAGAGATCTTTACGTTCTGCGATTTTCCATGCCGAAAAGCGTGGCGCGATTTGAAAGTGTCGGCGCCGACACAACCTGATTTTCCAATTTCTGGGATAATGTGTGAAAAGTTGCTAAATGCGATTATGAAAGACAAGAAATGACATGACTCAAAAGAAGGAATGAAATTGGATGACCGCAATATTTCACGGGTGTGATGTCCACGTCAATATGCAGACCTCATTTTTTTTTTTTTGAGACTATAAAATGTCGCAGGTGTGAAATTTGACACACCAGGGTGGGAACTGCTCGTCTAAAATGCGGCACCTTCTAATTTTTTATTTTTTATTTTTAACTGTGGCCGCCTATCAGTAAGCAAATCAAACTACAATTATCAATTAGGTCAACTACTTCCTTTTATCTTTTTTTTTTTTTTTTGGCTTATACGGCGTGGCAAATTTCACAGGGATCAAGCAGGAGAAAATAATAAAAAATATATATATATTGCTAGCAAACAGGATGATCACAAAAGATGGAATTAAGTAATATTTATTTATTTTTGGATCAGATCGGGTAAACAAGAACAATTAAGAACAGAAAAAATATCTGGGATCTATATTTTTTTTTTGGAATCAATATGATGACCGATCACAAGAACAAGTAACGGTTAAGAAGGAAATAAGAACGCAGGTTTTTTTTTTTTTTTATTAGGAAGCACAAAAGTTTGATAAGCAAGAAGAAGAGCAACGCAGCAAAAATATTTTTTTTTAGATGATGAACAGTAACGATTCGAGAACAATAAGATCAGAAGAAAGATTTTTTTTTTTGAGATTATACGGAATAGGAAAACAGAAATTAAAAGGGATATTTGCTTCCGAAGTTCTTGAATTTCTCTCGCTCTAACCGATCGATTCCTGGAATCACATCACTGCCCCTCATTCTCCAAGGCCATCCGCACATGACTCGACTCGGCCCACTTACCAACCATGTCCCTATCTCGGTAAATGTCAGCTTTGTGGCACTCACGGACACTCTGCCAAGCGCTGCCCAACCTACCCCTTCTTCCAACAAATGCAAGCTCCCCGTCCGCAAGCAACCCGACCTCCTTCTCCGCAAGCTCATCCGGCTCAATTCAACCCCTCCCAGTGGTTGCTCGATAGCGGCGCATCTCATCATATGACAAATGATCTCAGTCTGCTCTCCTTGTATGATCCTTACTTAGGTGGTGATGAAATCGTTATCGGTGACGGTAGTTCTCTTCCTATATCTCATATTGGTTGTGCCTCCCTCCCCTCCCATCAGTCTTCATTTCGTTTAACTAATGTCTTATATGTTCCTACGCTCTCTCAAAATTTACTTTCCATATCGAAATTTTGTTCTGATAACAATGTTGCTATAGAATTCTTATCTGATTCATTTCTTGTGAAGGATCACCTCACGGGCAAATTGTTAGGTGTAGTGCCCGAAAGACAATTTGTGTAATTGTTTTTAATAATGAATGACATAATTTATCTCACCTTATTACTTGCTTTGTGCTTGTAAAGTAATACATCTTGCAAACCCTAAGTATATCTCAGTATGTAACCACTTAACTTTCGGTGTATGGATTACACGCGAGGATTGAGTTAGTGGAGATATGCTTAAATCTGTTAGTCCGTGGTGAACTTAATCGAGTTTAGGGTCTCTTGATTAAAACACCAATAATGCGCCTAACACCTTAGGGTGTGATAGTCTTATCCGGATTTGTCGGCAGAGGTACTACGTGGGGCATTTATATATGATGGCATTCATATAGATGGACCGATTTAATCTCGAATTTCTCGATATAATTCCGTAATCGAGGAATCTTATTAAATCATTAGATGATCATATATGGATCAACCTTAATCTCGAGGTGATCACAGGATGCTTCTTGTCCCGGGGTAGTGTTTGATGTGTTAATTACGGTTCACTTTAATATGTGTTCCAAGCCACTTCTCATTGGCACTATCTCAGGATGAGTGAGTAGTTACGATTTTCACTGGACATGGAATCCATTCCTTCCTCGCGGGAAGTAGAGAGCAGATCCCCTTATTTGTTAGCCCCGAGAAAGTGATCGATCCGGGAGTTCACATTTGACTAATTAGCTACTAGTCGATATGTGTGCTAATTGATCATTAGGGGTTAATGGTAAATAAGGATAAGATATTCTCGAGTCGGGTTCACGGAGACTTCCCACTCAGAATGGACGATCTATGGAGGGTTAATCCGTATGTAGTGATTATATCAATGGACGCTTATTCACTCACATGGGTTGAGTATAAGTATACATCTATAATCGGTAGAGTTCGATTTCGGGTTTATGGTGGCGTAATCCCGGAATTAATAATTAATGTACTTATTACGCTCGAACGAATAATTAATTATTGGAGCTACTGGTTATAGGTCCATGGTCCCCGATGTGGCTTCTGTAATTCGGACTAGTAATCTTGTTATTTGGGCCTCAGTGATAATTAATTGGGTGGGCTAATTAATTGATATGCATGGATATTATTTAGTTGGGCTAAATAATATAATACACATAAAAGACATTTTGTGGGCTAAAAACCCTAATGGTGGCGCCAATTAGTGTCTCTTTTATCACAAGAATTAATTTTTGTGATGTGGAAAATAAAAGATATTCTTGTTATATGATTGGTTGGATGACTTGTTATTTGATTTCTATTGGTCAATACATGTCACAATTAGTCATTAAGGAAAATATCTTTTATTTTGTTTAATTAATTATTTATGTAATTAATTAAAACTTGGAGACCAAGGATTTACTCTCCTATAAAAGGAGAGTTATTCCAAGGGAAATTGATAAGCAATTTTAGACCACCACTTGTAAAAGGAGAGAAAAATTAGTTTTTTCTTGCGCAGGGTTTTAGAGGAAGAAAAACTTGGAGTTTTTCTTGGTGTTGCATATCAAGGAGGTGCTTTTATCAAGAAGGGTGTCCACCAACCGCCGTTTGGAGAACACATCGGAAGATCAAGGCGACTCTTCCCGTTATTGGTAACACTTTCTTAACCCCTTGTAGTTGTTTAAGTCCTTTAATTATGAATTGTGTCATATAAATCGTGATCCATCCGCTGCGCATAGATCTAACTCGTTTAGATCTAAGAACCTGCATCCTTCACAAATGTCTCCATCAGGGCCAAGCTAAAGATAGAGTTTACTATTGGTCCAACAATCCACTTTTTGCGGTCAATAAAGCCAGTTCCACCACCTCGCATCATCGTTGTGGCCACCCTGCTTTTTCAATTATTCAACACTTAGTTAAGAATAAATGTTTTGAATTATCTTCCGTTGCTTTATCTCCTTGTGACGCTTGTTTGCGTAATAAAAGTCATAGGCTTCCTTTTCATGACTCTACTTTACGTTCTTCCCACCCCTTAGATATTGTCTACTCTGATGTATGACTGCTCCCATTTACTCTGTTGATGGTAATAAATACTATGTGGTTTTTGTTGATCATTTTACGTGCTATGTATGGCTTTACCCCCTCACTCGTAAATCTGAAGTCTTTGCTATTTTTGAAAAATTCACGTTGTATGTTGAAAACTTTTTTTCCTCCAGACTAAAAATTCTCTATATTGATAATTGTCTGGAATATATTGCTCTTCGCCATTTCCTAGCAACGCATGGAATCACCCACTACACCTCTCCACATCATACCCCGCAACACAATGGTATCTTGGAACGCCGCCACCTTCATATAGTTGAAACTGCTCTTGACTTTCTTCAATATGCTTCGATCCCTCTTTCTTATTGGTCCTATGCAGTCAATGCGGCCGTTTACCTCATCAATCGCATGCCTACCCAGTCATTGAAATGATTTCCCCATATCAAAAACTTTTTTTTGACCCTCCCAACTACACTAAACTTCGTGTCTTTGGGTGTCTTTGTTATCTTGGCTCAAACCTTACACTCACCACAAACTCGAATCCAACTTTGTTCCCTATGTCTTTCTTGGCTACTCCCTCACCCAAAGTGCCTACCTTTGTTATGACCTCCAATCTCGCCGTCTATATGTTTCTCGCGATGTACGTTTAATGGAAGACATCTTCCTTTTTCTTACTCACTCTCCATCTGAGCCGTCTTGCCCTCCCGACCATTTCCTTGCCTCGGTCCCACCCCCTCCCCAGCCCACTCCAGACCCTCCCTCCGTCTCCCCTACCTTACCGTCTTTTTCCCCTACTCCACTTCCGTCCTCCCTTCCTTCGTCCCCCTCCCACTCCTCATCATCCCCTTCACCACCTCCCTCATCCGACCCCTCTCTCCTCCCCATCATATGGTCACTCGTGCCCGGAACCAAATCTTTAAGCCTCGCACCCTCATGAATCTCTCAGCCCACGTAGATTCTCAGCTCTCTGATACTGAGCCCACTACTTACAAACAGGCAATGAAAAGTCCTCACTGGAGACATGCCATGTCTGATGAGTTCGATGCATTAGTTCGTAATGGAACTTGGTCTTTAGTTCCATATGGCAGGTCTCTTAACGTTGTTGGCAGCAAATGGATTTATCGCATTAAGCGTAACCCTGATGGCTCTATTGAGCGCTATAAAGCTCGGTTGGTGGAAAAAGGATTCACACAACGTCTAGGAATCGATTACTTTGAGACCTTCAGTCCGGTTGTCAATCCCACCACTATTCGATTGTTTCTCAGTCTTACGGTTTCTTTGGGCTGGTCACTCCGGCAACTTGATGTTAATAATTATATGGCTCAGCCTCTAGGCTTCGAGGATTTGGATCACCTTACTCATGTTTGTAAGCTTCAAAAAGCTATTTATGGCCTTAAACAGGCCCCTAGGGCGTGGTATCAGGAGTTGAAGCCCTTCATCCTCACACTTGGCTTCTTTAATTCCGTTCCTGGCACATCTTTATTTATTTATCATATGGATTCGATTATTATAGTTTTACTTGTCTATGTCGATGATATTGTTATTACATGTACCTCCCCCGATCATGTTCAGGCGATCACTACTCAACTCAGTTCCCGTTTTTCTATTAAAGACTTGGTGCCCTGTCTTATTTTCTTGGTATTGGGGTCACCTCTAATCCCTCAGGGTTGTTTCTCACGCCGACTAAGTATATAAAGGATTTGCTTCGTCGTACTCATATGTTGGATGCTAAGCCCGTGGCTACCCCACTTCCTACTGATGCGTTCTCCTCTGAGAACAACTCTGCCACCCCATATGATAATATTACAGAGTTCGGCAGGTTCTTGGTGCTCTTCAGTATTTACTTTTTACATGCCCTGACCTGTATTATGCTGTAAATAAGTTGTCGCAATATATGCATGCTCCTACGGTTTTTCATTGGACGTTGGTTAAACGTCTCCTTCGATATTTGGTTGGTACGATGAATCATGGCTTGCAACTCTTCCATTCCTCTTCATTTGCATTGCATGCTTTTTTGGATGCTGATTGGGGTGGCAACAAAGATGCGGGTTACTCATCCTCTAGTGCTTATCTTGTTTTTCTTGGGTGTAACCTGGTCTATTGGAGCTCCAAAATACAGCCCACCGTGGCTCGCTCTTCCACCGTGGCTGAGTATAGGTCCGTCGCCTCTACTGCGGCTGAACTTACTTGGATCTCTTACCTCCTACAGGATCTTGGTTTCTCTTCAACCTCCACTCCAGTCATTTTCTGTGATAATGTGGGGGCTACTCAATTGTCCGCTAACCCTGTGTTTCATTCTCGCATGAAGCATGCTGCGGTTGACAATCATTATATACGGGATCAAGTTCAGAATGGGTTATTGCGTGTCTCTCATGTCTCAGGCCATGATCAACTAGCCGACGCTCTTACCAAGCCATTACCATGACTACCTTTTTCGCATTTTCGGAGCAAGTTGGGTCTACTCCCGCTTTCTCGTAGTCCCACTTGAGGGGGCGTATTAGGAGATTTGTAATTATTAATTGTATTTATAATTGTAAATTAGTAGAAAGTTCTAGATAGCTTGGGCACCACTCTATACGGTTGTATATATATGTACTATCTTGTAAAGCAAATACACATATTCAATAGAAAATATTTTCCACATTATATTTTATCATTCACAATAAAATGATTACACATATTTTACATAATCGATTATTGTGAAATATTTATCAATGATTATGTCCTATATCATAGTTATTATTGTAAAAATTTGTTGTGCTACTATGTTATTGAACTAGAAATACTTGTAACTAGATTCTTGTAACTAGAAATACTCTTGTGTGATTTTTGAATCGAATAAAACAACTATATTTATTTTAAATAAAAGGAATCATTTCTCCGTAATTAATTTTCTCCTTACAATAGTAAATATTAGTTCATTACAAACATCACAATCAATCCACTTTATAATTAACGGTGCAAAATGTATTGTATTGTTTTGTTGTGATGCTTTTACTTGAAACTTGCATTGCTGCCTTAGAAACATTACACCGAGATCGGAATTCGAACTATAGCCCTTAAACACAATAACATAAAATAAATGGAAGATGATCTAAGATCCTTAGATTTCAAGAATGAAAAATGTTGTCAACACTAACAACCTTAACAAAGATGAAGATCAACTTCTATGAAAGAAAACAGTAAAGAGAAGAATAACAATCTCATTGATTCGATTTCAATTAGTTCATAAAACTTAACTGAAACTTTAATAAATAACATCTTAGACTACTTATAGCCTCGATTTCAAGGAGAGAAAAGAGAATACAGACTTAAATAAACTATAATTTCTTCGAACGGCTTTTAACTAACTTAGTGCACAAGGTGTTCTACTTGTGCCTAAGAGAGTTTTAGAGAACAAAGACATCGGATGAGCTTCTGCTTCTTCACCCTCTTCAGTTGCTTGTAACGCCCCTCTCAAGCTGACTTGCGGTAGGATGGAGTTCCTGTTTCTTCATCCTCTTCATTTGCTTGTACTGTCACAGTTTGACTACAAGATAATGCCCATACTTTGTAGAAGATTTTTGAAGATGGAACAACCAAATGTTTAGTTATAATGTCAGCTAACTAATCCTTTATAGATACATACATGAACTTGATAATACCTTTAAACACCTTCTCTTCAATTTTGTGACAATCTATTTATATATGTTTTGTGCACTCATGAGATATAGGAGTGTGAGCAATGAGTAGAGCACCGAAATCGTCACAAATATGGATAATGTACTTAGTAATAAGAATTTGCAAATCTTGTAAGAGATATATAAGCCATTAAATCTCGCAGGTGACATTGGTCATTGCTCTGTATTCAGCCTCTGAAGAGCTTCTTGCAATTGTAGTTTGTTTCTTAGCTCTCCAAGAAATAGGTTATTTCCTAAGAATATGAGATGGCTTGATAAATGTTTTATTGGTTCAGAACACCCTACCCATTCAGAATCGGTATAGACATTTAAAGTCAATTCATTGTCTGTTGGAAAGAATAAACCTTGAACATGTGTCCCTTAGAGATATCTAGGGACTCTGTGAGGTGCTTGTAAATGTTTATGTGTTGGATTCTCCAAGAATGGACTAAGTTGTTGAAAAGCATACGCAATATCAGGTCTAGAGAAAGTAAGGTATTCCAATTTGCCTATCTATGTTTTATAAATAGTGTTATCATGTAATAGTTCGGAGGCCCCATTTGTTAAAGAAAGCTTAGATTGCATATGAGAAGGAGCATGTCTAGCTCCTAATAAATCAAATTGTTCCCACAGATTTAGGGTTTACTTCCTTTTGAGTTGTTGATGCCTTTTTTAAATCTGGCTACTTCAGTGCCTATAAAGTATATAAGATTACCATGAACTTTGATTTGAAATGTTGAATGTAAAGATCTCTTTATTTGGTTGATGAGTTGAATATTTGGACTAACACCTAGTATGTCATCAACATACACTAATATGGAAACGAAGATAGAACCACTGTCTTTTGTGAAAAGACTATAATCCTTCTATGATTGAATAAAACCTTGTGAAACCAGAAAAGCTGTTAATTTGGAGTTTCACTGATATTGTTGGCCTGCTTTAAACGAGAGATTCGGTTAACTTGCAAACTTGATTAGGTTTGTCAGTCTTGAAACCTTAAGACGATTGCATGTACACTTCTTCATTTAGACCCCCATGTGGAAAAGAATTATTCAAGTACAGCTGGTGAAAATTCCAATTTTTCGCAGCACTTATTGCACACAACATTCTTACAGTTGTACTTTTAAGAACATGATAGAATGTCTCCTGGTAATTTATTCTAGATGTTTGAGTGTAACCCCTTGCCACAACCACAAGTCTAGCCTTATAACTGTCTATGGATCCATAAACATTATGCTTCACCTTGTAAACCTATTTGCTGCCAATAGCTTTTATTCCAGGTGGCAAAATGACATTTTCTCAAGTCTTGGTGTTTTAAAAGGCTTGTATCTCATTTTCCATAGCCGATTTCAACAATCATGAATGATTGCTTAATTGTAGGATGTAGGTTCTATTAGAAAATCAAGTCGTTTACGCAGCGGAATTTAAAATTTATTTCCTTTTCCCAGGATCGGCTCCGCTTAAACAACAAGCATAAAAGAAGTAGATAAGAAACATACCAGATCTGATCTAAAAGATCTAAGCTTTCTTTCCATGAAGTAGTAATGCACGGAGCCGCCCAAGCGTTCGGTCTCTACCGTTAATCCACACGAACTTCCCGACGGAAACACACCTTGGATTGCTACTAGAAAAACTTGGTTGCTAGACCAACATTTTCACTCTCTCAAACTCTCTAGGAAACTCTCTTATTTTCTAGTAAAATAAGACTCTTGTACTTGTGATACAAAAGAGCTTAAAACCCACACTATATTTATAGTGTGACCTATGCCCCTCTTGTGCCCAATCCATTGGGAAAAGCTTCCTACTTGGAGTAGGAAGAAAGAAAACATTTTCTTAATAATATAAGGAAAATATATTCTCTTGATTTATCTATTTTAATTTAATATCTTATATTAATTAATCGGTTAATTAAATTGCAAAATCCATGTGTATCATATACACATATTTATGCGCCATATATATATATATATATATATATATATATATATATATATATATATATATAATTAATAAACATAATTAATATCTCGTATTATTTATTCATAATAAATAAATACCACAATATTAATTTATCACTATAACACTTTATAGTTGAGATAAAAAGTTTTCTTATTTGGTTATCACTATAACCGAATTTTAATCCGGCTAGATGTTCTTATGTGTGTAACCCGATATGCTTCTGAATATGTTGGCCGTAGACATAAAGAACATTTACTAAAATGCCCTTCATACATAACGATCATGAATAGCGTCTAGCAACACGTCATGACCCCCAATCATCGAAAGAGTCAGGTGCATTGACTACTACATTTCATGTGAAACAGTTATCATGTAAATAGAATTATATTGTTGTTATAATATCCATACGGTCGTATCTCGAGTGTCAATACATTCACGACCGTATCTTCTAATTTGGATATCATGCTCTCTCGAAGTTACTCATTACTCCCACTTTGAAAAGATTCAAGAGAGCTAGACATTACTTATAAGAAAGCCCTTTGGATATTTACTCATACCATTAAGATACACGATTTCCGGATGAGAAACATGAATCCTACGCATGTTTTAATATCACACCCAAGCACAATCGCATGATCGCCCCGTGAATAGGAAAAACCTCAATAGCGTCAAAGCATGACAATACACACCGTGATGTCATGAAGATTCCGTTCTTAGGATAATTACACAACTGCCACATATTGCGACACTTAATAAAGTAAGTGGGCTAGTCTAACGTACGCATTCTCAAATACACGTCCACGTACAATCCAAGTGTCCCTACACTTTGATAGATGAGATCTATCCCTATCTTCATAAGATAGAAGACATCAAATACGTGCTAGTCTAACCGTACTATTAATGTCCTATTTAATAGTGCATACGACTAGAGACATTTAAGTATCAAACTGTTGAAATAGTGTCCTAAACCCAATCGAGTTGGACCGGATCCGACCGGGTCGGATCATTTCTACTATTTCTTTATGTTTATACATATATTAAATGGCTTTTCTATTATTATATATTTTGTTCATTTATATGAACCAATTTGTGATTGTATATATGATAACTTTCGTAGTGTCAAAACTGTGAAAGAGAAACCATAATAGTGATTATGGTTGATGAGATTTCGACTCACTTTAAAAGTTTTGATACTTAAATGTCTCTAGTCGTATGTGCTATCAAACATGATATTGATAGTACGATTAAACTAGCACGTATTAGATGTCTTCTATCTTATTGAAGGTAGGGATATATCTCATCTATCAAAGTTTTGAGTCACTTGGGGATCATACGTGGGCGTGTATTGAGAGAATGCGTGACGTTGGGATCGACCACTTACTTTATTAAGTGTCGCACTATGTGGCGGTTGTGTAATTATCCTGAGACCGGAGTCTTCATGATATCACGGTGTGGATTGTCATGCTTTGACACTATTGAGTTTTCCCCTAGCCATGGGGCGATCATGCGGTACTGATTGGGTGTGATACTAAAGCATGCGTATGATTCATGTTGCTCGTCCAGAAATCGTGTATCCTATGAATAGGAGTAAATATCTGAAAGGGCATTCTTATAAGGAATGTCTTACTCTCGTGAATCTTTGCAAAGTGGAAGTAAATGAGTTACTTCGAAAGAGCATGATATCCATATTATAAGATACGGTCGTTGATGCTTGACACTCGAAGTACAACCGTATGGCTATTGTAACAGCGATAGGATTCTATTTACACGGTAACTATTTCACATGAAAGGTAGTAGTCATTTCATTTGACTCTTCCGATGAGTGGGGGTCACGGTGTGTTGTTAGACGCTATTCCGTGATCGTTAGGTATGAAGGGCATTTTAGTAATTTGCACTTTGTGTCTACGGCCAACATATTCGGAAGCCAATCGGGTCACACACATAAGAACATCTAGCCGGATTAAAATGCGGTTATAGTGATAACCAAATAAGGAAAGTTTTATCTCGACTATAAAGTGTTATAGTGATAAATTAATATGGTGGTATTTATTTTTATGAATAAATATAATACAAGATATTAATTATGTTGATTAATTAAATATACATATAATGTATATGTATAAGTCGAAATATACATTGTGAATATTGATACACATGTATTTTACAAATTAATTAATCATAGCATTATATTAATTAAAGAATATTCCGGATGCCAAAATATTGGCTATGGGGCGAAGATTTAGTTGTGTATAAGATACACTTGGATTGTGCAATTTATTAATGAGATTACCCTATATTAATATTAGATATTAATAGATTATGAAAAATAGATTTATGGTAATAAGATAAAGATAGTCAATATTAGATATTGACAATATATTTGGAAATATTTAATATAAGATATTAAATTAAATGAGATAATTTAATCAAAGATACTTTCCATATTTTATTAGAAAAATGTTTTCTTTCTCCCCAATCTACTAGGAAGTTTTTCTCAATTAGATTGGAAATACAGTGGGGCGCAGGTCTCTCATTTTTAAAGGAGGCTTGACTAGCTCTTTTATACAACACAATTCCAAGAGTCTAATAGTTTCTTGTGAAAAATAGAGAGCTTTTCTAGGGAGATTTGAGAGAGAGGAAATGCCGGTCTAGCATCCGGATTTTTCTAGTAGCAATCCAATGGTGGATTCCGGCGGGTTGTTTGTGTGGACTAGCGGTAAAGGCCAAACGCTTAGGCGACTCCATGCACTACTACTTTCCTTAGACGGTCAAAGCGTCGATCTTTTAGATTAAGCAAGGTAACCACCGTCTACTACTTATATGTTTGTTGCTTAAACGAAGTCGATCCTAGTTAAAAGGAAATAAAATTTTGAATTCCGCTGTGTTCCCGTGTTTTTCCTTACACAAACTAGATAAAGTGAATCGAGATCTCATCAACCATAATCACTATCATGGTTGCTCTATCACAGTTTAATACTAAGGACATTATCATGTATATGCAATAATAGATTGGTTCATTAAATAAACAAAATATATAATAACAAAAGTGCTTTTTGTTACAGTATAGAGGTTGAAGGGAATGCTGAGTGTAGTCAGATGATACACTCTGCTGATTGTATGAAGACAGCAACCTGCTGATAGTATGATACAGCAGCCTGCTGAGTGATCTAGTGTAGCATGTTGTAGAAAGCGGTTATTCAGTTATAGTTTGTTGTAACTGCTTGTAGCTTGCTTCTAACTTATTCATGTTGTGTATGAAGTTATAAATACCTCATGATCAGCCACATTGTAATCTAACTTGTAACTTTCAGTTTATCAATAATAATTTCGCATTTTACTTTCAGTTTATAATTCTAAGAACTTCATCATGGTATCAGAGCAGAAATTTGAGAATTTGTGAATTTTTTTCTGTGTTTTCCTCTGAGTTTTTTGAAGAACCTTGAGAGTGTTCTTCATCTTTTTTGTGATTTCAGTTTCTTGAGAGTAAATTGTCATCGTTTACCTGAATTTTCTGATCATTTCTCTATAATCTCACTTTCTTTGTTGTTTTGAGATTTTTTTGGAGTTCTTGATAGCCATGGTAGCTAAGAAACAAGAAATAAGTCCCTCCAGTCCATTTTATGTTCATCCTAATGAGAATCATCTCTGGTTCTTGTTCATCCATTGATGAACGACAATAACTACAATCCATGGAAAATGTCTATGAAGATGATGTTAATTACCAAGAATAAAATTGGCTTCGTAGACGGCACAATCAAAAGGCTAGAAGCATATTCAGCAGATTTCCATGCATGGAGACAATGTGATACAATGGTGAGATCATGGATCTTGAATTCTGTAGAGAACACCATTGCCCAGAGTTTGATGTACTTCAAGAGTGCACATGCAGTTTGGAAAAATCCTGCAGCAAGATTTTCTAATGTTGATGCATTGAGGCTTTCAGATATTCTTGAAGAGATGCATCTGCTGAAGCAAGGTACTGATTTTGTCAATCAATATTTCACAAAATTGATGGTTTGTGGGAAGAAATCAAGACTATCAGGCATGTATCAGTTTGTTCTTATGATCCTCAATGTCACTGCAATGCAATTACCACACTAATGGATCATATGGAGGTTGAACATGTCATGAAATTCCCAAAAGCTTTAAGGGATGATTTTGATCCAATGGTTTCACAGGCAATGCTGATGGTGCCTTTCCCAGAAATTCATGATGCCTTTGCAATGGCCATTAAATTTGAAAGACAGAAGTTATATGTAGCTAATAGGGCCAAAAATCAAGATTATGTGGTTCTTTTGTCTTATAGAAATGGACAGGGGCAAAATCAGATAGTCAGCAGACATAACTCTGCATCTGCTGCAAATCCCAGACCTAAGAATCCCAAGAAGATGCAATGTAGTTTTTGTGGATTTAATGGTCATACTGAGGAGATTTGTTACAAGAAACATGGCTATTCTCCTGGTTTCAAGTCAAAAAGGGCTAATTTGGTGAGGTAGAACAGTCAGCAGAAGAAGATCAGGCCCAAAACAGGTCTGCAGAAGAAGATTAGGCCCAACAGAGTGAAGATAGCCAAGGTACCAACACAATGAAGTGAAGACCTATGGACTGACTTACAACCAAGGAAGTCTGAGATGACCTTGGGTAAGTCTAAGATATAATATAGGTGATGAAACTCAATTTTCTATAATATGGTGTACACTGATCTCACACAAAACTAAGGATCAGTGAAGTAAATGTCTATCGGCTGATAAACAACATCAGATCAAGCAGCCAAGTAAAAGCAGTCACTTGACCAGTGGAGTAACTGAGGAAGCAGTCAAGTGAAGTTGCTACTTAGCCAGTGAAGTGAAACAGAAGCAGCTGAGTCAAGTAAGCTACTGATACTTAACAAAAAAACGTGGAAATTGTGGAGATCAAGCATATAATGCAGAATCAATCAAGGACGGATTTTATGATGAACGTTTGATTAAAATCCGGATCAATGAAATCAAGGAGGATTGAATCAAGACAAAATCAAGGGTTATTCTGAACATTAAATAGCCAACAGACGGAATTTCAAAATCAAGGGATTTACGGCTATAAATAGAAGGCATTGACAGAGAGGAAGAGCAACAAGTTTATCCAGAATTTCTAAGGACCAAAACTCTGTCAAATCAACAAGCCATCTTTCTGATCTTCAGACCAATATCTAGAAAAGGTTGATCTCAAAAAAACAGCGCATACCAGTGATATCAAGCCTGAGATTAATCAACCTTGTGAATTTTCAAATTCACATCAATATTAAGGATCTACCTCTAGCAACTGAATCAGAGGAATCTAAGAAGGAGTTGTGATCATTGTGATAAGCTGCTGAAGGATTTGTTCTCAATGAGCAGTGGGAAAGAGATTGAGTCACTGAAGCTTTTATAGCTAGGGAGTGATAGTATAGATTGTGAAGCTTGTGTAGCCAAGGACAATCCAACAATTGTATTGGTGAAAAAAAAAATAATGAATTCCTCCAATCATCACAGGAGAAGAGTGGATTATAGGGTTTACACCATCCTGAACCACTATAAGTTTTTGTGTTCATTTACTTTCAGCACTTTACTCTCAGTATTTACATTTTGCAATTTACATACTTGTGTGTGATTGTTTAATTATCTTGAAACTATTATTTGGAAGGGTTTTATCCGCTGCACAAAATCTTTTCATCAAGAAAAGTTTTTAAACTCCCAATATAGTCATTCACCCCCACCCATCTGATATATTCTCACCCTCTCTTGGGACCAACAATTTTATCATGCTACATACAAAGATCAAGTCACAATTCAAGCATGATTTGCAGATTGTGATGAAGAACATAATTTTGATTTTATACAATTTACTATTCATTGTTCCATTTGATCCAGCCTTGGTCTGATGCAATCAAGATGCGTTTGCTACATTAATTCATGTTAAAATATATTATTAAAGTTGATGTCGCGCTTGTGTAAGTCGCTTATACTAGAGAGAGTACTAGGTGATGACAGTCAAAATAGTTTATCCTACGGCATCAACTTTCTATCCGTTATGAGCTAAAAATAGTTGTTTCGACCTATAAATATGAACCATTTGAGTTGAATATCATATGTCGGGTTCGTGAGTCGAGTAATTTGCACTTAGCGTTTATTTTCCCTATTTCGATATTATTTTGTGCATTATTTGATTATTTTCTAAATACAAAATATTGGGCTGAGCATCATGGATGAATCTGGAGTGGACTGAACGAAAGGATTGGGCCGAGGGTATTCCAGAACATTCCAAGCTAAGTCGGAAGAGGAAAAAAGACAAAAATACCCCCGATTTACCGAGGTCTGCCGCCGATTTACCGAGGGTCCAGAATCTTCTGAAGCGCGTTTTCTTGGACGAGGGGTAGATCTAGGTGTTTCTAAGTCGGTTTATGTAGCTATAAATAAGAGGCTTCGCCTAAGAATTCAATGTACCACACAACTATTACAATTACTATGCAATAAAAGTTCTTTGTTCTTTATTTTATTATTTTATGAGTTATGGTCGGAGAGACGACGGAGTCGCCGCCTAAGGAGAGATCCGAGGGAGATCTACGCTCATCTTCGAGGGTATGATTTTCTGTCTTTTCCAAGATGTAGATCTGCCGTTGTTCTATTCGACTAGTATGTTTTAATAGTTTATTTAGTTTAATTATGTAGTAGTTAGTTTATTTTACCCCATGTGTTATAGATCTAATTCGTTGGTGAAGAAATCATGAAATAGTGATTGCGTTCTTCAGATCTGCGACGGTCTATATCGCTAGATCCGAATACCTAGTGAATTACTAGCTCATGATAATCGGCGCCAGCTACGTGATCGATAGATTCAATTTACATGTTAGTAGCCTGATCATCTATTTGCATGTCATCGTAAATTAGCATGAAGTACTGATAGTGAAGTGTTATTTTGGACATTTTCTTGATGGACCTTAGGAACGTGCTAATCAGTGTCGATAGCTGTCTAGGCGGGTTAGCGGTATGAGTTAGCACTTAATACCGACAGCTCTATTTCTTTATGCGTATGGGCTATTACGGACCAATTAAGGAGGGTAGCTTGCGTATAGATTGTCTACTGCCATGGTCGGAGTAGATAGGGTTAGGAGTTATACCCGTAGCTGAACAATGAATTAAAATTCACCAATGGGGAGGACTGTTGCATGTGTGGGGGAATAACTAATTACTCATAATTGAACTAATACAATAAAAACTCTTGTTTGCTCCGTGTGAACTAGCGTAGTATTGTTAGTGTGTGAGACCAATTTTACTACTGTCTATATTTTAGTTGGTCGTAGACCGTTAATTGTGACAAGCTCAATCTTGATAATTTGACGTTCTTACGAGTCTCTATGGGATCGACCTTGACTCGCCAGTACTCTTCTACGATAGACCTAGTCATATTGCTAGTAAGTGCTTTGCACGCGATCACTAGGTCAATCGTAGTATAGGAAAATGCGAATAAAGGTCGATCCTAAAGAGACAATGCAACATTGATAATAAACGTACTAATCTAATTAAGAGCACACATAGTGGTCTACGACCAACGTAAAGACAAAATAAATTTGGTATTCCCCCTCCTAACTTGGTGTAATTCATCATTATGTTTACTTTCCCCGTAGTTCCCAGAGTCAATCAGAACTTATATTTTAATTCTGTTTTAGTTACGGGTACAGTCTCCTAACCTTGTTTACTTCCATGGGATGGACATTAAACGTATATGTGCAGTTAACCTCCTTACTTGGTTGTGTTAACCCGCACGTAATAAGTTCTAGAAAGTGTCGGATAAAAACCCAGAACCTCCCTAGGCAGCTATCGACAATGACTAGCACGTTCCTAAAGATTGATCCAGACTATGTCATAACTAACACTTCACATTGCAAGTCCTTAATTTTAATTTACAAAGTATGAAAATAGATTGGCCAGATCTAACATATCGTGAATTGAACCTCTCGATCAACATAAATGACGATGCATCTTCAGATTTAGGGTGACCTGAATTGCCTCGCAATTACGATATAGACCGTCGCAATTGCAAGCACGGCGATTCCTAATTCTGGAATTACATCTTACTGTTTTGATTAATTCTGGTAAATTATAGGTGCGTTAAACAGGCAGATTAATTACATCGCGTTAAATAAAGCTAATCTACCATATCAAAAATACGAAGAAACGTTCAAAGCTTCATACTTTGGATTATGGGGATCTAGCTTGGTCAACTCAAGCTAGTTGATGGCTTGAGGAAGGAAACCAATAGAAAAACTCACAAAATAAAAACCAAGCAATTCTTTATTTCATAAAACTAAATAATGTTGCAGATACATGTAAGGTAAGACCGCTACAGGCTTTATATAGGCACTGTAAACCGACTTAAACATCCTAAACCCTAGCCGACTTAAACACAACATGGAAGCTCTGATTTTTTGTTCCCTAAGCACTTGCAATTGCGGTTGGGCTTCTGCAATTGCGGGCCTGACTTCAGCATTTCTTCCCTTAGCAGATTTCTTCGTGGACTTCTTTGCTTTGGCCCATCAACTTCTTTCAGCCCGAATTCACTTCTTCATTGCTCCAGAATATGGTACACCTAAAAAGCATGAAAAAAAAGACAAAACAGTGCCAACTTCAAGGGATAAATATGTAAATGCAGAATTGATGACCAAGGAACACACACTTGAGCAATTGATACGCATATCACATAATAACTGGACCATCTCTCGTCAATTGAGCATGATTCGGGGTAAATAGTGGTATAGTTTATAGTACTAAATATAATGTTATCAAAAGCAGCCAGCAATGATACATGGATAACCATAGACCAAATTCTTGATCCAAGGATGAGAATAGATACAAAAGTCTCTTGCTAGTACATGGTTCATCCATCACTTTCCATCTACTCATTTGTCTCTTGTGCAACGGATATATTGACATTCTAATATCCATTTAAACTAATATATATCCTGAAATAAAGAGGAATAAGAGAGGGACCTTACTAGCTTCAATCAGCCTACTTTATTGAACATTTAATTTCAATCTCAACGCCTATAATGAACACTTTGCTGATGTTGTTGAATTTGTCTATAAAATGAGTTCCATTGCATATTTGGGAGACTACTCGATAACTTTGCCAAAAGATTTTTGTATGTTCATTCTGCTTGAACTCCACTAAGCTTCAACACTTTAATCTATTGATTCTAAATGAGACTTTGCAACAGTTTGTTTGTTCAGTTGATCTGTCTTTAGTTTGATAGTTTGTATGTTTGGCCTGGGTATTTTGTTGTTTATTATAAGCAACCTTGATTACTTACATCCTAATATTGTTCTTATCCCATTATAGAGAAGTGTTAAGGATAGAAAGACTAAGGCAGTTTCTACCATTACAATTTGTGAGGGTGTTATAAGAAATATTTTCTAAGTGGTTGAGGTTTGGCTTGTGATTGCATTGTGGATGATCTCTCGTAACACCATTGGTACTGAATAAAAGAATCCCAATGCAAGGAGGTTTACAAATCCAACCATCACAAAGTCTGGTACACGATTGACTGCAAGAATTGGTGTTTTATGACTACTTGTTGGAACTTGTTTAAATCCGTGAGTTCTCTACTTTGTGCACTTTACATTATTTGTCTGAATGCTTTGATTGTTGCTCATCATATACATTGTATGAACCAAGCATTTGCAAGTTACATTAATCAAGAAGTTCATCGAACTTAGCAAACCTTGCAAAACATATCAATCGCTGCAATCTTGACCTAATTGTGATGATCTTGATTCTCATTCTTTGAAGGTTATAACATTTGTATTTGAAGATTATTTGGGGAAAGTTTTTAAATCCTAGGTGTTTGATAAAGAACCATTTAACCTTTCTGGCTAATTTAGAAACCCTTATTGATTTGATCGGATTCAAACTGAAAGGGAATCGATCAAAAAGCACCCAAAAACCCTTATATATATACTAGCCTTTTACCCGTGCGATGCACGGTAGGAGAAATTAAACATATGGATTTATATTATATACATACATTTTTAAATACATGAGAAGATAATAATTTATTATGAATTTAGTTAATATTAAAACCTGATATTTCCATTAAATATAAATATTTTTTTTTAGACAATGAAACTATAATTTAACGTGCTATGCACAGTGATGTAAGATAAAATAAAGGCAGTATAAAGAATAAGAAACATTTAATGTTATAGTTTTCATTGTCATTCTCTAAAATCTACGCAACGAAATCAATGAATCAAAAATAGAAAAGGCTGATAAATTAAATGCAATTTCAAATATCATGTTCAAAGTCATGCTAAAACATAGGATTAGCTAACTAATGAAGAAAACATATACTAAGAAATAAGAGGTTACTTAGAAAGAAGAAGATGAACACAAAAGATTCAGACCAAAACATTATTGCTAAGAATTCAAGAAATCTGAACAGAGAAATGTGAACAAAAATATCTCAAAATGGTTGTCAATCATCATCGCAAAAATGATTGCTGAAAACTCATAAATAACATAAAATAATAATTATGGTGGGCATTAAAAACAACTAAAATGATTATACATATATATATATATATATATATATATATATACATATATATATATATAGGGGGCATTACTGGAACGGCTCTATTCGACGGAGGCTAATGGACATATAATTATGGGAACTTCTATTCAAGTTTCATGAGTACCATACAAATTATGTCCAAATAATGAAAATAAATTCTCAGCAATCTTATACTAAAACGGCGATAGTATGAGAACAACTCCCATGAAAATCCCATGAAAAAAGAATAATAAGAATAATAGATACAGTTCAAATTCAGATTTCAGCCAAACCTCCCACACAATTAAAAGTGCTTTTACATAAAATCGCATCTTAGCCTTTGGTTTCCCGAAATACAATCAACATAAAATTGCATAAACATAAATATATAATTTACTCCAATGTCATTAAGCTTGTTACAATCCGGCCATTCCTTTCAACCTGCAATTTATGGGATCGTATTTTTTTAAGACATGTGTAAATTTAAATTTGACAATCATAATAATATTTCAAATCAATCAAAACATCATACCAACTACCAAACACCGACAAAAATAAAAAAATAAAAAAAATAAACTACCAACGACAATAAAAGCAATTCGCGGCATCATTTATTCACTCCTCAATTGTGTATGTTTTCTTGTGGAAGGTTCCCGTCACTTTCCAAAGACCCTTGAGATAATCTGCTGCTTGCCATCTCCTGCTTCCAAGACTGTAAACCATTATAGATTTCTGCTGCTGTAGGGAGGGTTACTAAAATAAAAAAAATGGTGATAACTATAGTTTTTTACTACTCCTCAACATAATTAGCAACTGCATTGAAAATAAATCAATCCCTATGAATTGGAAATGGTACACAAATACAATTAAACAACTATGTACGTGGTCTTTTTTTTATATGACAAAAACATAACCCACCTCTCTGAAATGGATATTAATTGACTGAGTTTATCGATCCCGCTGATTGTCGATGGTCAATCCCACGCAAAATATTGAAACTTCCCCAAGCTCAACCTGCACATCATTTCCTGCTACAACAATATATAGGAACAAACTCATTACTAATGAAATAGGGTAAACCATGCAACAAACTCATTATTTTAATATGCACTTAAAGAAAGAAAATATCATAGAGGTTGATGCAGTATATATTACATAATTGGGGTCTGCAGATTCCGTTAAAAATGAAAAAACTCAAATTTTATCTATAAAAAAATGTTTCGGACTCAGTGAATAAAATTTATGGATCCACCATAGTCTCCATATCTTTATCCTCGGTTGCATACTTCAAACGTAATGAGTGATTTTCACTAAACGTTAGTAGTTCCTTTAAGATCACAACCAAATTAAGAAACAATATTCACCAAGATTTTGAAGGACATGCATGCACATGAACAGAACGGAAGAGAAGAAAATAACATGAATTTCAACCAGCTTCTTGCTCGAACTTCTTCTGACTCTTGTGTGTCATCATATTTTCTTCAGACTCTGCTTCCTCCAAGGCACGGAGGAGCACGACTTTTTAGGGTTGAGCCCATTTAGCCGATAGCAACTGCAAATCCTAATTATCTAAGCGGTAATGTGGCATCAGGCATGAACGCTAAATTCTGAAACACTCATTTATGAATATTAGATATGGGATAAAACCGTTTCAAATAAAAGTTGTTTGCCGATTTGGTAGGAGAGTTGTTGCAAACTGTTTCACGAACATATGCAAAAACAAACGTGATTTGATCGGTAAAAAAAATTAGTTTTTTTATAGAAAAAAAGGAGTTCTTATTTGAGTAAATAATTAGGGGAAAAAACAAAAAAAGTAGTATTCTTTAAAAAAACGTGATTAACATAGGAAAAAATAATAATAAGATGGTAAATGGTTAACTATTTATGAAGTATATATATATCTAAAAAGATACTTGGATGTGATAAAATTTCTGTGATAAACATTTGCAACTGAATACGTGGATTTACTGTGAATATCTCTTGTTCCTCTCCCTCCTTCTGAATTATCGGCAAAGTAGTTGTTTTTTTCTTTTTTAATTATCGGCAAAGTGGTTGCAGAAATAATAGAGAGATAATGAAAACTGTTGAGAATTTGTGCAAGTTGGGTTTCTGAGAGTGCACGCTTTTTTTTTACGGGCATGAGCCGGGTCATTAGCGGGTTGTTGGTGTAATTTCCGGGTAATCGGGCTAAATGTTGCTTTCAAATATATATAGATATAGATATATATATATATATATTCACAAGGTATAAATACTTTAATATTTATGTTGAATAGGCTGAATCCTAAATGCTTGGTAAAAAATGTTTTGTATTATTCTAAATCATAGCTAAAGAGCAAATAGTCTTTAAATAGGCTAAAAACACAATAAGCTTTAAAAGGTAGGAAAGTACCAATATACCATTTCTATTAAATTACATCTGACAAATCATACTTTATTTAAATTAACCTCGAAACGGTCCATGAAATTAGGGGTGAACAAAATAACCGGAAACCAAACAAACCGGTCGAACCAAACCGGTTAAACCGAAAAAAAACGTATATCATGGTTTTGTATTATATAAAAACAAACCGTGAAAAACAATTTGGTTTTGGTTTTCTATAATAAACCGGATCAAACCGGATATATATATGTATATATGTATTATGCATATATATATGTTGTTATTATATATATATATATATATATATATATATATATATATATATATATATATATATATATGTGTGTGTGTGTGTGTGTGTGTGTGTGTGTGTATCGACATTATAAATTATGACGCCTTTAATCAAAGTCGCTTATCACAATACACCTACAAAATATTGGTTCTATTGTGGTTCACATGTAGTGTTGTGCACGAGTAGATTATGTTTGATGTAAATAACAATCATTTTAATTATTACTACATGTAAATAAGTAATATTTCAGTCCAATATCTATTTTTACCTCAACCAACCACCTCACACGTGTAGGTTTTGTGCCTAGCCTAATAGGGACTTATGACAAGATGAAATAAAATATTTTGCGTATCTTATTTGGTTAGCTTAATTAGAATGAATAACAATATCATGTTGTGTGTATGTATATACACCGTACACATACATAGAGAAGATAAAAAACAGAAAAAACCGAGCCAAGTCAATCCAAATCAGATTGAATAAAATGGTTTTAACTAGTTATGGTTCGATTTTAATTTATAAATTTTAAAATCGTAAAAAATAATTTGATTTTAAATATGATAAAAAATCGAAAAACCGGATAATTTGCACCCTGTATAAAATTACCTTACCAAAAATGACATTGCTCAAACGGTGCTCCAATTCTTTTGGTTTCAACTTTCAAGATCCCGAGAAGAAGTAGAAAGACAAATAAATCCAACCATCTACGACCCACAATGGGCCCCATAGTTAAAAGAAGTAGCCTTTGCTTTTTTGACCTTTTCTCCGGTGGAGAGATTATTGAAGACTGCACAAGACAAGAGAGCCTGTGTTAGAATATCTTTTTCAAGAATTACTCGAGCACTGTGACTTTTTTTCAAGTTTATTTATGGCGTGACATTAAACAAAAGTCTTTATTTATACTACTTATACTGTCCTTTCCACTTGGCTACTTTACTTAAAAATGATGTTTTTAGCTCAATAATGCGGCGTTGTTGTTTGTTGCAGTTGCAGTTAAGCTAGCTTTGAAATTAAAAGGGCAGCTGCGCTTCGCCTCGCCGGCCGGCGCAATTGCATTGTACGATCTGTAATTCCGGCGAAGATGCTCCGGTGGACCTGCATTGTCTTCTTCTCGCTCCTCCTCCTCCTCCTCATGGTTCCTGCTGGTACGGCAGAAGGCAACTTTACTCTTCCGGGTCAACACCCAAACCCGGAGGCTATTGTTCAGGATCTTCATCTGTAAGACCTCTCTCTCATTACTTATTGTTGAGAAATGTTATTCGATTGTATCATAATAAGTGACATAACATACATTATGATATAATATCAATTAATTAAGTATAATGTATATATATCATCAATCTTGTGTTGTGACAGGAGTTAGGATGTTGTTTGGATTTTGATTTTGTGTCGGATAGCATGAATGTTGTGTGTTTGACAATATAAATAAAAGTAAGATAAAAGAAAATTAAAAGTTAGTTTTTATTTTGATTATGGAATTGGAGGGTACAAAGTACAAATTCCTCTGTAAATATTCTTGATTCTATTCCACTACATTGAATCTTATAAAAAATAAATATTGAGGTTTTTTTTTTTTTTTTTTTTTTTTTAAAACCCAAGTAGGGTGTCATGTTCTAAACATATCACATTGTAACAATCTTTTTTCTCCAATGTGATATGACATATTATTATTATTATTATTACTAGCTTCTTTGATTATTCATAGAATGAAATACTTTTCACCAATTTAGGCAAGACATCTTAAAAGCAACGGTTATTTTTGGGCTAGTTTCCTACTCCAGTAGAGTGTTCAGGAGTTTAACATTGACACATTCACACTTGGGGACCATTTATGTGTAACAACCGGAAAATACTTGTGTAGTGTCTTCACACGTCTGTACACACCGTGTGCTTCAATATGAACTATATAGTTTCATTTTGTATTTAAACTGTGTGGTCCTGATCGTTTCACCTGTGACTTCACCTCAAAACCCTTTCTCCACATAAGTATTTCACGTAATCAGTCCACTACATTAACAATGCAAAAATCTACGGTATAGACGTTGTTTTTTAGGGTAATGATAGAGCTACTTTCTCAGATCTACACTATTTTTAAATCAAACATAATCTTATGGTCGTGATTTTTTTGAATTTTTTTAATCTTTTTTATAAGTGAAAAATATATGGTGAAATGAATGTGTTAAAATTGTGTAGACTTGAGGAAGTAGCTTATCACTTCCCTTTTTAGGGTACACTAAACGAAGATATAGTAAAAAGGTATATAGATTATGTTATTTAATTTAGATGGTATATGTAAATTGATTTGAGTATTAATAATTTCTTTTTTACTTGAACAAGAAATAAAAATAAATCTAAAATATAAAAACGGATGCCCTATAAATGTCAAATTTTAGGCCTTACACACAAAAGGGTATCCAATGCCCCAAGGTGTCTAAGCCACTTATTGACTATTGAATATTTCACAAATCATAGTGATACATTTTACTCCATTTGAGTGTGCTTTCTTTTTGAATTTGAGCTGCCATTTCAAAATGCTTCCATGTATATATATATATATAGAGACTTTATGGTGCAACGGTTGTAAGAAGGTTGTACTAAGTGGCATACATTAGAGCCTCTTATTTTTACTCTCTTTCACATAATACACTTTTATCGTGTGTGAGAGGTTAGAAATGAATGGTTGTAATGTATGTCACTACTTTGCACAACTTCTTCTAACAGATTGTATTATAAATTATCATATATATATATATATATATATATATACCACCATTTCTCATCACCAAAAAGACTTCAGGCGTCAAATCAGTGTCCCGATATCCAAGGGCGGAGCGGGATTTCAACTTCAGGGTGAAAGCGCTTAATCGATATCAAGTTAGTTGGGTGAAATTTGGATTAATAATATTTTATGGATCAAACTGGATTACATAGACATTTTAGTGTAATATTTTTTTATCCGGGTGGGCTTAGCCCCCCTGCATTTATATATTGCCTCCGTCCTTGCCGATATCTTACTCACCACCCTCTTTGTATGCACGTTGATCATCAAATCGGTGTCCTGACATTTTACCCACCATCCATCTTCCTTATATACACGTTGATATGCATATTGTAAAAAGTTCTGAACACTACTCTTTTCGATTTTTTCGAGATACCTTATCATTCTTATCCTTTACATTCATATTGTCACATAAATCACTTTAAATCAATGAACTTAAATCATCTGTATTTAGAATAGATAATGTTATTAAGGACTAAGTATTAATCTAACTTATTCAATGATTAATTACCAATATCATATAAGCTAATTTACATTATATAATTATAATGTGTCAAGTCAATTACTTAGCGCCATATTTTTTAAGAAAACTTAGCGCCAAAAAAACATGCAGAAAAGTGAACATTTCACTAGCAAGACGACAAACATTAGACTACACCAGCAACGACCAGCCTTCTTGCCTGACTGGCAACCCAATCGACGACTGCTGGCGGTGCGACACCAACTGGCAGCTCAACCGTCAACGGCTCGCCGACTGTTCAATCGGATTCGGACAGTACGCCCTCGGCGGCAAAGGCGGCCGTTTTTACGTCGTCACCGATGCCTCCGACAATGACGCCGTCAATCCAGTCCCCGGCACTCTTCGCTACGCCGTCATCCAAACCGAACCCCTCTGGATCGTCTTCGCCACCAATATGCTTATCCGTCTCTCCGAAGAGCTGATTTTCAATTCATACAAAACCGTCGACGGCCGCGGCGCCAACATCCACATCACCGGCGGCGGTTGTATTACCTTACAATACATATCAAACATCATCATTCATAATATCCACGTACACCACTGTTACCAATCGGGAAACACTATGGTACGGTCAAGTCCATCTCATTACGGGTGGAGAACCTTATCTGACGGCGACGGAATCTCCATTTTTGGATCTAGAGATATATGGATCGATCATTGCTCATTATCAAATTGCAATGACGGATTGATTGATGCGATTATGGGATCGACCGGAATCACTATATCGAACAATCATTTTGGGCATCATAATGAGGTGATGCTGTTGGGACATAGTGATAATTACTTGCCGGATTCAGGGATGCAGGTGACCATTGCTTTCAATCATTTCGGTCAGAAATTGATACAGAGGATGCCCAGATGTAGAAGAGGATATATACATGTAGTAAACAATGATTTCACCAGGTGGGAGATGTATGCAATCGGTGGAAGTGGCAATCCCACCATTAACAGTCAAGGAAATCGCTACACTGCACCCATTGACCGCAATGCTAAAGAGGTAATTACAAACAACATATTTTTACGCCATCCATCGATATTTTCTTTACCATTTTTATTTTCGTAAACGTGTCATTTATAGATTCCTACAAGTGCCACAACAAAATGTCACAGCAAGCATAGCAGAGTATATCATAGGGGCGTTACAAAGAATAAAAACTCATAGCAAAGTATCACGTACAACAACCTTTGCTACGCGGTATGATGCTTTGAAATGATTCGATACGCTCTTTGTGACATAGTTTCATACTATTTCGTCTCGTGGGGCAGTGGGGCTAATTTTTTTGCCACTATATAATGTTACCAAATTTTGAAGGGTCGGTATCAATTTATGTCGAATTGGTTTATGTTGTGGGATTGTCGGTCAAAGTGGTAGTGACAGTAGCATTACGTAGTGAGTGATTTGTTGATGGGGGGGGTTTGTGCAGATAACTAAGAGAGTGGATACAGAAGAGGGTTCATGGAGGAATTGGAATTGGAGAAGTGAAGGGGACATAATGGGAAATGGAGCTTACTTTATATCCTCTGGTGAGGAGGTGGAGGCTAAATACGAGAAGGCCTACAGTGTGGAGCCCAAGTCTGCTACTTTTATTGACCAGTTAACCATGAATGCCGGTGTCTTTGGTTCCAGGTCCCTTTTTTCTTCTTCTTCTTCTTCACTTTTACTTTTTTAATTATTATTATTATTATTATTATTATGCTTTTCTTTTCTCTTTTTTTCTTCCTTTCTTTATAAGTCTTCTTTCTAAAAAGGTAACTGTATTCATTACCCTTAACTATTTGAAATTATGACTACACCACAGAAAAAAAAAAGGTAATATATGGTGCAACAATTTATGGTAAGTGACAAATATGAAAAGTTAACTTGTTAACATAGATCTTTCACAATGAAGTAGTCGTCTTTTTACAGACTCAAACCCTAACTCAAAGGCAAAACTACCACTTGAGTAACTCGTGATCTTTAACCACTGAACTACGCCCCTTGGAGCACATTATTTGTAATAATAACACGTAGCAACAAGTAAAATGAGCAGTGAAATGTTTGCTAATATCTCCTCTTCTTCGATTCTAGAGCTTTTTTTCTAATATATGAATACTGTATTAATGTAATGTAAGCAGGCGTCACAACTTAGGAAGGTGGAGTGCAGCAGGAGGAAACAATAGTGAGGGATATGATTTTGGAGATAGCTCATATGATGATGATCTGGACGACTACGATGATGATGATGATGATTCTGGGGGATTTGTATCTTCTTCTTCTGTTTTGTTTTCCTTTCTAATGATCTTGTTAACCATTCTAGCTCTCTTATGACATGACATGACATGACATTATTGGGGATTTAACATTGGAAACATTGCAAGTCTAAAATGTGATTGTTTTGGATCCTCTTTGCTTAAGTTTTTGAAGCAACTTTTGGATGCTCCAACTGTTTTTTTTCCCTTTTTTTTTCCCCCTCATCTTTCTTTAAGGAATGTTCTAACATCTAAGGCTGTCTCTCCAATGGGCTGCTTTTCGAATTCCCTAAGTCTGCTATAAGGGGGGCATACAGAATTTAAGCTCACAGTGGCACCCAACTCAATTCCCCATCCCTTATTAAAATTAAGTGTCTCCCTTAAATTAGGGGCTCTCCAAAGTGAATAGTCTTGCATTTTTAACCATATAATTCTTTTTTTTCTCTCCACATATTTATCCTAATCT
Organism: Gentiana macrophylla; assembly: GCA_026214975.1. Taxonomy (NCBI): domain Eukaryota; kingdom Viridiplantae; phylum Streptophyta; class Magnoliopsida; order Gentianales; family Gentianaceae; genus Gentiana; species Gentiana macrophylla. Next base: position 7,463,856 of record CM047807.1, on the reverse strand, counting down.
TCTTCAACTATACTAAACTCAATTTTATCCACTTGGTATAATCTCCTCTAATAAAACGATCTGACATTTATTAGAGGACATTTAATAATCCCCTAATTGGTTGTTTAAAAGCATACGATATTTTTTTGACAACGATCTGACATTAAAATCTCATTTTCAAAGTATAAAATATTTTATTCCGATTTTTGTATTAAAAAAATGGAAAATGTGTTTAGTAGTTAAATTTAATTGGTTGAGATGTGAAAAAAAAAAAAATAGTATTGGGGAATTGTATAGTGAGTGTTTATTGGAATTCATTGTTTTATAGGAGTACAAAAAAAGAATCTTGGAACGGAAAATAAGATAAATGGAAAGTGTGATAGGGATAACCATTGGGGTCACTCTAACAATTTCAAAATGTCAACACTCCCCCCCAAAAAATAAAAAATAAAAAATAAAAATGAAAAATGTCAACACAACACATCAAAATGCCATTTCTTTCTTTCTATTATATACTCCCTCCGTTCCTAATTATATGTCCCGTTTGAGAAAAACACGCAGATTAAGAAATTGATTTATTGTATTGACTTTCATTACAAAGTACTAAAAAAATCTTGAAAAGTATAGTTGTGTATTTAATATGAAAGATTGATTGGTTGAATGAGTCTAGAAAGTTGAAAACTAATATTGAAAAAGCATAAAGAATACTAAAATATGTATTGGAAATGCAACTACGACATATAAAAAGAAAATTTTGATTTTAACAACTGCGACATATAAATAGGAACGGAAGGAGTATATAAGAGCAAGTCTTGTACGGTGAATCCATTTAGGGAGTATGTGGCAATGTCTGGTTAAGGATACTACTACACTTTTAGATTTATCTCACAATATAAATCATTCTACATTATCAATACAATATTTATTACTCTTTTCTCTATCTTATCCCTAATTTATTATCAATCCAACCACTTTTTATTATTTAACAACTATTGCATTAATGATAATCAAGAGGCATTTTAGAGATTAACCTTCAAATTTATAACATTCAACCACTTTCTTAATCTGTGTGAAAACAGTTAGAATGACTTATATTTTGAAACGGATGTAGTATGTGGCAAGTGTCCTGACCACACATGCAGTTTGATGATTTGCAATTTATGGTCAGGATACCGAGTTCTCATACCATCAGCCATCTGATGTAGTTACCACCAAAAAAGGAAAGAAAACTGGCTTTTAATGTGCTGAAAATTTTATCTGATACAGAAAAGGGTACAAAAAAAAAGATGATGATACACAGACCATTCTTAACTGGGAGCAAATAACCAACCAACAAATATATGAATACATCTAAATTACATTTCCTCCTGCTACAATGTTCTTCAGAGAAAAACTGGTCCCCTGAAACCCCCACTACTGAATCAAAAAAAAAAATACCATCAGGAGAGAGAGAGAGAAGAGAAACTCCATGTTTCATGCATCATCACAATCAGCTTTAGATGAAATCCAAGCCCCTCCGTTTTTGCTGCCACAGCTCAACCCTCTTTTGCGGCAGCAGCAGCAGCAGCAGCCGCCAATCTCTGCCATTTTTGTTCACGCTGCATCTCCACTTCTTTGGAGTCAGCTTCTTTCTCAGCGTATTGCTTTTGGCACTCCTCGAACAAGTCGGCATCCATTTCCAAGAACATTTTCCTAACGTTCACAGTAAGCCCGTGGACTGCTTGATTCCAATGAGAGCGTATATTCTTTTCCAGGGCCTCAAATATAATTGGTAATATCACGTTTCTGTTCTGGGCTATTAAGCTTACTACATGCTCATTGTTCCACAAAAATAGAGCTCGCTCAGCAACCTAATACATAAATACAGTTTCAGAACACATCATCAACATTTCAAAAGGAATATTTTTTTTCTTTCTTTTATTACTAAGTCAAAGTATGATCAAGAGACTGTCAGAACTTCAAGAAGGCCAAACAGGTAAGAAACAGCAATTATAGAAAGTAGATCTAATTAGTTGATGACTGTAATTTGCAATTCCGATAGTACTGAGTTAGTTCTCTAGATGGTAGGAAATCATGTATAGAGGAATAAATTGCAACTTCCCGAGTAGTCGAGGAACAAGCTATATAGAAAAAAAAAATGTCATAAAACATATAGAAAATGATCTAAAAACTAAGCACCATTTGAACTGATGATTGATTTGGAAAAAAATAGTTTACATCTATACTGGACTGTCAAACCATCTATATTTAGCATTTCAAGTGTTCAAAGGACAACATTTAACATAAAATAAATAGATACACAAATAAACCCTAAAACTACCCAAATATATGATATATTGGGATATAACACAACCGACAAAATAGCAAGTAGCGGAGAGTGAAGGTAACAAAGAAGAAACTAGATAAGTGAATGTCAATCTCGGAATCTCCTAAGCCAATGATAGAGGTATGCTAAACAATGATATCCTCATCAAGCACCACAATTCACAAGGAAAACGCCAGTCATGCTGACTAAGATTCTCAAACGAGGACAAATAGCGGTGAAACAATAGAAATTCTTTCAGACGCGTGCACTATTCCCATCTACCCCATCACTTGAATCGTTATCTCCCCTCTACAAAATCCAGTATCAGAATCAAAATCAAAGTGCCACACAATATAAGAGAACAATTGTACTTAATATGGATTGATCATTCTTGACTAAGAGTCTCAATTAAGCAGGCAAAGAGGAGCTGAGGTTTCTCCGTTTCATTAATGTTCGAAGAAATGAAAGGTATATTTTGTCTCCCAAAATGGATAAGGTTCAGATATATACTCAGTGACAATTACGGTAAAGTAAAAATTACCAAAACAGTGCTAGAAGATACAAAACATAAGTTAGGTAAATAAGAGGGGACCCAACTCATGATCCTACATTATCTCCTTCCCCCTCCAAAGCTTCATACTCGTCCACGAGTGGAACTGTGATTGTAGGTGAATCATCAGGTGCATGAAAAAATATAGGCCGATAATTGATGAATGTAGAGGACATTTGCCAGTCAGCTAAGAGGTCAACCGAATAGGCGTTTGCATTGATATGTTTCACAATCCTTAAGGCCCCTGCATTCATGGGGCGGCTGAGTTTGTGATGATTGCCATGTGGAAACGTTCCTTCTTCAAATGAACCATAACAGGATCTCCAGGGTTGAAAGTTTGGTTCCTATGTTTCTTGTCCACAGCCTACTTATACTTGTGGTTGGCCAGTTGCAGATTCTGTGTAACCTCTCGGTGAATTTGTTGGATGGACTGAGTTAAGGTTCCTCAAGGTCTACTTTTTGGTGCAGGTAAGTGGGCAAGATCAACCAACGGATTTGGAGCCCTGGTGTAAACCACAGCAAAAGGGGATTTGCCTGTGGATCTGTTGGTCATGGCATTAAAAGCAAATTCTGCTTGAGCCAGGGTCAGGTCCCATTGTTTTGGGTGATCTCCAGCCAGGTTCCTGATCATTTCACCAAGTGTTCTATTCATCACCTCCGTTTGCCCATCAACCTTAGAGTGACAGGCACTGCTAAGCAGCAACTTGGTTTGAAACCTCCAAAAATGAGAGACAAACTTGACATCTCTGTCAGATGTAATGGATTTGGGAAGTCCATGCAGCTTGACTACTTCTTTAAAGAACAATTGGGCTTCATAACTAGCATCTACTATCTTCTTACAAGGAATAAAATGTGCCATCTTGCTAAATCGATCAATCACCACAACGACAGAGTCAAAGTGTCTTGGTGTTATAAGGAGCCACAGTATGAATTCCATAGTTAAATCCTCCCATATGTTCTCTGGTATAGGAAGAAGAGTGTAATATCCAATGTTGTTCTTGGACCATTTGTTGACTTGGCACAAATCACACCTTTCCACATATTTGCCTTGATCTATGGCCAATAAACCTCCTTCATGCATTTCCTTTGATTCGTAGTAGATGCCTGAGAGATGTCCTAAGAACACACAATCTGTCACCCTTGAACAAGAACCCCTGCTGAATGTTGTAGTCTGTTGGACAACCCTTGCCTTGACATTGGGTCCAAATGCCCCCAAAATCTGGATCTTGACATTGGGTCCAAATGCCCCCAAAAAATCTGGATCATCTATGTCCTGCTTAGGTAGTGTTTCAAAACTCACCAATTCTGCCTGTAACACAATAAGAAGGCACTCCTTCCTCCTGAAGGCACCTACCACCCTGTTGGACTCCCCTGGTCTATGTTGAATGACTATAGAAAACTTCTAAGTATAGGAACCACCATGCTTGCATTCTATTGATGTGTTTTTTAGATTGGATATACTGAAGTGTCTTATGGTATGCAGTAAGAACTCCTTCTGGATCACCATTAGCCCTGGCCTCTGATAATTTCTCACTGAAGAAGGCCAGGGCTAATGGTTTGCCCTCTTCACTGAAGAAGGCCAGGCCACTTAAAACCTCTCCTATACCCTTCAATGATGCATCAGTATCAAACTGAAACAGTTTGTCAAAATCAGATAGAGCCAAAACTGGTGTTGTGGTGGGTCTTTGCTTGATTTGAGAGAAACGGGTGTCTTGTCCCCTTTCCCATTTGAAACCTCCTTTCTTCAAGCTATCAGTCAGTGGTGTTACTATGATGCTGAACCCCTTGATGAACTTCCTGTAGAATGATGCTAGGCCCAGAAAGCTTCTCGGTTCAATGACATTCTTAGGAACAGGCCAATCTCTAACAGTTGCAACTTCCTTAGGGTCAGTGTGGATCCCCTCCTGAATGATTACAAACCCCAAGAATGAGAGTTAAGTTGAAAAGAACAAGGACTTTTTGAAGTTCATGAATAGTTTGCTGACCCTTGGTGCTTCAAGAACTGCTCTTAGATGTTGATGGTGATCCTCCATGTTGATACTATAGATGAGAATATCATCAAAATACACGACCACAAATTTGTTTATAAAAGGTTTCAGGACTTCGTTCATGGGCCACATGAATGTGCTGGGTGCGTTGCACATCCCAAAAGGCATCACTGACCACTCATACAACCCCACCTTACTCTTGAAACAGGTCTTCCACTCAACCACGGGTCTTATTCTGATTTGGTGGTATCCACTGGTCAAGTATATCCTTGCAAAAACCTTTGCCCCAAGCAATTGATCTAACAACTCCTCCAATCTGGGTATGAGAAAACGATACTCGATGGTTATTTTGTTGATGGCTGTGCTTTCTGTGCACATCCTCCATTTCCCATCTTTCTTGGGTACTAATAAAGCACGTACATCATAGGGACTAATGCTTGGTCTGATAAGATGTTTCTTGAGCAGACCATCAACTATTCCTTGTAAAATCTCTTGTTTCTTGTGGCTTAGTCTATAATGGGGGAGGTTAGGTAAGGCAACTCCAGGTGTAAGGTCAGCGTGGTGTTGTATTTGTCGGACTAGGGGTAGGTCACCAGGGAGTTCTGCAGGATACGAGTCCTTATTCACATCCAGGAAGGACTGTGCAGCTTCATTGAGGTCGAGAGTGGTCATGCTATCTTCTTTAATTAATAGAGCAAGGTATTCTGCTTCAACTTCCAATTGGAACTCTCTGCTAGTTGTCAACAACAACTGTGAATCTTGTTGTTCTTTGCTACCCACCTTTCGTTTCCCTGTTTTACTGAAATTTGGCAGTATGACAATTTTCTTACCACGCCATGTAAAAGCATAAGTACTGTCTTCCCCATTGTGAAACACCCCTCTATCATATTGCCATGGCCTCCATAACAGCAGATGGCAGGCATCCTTGTAACTACATCACACACATCACTTCATCTGCACATGAACTGCCATTTGAGAACTTAACCGACATCTCAGTCAGCTTGCTTTCAGACCCCTTATTAATCCATCCTACTTTGTAAGGGTGTGGGTGTGTGTTTGTCACCATACCAAGAGCCTTGACAGCTGCTCAAGCAATTAAATTGTCACTGGAACCACTATCCACAATAACTTCACAAACCTTGTTTCAAATGGTAACGGGTCCTAAACAGTGTTCTAAAAGACGCTAGACGGTAGTCGGGCGATCATGGGGCGCCTAGGTTTTTTTCAATGTGTATAAAATGATTTTTTTTAATATATATATATATAATGGAAGCCCCAGCCGCCTAGGACTGAAATCGGACCGCCTAGGATTGCCTAGAAACCCGCCTAGGATCTACTCGCCTAGATATGACCGCCTAGGGCATAATCGAGTCGGCCGGAGGCCGCCTAGAGCGATTTTTCGAACACTGGTCCTAAATATGGAATTCCATTGAGTGCTGCAAGATTCTACCAACAACAGCCTTTCAACAATGCAGACTAACAATGTAACTTCATCTCCTTCTAGTTCCTTTACTTCTTCATATTCAGTATCAGATAGGTACTCGGAGGCATCCCTTGTCTTGTCAATCAGAGTAATTTGTTTCCGTTGTGGGCATACAGTAGACACTTTGACCACACCTGAAACATTTGTTCCCACCTGGCCTTACAAAAGGATTTGCAGTCTTAGTCTCTGGTGGCTTATGCCCCATGTTCTTCTGAGCTTCAGTGTTATCAACTCTTTTTCTGGATTGAGTGGAGCTCATAGGAGTGTAAGGGTTCACACTAGGGAGTAGTCTTCTGGTTGGTTGGGTTTTTGACTGCCACATTTGGATGTGTACTATTTGTATATGCATCTTAGAATTCCTTTAAATAGCCTATACATTTTGTTATCACTTCCAACCAGCCATTAATACAACTAGTTGTTCTGCAGTGTAGGCCAGGTTCACAGCCTCACTAAGGCTCTAGATAGGTGTTGGCTCTAGCTTCTCTTGTAACTCAACTCCCAAACCGCCTACATACCTGGCTATTTGCACTTCTTCTTCCTCAGGGATGGGGATTTTAGCTCCCAACCTATAGAACTCATTAGTGTAATCTCTCACACTCCTGCCATTCTGTTTGCAGTTAAGCAACTGCAGAGTAAGGTTCTTTGAGTAGTTATTGGGTAAGAAACGCTTCATCAACAACTGTTTCATCCTCGGCCAAGATGAAATTCTATCTTTTCCCTTAAGAGCCCTACTATTTTGGAGTTGTTTCCACCAAGCATGTGCCCCACCCTTAAGTTTATATGATACGGGCTTACATTTTAGGGTGTCTGGTGGGTTCATACCTTCAAAGTAATCCTCGACTGAGTCCAGCCAATCTAAGAAGTCCCCAATGTGTAGTGTTCCATCAAAAATCGACATGAGGGGTGGCCGGAGGGGTTGATCTTTAACCTGAACCCTCTGTGTTTGTGGTGGCAATGGCCATGAGGGGTGGCCGGAGGTGGTTTGGTTTGCTCCCCTAGTTGATGTTGCCACTCCATTACATCCAGCTCAGTATCTGAATCTTCGATCTGTACTTCCGCCGATCAATTAGGGTTGCCTCTGGAGTGGATCTGTCGAGCAGAGCTCTCTCCTCTTTTGTGCACATAGGGTTCCTCGACGGCGACCACCGGAGTGCGAGTCAGGTCTCGCTTCACCCGTTGGTCCCTCTGTTTAATTCCTTCCTAATTTGTCTCAACTCCCTGATAGCTTTATGCACATCTAGCATGAAACCCTCAAGTTTCCGATCCAAATCAGGAATGGCGTCCCACAGGACCTTTGAATCCCGATCTTTGTCTTGGTTTTGGCTACCGCTACCATCGATACCAGCCATCGGAGTTGTCAAAGGAAGATATTAGGCCCTCATTACCAAATATGACGTAGAGTCTCAATTAAGCAGGCAAAGAGGAGCCGAGGTTCCTCAGTGACATTAATGTTCGAAAGGTATATTCTGCCTCCTAAAATGGAAGGTTCAGATATATACTCAGTCACAATTAGGGTAAAGTGAAAATGATCAAAACAGTGCTAGAACTAGAAGAGACAAAACATAAATTAGGTAAGAAAGAGGGGACCCAGCTCATGGGTCCTACATCAATTCTGGCCCGTTAATTTAACCTAAGCAAATAATTTTCAAAGCGCATGTCATTTTTGTATTATCCACTCAATCTCCACCAAAAAGAGTAATAACTCATGTGTAGTACTCCCTCCGTCCTGTAATTTAAGGCCTTTTGGCTTTTTAATCTTTTCTCATATTATAAGACCTTCTCACATCACAATACAATATTAATTGCATTGTTTCCACTTTCACATCAAACAATGGAATATTATAGGTCACTCCCAGAAAACAATACAATACTTTGCCTCGAAATGTTAAAAAGTAACTCACATATGATGTTTCTTAAACCGTGTAAAATTTCTAAAAGCCCCTATAATAAGGGACGGAGGGAGTAGTTAATAGCTGTTGCTCAACTTTAAAAATGTTTCCTGATTGAACTACCAATAACATGGCTTAAACAAGTACATACTCTAACAAGATCAATTAAGAAAATATTAAAATTGTTTCCAGAAAAGCCTTTGCGTTTCTCTCTTTACACATCCTATAGAATACAGTAATTGATGACTGAACGGAGTGTCACCTTAGGCACATATTCTGATATAAGATGATATGAAAATATTCCATGACAATCAACCAATGAACATTGACAGAAGAACTAGAGAAATTTATGCATATCCCCCACCCAGAAAAGTAAACAAATCGAGCATTTAAGAACAAATCAATCACTAAATGCACAACAAAACAAAACAACAAAAGACACCACGTTGCATGGAAGTCTTCCATCTATCTAGGATCTGGGAAAGAACCGAGATTCTGAGTCATTTAAGTTTCAACAGCTCGAACACGTGATCTTTGGAAACAGGGCGAAAAAACTTAGGCTGAGCCAATGCTTTCCTCAACAATCCAAAACTGTATTAAAGAAGAACGAAATAAAAAGTTGAACTTTTCACACTACCCAACAAAAATTATAACCATAAGCAAGAAGAGGGATGTACAGCAAAACATCGGAATACATCACCGTAACCATAAAATAACTGCAGGACACGTTTCAAAATCAGCATGTAACTTAAGGGTGTAAAATACATGATATTGTATTTGTATGAAGCTCAACAGACCTGAAAATGCGAACTATTGAGACACCGAGCTATCTGTCTGAAAAGAGGCACCATGCAGCGTTGAAACTCAGCAGCCTGAGTAGCCTCCAGGACTTCTTCAAGCTCTCCAAGAAAGAGAACTTCCTTTTGGCAGTTGGTGAGTGGCCAATATTTCAACAGACCCCTTATGACGGTATCAGCCAACTTATAGTCTTTTTCAACAAACTGAACAATACAATACGATAGCTGCTGATGATATAGAGCAAGTGGTTTGGGTTTATGGAGCGGTATTAATGCCCTAACAAGAAACAACTTGTGCTCTTCTTTCATAGGCAATGCAAAACCATTAATTATACTTCCCAAAATCTCCAACAGCTCCCCAATCCCACTGTGCCTCTCCGTCTCATATATAAACCGATAAAAGATATTATTTATCGCTTTCCTTATAAAGGGCCTATGGACCATGAATTTTCCATAGATTCTATGCAGAATAGTTTTCAAATACTCTCTCTCGCGCGGATCCTCAGAGTCGAACAAATCTAATAACTTAAGCACAAAAGAATGATCAATGTACCTCTTGGCAATCTTGGTATCAGTATCAGATGACAACACATACCTCAAAAGTAATTCATATACTAACTGTAAATGCGGCCAAGCCGGATCGAGATACGGCTCCTCCTCTTCAGTTTCAACATTTTCTGAACCTGTGTTCTCATGTGAAGCTGGAGGCAAACCTCTGAATATATTCAGACCAATCATCCTTATCATCTCCTCTTGATTACTCTCTGAGATTTTCCCAGCACCTGACTGTATGTAATCAACCATTTCCGCAAGGGTTTGCCTCTTGATTTCCTTTTCCCTAACCATTTTCATAGTATCTAAAAAGTCAAACAGGAAGCAGCATATATGAAGCTTCCTCAAAAACAAATGCTGCCTCTCAGTTACAGGAACATCACGGAAGAAGGGCAAATTCTCGATCGTCCCTGAAGGCGGCAAAACTGGAGCCGCGACTGATGACGGTGGTGGTTGTCCCATATGTTCTGTAGCTCCTCCACCTCCTCCTCCTCCTCCACCACGTGAGGCGTGGTTAACAGACACATTGGAGGTATAACCGGAGGTTGAGCTCCGACCACCGGAAGGAGCATAAACATAATCACCGCTATCTGATTTTGACACCTTGCGGTGACCTCTCTTCATTATTTTGTTAAACATTTTTCCCACAAATTCAATATCCTACCTCCAATCAACAGAATCGAATGATCATGACAACATATAAAGGAGATAGAATCCAAACTTTTCCAGCAGCAACCGTTTAATATCCTTTTTAAAATGTTGTTAAGGAATGAATTTGATGTGGGGATCTATAGTGATAAGAGGGAATGGATTAGCCGCGGACACAGGATGGATCGGACCGCCGCCTGGCATGGATAGCCGGAGAGGGGATCCAACGGAGAGAGAATAGTCTTCCGGCGTAAATTTTCAGAAAAAATGAGATAAATTTTTTTTTTTTTGAAGTACTAGAAAGCTACGGAGAAGTGGAGAGAGGAATTGAAAATGATTGCCACAAAATTAAAAGGAAAATGATAAGAAGAAAACAGGGTGTTGAAAAATCCCGGAGAAAAAGAAACAATATCTAATTTCCAATACTAGTAGTATAGTTACGACACAAAATATGGTTGTAACGAAATATATATAACATATTTTACTAATTGATTATAACGTGAAACTTATTGATTTTATGGGTAATAATGATCAATGGTATGGTATAGTAGTGTTGTATAGTACCTGCAACTTTCTTATATTATAAAAAAAATGAGGAAACTCATGCATGAAGCTTAATAAGGAGAAAGAAAATCAAAATATAAATCTATGGTTGTCAAATACTGGGAGATACGGCATGATTCTATTTCATCCAGTTCGCAAATCGTTTTAAAGCATAACTTGAAGAACGCGTAAAACACTTTTAAAAACATATATTGTAAACATAGGGAAACTCACTTTAAAAATCAACTTTAAACCATGCATAAAAGACATGACTTATTAACTACATTCAGTTTATCTTGCACGTACTTGTTCGTTCACAATAAATGCCTACTTACTATGTTTAGCCTACTGATCAAACTAACGTAAGTCATCTACTAACTCATAATGTACTTGTCAACTAATTGTAGCATGTTCCTATCTTGTCTATCATGTTCATGTTTCTTATCTGCTGAACACATTCCATGTTCTTGTCTTGTTTGTATTGTGTCATGGTTCTTACTGACTTAACATGAGGGCGCGGGGGGACAACTCGGCTAGCACGACTAACTATACCTCAAACTCAGGAATTTGAATGATACCCAAGGTACTCTTATAATACAATGTCTTAAGAATGGTTTGGCTAATACAACTAATCACACTTTCCGACATGGGACTTTGAATAATACCCAAGGTACCCCGTACGATTCATTCTTTCTAACGAATAACCTGTTATGCTAAGTATATTCGGTAAACACTTAAAGCATGTAGGAGCACGTAAAACACATAAAACCATGTCTAACATATTGGGACATACAAAGGCCGTATCAACACCGAACTACCATCATATCTACACTATCAAGATGAAAGCAGAACCAGAAACGTAACCAAAACTTGAAATAACTTTCTGAAAATACCGTAGACAACAAAGAATGACCAGAAGATCAGTCAAAGTGTTTCCTAGTACGTTTAACCGTGAGATACTCTTGTTTTAGCGCCCAGTTGAAGTCCATATTCGCTTCATGACCAAGCACATACCCGACAAACTATCCTAAACACACAACATGTCCAATTTCGTGCAACTTACAGGAAAGCAATGTGGAAACATATTAAAATTACAACCTTTAAAACAAATATGGAATCTTTTGATAAGAAGAACTCTTTGTCTTTTAGACGAGCCGAAACCAACAACACGAAGTACGATTAACCTTCGAAACCTTGCAAACCTACGAACAACAAAAAACCCTAACATCAAAGGCCAATAACATAATCAAACTACGAATAAATAAGGGGTTACGATAATTACCTTAAAAAAGAATCCAACTTCAAAACTGCTGCAGAATTTGGAACTGTTTCGCAATAGAGAGTCAGTCTGTAAAAACAAACCACAAACGATCAAATGAGCTAAAACCTAACCCTGATGTGCTTTATCGAGAGTACTTCTCGGTTCAACGTGTCAGGCTTGTCCTGGATTGCCCAAACTCATCATAGAAACAAAATGGTGCGCTTAACCGAGAGACCTCTTGGTTCAGCATGCCGGGGAAAAACATAAACGCAAAATTATGTATTTGGGTTGTTTGAGAGCCTTTTTATAGGCCACGGACATCCCTAGGTCGGTTTCCACCGACTTAGTGAAAAAGAAAACTTAAAAAGAAAGGTGAAGGAAAAACAAAATTCAAATGAAATAAAATACCCTTAAAATTTGTTGGAACGCCGTTTAATTATGACAAACATTTTAAAAAATTATTCTTGAGTCGAAAATCGATTACCTGAAAATCAATATGATATGGTGTAAAAGTAATATGTATATCTCGCTAAAAATTTGATGATGCAAATAAAAGCTTCCAAATCTTAAGGTATATCGTTATGTCGATGTACATGATGTGATCTAATTTTTTTTCTCTTTTACATATCAAGTTTATGTACTTAATACGATTATTATAATTGTATAATAAAATTTTACTTTGTACCATCATTTATTGGGTTGGTTCACTTTATGTCACAATAATTAATATATGGGAGATTCATTTGTGGTTGTATTATGTTAGATATATTTTCATAAGTAAATATTTTAATTGCCGTTTACATACGAGTTGTCATACGAATTAATGTTATCGCAACGAAACGGGACAACGCTAACTTCGTGGGGGCTCGGGGGCAACACCCCCGAAAGCTAAACAGATACATGCATCAGTTCATGAAGGGATTCATGCATTTTCGGATTCATGCATCTTCAGATTCATGACTTTCGAACTGATGCACCTCTACATGCAAACGGTGATGACCCTTACCTTTTCGTGTAGAAATACCTCATTTCGTTTATGGGGTTCCTTTGGCCTATAAAAGGCACCAACATGCAAACGAATTCTTTCAAAGTTTGAAAGCATCATCAGACAAAATTATGAGTGTCATCGGGTTTGATTCAAACAAGTCACTGTTTGAACAAACACCCTATTGTATCCTGAGAGAGATTTTCGTTTGATCCCTAAGTGGCAATCGTATTGGACGAAACATCTCTTTAAAGATAACGCATTCGCGTGCTTTGGAGTTCATCTTTGTCAGTCAAAACCCTAAGTATCAAAATTTTCCAACATATTAGAGCAATTGAATCATATTTTCATAACGAATTATCTATTTTACAGTTGTAAATACACAATTTTTAGTTTACAGTATCTCTATCTAAGAAAAAATATGCATCGAATTCTCTATTTTACATAATGTGATAAATATAAAGGAAAAGTTTTATAAATTGTGGATGAATACGGTAGATGTAAATTTTTTTTTTACAGAATTTATATTTTACAGTAAAAGTTAGAGTATCTGCTGCAAAGTAAGTTTTTCTAAATCTGATGTTGAAATCTCTAAAATACAGTACGGTATCTTCTGTCGATCCTCTTATACAGATCATTATCAGTAATGGTTGTGTAGAAATAGTGATGCAGATGCCAAACTTCATAATATAATATGCATTATACAGATTCTTTTCATATTTTTCACTTATAAACTACGATCCATCCATGATATAAGTATATAGTTTCATTAAGAAAATTAATAAATGGTTTTTTAGAAATAGATGATGCAGATGGCCAAACTTCATAATAGTTTAATAATATTAATTAAATACAGATTGATAACGACATATTTTCATAAAAAACTTATAAACTATTAACGAAGTGTAGCCACATGGCAAATTTATGTTTTGGCTGATTCGAAAAATAGATCAAGTTGAGAAGAACGTTCATAATAATAGCTTCTAAATATATAAAGAAAACAAAATGATGGAAAGGAACATCATATGACCAACCAAACCTAACTTATTTATAGCTCATGCTGTTCTTTTAATTATGTTGTGCTCATTTGACTTGAGTGGATAACAAAATAGGTCATAGATGTGAATGAAAATGATTTATTTATTTGTTAAGCTTGTTATATATATATATATATATATATATATATAGTGACGGATCCATAAATTTTTTTTTGCAAATCTGATCAGTAAAAACTATATTTTTATCCAAAAAATTATTTCATTGGGATCACAGGAGCTTAAAACTACATTTTTTATCAATAAAATGGCATTTTTAACAACAAATCTACATCGTTTTAATATTAAAAAAAATAAATCTAAAATTAAATTACATAACCCCAAGTTACACACATATATATACACACTATATATATATATATATATATATATATATATTATCAATAAAATGACATTTTTTAACAACAAAACTATATATATATATTATCAATAAAATGACATTTTTTAACAACAAAACTATATCGTTTTAATACTAAAAAATTTCGATCTCAAAGAGAGTAGTACATGATTTCCAGATTACACACATATCCGTCACTATATATATATATATATATATATATATATATATATATATATATATATATATATATATATATATATAAACTCATAATAAAAGTGCGATACGATGTTTTTCTAAAAAAATGTTTTCTACCCGAGATGTTTCCTCTAAAAGTATTTCATATATAAAAATACATGCATCGTTGGTTTCTTTCTTTAATTTTAATTTTAAAGTCTCTCTCACAAAAAATAAAAAAATTAAAGAGAATACATGTATTGCTTTAAGAGTACTTTTTTTTTCTATCACTATCCACTATATAGTGTGTAAAAAATTAATACATCAAGATTTATCTTATCTTAATTAAATATAATTTCATCCGTAAAGTAGTTTATATAGACAAAAATAAAAATATTACGTTACCGCGAACAAAATAATAATAAAGTATTATACATACCGCCAACAAAATTATAACATCGACTATGCAAATTTGTTTTCATACATTCAATACAACTACTTAACAAATATATTCATGATAACATAATACTCCTATATAAATTACGATGTATCACTTATTCACGAACTACAATTGTATATGATGTTGTTTTCTTACGTTCAATACAACTTCCTCACAAATATTTGTAAAATAGTATTTCTGCATAAATTACGATGTATCATTTATTCACGAATTATAGTTGTATTTGATTATGTTTTCATACATTCAATACAACTACATGACAGATATTCATAACATAGAATTTCTTCATACATAACCGCAAAGTATGAAGCACTTTTGCATGAACAAGTACTACAAACATCTATAAGACACTTGAAATTGCAAACATGATGGACCTTAACGGAAAACTTCATTCTCGGAATCCAAACATGCAATTGCTATGTCATATTTTTATCCCTATAACTATTACTTTAATCCATATAAAACAATGATGAAGTGGAAGAAGGACTCAGGCTCATTGATTGATTCGGTTTTGTCATACTCTTCTTTAGATATCTGAATTAACTCGAGGTAATGTTTTTCTAAGAGAAACCTTGAGCCTGACATGCTTCGTTTGTCACCGAAATTATACATCTCATGGTTCGTTCGGTTGCAATGAGAGAATATTTGACTGCCTCCAACGTGGCCACCACCACGGTTGCTTCTCCCTATCGCCTGTTAGTGAAGTTTGTGGAGAATTGAACAACAGTATCAAACTGAAAAATAAAAGGAACTTGATAACACCGCAGAGACGACTTGAAAGTCTTTCCTGCGAAAACTATTCGATCCCTTGAATTGCCTCCGGGAATTACTCGAATATAATCACGGGATATAGCTCACGCTCTTTCTATCTTTGGCAATAAGATGAAAGAAAATCTTGCAAAAGTTTTGTGGATATGTGTGTTTAAAGTTGAAGTTTCAAGAACTTTCAAAAGGACCAAAATTGGCTTAATTTATGCTTAGATCATTCTTAGGATTTGTTCCAAGTGTTACTTTATGTATATATAATGTTATATCAACATAACTCACCATATACAACCCCAGGATCGGTTGCAATAGCCAAATCCGAAAAGATACCATCAAAACCGAACAAAGCGCCATATAATCGAATCGGACGCCCGCTTGAACGCCCGTCAGATATTACGGGCGCCCGTCCGAACATTGTGACGCTAAATCCATAACATCAAGTTGCATCACGAATCAAATCCAAAGATCAGGCGCCCGTTCAAAACACATGGACGCCTTCGTCAAACACATGGACGCCCGTCCACCAAGCGTCGCCGATACATCTCGTATCTAAATCAATCCATGGACGCCCGTCCATGAATTACAGGACGCTTCGTTCAGTATATGGACGCCCGTCCATATGAAATGGACGCCCGTCCAAAATGCAAAGAAAAATGGTTTTGTTCAACACTTGATCTAACACTCTCGTAAGCTTGTAAATATCAAATGTAAGCATGCACCCGCATCTCCTAACTCATATTGATTGTTTTCAAGCTTACCAAACCTCAAACTAAATCCAATCACACTAAATCACATTGGTGATATAATCACCAACAATCCTCCCCATTTAGTGTAACCTTGACTTAGTTAAAATCATTAACACACAACAATTCATTTTTCAATGATAATATCACGCAGATTGAATTACCATCTAGTATATTACACATTCCAAAATATTCTAGTATTAGGGTGTGACTATGCATTGAACCCTTTTACACAAATGAATACTTCAAAGATAATATACACATGAATTAAAAACAACTTCTATAGCTTGCTTGACACTCTTTATCCAGGCCTTGTGTCCATATCAATTCATGAGAATGTAGAAAGCCAACCCTAACTTTCTTGAAGCGGCCAAACTTCAAACTCATATAGGTGAGTCTTATTAATCGTGTACCTGCAACGACACTTTTTCATAAGACTCATTAAGAAAAATTATCAACCTCACAAGCAGGTTAAGCACAATCCTTCGGGACAAAAACATGTGCCAAATCTAAGTCATTAGACCTTCCTCATTGAATTCAGCCCCTAACGTCATATTAGGAGGGAATTGGGTATTCTAATGCAAAGATTCAATAGGTTGTAGACCCATCCCGACAACCGACTTGATGAACAAATCCTTAGCCAATGCTTTGGTCAAATGATCGGCTAAATTCTTTTGAGATCTCACAAAAGCAATTGATATCACCCCGTGAGTGATCAATTCACGAATCGAGCTATGTCTAACTCCAATATGTCGCGACTTTCCGTTGTACACTTGACTATAACACTTAGCCAAGGTATTTTCACTATCACAATTGATAGAAATTGGTGATATCGGTTTTGGCCACAATGGAATCTCATAAATCAGATTTTTAAGCCATTCCGCCTCTAAACCGGCCGAAGCCAAGGCAATAAATTATGATTCCATTGTTGAAGTAGCATTACATGTTTGCTTCTTGGAAGCCCATGAAATGGCACCACCTCCAAGTAGAAACACCCAACCACTCGTTGAAGAATGATTCTCATTTGATATCCAACTAGCATCCGAGTAGCCTTCTATTACCGAAGGTCGTCCAACATAAGTTAAACCAAAATTTTTGGTAAACTTAAGATACCTCAACACACGTGTTACCGCATGCCAATGAACACTGCTAGGATTACTAGTATATCTACTAAGTTTTCCAACCGCATATGCAATGTCCGGACGAGTGCTAGTCATTGCATACATTAAACATCCTATTACTCGAGAATATTCAAGTTGAGACTCTGGTTTACCCGTATTCAACTCAAATTTCTCATGTGGATCCATGGGAGTTCTAGCCGGAACAGAATTTTCACAATTGAACTTCTTCAACACTTTCTCAATATAGTGAGATTGTGTCAAAGTAATCCCTTTGTCATTCCTTATGATTTTTATACCAAGGATAACATCCGCCTCCCCCATGTCTTTCATTGAAAAACTTGATGACAAAAATGATTTGCATTGGTCAACTTGATCTTGGCTTGTACCAAAGATCAACATGTCATCAACATATAGACAAATGATTACACCATTTCCGGTTTCATCAAATTTGCTATATAAACACTTGTCCATTTGGTTAAGCTTAAAACCATTAGACAAAACAACTTCATCAAACTTATGGTGCCATTGTTTGGGAGCCTGTTTTAGCCCATATCTGATGATTTAATGAGCTTACACACTTTATGCTCATTTCGGGTATCACAAAACCCTCCGGTTGTTTCATATAAATTTCTCATCTAGATCTCCATTCAAGAAGGCTGTTTTAACATCCATTTGATGGATAACAAGATTGTTAATGGCTGCCAAGGCTATCAACAACCTAATAGTGGAGATTCGAGCAACCGGGGCATAAGTATCAAAATAATCAATGCCTTCTTTTTGTCTAAAGCCTTGTATCACCAACCGGGCTTTATACCTTTCAACGGATCCATCAATCTTCATTTTTCTTTTGAAGATCCATTTGCAACCTAACGGTTTACAACCACGTGGAAGATCCGTTAATATCCACGTATCATTGCCTAAAATGGAATCCATCTCATCATTAATGGCTTCCTTCCAAAAGGCAATATCCCGAGACTCCATAGCCTCTTTATAAGTTCTAGGATCATCATCAATATGATAACAATAAGCATATTGCAATCCTACTTCATCTCTTGTACCCTCCACCAAATATGTTTGGAAATCGGGACCAAAAGATTTTTCTTTTCTAGCCCTTTTGCTTTTTCGAAGCACCAAAGGCTCATCTTGTGATTTCTCACCACCACAACTTTCACTAGTTCCAATAGGAACAACATTTCTTGGCCTTGATATAGAAGAAAACCGACTTTCATCAAAGAGAGCATCCCTTGATTCAATTATGGAATGAACATAATCGAATCATTTGGTTCTATAACATAGAACCTATATGCCTTGGAATGCAATGCATATCCAACAAAAATGCAATCAATGCCTCTTTCCCCAAGGTTTTAATCTTGGGATTGGGTAGTCTCACGATCGCCTACATCCCCAAACACGCAAATAATGCAAGTTTGGCTTCTTCTTATACCATTGCTCATATGGGGTAATAGGATTCTTTTATTAGAATTCTATTCAAAAGATAACAAATTTGCCAGTATAGCTTCTCCCCAAAAACCCTCACTCAATCCCGAGTAAGAAAGCATAGCATTTACCATCTCTTTTAATGTTCGATTCTTTCTTTCAGCTATGCCATTTTGTTGTGGTGTATAAGGTGAAGTCATTTCATGTATAATCCCACAAGATTCAAAGAATGGTGGATCAAAATATTCTCCACCTCTATCCGTCATGAAGCTTAATTTTACTTTCAAGTTGTAATTCTACCGGTTTTAAATACTTTAAACTTTTCCATTGCCTCGTCTTTTGTAAAAAGCAAGTACACATAGCAAAAACGAGTGCAATCATCAATGAAAGTAACAACATACTTCTTGTTTCCAAAAGAAGGAGAAGAATGAAAATCACACAAGTCACTATGAACAAGTTCCAAAATTGTAGATGACCTTTCAACACCTTTAAAAGGTTGTCTTACAATTTTAGTTAAGCTACAAGTATCACACTTATTCATAGTCGTACTACAAACAGGAATTAAGTCATTTTTAGACATTTGCAACATTCTTCTAAAATGTACATGACCTAATCTTGCATGCCATAAGTATGATTCATCAACATTAATATTCATAACATTCATAGCAACATTGTCATTCAAACCATTACTAATATTAAGCATATACATACCATTACTAAGATAACCAAATCCTACAAACATACCATGTTTAGATAATACATAACGAGAGGACTCATAAACTTGTTTGTAGCCCTCTTTACACAAAATACTACCGGAAACCAAGTTCTTCCGGATTAAAGGAACATGTAAAACATTGTTTAAAGTTACAAATTTTCCAGAACTAAATTGCAAGTTAACTATTCCTCTTCCAACAACAAAAGATTTAGACTCGTTTCCCATATGCACAATGGATCCATCTTCAACTTTTTCATATGTTGAAAACCACGATCTATCCTTGCACACATGTCTAGTTGCTCCCGAGTCTATCCACCAACTAACATCATCATCCTGCAAATAACATGCTTCGGAAATCAGTGGAACATAATTCAAATCAGAATTAAAACCACAATTATAAACAATTGTACCTTGATGTTTAGGTGGACTTGGATCTTTCGACCCATTCACCGGGCCTTTGCCCTTACCATTGTTGTTCTTTCTAGAAAAACAATCAGCCCTGAAATGGCCTTCCTTACCGCAATACCAACAAGCCCCTTTAGGCTTTTTGTTGAACTTTGCTTTGTTCTTGTTGTTGTTGGAATCAGACTTTCTTTTGTTATTCTTTTTGGAAGTTTCTCCAACTTCAACCATGTTGATTGAAGTTGAACCACCTGCAATGTTCTTTCCGCAACCTACAATATTTTTACCCTTCTCTTGCAAACGTAAACTTTCTTCTATTCTCAAATGAGAACCAAGTTCAATCAAAGAAAGTTCTTCCTTTTTATGTTTCAGTGAATTCTTGAAATCCTTCCAAGAAGGAGGCAACTTTTCAATAATGCTTGAAACACATATGGACTCATCCATAGCCATCTTATGCATAGAAAACTGACCAAACAAACGTAGCAATTCATGATATTGATCCATGACAGGACGATTATCTACCATCACATATTTCATAAAGTTACCAACAAGAAACTTCTTACTAGATGCATCCTCACTTACATACTTTGCCTCCAAAGTATCCCACAACTCTTTAGATGTTTCAATTTCAAGATAGGTATCAAACAAATTATTAGACATACCGTTCGAGGATATGACCACGGCATATATAATCATCGTTTTCCCACTTACTTTTCTTCCTTGTCTCTTCCATGGTGTCTTTGTTATCATCGATTTGCGGGCAAGGTGTACTCAACACGTATACCACCTTCAATGCGGTCGGAAGAAAGTGCATCTTCTTTTGCCATCTACGGAAATCTTCACCATTGAACTATTTCTAATTTTTGAAGTTCGATGTCATCTCCTTGATACTCGACATTGTTCAAAACAACAATAGTTTTCGCAGATTGTTAGTGAAGTTTGTGGAGAATTGAACAACAGTATCAAACTGAAAAATAAAAGGAACTTGATAACACCGCAGAGACGACTTGAAAGTCTTTCCTGCGAAAACTATTCGATCCCTTGAATTGCCTCCGGGAATTACTCGAATATAATCACGGGATATAACTGCTGCTCTTTCTATCTTTGGCAATAAGATGAAAGAAAATGCTGCAAAAGTTTTGTGGATATGTGTGTTTAAAGTTGAAGTTTCAAGAACTTTCAAAAGGACCAAAAATTGGCTTAATTTATGCTTAGATCATTCTTAGGATTTGTTCCAAGTGTTACTTTATGTATATATAATGTTATATCAACATAACTCACCATATACAACCCTTCAGGATCAGTTGCAATAGCCAAATCCCGAAAAGATACCAACAAAACCGAACAAAGCGCCATATAATCGAAGCTGACGCGCCTTGGCGCCGCCCGTGCAGATAGATATCGACGGGCGCCCGTCGAGAACATTGACGCTAAATCCATAACATCAAGTTGCATCCTGAATCAAATCCAAAGATCGGGACGCCCGTTCAAAACACATGGGACTTCGTCCAAACACATGGACGCCCGTCCACCAAGCGTCGATACATCTCGTATCTAAATCAATCCATGGGCGCCCGTCCATGAATTACAGGCGCTTCGTTAGTATATGGGCGCCCGTCCATATGAAATGGACGCCCGTCCAAAATCACGGCGAGAAAAATGGTTTTGTTCAACACTTGATCTAACACTCTCGTAAGCTTGTAAATATCAAATGTAAGCATGCACCCCGCATCTCCTAACTCATATTGATTGTTTCAAGCTTACCAAACCTCAAACTAAATCCAATCACACTAAATCACATTGGTGATATAATCACCAACATCGCCACCACGAGAAGCTCTGCCACTTATGTTGCTCATGCTATTTGAAGGCACAAACATAGCTTCTTTTTGTTCACCTCTTTGACTCTTTCATCCATTAACATCATATTGTAGAACATGAATCTCTAAAGCCTAAAGAATTCCTCATGGGGTGTAAGCAACTTGGTGCCCCCAAGCAATTGATCCCGAACCGGATCGTATTCAACTTTCAATCCAACCAAGAACCAAAATACATCCATAGCATTTCGTTGTTTTCCAATGACCACCACATCAACTGACAATGGTAGTGTTAGGAAATCACTAGTTTAACGCAGCGGAATTTAAAATTTGATTTCCGATCCCAAGATCGATTTCGTTTAATACAATAAACACGCAAGCCGTCCACGCGTCCGGCCTATATCGATAATCCACACGAACTATTAGAAATATCTGGCTGCTAGACCGGCCTTTTTCTCTATCTCTAAACTCGCTACTAGAAGCTCTCTATTTTCTCTACTAGGGACGTTACTATATATATACAATCAATAACATGAAGATAAACAATATATAATACCAAAAGTGCTTTTATTAATCATAATAAAGTTATTATATGAACTAAAATAGACTGTAAATGACCCGACCTGGTCGGATCCGGTCCAATCCGATTGGGTTTAGGACACCTTTTCAACAGGTAGGTACATATTTCTCTCCTCCTAAATACTATTTTCATGGGAGATTTTTTCTTTTCTAAACACACACATTGTTCCGTAGTAAAATATTGTTTTCATATATCATATACACTTGTTAAACTTTCAAAAAAAATGTTGCAGCCTTACCCACATATGGTTTACCGTTCACAGATAGAGAGTGGTGCTTATGTTGATTTAAATGATGTTTAGCATCAATGGCATTGTCATTGCATCGTCTCGAGGATCATTACTAACATTTGGTATTAGAGCCATATCTTGCCCCTGTGGAATCTTCATGGATGAAAGTACACGGTTGAAGGCAATAGATGAGTCGTGGAAGGACCATAATAGGTTAGATGAAGATGTTCATGTTTGCACGGAGGAGGTGCTCGGTTCTAATGTGAACATTGATGTGGTGCATGCTATAATAGACTTGTTCCAGTCATCTATGACTTTGAATCAAGCTGCCATGCAAGCTCAAAAGGATTCCCTGACGCATATGTTACAAGCGTGGATGAAGAAGATTGATAGTGTGGGTGAGATATATTCACAAGCACATTCGTCGTCATTTCATTAGACTGGAACTCACCCATCAATTTATGACGGCTTGCTACCCACGCCACATGGATATAAAGCTAACCTCAAATTAGATAGAAATGAGAAATCCTAAGGTCGATTTCCCCCTGTTTGATGGAGAATCGGCTAAGGAATGGAAAGATGCTTTCAGATGCATGATGTTTTAGATGATCGGAGAGCAGACTTAATAAAAATGCATATTCGAGGAAAAGCAAATGTGTGGTTTGGAAATCCAAGATTGAGTTTTCTAGTATAAATTGGGCATTACTGAGTGAAGAAGTTATGAGACGATTTAGATGTAGGTCATTAGAACTGGCAGTGGATGAATTACATCTACTGGGACAAAAGACCACACCAGAGGAATATCTATCGGAGTTTAAGGCGTTAAGAAGCTTAGTGCAGTTACAAAATCATATGTTGACATAGACATACTTCATCAAATGAATTATTATAGGCCTTAAGACGAAATTAAGTCTACAGTGATATTGATGATGCATGAGGACATGTATGATGCCATTAATGCTGCCATGTGCCAATATTCTATTATATTGGCATTGAATGCAAGCATGTGCAAAAGAATTACTCTACCCTGGCTAGTTTAGGTTCTCCCCATTCATTATTGAGGTGACTAATAGTATACCCCCGAGAATAAACCAATGATACATAAGGCAAATACTCATAAGAAGTTATGGAAGAAGAGGGCCAAAGGGTTATGTTTTAAATGTGATGAAAAATACACCCCCGACCATGTGTGCAAGCAGAAACACATACACTTTCTGCTAGCTGAGGATAATGAAGTTTGAGGAGAGATTGCAGAGGATAAAGAGGATATGGTATGGGATACCGGACCATCTGAGACTACTTAGTTATCCATGTACACCTTATATAGATAGGTCACTTTTAACACCATTAAGACTAGATGTCTCTTGAAGAAAAAGACAATTATCATCCTCATAGACTGGATGTCACTTTTATTATTATGAGATTGTAGAACTAGTTATACAGCCGCACCCTTTCTTTTTCTTTCAGACACAAATTTATTTTCTCTTCCTTGTTTCAATGTCCATACATTATCTCTCACTCTCTAACAATTTCAACCCTTTTCAACTCTCCAAAAATTCTCTTGTCCTAATTTCTTTTTCATTCGTATGAAGAGATTTTATACTTCTAAATAGCAAGAATATCATCTCCAATCCAGTCCACCTTTTTATTTCGAACTGAGAAGATCTCCATGACTTAACCCTCGATTCGCTTCGATTTCTGGTGAATCAGTACTCGTTTTGACTCAAAAATCACAAAATCGAAATCTGACTAAAAGGTGCAAGGTTCAACTAGCTACTGGTTTGATTCTGAGATTTGAACCATGAAATCAGATGATATCTCATCTAATTGATGTTCGAATAATAATAATAATAAAAAGTGCAATCTTTTTCTGTGCTTATGTGTTTTCGTTTTGCTATCATTAAAAAACAACAACGGTAAAATCTGAATCTTTAATAATCTGGCTCAGCTAAAATCTTATTCTTGTTCTATACTATTTTCGAGTCAATAATTAGGTAAAATCAATTTTCGTTCTATGAATCATTTAGCTAAACTTGACAAGATTGATTAGTACGTTTTTATTAATTACTCAAGATCATTAGTCTGATGAAATCAGGTTATGTGTTGTGTGTGTTTTATGATTAATGACTCAATACTTTTGTTTTGCCGATTTGATCCTTCTGAATCAGAAATAAGGCATCATACAAACGAGTTATTGAGGAAATCGGATTGTATTTATGTTAAAATCTTGATTAATGATTCACCATAACTTGCATCACTTGCATGTCCCTATCGGTTTAAAGATTTGATAAAATCCTATGGATTTATGAATCAAATCCTGAGTGTTGATCATATGAAATGATGTACTCTATGCTAATCTGCTATGATTCTGAATATAGCTGAGATGAAGCATTTTCGGGTTACCCGTGCCTTCATATTCAGTGTGTTATGAACCTACATCTATATTCATGACACACTCATACTCTCCTTACTGCCACACTGAGAATTCTTTTTTATAGTTTTTCTCTACTTAGTGTCTATATGAATTTCTTGCTCTAAAATGCTCACATACCTTATGTTTATATATATATATATATATATATATATATATATATATATATATATATATATATACTAGTGAATCCTAGCCGTCAAGGGCGGCTGACGAATTACACCATGCAACTTGTATCGTGGGGAAAAGATATTTTAACAAGGTCTAACAATATATTAGATTGAGATACAAATCACATATAATTCATTGTCTGCAAAGCAAAAAGAGTGATAGTCTTGTAATCTGAAGTAGCAAAAGGAATTGACAACTTTACATAATCCAACCGTCTTCCCAGGTCCCGAAAGCCCTCTCGGAGGCTTTGCCTCTTCTCGTCAACTTGAGTCTTAAGTTGGCGGTTTTCACGTTGACGAACACCGCTCTAATAAAACAAAGGAAGTCTATGCCTTGAATGAATCGGTATTTGAGTATGAAAGAGAAGAACCATTCATAAACGAACATGCTTTTACATAGAATAACTTCAGGGTGCGATAATGCCGCAAAAAGCGATGTTTGTTCGATTTTGATGATCATATGTTGTGCTTCCAAAATCAATAACTTTCAAAGTGCACTCGACTTTGGTACTCTTTTTGAAATAGGTGTGTCTACATGATGTCGTTAACAACATTTCACTACGGGCGAGTTTCACAATGTTTATTTATGTAAATGAGGTGCATAATACAAAATTGATCGGGAACATATTCGGTAACCTAAAAGCAACAATAATTTAAGATTATTTTGAGATTAATGTGATATTAAAACAAACCCGCCTTAGCAAATCAAGTAGTTAGAGGTTTTACAGGCATAAGTTCCAACTACTTGATTTGCAAAATCGAATCGTTCACGAAGTGTTAAAGCGATTTGAAAACCGATTTGGCCCTCATTCACATAAGTTCTAACTACTTGTTTAAGTTTGTAAACCAGAGAATCGTTCACAAAATCGAAGTGCTATAAGATCCGAGTAAGACGCCATAACACGTAACATGATAAGTACTCACAGATGTGAAATCGGCCCAAATTTTTTTATGCAACTAACTTTGCTTAAGAAGCGGATGCTTCATTGCCGAGTCAATGTACTCCTTTAACAGTCGACGAGAGGATATCATGTAGCCATCTTTGAATTTCATGGATTTTGCACGTGCAACCCTTCTCGCTCACAATCACACTGCGCATAAGAATCAATGAGTGATGATCATCTTAAATAAATAAAGCTGGAAAAGTCAAGCAAGAGCTTTTGCACATAAACAGCAATGAAGAAAAACCAAAACATACCCAAAAAAGAATAACAATTTAACCTGATCCTAGGTTCTAAAAAAGTATAGACAGAATACAGGAAGAATTTCATGGTTGTAAATTTTAAAAACAACATGATACAATATAGAAAGACACAATACTGAGCAAAAAAATTCAGCTACTTGCAACAGAAACATTATGGCATAACTTTCATCAGGATATAGTTAATAAGAGGCATACGACACTCAAAACCATGCTACTACTTAACTTAAGCAATGATCCAACAAAGCAAAGAAAGTGAATATGCAGAAGAAGAAAGAGTGATAAAATATATAAGAAGAACTTAGCTGCCATTTTGGATTTGATATATAGCAGCTACAAATGTTGATTCATACATATATCAATCAAAATGTTCATCTATGAACATATATATATAAACTATATCTCTAACCTCTTTCTTCCTTTCTATCATTAACACCAAAGCAAAATAGATACTGCATTCCTCTTATTATAAGCAAATAAAATCGGTGATTTTTTTTTAAACATGACTGAAAATAAGATTAATAGCAAATAAGAGGCATTAAGATTGTTAATTTCTAGAAAAAAAGTTAGGATATTTCCCGAAGTGAACACAAATTAAGATATAACTGCAATACCAAAGAATAGTTCTATTTTCTTCAAACACAACAAAAAATCTTGACCAATGAGTTGTATATACACATCAAGAATACGCAGATTCTCAGGTGTATTTAAACGTCCCTGAATTCTGGAAAACAGAATACACAGAGTAAAAACAGAGTCATCTCATAAAAAGAACTTAGCTTTACCTTGAAAGAACCATGGTATTTGAATCAATCATCGGAAGTAGCAAATCCAGATCAAAACTGTACATGCAAAACACAGAAAAGATCAATTACCACTTATCTTTGATTATTCTTTCTTAAATCAAAATTGTAAATTTAAATAAAGAACTATACAATTAAAATACAGACTAATTACCAAGTTCTACCTATTTCGTAAGAGTTTGTGAATTTGAACAAATCCTTCTTCTTCTTCTTCTCTTCGCTTGGTTAGACAGACAAATTCGTGGTGGGTAGTAAGTAGATGCACCGAGTTGATTTATAAGCCTAGATTGGGTAGTGTGAAGAAATTTCAACAAAACCATGATTAGAAACATCAATTATCGGTAGGGAGCTGTGGACAAGAGTAGGTTTCCTACGATTTGGTCTCAAAACCTACTCTTGTCCACAGTCCTACGATTTGGTCTCAAAACACCCTGAATTCCGGCGAAATTGGCACCTACTTACTGTTAATATGAAGAAATCGAAAAGGTTTGTGAGAGAGGGAGAAGGTATTGGTGGACATAGTTAGGTTGGCTCAACTGTTGAAAAACTTTTGACCCTACCCTCTATACAATACATGTAATAAGTCTAGCTTGTAAGAAAAAAGGAAAAAAAAATCTATGTTGAGTAAATAAGTAAGAAGGTTTTGTTTTATATTGTACATATAAAATTATCTAAATCGAGGGCGGTTAGTATTATAAAAACGAAAATCGAACCAAATAATAACTATCAAAAATGTTTTATTTAAATCTTTTGATGTTATTCTAGATTATGATATGTTTTTATGTATTTTTATGAAACCTCGTGGATGAAATTTGAATTTAACAGTCATTTATATCGATTCTATATTCACAGTTAATCGTTTAAGATTATTAAGTTTTTTATTTCAATTCGGTAGTTGAGATTCAATTAAATGTTTAGAATTTACATTATTATGAATGATTTATTATTTTCATTTGATTTTTCGGTTAACCGAACAGAATACACTGTTCTACGAAATATTGATATAACTTTTGTATCATATCTTATCATTATTAGCATTGAACAAACAAATACAATATTTATATCTTTATATTATATATTATATTATGACACATGAAGACAGTGAATAAAAAAATGTCACAAGACTCACAACGAAGGAATTAGTAAAATTTATGTGTACAATAATCAAGACCGGCATGGTAAAGTGCGAGGGTCAAGGACAATTTTTTTTCGAAGCTCTTCAAACAATAAAATAAAAATCAAGATAAAAATATATAATAATAATTATTTATAAGTTTATAACTGTTTTTTTAACATTACTACTATATAAGAGACAAAACTAACCCAAGAATATAAGAAACAAAACTAACACAACAATATGAACATAAAATCAATTTTCCTAGGAAAGTAGGCAACGTGTCCTCTTCGTTGACGATGAGTAGGAATGATTAGGTTGGTTAAACTATTCATAGATTTTTGACCTACACTCTCTATATCTTATACAGATACAGATAATCCGAAAATCAAACCAATTATGTCAATCCAATGTACAAAAAAATGTCGTAGTGAAGGAAATAGTAACCATCCCAAAACATTTTAGGTGTACAATAATAATAATAAAAATATTGAAATGTTACATATCTAGCTTAAAAAAATTAAAAATGTTACATATCTATGTAAGAGTGTAATATATGTGTATGTTAACAATTGCAAAAAAGCCCAAAAAAAAAACAATTGAAAAAAAAAACCCAATAAACCAAACAATTGCAAAAAGGCTAAGAAAAAAAAAATCTCATATTCATTTGTGCCTACGTGGCCAATTCCTTGAGCTAAGGCCTTAGCTTCTTATAATATAAGATATATATATATATATATATATATATATATATATATATATACTGTTAAAATAAACAAGTCTGTTGCTGTATTATTATGAATTCGAAATTCTAAGTAAATAAGTCAATAAAACTGTTTGTGTTCCCAATACAGTGCATTTACTATTAGTGTTGTTTCAATGCTGCATCTGAAAGGTTTTCTCTAAATATTTTCAACAGACTTTTTCGTATATAGCAACACTTATTATTATTTTTAAAAACCAATGGCAGACCTTTTGAACAATCACATTCATTGCATATCATGTTTTCAAAGTGGTCCTGTAAATGCTCTTCCATTTACTTGCCTATAAATTCTCAGTGATACCAAACTGATCAGGTAACCAAGCTGATCAAACATTTTCATATTTATTAAAAATTTCCTTGTATCTACGAAAATTGTTTACTAATCTTACTCCTCAGTTTACATCTATTCTGAGTTGTAAGATTGTGTCTTGATTCAGATTTATCTGAGTAATCTGGGTTGAGACTGGGCTGTGGTGATTTCTCTGGGGATCCAGCTTGAGCTTTAGGATTGCACTTAAAGCTTGTTTCTGGCACCAGGCATCTCACATCCTGAACTGTGTGTTCATATCAGTAAGTTCACGTGTTACTTTTGCTTTCTAGTTGCTATTTTTCTCTGTGTGTAGAATTATAGAACTCTGTTAGAAAAGTAAGTAAATGTTGTATCAGTTCTATTGTATCGAATTTCAGAAACAGAACTGTGTTTGAATCCCTGTGACTGTGTCACTGTTGTGTTTGGGATTCATACACTACAGTGTGATCTGAAAGCTCAATAAGTTAGAACAGAATTAGTCATCTTGTATTTTATTTTCAGCTCTGAAAATCTGGTGTAATCTGTAACAGAAAAGCATATAGTGAAATCTGTGGATGTGTGTTTGATATTGACACATAGGACTGTATGATAGTTTAAACAACTATTAAAATCAGTGTATGTGATTTGGAATCAAATTAGAAACACACTCAAAAACTCTGCATGCTAATTGATTAGGTTTTAACCTGTTAAAATCTTTAATCAATATTTGATCACAAGAACATTAACCTATACACGTTGATTTTAGCTAGATCTTCCGCCTAGTTTATTTTCAATATTAGGTTAATTAATTTAAACTCCAAAAAGGCTTAATAAAATTTTTAAAAAGCCGTAATATCCTTTTCACCCCCCATCTAGGATATATATCGCGCATATACGATCCAACAGTCTGTGCTGATATTTATTGATGACATCCTAATCTTCAACCCTGACATGGCTTCCCACACACAACATCTTAAAGTGGTTTTAGAGCGTTTGGCCATATCATCCATGAGGATGAAGTGCATGCTGACCTAAGCAATATTCAAGCCATGTCAAATTGGCCCCAAACCTATAATGTGGCTGAATCGAGAGGATTTTTGGGCCTATCAGGTTTATACAGGAGATTCGCGCCCCATATGGGATTATTGCTAAACCCTTGAGGTTTTTTAAACTCAACAATATTAATGTGACACAATTAATGATTCTTTGTCTTTACGATTGTTAAATTTGACTGACACTAAATTATTTGACAAAGAGTATTTGCAGTTATAATAGAATGTTAGTATAAGAATATACGTAATTAAAAAATTCCATAATTTTTGGACACATTATATTTTGATGATGTTATTTAGGCTAGAAGAAACTTAGAGAGTATCTACATATATACGTTTGAACATAGAACTAAAAAGAATACATATTTATAACTAAAAAGCAGCTTATCATATTTAAAAGAATGAAAATGTAACATGACGAGTTTAATTCAATGCGCATAAGTAAGAGAAATAAAATCAATTCTACCAAGCATAAAATCAATGTATAATAATTGTCATTATTGAACATAGATTTATTTTATAAATTAAACGCATAATCAACAATATATTTAAGTGAACACGTGCATTTTGCTAGTGTATATATATATATATATATATATATATATATATATATATATATATATATATATATATATATATATATATATATATATACTAGGAAGAGAAGCATTAAATCTTTCGCACTATTATTAGTTCCGGTTTATTTTATAATCATCGAAATCGAAAATCAAAAGTGAATCAAAGAAATGTAATAATCATGAGAGTGAAATGATAACAAAAGTCGAGATCGATACATTACGATGGTATATCCGGCACGTGTCGGTTGATGAAATGAATATCCGACACATCTTCGACACCTCCCGACATCGTATGGATACTTTTCGATACTACTGGACAATTTTTTTTTTCAATTTCTACTTAAATCTATTTTAACCGAAAAAATGAAGCTATTTTAGACATTATTTGCAACAACACGTGTTCTACCAAATACACGACACGACACGCTTCGATACACCCCGATGCCATATCCGACAGGTGTCGGTTGTTGAAATGAATATTAATTAAAATTTTAATTAAAATCTAAAACACTGTCAACACTCCACGACACAAAATCGGCACCTTTCGACACTACTTAAACCTTTTTTTGTATTCTTAGATCTAGACAAATTTTAACGGCCATGGTAAAATACACAATTCGAATTTCCATAGAAATTAAATCAACAATACACTATAGCCAGTTCAACAATATTTGTGGCCGAAATAATTTTTTTTTTCAGAATATTTAATATTTTATATAAACGATATGTTTTTTACGAAAAAAAATTCATTTCAAGAAATTTAATATTTAATGTAATCGTTAAATCCAATTTTTTTGGTATGATATAAAGATCGTGCAGAATGACGTATACGTCGCGCTTTATATCTTGAAAATAGTCATATCGCCGTGTACAAATGATATGTTTTTTCATGAAATGAATTTATTTTAAGAAATTTATAATATTTTATGTAAACGTCAAACACAATTTTTTTTAGCATGATACAAAGATCGTGTTGGCAACAAGTCGTGACATTATATTTTGAAAATAGTAAATACAGTCGTGTATGTGTGTCGTGTAGTATGATATGTCAGTATCCGTGTGTCGTGTGTTTAACACCTAATACCTCTTTTACTTAATAGTGGGCCTAAACCGGATTGGAAATAAACTCTCACATCAGCAAGCCACACAAAGCGGCCCAGTCAAAAAGCCCACAAACAAATCAATTCATTGGGCAAATTGCAAAGCCACAACAATAATAATTGCAACAACTCCCAGCATTGAAGCAGAAGGGAACACGTCACACACTTCTTGCTT
Source organism: Gentiana macrophylla (assembly GCA_026214975.1). Lineage (NCBI taxonomy): Eukaryota > Viridiplantae > Streptophyta > Magnoliopsida > Gentianales > Gentianaceae > Gentiana > Gentiana macrophylla. Next base: position 7,431,362 of record CM047807.1, on the reverse strand, counting down.
TCTATTAATAGTAGAGGGATATAATAGGGATTCTAAAGGTATCACCACTATTACTTCTGGTATCAAAAAAATTTACTGCGCCATGGCAATAATTTTTAATAAGTGGAACGTCGATGCCATTGGTGTTCGTTGTTCAACACCAACGGCGACGTTTACGTTATAAAAGTGTCACAACTTAAAAACGTCAGTCCATTGATTTTTCTCTGATGTTCGTTGTTGAACATCAACGTCACCCACTATTACTTCCGTCACCACATTACTCCGAGCACCCCAAAAAAATACATCGACAGTACGATGATTTCACCGCAAAAATTTACGTTATCACCGCAAAAAATTACATTAGCACCATGATGATTTTTAATAAAGGGAACGTCGGTGTCACCGGTGTTCGTTGTAGATAATCAAATAATAGATGTTGGAAATAAAAACAAAAACGAGGTGCCTTTAGAACCCCGGAAAAAAAGTATTGTGATGAGTGTACATAATATGGACTTAAAAAAAATTATTAAAAAAAAATCTGGACTGGGCTGATGAACAGTAAAAGAGAAACTGGACTGGCCCGATGAACAGTAAAATGATGAACAGTAATTAAAAATAAAATACAGAAAGAGGAAGAAGAAAAGGAACCAATCAAAAAAAAAAAAAAAAAAAAAACAAATGGCAACACATGGTTCACCCTTCTCTTCTTATTAAGTAGAGAGGGATATATATATATATAATAGATAGATATTGTACAAATTATCCGCAAGTTAACAAAAGGCAAAGGCATAAAAGGCCATTTGGGATAATGAAAAGTTAGGAACATGTCTCTATCTTGCTTATATAAAAGGAAGATGTAAAAATGGCATTTAGTAGCGTAATCATCTTCACACCATTCACTATTTGGATGACTAATTGATTACCTTATCACTCTCTATGTAGCTAGTACTAGTGCTCTAGGGTCGACTTTAAAAAATGGAGCATTTATCTGCACTCGTCCAAATTTACCATATACTAACTACTACTTGTGACCCACATCCGAATCGACCTTTAGAAGTTGATTATTGAATCAAGAATCGACTTTTCGAAAGTCGAAGGTGTCCAACGACCAACAGAAAGTTGATTCTTGACTCAAAAATCGATTTTTAAAAGGTCAAATCAGTGGTGTATGGTAAGTCTGGTGCACCGATAAAATCGTTGTAAATACGCAACAATAGCTATTAGCTGCATAGAGTCATAAAAAACTTATAGACTTGGACAAACACAAGAATAGCTGTTCTAAAAGGTTTTCAGATGCAATCTCTGCTGAGAGCAGTTTATGTTACAGAATAATATAGGGATGTAATTTGGTTAAACAAAGGCATACATTTTTCAAACTAGTGCAATTGGCAGCAAATTTAGGTGGTGTCCCCTTTGCAAGGATTTTCTTTGCAATGACAAACCGGTTTTCCAGAAGCTTCCCAGCCATTAAAACCGCGTTCCAAAACCATAATGTTCATTGTTGCAGTCTCCTCCTTTGCTTTTGTTTCAACCAGGTAATCTGCCAATTCTACTGCACATCTTGGCCCCCGAACCTACACGGTAATTGGTTTAAGCACACTGATATAGGCCCAGTGAATTGGTTTAGGCATTGAGAGTTGGTTTGTTCTACATAAAATCCAATGCTATCTAAAGAACATCTCACTTGAAAAAATTCACTTCAAAACAGAAAAATCCCATGCTCAAAAGGGAGACCTCAATGAAAGGGAATTTTGTGTGAATAGAGACAACAACTCTCCATTGGACATGAAACCTCGAAAAGGGAATATGAGCAAATAGACAACAATCCATGGAATTTTACGAGGAACCCAAAATGATGGAAAGACGTGCTATAGACACAGTGAACAAAACTTTACGAGGCACACATCTTAGGGAAAGTCTTTTACATAAAGTCTTCAAATTTGTGAAAAGTGTGCAAGAAGACAATACATTTGTCACACGTCTAACAGTACGTCTAGGCCAATGAAGACTACTACAATAGAATGTCCCCATATCTTCCCTTTCACTTATATTGCCTTCATACACCCTACAGCCCACAGCTTAAGTACAATTAACACACAACCAAAACAAGGCAATAGATATCTGTTTAGCTCAATATCAAGGGCTTTGCGAGGACAGGGAAAGAAGTGCCATACATACTAGCACTCTTGACCTCACTTTAGAAAAGCAAACAAGCACAATTCCATTCAACATAGTAAAACCCAAAAGAAGGTTGAAAACATAAAGCTGTTCCATTGATTTTCAATTAAAAACCAATCAAAAGAAACTGCTTCTTCCTCATGCTTATGTCACTCTCACCCAGAGTACTTTGCTATTATCCAGTTCACTACATATAGTGTTATAATGCTTGGGCAATGAAGGTTTACCGTCATATAATCTTTATGTTCCCCAAAATATATGGGGCATAGTACATTGTACATTCTGCATTCTGCATTCTGCATTCTTTGCATAACATTTAACCATTACAAAGCTGAGACATATATACCAAAGGCGAAATTCCTATGACATTGACTTGGAAAGCTAGCATGAATGGAAGGCTATTATGCCCATGTTAACAAAGTAAATAGCCTACAAGCCTTAATGAAAAAAACACAAAACCACACACACTGAGAACAAAATTCAACCAAAAACAGAATGATTCTGCCAGGCAAAATTGAAAAAGCTGAAAAATCATAATCTGGACCTTAATACCTGGCTGAGAGCACAATGGAAGACAACAGTGTCTTTGCTTACTAGGGCTTCAGTTAAAGCAGAAATTTTGGTACTAAAAGTTTCGCTAGCAAAATGCAACGAACCAGCTATGTGGCCATCGTAACTCCTCTCTTCATCCCTTTCAATTGACATTTCAAAATCAATACAGATGAACAAAACATCATCAAACAGTTAATCTGCAAACACTTAAGGCATATAATACCACGAAATATCAAATCCGATTAGTAAGTAATTCACCTGACATCAACGATCGCAATGTTGGGGCGACGTCTGAGGGATAAGAGCTCAGCTGCTGTAATATATTTGATGCTCCGAGCCATCCCCCGTCGAATTTCAGTCCGGCACTTCACATACCTGTCTGACCTCCGGAAGCTTCGCTATTATTATATATATATTTTTCTGTAAACCGTTGACAAAAGAAAAAAAAAAAACCGAAAAAAAAAATCCGACTTGCCGGATTCGAACCAGCGACCTAAGGATATCTGGCGTTTACCACTACAGTCCTCCGCTCTGCCAACTGAGCTAAAGTCGGAAGTTGAAATCTAGCTGTTGTAATTAATAATATACTCACTATCTGTTACTTTAATTGTTAATACAATTAAACCTCGATAAATAAATACCCTCGGGAGAAAAAAAATATTCGTTTAGCGAGGTTATTTTACTTATCGACCGGAGAAAATTATTCATTTGACGAGGTTATTCATTTATCGACGTTTAACTGTATAATGAATATCCTCTTTGGGTATTTGTTTATAAGGACTAGTTTCAGTACTTAATTAGGCACTTAAGACAGATACTACCTTAAAGTCTATCGTTGATAGAGTTTCAAATCGATGTATGGCTTTGAAGGACTTATGTATCGGTCTTTATTACGTGTTGCCGGATAATCTGAAGTGGCTGTTTTGCTCTGATGATGATGTGCAGGCCATGATTTGTGTTGCTGGATCTTATAGTGCTAAGCGCGTTGATGTGGAGGTTGTAGGCAATGGTGTGGTTGGTTCTTCATCTTCTTACAATGATGGTAGTTGTGTTGTAGTGGAGGATAATATGGATAATAAAGTTTGTATGTTATCGTCTCTTTCATCTTCGAATGATAGTAATCAGTTGACTTTTGGTTGGGACAAAATATTAATCAGGGAAGGTCTACGTTTTGTTGGTGGTGCAGATGAATTTAGGGAGTGCTTGTAGAAACTGGCTTTAAGTATGTGTACATGAAGAATAATACTAACATGATTTATGTTGTTTGTGCTACGAAGAATGAAGCAATTTGTGGTTGGAATGTGCGTGCTTCGAAACGGAAATCAAATGGATTCTTTTACGTAAATGAATTGTGCAATGTTCATACTTGTGGTACATCTTCGAGATGTTTTGGCCGAGATCATCGTATGACTTCTGATCTTCTTGCAAAGTTGATTGTTTATAAGGTTCGTGATGACCCAAGTTATTCTGCAACAGATCTGCGACGTGCGACAACCATTGATTATAGGCATCCAGTTTCTTATGATGTTGCTTGGTCTTCTGTTAAAAAAGCTAGGGATTCGTTATATGGTGATTTTGAAAAGTCATTCAAAAGTTTACCAGGTAATGTTACTAGTGTGCGTGAAAAGAATCCGGTTCTGTTGTATTTTTAGAGGTGCGACTTGAATCTCGACGTTTTCAACGGATGTTTATTGCCTTTGATACTTGTATTCGTAGGTTCAGGTATTATCGACCAATGTTGTTTCTCGATGGGGCATATTTGAAGTTTGATATGAATGGTCATTTGTTGGCTGCAACTGGGAAGGATGGTGAGAATGGTATGTTTTATTTTCAGTTGCAATAGATATTTTTATGCAGTGATGCTTGATTTTTCTTTGAAGTGACATTGGGAATGCAGTGATATGTTATTTTCTTAAGTCCCTGTATTAACTTCCCTTTCATTTACTGTGTGCTTTTTGTATCATGATAGTGTTTTTGTACTTTCTTCCTTTGGTAGTTATGGTTTTTGTTGTAGTGACATTCCTTTCCTGCTATTTTGCAGTGACATGCTTTGAAATTCTTGCAGGAATATATCCTCTATGTTATGTTGTTGTCGATTCTCCGGATTTTGATAATTGGAAATGGTTCTTGTTGCATTTGAGGGTTTACTTACACCAATTCGTCGGGTTACGTTCATGACAGATAGTAATCCTGGATTATTGGATGCTATACCACAAGTGTTTCCTGATGCATTCCATTCTTACTGCATTTACCATTTGAAGTTGAATCTGAAGACTTGTATTAGTGGTAAATCTGCAAGTAAAGCTTTGCGTGACAGATTGGTTCATTTGCTTTACCAATGTGCTTATGCTCTGACTGTTGAAGAGTATCAGGAGTACATGGATGATCTCTTACTTGAACGTGGAGCCCGTGCAAGAAAGTTCTTTGAGAATTTATGGCCAGAGAATTGGGCCAATTCTTATTTCAAAGGTTGTCGATATGGTCATATGACATCTTCTTTGGTTGAATCTTTTAATTCATGGATATTTAAGGAAAGGCACCTTCATGTATTGAATATGGTTGATGGCATTCATATCAAGATGATGACAAGATTTTCGGACTAATACGGCATCATTCTAGTCTTTGATATGCCCAAAGGTTGATGCTATTTTGTATAAGTCGATGGATTTGAGGAGAGGGTTTACGGTTGCTAGTTCTACTTATTACAAGTATGAAGTTTTTTAATCTCCGCCGGCAAGTGTTGATTGGATGTTCGTGCTTGCTCATGCACTGAGTGGCACCTCAATGGCTATCCGTGTGTTCATGGATTGGATGTGATTAGGAGTACTGGTTTTCCGTTGACTGACTACGTCGATCATTGTTATTTGACAAAGTCGTATGTTGGTTCATACGTGTTTGCAATAAATCCAATTCCTGGTCCATTTTTAAGAACAATTATGAAGATGTTATTGTACTTGCTCATGTTGCAAAGAAGCAGCTTGGTAGGCCCCAGATGAAGCGTATTCGATCTCGTGGAGAGTCGTCAAAGCGTCTTATCCAATGGGTTCGTTGTGATGTGTTTGGGCATCATAATAAGAAGACATGCTTTGCTCCTCTTCAGCAATAGTTAATGGGCATCAAATGTGGTCGTTGTGGTGATATTCATGCTTTGTGATGTTTTAGTTTAATATTTCCCTGATGTAGTGACATTACTGTCACTGCATGAGTATGTTCTTTGAGATTACTGTTAATGCACTGGTGTTATTAAGTTTGTACTTAATGCTTTCATATTGGTAATTTCTTTCTATTACCCATATATTATTGGCATTAGTATGACTATATTTCTACTAAAATGATGATGTACTTAATGCATTGAGTGTCATTGCATTTTTATGTTTATGCACTAACAATACAGGTAATTCATTGACTTGTTATTATACTGGATGGAATGAGCTTATTATATACTTAATGTGAAGTCATTTGTATTGTTTTTTATTCCCCATGTGTTAGTGACATTTGTATCAGTGTATTTGTTTTGTGAATGCATTGAAATGATTGTTTAGGAGTGCAGTGACATCAATGTCACTGCATCTGTATGAAGATGCATTTTAGTGTCGTTGACATGCTAATGTATTCAATTCCATTATCTTGTACATAAAATGTTAAAAACAATGCACAAAAAATAGAAATCAATGCACAAAAACATGAACCATTAACCATTTACAATTTCTGAAAATACAATGAACCATGAAACAAGAACCATTAGTTATGAACAATCAGTAATAATAAGCTCATTATATAGATTGAGCTTATTATATAATTTATGTGAATTCATTTTTATCTTCCATGTGTTGGTGACATTTGTATCTATGTATTTGTTTTGTGAATGCAGTGACATCAGTGTCATTGCATCTGAATGTAGCTGCATTTTAGTGTTAAGGAATTGTCCTGCTATTGTATTTAATGCAATTACTTGAATGTTAAAAATCAATGAACAAAAATTAGGAATGTTACTACCATTGTATCAAAAACATGAAGCATCAAACATTTACAATTTGACTAAATATATTGAACCATGAAAATCAGCAATCAGTTTTGAACCATCAACACAAACTGTGGCTGCATTATGTCACTATACTCTTCAACTACTTTACATAAATGATTGACCATCAACATACCACACAAAGTAGAATAGTCAAAATACAAGTTACAACCATTTTAGTCCCCTCTGCAAATTCTGTTAAGCACTAATGAATTGACAATCATTCATTTCAGCTGCTGCACTTGTTCATCCGATAGTGTTTGTGGAATTTTGAAATCTTGTGCTCGCCCGTAGATGTAATATGCCAAGTAAATGGCACGGTTCCTGCATTGGATTTCAATGATTATGTTATTATTGTGTATCTTTAGTTATGGTCAATATGTTAAGTAATTGCATTGACACTTACGTTTGATTATCCTGTAAAGGTAGGTTTTGAACCTTTTCCACTTTTGTTGATATGCGATTTTCTGCCTGGTTTTTGCACCTCTTTTTGGTTGAATGGCTTGTGAAAGAATATCTATCTGCAAATAAGAGAATTATATGTTCAATGTTTTTGTTATATTGGAGGATATTGCGAACACAATGTAGTGACATTACTGTTTTTGTTATGATTTCTTTGATAACTTACTATAGCTTCGCACTCGTTGATGAATATGTCCTCGATGTGCTTTTTCACCGGGAAAGAATGGTGCATTTTCCATGTGGTGTCTCCTAATGTGTATGTTAGGAGTACCCAATGGTATGGCCTTGGCTATAATCCCATACATAATAACGGGAGGAAAACTTTATGTCCTTGCTCTACTATTTGGAGCATCTCAACCAATTTCTCATTTGTGTAGGTTTTGTCACGCTCAATCTCTTCAAATATTGCATGCACATTCAATGTCCATTAGATTATGAATGTGAATTTAAAGTTGGTTATTCAAATTTGTTTGTATGCATACATATGTCCCCGTATCGAATATGTGGTAGTTAGGCTTAACTAAACCTCCACATTTTAAAAGCTCGATGAATCCTTGAACCACATGTTGCAAATTTCATTATACTAAGTTAGTTTATGTATTCAATGTTGTGGAACATCAAAAGCAATATTCAAATAAGTTTTCTTCAAACTTTGACTTCAAATAATGAAGTGACATCAAATAATGCCGTGACAGTAAGATGCAGGGAGAGTAAGATACAATGACAATAAGATTTTACTACTTCGTCTATGGAGAGATCATTTAGAATTTCCATTATTGAGTTCACGTTGACAAATGGGTAAGCACCCATTGACATTGCCCAGACTATAGCCCTACATTTAGTAATTTATTGTTAGTATTCAATATATGAAGAATTTTGATGTTATATGGTCTTGTTTACTAATTCCTGCTTACTCTTTGCCCACTTTGTCATCCAATTCCCGAATTTTTTTGAATACTTTTGGAAGAATGTATGGTCCACATTGGTATTGATCTTTGTCGTTGTGGATTATGAGTCTTCCTTGAAACTATGGATTTTCATCAGGGATGTAGTATGGTTTCTTTTTTACATTCTTACACTACAAAAAAACAGCAGTTTTGCGACGGAAGATTACCGTCGCAAACAAGGGGTATTCCGTCGCAAACCCTAATTTGCGACGGATTTGCGACGATTTTTCTTTGTCGCATTTTTTAGTCGCAAAAACCCAGTTTTGCGACGGTTTATCCGTCGCAAACAATTTGTGACGGATTTTGCGACGGATAATAACGTATTTTATTTTATTTTTTAATTATAATTTCCGTCGCAAAAAAATGTATAGTCCGTCGCAAATACTGTATAATCCGTCGCAAAAAATGTATAACCCGTCGCAAATTATTTTTATTAAATAATTTATTTATTTTTAGATCTTTGCATATTCGCATAAGCGAGCCTTTCCGTCGCAAATAACAAATAGCGACGGAAATATTCCGTCGCACAAATGTATACTCCGTCGCAAAAATGTATAATCTGTCGCAACTTTTTTTTTATTAAATAATTTATTTATTTTTAGATCTTTGTATATCCGTCGCAAATGAGCCTTTGCCGTCGCAAATACCATAGTGCGACGGAAATATTCCGTCGCAAAAAATAAATTATTGAGAAAATTATGGGTGCTTTTTGCGAAATGCCAAACCACCGCAAAAGCATGCCTTAATTTTCCCGGTAGCATTACAATTGCTACGGCTATCAACAACAACAATATAAACGGGAATACGATATCAAAGGGGATGTGTCAAAAATACGTCAAAGGAAATGTCAAAAATGAATAAAACGATATGTCAAGGGGATACGATAAGCCAAAATAAATAAAAATGTATCAAAACAATGTCACCCAGTCGGACCCGGTGTACTACCAAACCCACGTCACCTCCTCCAGGTCCATGATCGAATGGTCATCTCTCGTGGTCGCCTCGTGCCGGGTTGCATCCTCCGGGAGGATGCCGCTAACATTTGGGTAATCCACGCCTCCATCTGCGCTAGTCCGTCATCCCGACGTTTTGCTCTCTAGCTCCTCCAACCTCGCCTCGCTGGGTTTAGCGTGAGTCAATGCGTCTCGCCATCTCCTGGGTGAGGCGGGTGATTATGCCCGAGAGTATGTCTCGGCGGATGAGTGTCGGCGGAAGAAGAGTTCGTCGTAGTACATGGAAGGCGGTGACCCCATCCCAAAAACTCTCCCTTCTTGTCGTAACCACCGCCAAGCCGTAATAAAGACGCGACTCGTCGGCTGAGGGTGTCGTTGCGTCCTCTGGCTTTCGCTTCGAGGTGAAGACATCCTCGCAAAGTATGATATAAATTTGTTAGTAACAATAATTACATGATATATATATAATGTATATATAATATTTACAATACATAACGTACCATGATTTTCTCAAACTTCCTCGAGACGAAGTTGCCCGACTTCTTCTTCTTGAACTACTCACCGATCACCCGGACCGATAGGCGCGCCTCTATTGTCCTCCATGGCCCGAGCGAAATCGATAACGCGCGTCGCCCATAGCATGTGTCCCGGGGATCTTCCTTCCTCACCGGATCCGAAGCTCGGTTTAGCTTCTTTTTCTCGATGTTTCTGAACGCCTATTCGACATAAGATAAACAAGTTAGTACATACATATATATATAAAACACAAGTATTATTAATTAAATATTGAATAATTGCTTACGGGACTCCCAATCACTCCTCGAATCGACGGAGAATATCCGGGGTCATCCAAAGCCGAGCACGGGGGTTTGTTTGAGCCCGATACATATAATCACGGACCCTGTTGATAGCATACCGCTCAAAAGCTTCCCTAACCAGGCGCTCGTGGCGTAACTCGAAGCTGAAATGACCCGCAACATAGTTATATATATGTTATATGTATAGTTATAATTATAGTTATATTTATATATAGTTATATTTATATGAACGAACGTACCCTAAATGCGTGCCACCACCTATCCTGCTTTGCTCCCGGCTGGCATTATGCCACGTGGTGGCAAAAGTGTTAAAGCATTGATTATGGCGTTCTTGGCCATTTTCTTGACATAGTTGTCGGTAAACCTGTCATATTGAAAACAATAAGTTGTTAATATATTTGGTTAATCAAAATATAAATAAAAATACAAACAAATTAACGCAAGATATGTATTAACTTACCATCTCCCCTCGGGATCCAAAACCGGCAATCCAAGGTCACCATTGACAATGACACCAAAATCCTCCTCGCTCATCTGGTGTATCTCATCATCCAAACTTGCTGTCTGTGTGGAGGAAGACGCTCCGGGGGAGGGGGAACTACCCCTACCGCGTCTACCTCTACCTCTACCTCTACCTGACATCTATTTGACACAGAAAATGACGTTTATACTAATCTAAATGCAATTATACTAATTAATAATAAATTACAATGTTTAATACATTATTATTCAGCAATGATGACAAAATAAAATATTTAATACATTATTATTCACTATCACTACTAGAATGGAAGAGTTCTTCCTCCTCTTCATCAGTATCTAGATCATCAACCGATTCTTCTTCCTCTCCATCTTCTTGTTGAATGAAATCCGCCATCTCATCATCATCCAAGTCATTATCCCCAACATTGGAGTCAACATCGACATCAAGATCTTGGTGGACAATGTTAAGAGGATCAGATAATCGGAAACATCATTGATCACTTGTTCTTGGAAAACGGTTTCCTCGACGGGAGCATCGATAGTCGATCTTGCCTTTGTTTTGAAAACAACCGACCATTGATCTTTGTCTTTTTTCAAACTTGGATATGGAGCATAGTAGACTTGCTCGACTTGATAAGCCAGAACAAATGGATCATAAGCGCCATATTTCCTACCACGATGAACTTCAACTATCTTATAATCTTTATGCACATTCATGCCCCATTCGTAATTATCAAACCAATCACATTTGAACAATACGGCTTTGTAGGCGATTGAAGCTCCATAATACACCAACTCAATGATTTCATTTAAAGTGCCATAATAGTCGGCACCTTCCGTGGAAGCCGACACAAACTCCGTTGTTGACTGAAGATTTACCAATATCAGTTGCCCGGTTGAATGTCCGAAAGTTGTAGCCGTTAATCGAATAACGTTTCCAAGTTTTGACTTGACGAGAAGGACCACTTGCCAAAGCTTTTAGCAAATCATCATTCAACAATGATGCTTGTTGTGCAAACCATTCGGTAAATTCATTTTCATGTTTATTCCAAATATCCGCCGAGGTCAATTGAGGTCATTGAACACGAATAAATTGCTCGAACAATCTAAGAATGAATCATTTTGTCGATTAATGTATATTTGTTGAGAAAAAGCCGTTAAGCATTGTATATATGTAGTAATGAGGTACTTACAGTTCATACGGTTTTATGATTTCGCAGTTAGACAATACGTACTTGTGCACAAAGTCATATTCTTTATTATCCAAGAACCTCGTCTTGCACTTCCCAGTTGTTGTACCATTATGATCACGGAATACTTTCAGGTAAATCGAAACGATTCCGATGCGAAGTCTCACCAACAAAGAAGATTCTTTGCTTTTGTTTCAATATGATCATCGTAATACATAGAGCGAAGTTTGAAATCTCTTCCAACAAATACGCATTGCATATTGATCCCTCTACGAAAGCTTTGTTACCAATCTTTTGTTTTAAGTGATTCAAAACCTTTGAATGGATACATCCATCGATATTGCAGGACCACCAACTCGACCTCATACGGCAAGTGTACGGTAAATGCTCCATCGAGTTAAAAACGCCTGAGGCAAAATCTTCTCTAACTTGCAAATAATCTCGGCAATGTTATTCTCTAAGCGAATCACGTCTTCTATTTTTAGGGTAGCGACACACAAGTCTCGAAAGAATTGACTTATCTCGGTCAATGCATTCCACTCATTTTTCGGAATCAATTCTCGAAGGGCAGCGGCAACAAGCGTTCCATAAAAGCGTGACAATCATGGATTTTCAAACCACGTAGAATGTATTGATCATGATCTACGCACCTACTCGGTCGAAGCATAACCGTCGAGGGAATTTCAACTTGGTGACCCATTCACACAACACTTTTCTTTTCGCTTGTCAAGAACAAGTGTACAATCGGGCGCCGCAAAGCTCTTTCAAATCTTTAGCGATTTTGGACCACAAGCGCTTTGCCTTTAACGTCCATAACCGTGTCAATCAGTTTTTCAAAGAAGTTTTCTCAATATGCATCACATCCAGGCAATGTCGAGCGGCAATGTTTTCCAATACGGAAGATCCCAAAAAAATGCTTCTTTTCCACCAACCATTCTTGAAGTTTTTAAGCCGTTTCAAGTCTGAATCTGAGCCATCAATGATGCTTGGTAGGTGTTGTACAAATTCCCATACCTCCTCACCACTCAATCTACGGGGTGGAGTCGCGTGTTCATACTGTTTGGACTTCAAAAACCTTTATCGGTCACGAAAAATATGGTCTTGAGGAGAAATCGCGCGATGACAATCAAACCAAGTGCATTTACCACTATGTTTGAGCCAGAATGACTTGTTTCCATCACCACAATAGGGACAAGCTTTCACACCAGCCGTAGTCCACCCGGATAACATGCCATACGCAGGAAAATCATTGATAGTCCACATTAGTTCAAACCCTCATATGAAAATTTGCTTTTGTGGATACATCGTAAGTAAACAACCCTGTTTCCCACAATTTGCTTCAACTCCTTAATCAATGGTTGCAAATAAACATCGAGGTTTCCTTTCGATTTTTCGCCCTGGTACAAGCAATCGATAAGAATATAAAACTGTCTTTTTCATGCACAACCAGGCGGAAGATTGTATGGTGTAACCATGATCGCCCGAAGAGTAGTTCTTCCCAAAATTACCAAAAGGTGCAAAACCGTCTGTACAAAGTCCTAACCGCACATTTCTAGGCTCCTTAGCAAACTCAGGGTGCATTTGGTCAAAATGCTTCCAAGCTTCAGCGTCACTTGGGTGGGCCATTATACCGCTTGTCCTGGGGTTTTCCGCGTGCCACCTCATTTCCTTGCCTATATGTGTCGTGGCGTACAACCTTTGGAGTCCAGGTCCAATCGGAAATAAGTCATCACTTTGTTAGGCACACGTTGACCTCTTTGCGTTCGTTTTGGTTTATATCGATCATGGTCACACTTCCGACACTTGTCCAGATTCGCGTCCTCCTCCCAAAATAACATACACCCCGCGGGACACACGTGTATTTTCTCATGGGGTAGCTCTAATGCCTTTAACAACTTTTTTGTTTGATAGAAGTTCGAGGTCATTAAGTTATTCTTCGGAAGAATATCTCCTATCAAACCGTAACCCGTCAACGCATTTGTGAGAGAGGTTGTGATCACATTTCAAAGTGAGCAACCTAGAAGCCGCGCTGCGAAGACGGAGACACTACTTCCATCACATACAGTTCCTCGGCGTTTTTGGCATTTCAAAAACGATGCAACCAGGTGGTTTGGTGTCTCATTGTTCTCCTCTTGGTTAAGCAATTCTTCTCTTACGTGATCAAATCCTATCACGTAATCGTCATTAACCATGTCACGATAAAGGGTTCACATTCCGTCTTTCTTTGAACGTTCATCGGAATGGGAAACTCTTCACCATGACACTCCCAATCATAGTAGTTTGCGCAAAACCCATATTTAGTTAAATGTAATCTAACGTCATGTTCGATCGAAAATTTAGTGTTCTTACATTTACTACATGGACACTTGATCATTCCATTATTTGCCCGAAACGAATCTAACTGCTTTGCATGTTTTATGAATTCCTCCACACCATTCACAAATACCGGGTTAAATTTCTTGTTAGCATCCAACCTCTCGTACATCCAACTACGTTCTATTCTCTTCATTTTCAATCCTACACATCATATCATACAAAAATGAGACTAACAATAGTCTTTGAAGGTTTTCTCAACACTTTTGCAAACTCAGGTTTTACTCAACTTACTATGAAACTAACAACACTTTAACCTAAATTTTTAATTCATGGTCAAAGGTTCGACGTCAAAATAATTCGGAGGCTTTGCCGGATAACAAAGTACCCCCCAGTACCATTTTCCAAACGGGTAGGAAGCAAAGACCCTTTTCAACAATCCAATTCAACCACATACTTATCATCATTTCAATCCAAATTCAACAAACCAATTCAACCAACATCCGGTTTCTAAACTAAGCATTTTCAACCAACATCCGGCTTTGCACATACTTAAGCATTCAACAAACCAATTCAACCTACCAATTCAACCAATTCAACCAACATCCGGCTTTGCACATACTTAAGCAATTTTCTAACTTATCTAACTAATACACATAAGTAAGCATTTTCCTAACTTATAATTACTACACATATATATCTATAAATCTATACTACATATGATACACTATATAAAAAAAAAATGCTACATATATTACATACTACATAATAATGCTACATATATTACATACTACATAATAATGCTACATACCTAAAAAAAAAAAAAAAAAAAAAAAAAATATTACATACTACATAATAATGCTAAATATACATACATACATATATTACATACTACATATACATACATACATATATATATACTACATATAAAAAAAAAGATACATAAAAATACATACTACATATACATACATAAATGCTACATAAAAGCGAAAAAAAAAAAAATATATATACATACATAAATACGGCGGAGTGGGGAGGGGGGGAATCGGGTCCTGGGGAGGGGTGAGAGGGGAGGAAGAGTTTACCTTGTGGTGGGCTGCGGCGGTGGTGGTTCGGAGGTGGCAAAACAGGTTCAAAGAGGGGAGGAGGCGGCGGGAGAGGAGAAGAGAGGAGAGAAAAGAGAAATGAGGAAGAAAAGGAAATGCGACTCATATCCGCTGCGTTTTATGACAGACATTAATGTCCGTCGCAACTTAACTCTCTTGCCGTCGCAAACTTATAATTTGAACAATAAAATAATTAATAAAATTGTATAAAATTTTATACAATTTTCCGTCGCAAAATACGAATAACTCCGTCAAGAAGAGGGCATTTTGCGACGGAATTTAATTTTCGTCGCAAAGTTTATCAAAAATCCAGATTAATAAAATAATTAATGAAAATTTATTTAAATAGTCCGTCGCAAATTATTAAAATGTCCGTCGCAAAATTGCCCGCCAAATGGTAAAATCGATCCCGCCAAGTGTCCCGTCGCTAACAATAAAACATCCGTCGCAAACGTAAATTTGCGACGGAAGTATGGTCCGTCGCAAAAATTCCGTCGCAAAAACGCTGTTTTTTTGTAGTGTTAGCCTATTTTTTCTTCTTCTGTGCAGCATACTGAAAATTAGGATCCTGATTTTTTGGCCTCTTTCTTGCATTTTCCTTCACCCCCCTTTCAATTGTGAATTATAGGGTCCGTTGATGAGTATGAGCTTGTTGTTTTCCTGCAACCTGATGAGTAGGAGGAGTGAGTTGATGAGTATCGGCATGTTCTTCTTGTACATATTCTACCAGATTTTGTGTCACTTGATGAGTAGCTAGATTATCAATGTCATCTTGGAATTCTTGGATTTTTTTCCAGTTCTTGAATTTTTTTTCTTGTCTCTGTACCTACTCTTTCAAGCCTTAGTTCAGCTTTCAAATATCCAATTGTGGTCTCCCTGTCGATCAAGGTTTTCTCAAGTGTTTCAAGTTTTCCTCTAAGCTCCTCCATTAATTTTATGTTTTTCTCTTGCTCTTCCAACATAGAAGCAATCTTTTGCTTTTGATCTCTTTGTTCATGGTAACTCTCCAACAGTTTTCCTAGGTACACATCTTTCTTTTTTTCATTCTCTTTTTTCCGATTAATGGTAGAGAGAGCAATGGTAAGCTTATCATTCAATTCGGTAACTTGAATCTGCAATTCAGTTTTTCAGTTGTAGTGATGTCTAGTGTCTTATTGAGTTCTCTCGACTGTGCTTCAAGTTCTTCACATTTCTTCGAGATATCGCTTCTACTTGCTTCAGGTTTTCCACTTTCGATCTTATGATTACATTCTCATGTTCTACCTCTTCAATCTCTTTCTCATCATCTCAACACTGGCCTCATCACTCTTGTATTTTGCCTGGTAACATATTTGAAAATAGAATACTTAGTAAATCATGTTGCAGTGATATTATATAATGTCATTGAGACTTATAGTAATTTGTAGTAGTCATTTACCGTGGCTTCATTGAGTTCTTGAATTTCATGTTGGCATGTTCTAATGCTTTTGACTAGGTGATGTTTTGTTCTTTTATTTCTTGAATTTCATCCTGAACATCCTGCACCAGTTGTAGATAATGTCAATTTTAATTGCAGTGACATAATTTTCTATGGATTGTGTGTGGTGACAAAAATTGAATAAGTAGTTGTACATTTGTTGGTGATGGTGTTGGTGTCAGCAATCTGAATGATGGAGTTCTTTCAAATCTAGTTTTAGATTTCTGTGGCTGCTTAGGAGTGTGTTGTTCTTGTACCTCTTTATTCTGTGGTTTTGGTTCCAATTCTTCTTGGTTGTCATTTGCTTCATGTTGTCCCTCATTGTCGCTTGACTGCCCCTCATTTGCTTCTGCTTCCATGCCATCCCCTTCAGATTCCAGCTCATCACTTTCAGAATTTGTTTCATCCTCTTCAGACTGCCCCCTATTTCCTTCTTCTTCCATGCCATCCTCTTCAGATTGTCCGTCATTTTATTCTTCTTCCATGCCATCCCCTCTAGATTCCAACTCATCACTTTCAGGATTTCTTTCATCATCTGTAGTTGTCATTTCATCATGTATAGGCTTTTCCCTGCTTCTTGTTCTTGGTTTTGTGCCAAGCTTGGTATTAGGAGCAACTCAGCCAATGTTGGATTCAATTATTCAGGATCGAACTGTTTTATTTTGCATTACCAAAGTACTCAGTTATGTTTTGTATCATGCAGTGACATACAATGATTCTAGCTTATTGTACAACAAACTACAATAAGAATGCAGTGACATGCAATAAGAATGCAGTGACCATTCAGTGACCATGACATTATCAATTCATTTGTTATTATATACATGATGGCCTCCCATGTCTTCAAGTTTTCTTTTGGTAAGAATGTCCTGTAGTTTTCTCAGATTCCACTTTGTTGTCCTTGGAATCCTTCTATGTGAGATACTTTTCTTTCCATGTGCTACTCTTTTTTTGTTTTGCTTTTTGACAACATCTTGTATGATGTCTGTGTGCTCGCAGAACCAGTACTGTAACATACCAATAGCTAAACTTGCATTAGAATGCAATGACATCCCTATCCAAGTAGCATTTATAATGAAATACAATTATAATGAAATGTTGAGTGAGTAACATACCGGTAGGAACATAGTGCATCCATTTACATATCTTGCATGTGTCCATTTCCGATTAAGGCCATTTTCCAGTTCTTTGAGTATATGAGATGACCAATCAAATGAACTTAATCCACTCAACTTATACACATAATACAGGAACACCATGGGATGTGCTGCCCTGAGTTGGAAAAGAAGTATGTTCCAAGTAATAGAAGACAGAGTAGCTTCACTGTGCCTTCTACTGATGTTGAATCAGTTTCCTTTACTGTTTCCTTCACACCACTTACCTTAATTCTCTCAACATCAAAGTGTTAGGTGTAGTGCCCGAAAGACAATTTATGTAATTGTTTTTATAAATGAAAGATTTTATTTCATCTTATTATTTGATTTGTGCTTATATTTAATACACTGCTGAAAACCCCAAGTCGAATCATATGTAGCCATATAACTTAGTGTGTGTCATACATGAGGATTAAGTTTATGGTGATACAATTGAACTATTAGTCCGTGGTGAAATTAATCAAAGTATGGGGTCTATTGATTAAACCACCATTAATGTACCCAGAACACTTTATGGTGTGACCGTCTTATCCGGACCGTCGATATTGGTTATCTAAGTGGGGCATTTATATATGATGTAGTCATATAGGACTGGACCAATTTAATCCGTATTTCTCATATAATTCCATGATTGAGAAATCTCATTAAATCACAAGATGATCATTTATGGATTAACCTTAATCCTGAAGTGATTGCATACTCCTACTTGTTTCAGGATAGGGTTTGATGTGTTCGTTAAGGATCGCTAAGAGTCGCGGTCCGAATCACTTTCACGTTGACACTATTCTGGAATGAGTGAGAAGTGTGTGTCTCAGATATGAATCCATTCCTTCTGCGGGATATAGGAATCCAATCCCATTATTTGTTAATCCTAGAAAGACAATCCCAGTTATTTGTTGTTATGAACTAATTGATCACTAGTGGGTTAATGGTAAATAAGGATAAGATGTTTTGAAGAAGGTTTACGAAATAATCCCGCTTCATTACGGATAGTTATGGAGGGTTAGCTTGTATGTAATGATTATATCAATGGACACTTATCGACTCGACTCGGCGTTTTGAGAATAATTAAAAATATCTATAATCGATAGAGTTCAGTTTTGGATTTATGGTGCCGTAATTCCGGAATTAATAAGTTCAGTAGAAATATTCTGTTCGATGAATATTTTATTCATTTTATTGTAGCTACTGGTTATATGTCCATGGTCCCCGGGTTGGCTCCTAACATGCAAGTGTTTTCTCGTTTTATGGAACCTCGAAAATAAATTAAATAGTTGGTCTATTTAATGAATATGCAATATTATTTATTTGGTAAATAATATGTAAAATAAAAAAGAAATTTTCTATTAAAATAATAACAATTGTGGCGCCATTCTTTGTGATAAATTAGGAAAAGAAATTTTCCTAGATTATGTCACATATATAATTAGTTAATTATTTATTTGTTAGATAATTAATGGAAAAGAGATAAGAGATTGATTTTTCGGGAATTATCTCTTATCTTATGTCAAATATCTTTTCCTTATGGGAATATGTAATTGTGGTGTGAAAAAGATAACTCTCTCTTGACTAGTTATTTTCCTATATAAAGAGAGTTCCTCCCAACACAATTACACACAATAATCTGCGCCACTTTTCACCAAAATAGAAGAGAAAAAATAGTTTCTTGTTCTAGTCATTAAGAGAAGAAAAACCTAGGGTTTTTCTTGTGCATATTCGAGGAGGTTCTACGGCGAGGATCGACGCCCACCGGTCGTCGCTAAGAGATACAATCCGAAAGACTGCGGCTTCTCCCTCTCTGTCGATTTACTATTCCTCTTCAATTAGGTAAATCTTCAACATTCTCATAGTTATATTAATTATTTATGTGGTTAATATCATGGTAAAATCGCATGCGAATTTATTAGTAGCTTCCGTTGTGCATGATCGAGCGTCTCGATCGGTGCTGTGAATCAGATCTGACGATCCAATTATGGATCGGATCCGGATTCGGGTTTCTGTATATCCATCACAAAGAACAATCTTGTTTTAATTGATATCTCTTTTGTTGAGTTAGTTCTCATGTCTCCTACCTCTTTCTTTCCATCTTCTATCGCAAATATAAGCTTGACATCATTTCTAGTTGGCATGTGATGGTCCTTGCCAATATTGAAACCTTCTTTATCTTTGTTATATGCCATTATGAGCTCATCCAGCATCTCATTCTTCTTTTTCTCCAATATAACCTTTTTCTTTTCCAATGCCCTAAACATGTGTTTGAATGGAGTTTCATTCATGAATTTCCGATGCTCTTCTGTTATATCTTGGTTTATATCATTGAATATCTGTTGTATACTGTTGATGTGTATTGTTCTCTCGTTCTTTAAAAAAATAGAAAATATGAGTTTTTTCATGCAGTGACACCTAAGTTTTTGTAGTTTCAATGGAATGATAATGCAGTTGCATGACATTTGAATCTTATGACTGCAGTGACATGATATTTTTCAAGGTTCTCATTGTAGTGACATTATATTTTGCAATGTTGTTAATTCACTCAAATGATATTTTCAAGGTTAAGTGACATCAAAGTTTGTTGTTCAACAACTTTACAGAAACTGCTCTCATTATACGGTGACATGACATTCTTATTCTTGTTAATGCAATGAGATGATATTTTCAAGATTATAATGCAGTAACATCAGAGTTTGCATGTCAATAACAACACAGACACTTGAATCCTTATGCAGTGACATGACATTTCTGTAGTATTTACAGCAATATAGTTGCAATCATGTACACACAAAACTTATTTGAATCAGAATGCAGTGACATCATCCTTTTTACTTCAATAACTAGGCATATACTTGTTTGTATATGCACTGACATGTTTTTTCAGTATACAAAACAGTTAGAACTCTTCATAGTATGATTTCAAGTACAATTTCACTCAATGTCTACATTTGTGCCCTATTATTGTCTTTTCTATTGAATTTCAATTTTCTAACTAAAAAAAAATCCTATTTTCTTGCAGATCTGCCTTTCTGTTTAATTCTATTGTTGCATGCTTAGTTTGAATGGATACTTACTCATTGTTCTTCGTCTTTTTTGCTGCGCGTTTTTTTTTTTTTTCGTTTTTTGTGCTGCTCGTCTCTTCTCTGTTGATACGACTTGCTTCCTCCTCGCCATTGTGCAGTGACCGTATCGATCAATGCTTCTTCTCTCTGATTTTGCTCGATTTTCGTCCAATTTCGCTGCTTCTTCGTTCGATTTGGCTCCGATTTCACTGGTGATTTTGCCGTTTTTCAATCGGGAATGAATGTGGTTCCGTTTTGTGATTAAAGTGTCGGGTTCATTTTTTCCAAATCGTGGTTTCGCGCTTTCAAGGCATAACTGTCGTGATATTGAATTGGGGGTATTTTGGTCCGTTTCTCCATTTTGTGTCCTTATAACCAATAAAATATTTTGGATGTCATTTTTGCCTAATTGTCCATTTTACGTCCTTTTGGCCCCTTGGCCCTATCTTCTTTTAGTTCTTTTTAGCTCCAGAAGATTGTTGGCTCAACTCATGAATCCAATTCAAGATTTCTTCAAAAACAAGTCTTCAAGAACGAGGAACTTAAAAAAAAATGCAAAATCTAAAGATACAATTGATGAACTAGAACAAAATGAACTTTCATTAATTCAAGAAGAATACAATGTAATTGTGTCGAGAATCAACTCAAGCAACTTTCTATAGTGCTTAAGGGAGTTACAACAAGAAGAAAACACCTTTTAACTAATTATGCAATGTAGGTGTTTGATGAAGTCCCGGTGAACTACCATATATCCTAAAAGCTTAAAGCTGTTGGTGATACAGATAATTAACATTTTACACACTTTTAACATTCATCATCAAGTGTGGGCCTATAGCAAGGCTAAGCCAAATAGGCACACAACAAGCCTGAGCCAAATAGGCTCACAAAGAGGCTCAACACTGGAGGAAAACTGTTGGGGTACAAATTAATTAACATTTTACACACTTTTAACACGCTGTAGAACATTTTACACACTTTTAAAACGCAAGGCTAAGCCAAGTAGACACACAACAAGTCTGAGCCAACTAGACATACAAAGAGGTCCAACACTAAGGCTAAGCCAAGTTGACACACAACAAGTCTGAGCCAACTAGGCTCACAAAGAGGCCCAATACTAAGGCTAAGCCAAGTGGACACACAACAAGTCTGAGCCAACTAGGCTCACAAAGAGGCCAACACTAAGGCTAAGCCAGTAGACACGGGCCCAAGGCTAAGCCGAATAGACACACAACAAGCCTGAACCAACTAGGCTCACAAAGAGGCTCAACACTGGAGGAAAACTGTTGGGGTACAGATTAATTAACATTTTACACACTTTTAACACGCCGTAGAACATTTTACACACTTTTAGCACGCAAGGCTAAGCCAAGTAGACACACAACAAGTCTGAGCCAACTAGACACACAAAGAGGCCAAACATTAAGGCTAAGCCAAGTAGACACACAACAAGTCTGAGCCAACTAGACACACAAAGAGGCCCAACACTAAGGCTAAGCCAAGTGGACACACAACAAGTCTGAGCCAACTAGGCTCACAAAGAGGACCAATACTAAGGCTAAGCCAAGGAGACACACAACAAGTTTGAGCCAACTAGGCTCACAAAGAGGCCCAACACTAAGGCTAAGCCAAGTAGACACGGGCCCAACACTTGCTCAATATAAATGGGGGAAAATAATGTTGGCAGCAAGGTTTGAACCCAAGACCTCCCGCTTTGATACCATGTTGAACTATCATCTCTTTCAAAATCTTAAGCTATTGGGCATACATATAATTAACATTTTACACACTTTTAACAAGTCCTCACTGAAACTTCACTTTGCACTCCAACTTGGCTTCAACTTCAGCTTTGAATTGATTGCTCTCTGTGCCATATGGACAAACTCCTTGAGCTACCAATGCTTGCATCAACTGAGTCATGAAGTCTTTCTTCTTGCTTGTTCACTACTTTGCTATTTCATATTATAAATCCAACATTGCACATACAAAAATTGTCAAACTTCATTTACACACTTTCCACAGATGATGCACAGATTTTGCCAACTGGACAATTTCAAAGATATTGCCTAATACACCAGCATTATTAATGAAAAAATAAACCCTCCATCATATAATTATTACATGTAGATTCTAAACTGTTCGAACTTGTGATGGACCACACTTAACAAAAGAAGATATGAAGGTTGAATCTCTGAAAAAGTCAAACCTCACACACGATGTTCGACTTAGAAAGTCGAAACTCACAACCCTGGTGTGGTAGCATATATGGTAGATGTTGTGTCACTTGTGTGGTGCCATTAAACGTGCCTTAATAAATAATAAGGTTATTGATTGAAGCCTAATCATCAGTAGTATGTCACTTTTCCTGCTGTCTTGTTTTCATCAACCAACATGTTGCTGCTGCTGCAATGGTTGGTACTTATGAGTTGCTTAATCTCTTCAAGACTAATATCCAATGAATTTTCCCCATAAAAACCATAACTTTTCTCCACCTTCTGGTAATTATGATCATCAACTCCATAGCACAAGTATCCTTGTAGTAGATCATCAACGTTTTCGATCTTCTTTGATACACTACCGAAATGATCTTGTTCTGTCTCTTTGTTGTACCCTGTTTGATCTGTTGAGCTGGCATCATCAGAACTCGAACTAGCTTCGCCACCAAACCTCATGAAATTCTCTTGAAACTGGTTCATGGGAACCATGTATTCATTGAAACTTGAGCCCTTGTTCAAAAGGGTTGATGAATTCATTGACAAGATTTCGTTTTGATCGTAGTAACTTGTAAACGGATGAGCCGGGATGTTGTTGTTGTTGTAGTAATTGAATGTGGGGTCAAGAACTGGGAATTGCTCAGATTGTTGATGTGTAGTTCTTTGAGAATCAGCATTCATTTCAAGAATGAGTTTTTTCTTTAGCTTAGTGTTCCAGTAGTTCTTGATGTCATTATCAGTCCTTCCTGGTAATTGTGCTGCTATTACTGACCACCTATATATACACACACCAATTTTTCAAGAAAAAATCAAATCTTTTTTTTCGAAAAAAAATCTGAGTACATTGTCATTGGAAATTAAAAGGGTATTTTAGTTAGACCACCCTATTACTTCAGTTTGATTTATGAGGTCTCTATAGTCACATTGAACTCGAATACTCCAATTCGATTCGAATCTGAGGCCTTGTGAATACAAAAGCAAGAAAAATACAAGGTAAAAGCATTTGTGTATGAATGTATGTATGTATATATACCTGCTTCCAATGGTTGTAAAGAGGTTGAGAATTATTCTGTCTTCTTCATTAGAGAAATCTCCATGTTTAATGTCTGGTCTCAGGTAGTTAAGCCATCTCAATCTGCAGCTTTTTCCACATCTTTTCAACCCTGACATTGAATCAATACAATAAGGAGCCTATGTTTAATTAATTAATTGATAGAGGTCCATAAGAACACTATACACTAACATCATAAAAAAAAAAAAAACACAACAATGAATCAAGAAGACAAATTCAAGGTTGAGCCCAAAACCCCAATGGCCCCATTACCCCCTGCCCACCAGAGCTTCGTGAATGATATAAATAAAATCGAGGGATGTGTCTCAATAACTCAGTATATATATATATATATATATATATATGCAAATAGCTGGAAACAATCGTCTATTTAATTAATTACCGGCTTTTGGAGGAAGAGCAATCCAGTTTGAAACAAGGCCATGTATTTGAATGTAATCTTTGAGCAAAGCATCTTCTTCAAGAGACCAAGGTCCTCTCTTTACATTTGTTTTGTCACAGCAAGGTGCTCTGCCCATGGCTGCCTTCTCTCTTCTACCCCTCTCTTCTCTTAATTAGGCTTTTGATTGATTAGAAAAATCAAATTTTGCCTTTGAGAAGGTGATAATTGTCTTTGGAAGACATTAGTATCCGTTATATATTATTCAGCAATGACATACACAAGTCAAACCTATAGACTTTGGTGTTCATTTTAAATAACTTTTTTTTTTTTTTGTCCTAGTCCAGTTGTTGTTTAGCTGACCATTGTACGGAGTATTATTTAAAGAAAACTTGCAGTATCATGTTATAAACTTTCATCAACATTATTACACCATTATTGTGTAAAGAAAAAGCAAGGTTACCTAAAAAAAATATGAGTATGTTTGGGAAAATTTATCCTGGGATTTCCTCTTAGGAATCGTTTCACGCGCAAAGATCCTGACCACACAATTTCACACACAGGTGTTGTGTATTCCACCTCGTGAAGCTGTGTGGCCCAGATCTCGCTTGCGCAGAAGCAGCTTCCTACCAAAGCCTCCTCTGATAGAAACGACCCGTATGGTTGAGCCTCAAGATTCTGTGGAGCACGTAAATCGAGGAATGTGTCTTAATTAAAATTTCATTTTTTTTTTGGCTTAAAGTCTCCGGTATCCGAAATGTGTCTCAATTATTTCGTATACAAGGTTTGTTTGTAAATTTTTTATATTGCTAGAATTAATCATTCATATATGGAATCGAACCCACATAATATAGCTAAAAAACAATACTTCTACTGTTACTACAACATCTCGCTCTTTAGCTATTGTCCAGCATGTAGAATTTTGAAAATGGTATAAATTGAAATGATGTGTTTCAATGATTCGGTATACAAGAGATATCTCTTAACCTATTTTTACTATATAGAGAGTTGTCTATTTCTATTAAAACACTAAACTACGTCAATATGTCATTTTATTGGTTCTATTAAGGCAATGGCGGTGTTAATTTGAATATTCATTTGAAATAATTCAGTCCATTGACATTTCACAAAATTACAATCATAGCATACAACAAAAAATGTTAATCTACCCTTCAATATTTTTTATTTATTTTTTTTGTTTTGTTTTGTTTTGTTTTGTTTTATTAAATGTGCTAATATAACATAGAACAAGCTGGATGCAAGCTCTGCTGTATGCAATTACAAAGCTTAATTATTAGGGGAAGATAAGATTAATTTGTTGCATAGATAAAAACATTTATCATGTAAAAAAATGTTGTACTATAAAATGATATATTTTATCTTTTTATATGTTTTTTTTTCCACATAACATAAGAAGAGCATATCTTGTAATCTTTAGTTTGATTGAAGTAAGCACCTTCATGTCTTGTTACAGAAAAATGACAGGGATGCCAGATATTAATTAAGGGCAAAAACATGTTTTTAGTATTGTGGAACCATATTTTAATTGTAATAATGGTTAAAGGCTATGAAGGACAGTTGTAATTTAAAATGATTGAGAAGGACAAACATATAGTAACACATGCACAAAAATTGTAGTAACACATGTAGTAACTGTCATTCTCAACAATTTTAGATTAAAACATCTTCTTCACAACATTTATCCCGTGTAATAATATGATAATACATAAATCAATTTGTTCAAGCGGTTTTGTCTTATTATCAATTGTCTAGCAAAACGCACCATCCAAGAAGCTTCATCATGCTTAATTCAAAGGTGTGTGTCTCTATATATATATATATATATATATATATATATATATATATATATATATATATATATATATATATATATATATTATGGATATGTATGTGTGTAGTATTATATATACTCCATTCGCTTTTTTATATCATCATGATGGAGAAAAATCGCATGATTAAAAAATAATTAATATGTCTAAAATATAGCATTGAAAATGTTTTATTTTTTTATTGAAAATGTAAATACTTTGTTGGTAATTGAGTTTTTAATATTGGAAATATATCTTTTTATTGGAGAAGTAAATACATTATAGGTAAATGATGAAAAAAATAATAAATGATATATTAGAAATGTAAAATGACAAATAAATAAAAGCAGAATAAATTTTGAAATGTGACTGATAAAAAAACGGAGGGATGGAGTATGGGGTAAATATGCAACGTCCTTGTCAACGAAAGAAATTATTCAAAGAGTAATGATACTGACACACGGAAATATACAACCAATTGACACTAAGCTTTTAAAAAATTTATAAAGATTAATTTTTTTTTTTTTGAAAGAAGTGTATATCAACATAATTAATATCTTGTATTATATACTCCCTCTGTTTTTTTTATCTGTCGCTGAGAGAAGAATCACACAGATTAAGAAAGTAATTAATATGTCTAAAATATAGTATTGAAAATGTATTTTGTAATTGTAGATGTAAATACTTTGTTGGTAAATGAGTTTTTGGTAATAAATATGTATTATTTTTATTGGAGATGTAAATACTCTATTGGTAAAGCAGGAAAAATAATAATAAATAATGCATTGAAAATGTAAAATGACAGCTAAATAAAAACAGAGCAAATTGTAAATGTGACGAATAAAAAAACGGATGGAGTATGGGGTGAATATGTAAAGTCCTTGTCAACGAAAGAAATTAATCAAAATAGTTTTATTGTACTCCTTCAGTTTTTTTTATCTATCGCAGAGAGAAAAATCATATAGATTAAAAAATAATTAATACGTCTAAAATATATTACTGGAAATGTATTTTTTTTTTTATTAGAGATGTAAATAATTTGTTAGGTAAATGATTTTTTAGTATTAGAAATATATATTTTTATTGGAGATGTAAATATTTTATTGTTAAAGGAGGAATAGAAAATAAAAATAAATAATACATTGAAAATATAAAATGACAGATAAATAAAAATAAAGCAAATTCTGAAATGTGGTAAATAAAAAATAACGGAAGGAGTATCCTTTTCTTTAAGTCAATGAAACCGGAGGCTAATTTAGTGTAAATAAGCATTGTTTTAATTATCCACAAATCCACATGCAAACCTTTGTCCTCTCTAACACCTTTTGTATTATTTCGTGACCTGCACATTCTCAATATTTTAATTTAATCCCTCTCAAACTAGTCAAATTTTCTGTATTTTATTTTTAATTTTATTATCTTATTATTCTGTACTACAACTTGAGCATATATGGCTTAGAACAAAGACAAATTTCACAGTAGTATTTGACTAACTACACGATGTTTTATCACAGTTCTTTTATTTTTGGAAATTTTTTATTTTGCTGAAAAAGGTAACTATTAGATGTTAGTGTATTTAATTAGAGTGACAATTTATAGATTAATCTAATTAAATTCAGGATTAAACTAAGATTTTTTTATAAAGAGTATACAAATTAGTTTTGGGTTATGTTACTTATGTCATGCTTATCTCCAGGTGATATCATATATGGGCACCACCACATTGTCTGATATTGCATGGACAATGACAAACAAGCAGGAGCTATTTACGCTTCATATCTACTTCATCTACTGTCTTAATTATTTTGACACTATAAATATCATAATATTTATTTTTAAATAGGTTTCAGTGTCACATCATAAGTGATTCGACTGACAAATCAAATTGAAGATATTCGTTTTGTAAAAATGGTCGTAACATTATCGATACTAATCCATCAAAATGTTGGATTTTTTTGTGTGTGTATGTGCTTTGCTAACCCCCGACCGACAAAATGGTGCAAAAGTATCCGAACGTCTAACCCATAGAGTTAGAACAATCCAGGATCTCTGTTTTGAAACCCATTTTTTTTAAGAACTTTGGTGGCGTGGAGGAAGGTGATTGGCTCAAAAAGCGAGTCAAAAACCCAGTTAGCCGAGACTGGCTCGACTCTCACCGGTTTTTTCGCCACCAATCACCACTTCAGCACGTAAAAAGTCTAAACACAAAAGCTGAGAATCCGGATCCGAGTTAGAAGGTCAAAAAAGGACTTGTTTCATTTACAAATTATTACCATATAATTGGTTGCCCGAAGACTTTTTTGTTAAAGTCTATCATGCATGGTGTAAAGTCTAACCTACGAATTAATTAAGTCCAGATGCATGGTGATAATGAAATAAAGGAAAAAGTTGGACAAGTTTTTCTACACACAGTCTATAGAACGTTGCGCGACTAATACAATAATACAACGCTTTTCATGCACTGAGCTTTCAATATAAAAGCTTTGAGTGTGTAATTTGGATTAATTCCCATGTTTAACAAAAGCAAAGCATAAAAGTGGATTTATTTTATTTCCCCAAAAAAAAAAAAAGTGAGCGCCGATAAATGCGTGAATCATTATTTGGATTTACTGCAGCTTTGACTTCAGCGATGGTTTTTGTTCCAGTCATAAAAATCCCTTGACTAATTAAATTCGCAATCTAAAATACGAAAAAAGAAAATTACTGATGAAAAAGATGTAGTCACATCAACAAAATGTAATTACACATAAAAAGTGAAGTCACAGCCAAAAAAATGTTGTAACATATAAAGAAATAATAACAATCAGTAAAATATAGTTACAATAAAAAATTGTAGTTACACATTAAACAAATAGTAACACTAAAAAAAATATAATAACATATAAAAAAAAAATAGTTACAACCGATATACAAAGAAATAGTTAATCGTAATTGTTACCTTAGCATCTTGGAAGACATAATGAGTACTCACATTTTTTTTTTAAGAGGATGAGATTATGATTAGAGTACACTTTAGGAAGGTGAGTTACCTTAGCATCATGGAAGAGAAGTCTTCAATTTGCATTGGCAACAAAACGATCTAGTCTCTATTGAACACGAGAGAAATGATGTTTTAGACTCTGGTGACTCCACTCTAATTTTTTTTTTGGATAAAATATATAGTTTTAGACTCCGGTGACACCACTGGAATAAATTCCTAGATCCGCCACTGCATCCAGCGTTGTTGATTTTCTCAGAGACAATGGCATGTATCACATTACTATTATGGCATTCGCAGCAGAAGCCCTATATGATATCCTATCCCTAAAATAAAGATAAAAAAAATAGAGTTTACCCCAAATAGCTCCCACAACAGAGTCTCTATCCCTATTTATTTTTAGGGATATGAACAGTGCATCTCTACTTGTAAGGATGCACTATTCACGTCCCTAAACATATTTAATTAATAAAAATTATAAGTATAAGGATATGAATCCTGCTGGAATGAAATAACAAATATTTAATGTGTATGAATAGAGTTGTGAGGTAGAATATGTATTATTTAATATTATTTGAAATGTTAGGATAATGATGCTGTTGTGGAGTTTTTGAATTGGGATGTTGTAAAATAGAGATATGTATTATTTTAGGGATAAAATATGATATTCTGATAAGAGTGCCCTTAGAATCATAGAGGTGCAGATCTAAGAAATCAGAATTCCACAGAACCTAAATAGCCCCATCAGGATTGGAATGAAAAGAACCTCCCAACCCAAATTTTGAGATAACTTTGAGGGCTTTTTCAGCATGGGCCACATGTCTGGTAGAAAAGAATCGCCTCCTTAATCCGTAAAAAATATACTAATATACGTAGTATGCATCTTGTTTGTCTCCCTTAATTTTTTATTTGTTTCTTTAAAATTCTTATCGCCCTCCCTTACCCGAGATCCTACGTCCTCCACTGGGGCTTTCTGAACTTGAACTTTGGTTTCAATGAGAATAACAATCTCAAAAGGGTTACGAAGGTTCAAGAGCTCTTTAATGTGCCTTTTAAACTGTTCAGATCCGGCATCCCTACGGTTCTACGTAAGAATCTTCATGAGACTAGATTTAGGGAAGGAACACTCTTAAAAGAGTTAAAAGTCACCGAAAGGTAACCTCAGCATGAAGTTCAAGCACCGGTTCTTCTCTCCCATAAGAAGGAGATCCACACTCCATAAGCTCTTCCGGAGGACAACACCTAGCTTCGAGGATTTTGGATCGACTTCAACAACATTTATATTCTCATGCATGGAGGATACTCAATTATTATCATGCACGTCATACTAACAAATGTGTATGGATTATTTACTTATTATTTAATAATAATAATAATAATAATAATAATAATAAACAACACGATGAAGAGGCCTACCTCGAATCTGCTCTCAGCCTCATATCTAAAGTCTTCCACCGGGGAAATTTGATTTCATGAAAAGTCATTCCTATTTTCTTTCCTTTTCTTTTGAGTCAATGTGTGTGTATATTTATTTAGTAAAGATGAAGTTCACTTTCAACATTTCAACCATCCTCCCTTCTTTTTCTACAAATGTTCCAATACTTTCAAAATATAAACAAATTGTTTGACAGCATGCATGAGCAATAGTCGTCAATTACATTCATCAGTTCACACGGTTCGTTGTGCCAAAACACCTTTTGCTAATGATTAAGCATATTTGTCTTATTGTTTATCATTTGGAGTCCAGCTTAATGTACTAATTAAACTATATTTAATAATACAATACATATACATTAAAGGGTCATAATCTCTCTGACATTTCATATCTTAATTCAACCTTAATGGCATGCCTACTTACCAAACACTTAAACCAAGTCCACCTGTCTGCTGACTGTCATTTGCATTTTTTCCTCTACATCTCATCATGTGTGCATATAATACTTGTTGAAGAACAGGGGTTATTTTGTCTTTTCCTATTTAAATAAATGCAGTAGGGTTTGTTATAACTAGCAGCCGTTATTTCCTTTATTAGATTATTCTGGCTTGATTTTATATTAATTAGAATTGTAACAGCCGATCTTAATTGATTCCTAAAATCAAGGAATTCAATTCAGTGAAGGCTCTAGGTCCCCTACCTATTTAAATCAAGCCTCCTATATATCATTGTAATAATCATCTTTTTCAGAAATAATAAGAATACTTTTATTCCTTTTATTTTAACATGGTATCGGAGCCGAGGTTGGCATAAACCCTAGCCGTCTGAAAACCTATCTTCCTCGATGAATTATCGAGCAGCTTTTACCGGGAAACTCACCCCTCAGTCTTCAGCACAATCTGGTGCCACTTCTGGAACAGCAGCTACCACGCATGGAGAGGATGCAAATTCTGCAAATATTCCTGCTCATCTGCTGGTTTCCCACAAATTAAACGGAAGCAAGAACTACCTTGATTGGTCCCAAACCATCAAGTTAGTCATTGATGGCCGAAGCAGATTGGGGTTCTTAACTGGGGCAAGCAAGAGCCCCAAAGAATGATCCCAAACATGCAAGCTGGAAATTTGAGGACTCTATGGTTAAGGCGTGGCTGATTAACTCCATGGAACCCCCCATCTCCAGACCGCATATGTTTCTCCCTACGACAAAGGATATATGGGATGCTGTGAAGGAGATGTACTCGGATGTAGAGAACTCCTCACAGATATATGAATTGAAAACCAAAATTTGGAATTTAAAGTAGGTGACTAAAGATGTAACAGCATATTACAATGAAATTGTGTCACTATGGCAGGAGTTCGATCCGTGTATGGAGGACACATGGGAGTGTGCAGCAGACAACACAAAATTTAAAAAGCGTGAAGAAAACGAAAGGGTATATTCCTTTCTAGCAGGTATGAATGTTGATCTTGACGAAGTCAGGGGAAGGATCTTGGGAAGAAAACCCCTACCATCTTTTAGGGAGGTGTTTTTGAAGTTAGGAGGGAGGAATCAAGGAGGAGAGTCATGCACAAAGATCACAGCATGAGTCAAAGAGGATCTGATCCTAATTTGGAGGCATCTGCCTTGGCTGCGGTGAAGGGTGATAACATGGGCAGAAAATAGAAGACTTGGTGTGACCATAGTAAGAAGCAAGGTCACACCAGAGACACATGTTGGGGAATCCATGTGAAGCCCCCCAATTGGAAGCCAAGAGGTCAAACAGGGGCATCATCAGATGCAGGAAGAGCCAATCAGGTGTCATTTGATCCAATGTCACAACCTTTTGCACAACTGCCCTTCACAAAAGAACAATTGAAGCAGATAAATACCCTTCTCTCAAACAAGCATATATCTTCTCAACCCTATAAACCTACCAAGCCCTTCACCATGATTCATAGTGATGTTTGGGGACCTTCTAGACATACCACCATGAATGGGAAGAGGTGGTTTGTTTCGTTATAGATGATCACACACGTACCACTTGGGTGTGTCTTCTTAAAGATAAGTCCGATGTTGAACATGCTTTTATAAACTTCTATAATATGACCACACACAATTTCACACCAAAATTGAAATCCTTAGGACATATAATGGTACTGAATATTACAATAGATGGTTAGGGAGCTTCCTCACAGAAAAAGGAATGATCCACCAAAGTTCTTGTGTCAAGACACCTCAACAAAATGAGGTGGCTGAAAGAAAGAACAAACACTTGTTAGAAGTGGTGAGATCATTAATGTTGGCCTCAAAGTGTCCCAAATTTCTATGGGGAGAAGCTCTCTTGACTGCTGTCTACTTAATTAATAGGCTTCTCTCAGAAGAGGTTTTGGTATTGTTTCGTCTCGCTTTTGTGTATTTTATAGGATGTACGAACTGGAGCATCAAGAACGGATCTGGACCAAAAGGAGCATCAATTTGAGTGATTGAAGTCCAAAGAAGCCTCTTGAAGAAGAAGAAGAAGAATAGAAGGGCCGGTAACCCGAGGGTTAGGCCCGGTAAACCGGCATCTTGTGGAACACGAAATTCATTCTGCCGCATTGTCTAAGTCGGTTAGGGTTTTAGAGAGTTCGGCTATTGTATCTATATAAAGCCGCATATACTGAAAGCTTTCAAATAATTCATATGATTCATTAGTATTACAAATACATTATATATTATTATGCAATAAAGTTTTCTTGAGCTTTGGAGAGTTGTTTTTGGTTTCCTCCCTTCTTCCATCATCTCTAGCTTGAGTAGATCAAGCTAGATCTCCATTGTTGAAGGTATGAAGCTTTGAACGTTTCTTTATTGTCTTTAATATGGTAGATCAGTTCGTATTTATGTGTTTTACTTAATCTGCATGTTTAACAACCCCATAATTTACTTATTTTAATCGTACTGAACAATGCAGATCCATAAATTAGGAAAAGCCGCCCCCGGTAAACCGGCGGTCTATACCGGTTTACCGAGGCATATTTTAGAAAACCTAAACTGGGATCCACTACAGCTACGTTGATCGGCGCGTAATAATTAAAACGAGTAATGTCCGACCAATCTAGTATTCGTAATCGTAAATTAACATGAATGACCGCAAGTGAAGTGTTAATTAGGACATAGTCTTGATGGACCCCAGAACGGCGTCTTTGTGGTCGTGTACCGCTCAGCGGGTTAAGCGGTGTGAGGTAACTCTCAATATCGGCGATTCTAGTTCTTTATGCGTATGAGCTATTACTGAGACCAATTAAGGAGGGTAGCTTATGTATAGATTGTCTCTCGCCATTGTCGGAGTAGATAGGAGTAGGAATTGCAACCGTGAGCGATAAATATGATAAAATGCTTGCGATCAAGCATAAATTTCAAAACACCTTTGGGAGAGTTAAAAAGCCGTTTTCCCACAACTAGGTTAATCCAAGAACTCCCCTTGAAAGTCTTTGGATGTGTGGCATTCATTCATACATACAATCAAGGGAAGTTAGATCCTAGGTCCAAAAAGTGTGTTTTTTTAGATATGCCACTCATAAAAAGGGATATAAGTGTCTTGACACTGAAACAGGGAAAATAATTGAAACCATGGATTTAAGTTTTTTTGAAAACCTAATGTACTATGATCAACATCATCTTCAGGGGGAGTACATGATGTCTCAAGAAGACGGTGCAGATTTTCAGTATATTATAGATGAGTCTAGGGTGCCACTAACTAATGATGTCTTGATTAGACAAGCTGATGATGGCGGCAACAAAAGGGATAAAAATGAGGAGGATCACCTGGTGACAAGAGGACCAACCTCGAATCATCAAGTGATAAGAGCCCTAGACCCCCTATAAGTATGTACAACGGTTCCAGGGGCTGACTTATATCAGGAAATTCCCCAAATCCAAGCTTGGCAGAGACACCAGTGATGACCCTGTCCAAGGATCTGACCCAAGCTTACAGCCTGAACTGACTGGTACAGAGGAATCATAATCCCAGTCTTTGCCAATCCCAAAAATCCAGAAATGAACATTGAGCCTAATCAAACTACAGCTACAAAATTGAAACCACCAAACCCCTTACTTGATGTACCAATTGCCATTAGAAAACCCCCAGAGAATGCACTAAACACCTCAGATACCCTATCCAAAACTACCTTACCTATACACACATCTCACCCTCTCATAAAGCCTTCTTATCTAGCCTCTCAAAACACTAAGTTCCAAAAGATATTCATGAAGCTCTAGGTGTATTTGAGTGGAGAGTAGTTGTTAAGGAGGAAATCCAGGCACTGGAGAAAAATGACACTTAGGAGGTGGTCGACATGCCAGCAAAGGGAAGAAATCAGTGGGATGTAAATGGGTCTTCACCATTAAGAACAGATCTGACAATGAGGTGGAGAGGTACAAGGCCACGTTGGTGGGCAAGGGGTACATTCAAACTTATGGAATAGACTATTCCGAGACTTTCTCAACAGTAGCTAAGTTAAATATTGTAAGGGTGGTGTTTTCAGTGGCAGTGAATCTAGACTGGGAGCTCTATCAGCTGGATGTGAAGAATGCCTTCATACAAGGAAGTTTGAAGGAGGAGGTGTACATGGACCTCCCTTCAGAGTTCACAAAAAGGTACAATGGGAAAGTATGCAGGTTGAAGAAATCATTATATGGACTCAAACAGAGTCCTAAAGCCTGGTTTGACAAATTCAGACATGTCTGGTGAAAATTGGGTTTGCACAAGGCCATTCAGACCACACCTTGTTTGTGAAAAGAACCTCAGGTGACAAGGTGGTGGTGTTGTTGGTTTATGTAGATGATATCATTCTTACCGGGAATGATACTGCTGGGATTGAGGAAGTAAAGAAGAGGCTGGCTGAAGAAAGAGATCATAGACCTGGGAGTGCTGAAGTATTTCTTAGGAATGGAAATGGCAAGATCCAAAGAAGGAATGGTAGTATCTCAGAGAAAATATATTCTGGATCTACTGGAGGAAACAAGAATGTTGGGGTGTAAGCCTGCTGCTACACCAATGGAATGCAACTTGAAATTGGATAAGGTCACAGGAGAAGAGGCCGCTGACAAGGAACACTACCAAATATCTCATTTACAGTAAGTATGGTGAGCCAATTTATGCACTCACCGTGCCATTCTCATTATTTGGCTGTTATCAGAATATTAAGGTATTTGGTGTGGAGACAGTGACGGACCCAGAAAAAAATCTCAGTGGGGGCACCGGAATAAATTCGAAAGGCGAGTGGGGCATCATAGTGTTTTTAGTTTTTTACCTATAAAAGCAGTCGGGAGAGGGGCCAAGCACTGTTGTTAAAAAGAGTGGGAAGAAAAGTGTGGAGATCTTTACATATGCCGATTGGGGGGCTCTGAGGAGAAGAGGTCAACCACTGGTTATTGTACCTTTGTGTGGGGAAACTTGGTTACATGGAGGAGCAAGAAACAAAGTGTGGTGGCAACAGAGACAGCATTCATGGCGATGGCTCAAGGCATTTGTGAGATTATGTGGGTAAAAAGGGTGCTTGAAGACAGTTGTTTCAATCCGGAGCTGCCACTAAAGTTGTACTGTGACAACAAGGCAGCAATTGATTTTGCCAATGATCCTGTTCAACATGACATGACCAAACATGTGGAGATTGATATGCATTTTATCAAGGAGAAGCTGGAAAGTGGAGTGATTTGTATACCATTCATGCCATATGCACAACAGGCAACTGATGGGCTCACTAAAGCATTAATGAAGCATCTGTTTGAGGGGTTCCTGAGCAAGTTGGGCATGATTAATAATCTATGCTCAACGTGAGGGGGAATGTTGAGAACATGGGTTATTTTGTCTTTTGCTATTTAAATAAGTGCAGTAGGGTTTGTTATAACTAGCAGACACTATTTCCTTTATTAGATTATTTTGGCTTGATTTTATATTAATTAGAATTGTAGCAGCCGATCTTAATTGATTCCTAAAGTCAATGAATTCAATTCAGTGAAGGCTGTAGGTCCCCCTACCTATTTAAATTAAGCCTCCTATCATTGTAATAATCAATTTTTCCAGAAATAATAAGAATACTCTTATTCCTTTTATTTTAACAATAGTCCATTTCTGTACATGTTTTTCTATTAATGGTAAAGATAATTCTAAATAATCAATTTTCCTCTGATTAAAAGTTTAAGTGTGGGTTTTGGGTTCTTAAGTGTTTTCTTTCCAAAGTAAATGATGTTGAAAGAGCTAATCCAAGATCTACGATTTCATTCTCAATAGAAGAATAAGGATTATATAATATGCTTAGTTTCCAGGGATCGGACTAAATGTATTTATGGGCTTTTAGGAATAAGGATTATATAATATGCTTAGTCTCTAGGGATCGGACTAAATGTATTTATAGGCTTAAAAGCCCATTTAGCAAATACAGGAACAAAAGATTAGTCTAAAAATGATAGATGTCCTACATCAATAATATTTGGCATACGTGGACAAGAAAAGGGGACCCCGCTCTGTTGCAGCCATGGAAACGGCTTTCACTTTCACAAAAGTTGGAAGCAAAATCAACGTACCTCAAATATTGTTGCTCACCAGCCCATGTCTGAGGAAGGACTCGTTCCGTGCCGTGAACCATTCGTGGTATAGCTCCTTGCGCATCTCAATTGCAAATGCATTCAATTTCTGATCAATTTTTGATAGAGCATCCCAAAGGATCTTTGAATCTCGAACATATCCGGCAATCTTCCAAAATCATTTTAGCCATCAGAAACGCCCAAAGGAAAATCCTTACTCAGAATACCAAATGACGTAAAAGATATAACTAAAATACTATATTTTCAACTGGAAATAACATAACAAAGGGCCTAACAATATATCAAGATATAATTTAACCATCCACCTCCTTTACTGGTTTCTGCACATTCTGTATCTAATCAGAAAACTGATATAGTGAACAAATGAGCATAACCTGCTTAGTTAGATATGATAAAGAAAGAAACCGGAGAGATATCCGAAAATACAGCAACAAGTCATTTTTTTCATACATGAACCAACTTTCTTAGTATAACTGTCAAGAAGCCTTTGCCAGGATACATCTTACGTATGTACCTTCGTTTCCTATCTGATAAGTACATTCATTTTGCTCGAACAATACAACAACAAGAACAAATAGAAGAAGGTAAAGACTCGATGATTCATACTTACATGGATGTGCATAAATACATGACTTCTGTCCTGTACATCAAGGCCAATGCTTTACATGTATGTATATATATTTATATATACAACACACAAAGAATGGTGAGAGGATGTGGCTTTTACTATATATACATATATCTACATATAGTGCCACTGCCAATAGACTTTCTCTACAATCCCTCCACCACTCCGAACAGCAAGCTGCAATGTATCAGAAGCAGGAGGTACACCCCATAGCAAAGGTACCGCGACTGTCATTGTTAATTTTTCGTTGAATCCGCCATTGCTTGCTTTCTCAGCAGCCACAACCTGGATTGGTAAAACGATGTTATATCCATCAGTACTTAAGATTCTCTATTTTACAAACTCTCTATTTAACAGAATCTCTATTCAGAAAGAGTTGCAACAGAATCTCTAAACACAATATATTGAATTACGAATCTGTATTTTGTGCAGTACATGTCTCGTAGAATTCAGTGATTTTGTATTTTATATATGTGTGTAGAGATTCTATTACCTCTCCACCATGCTCCAATACAGTATCTTCTACAACATCGCTTAGCATTTCAATTGAACGGCAGAAGCCAAAAAAACAAAGCCTTCTACCCATATCAAGTCCCTGGAATCGATGAATATTGCATCCAAAATATTAAACATGATAAATAAGCCAAGAGGATTGTTTTTTATGAAGATCAAAAGGATTTACTTACATTTGTCGCCGCAATATCAAATAGCGCACCTAGGCACAATCCTTGGTGTGGATCCATGTAATTGCTCTCTTGAAAACGTTGAAAGTTTTGAGACGTTTTAATTTCTCCGAGTTTCTTCTGCACAAAACAAAAGCAACTTGATTAATAGTTTTTTTAATCTTCAAAGACATATTCCGGATTGCAAGATTATGGATTTACATTAATATGGTTAAGCATAAGATCAATGTATAATGCACCTAAATCCCTAATGCATAAATCACATAAAAGGATTTTTCATAATGCCTAAGACCGCAGAATGAGAAGGGAAAGGGAAAAAAAAATCTACATACATCTGTAGCAGATAATCGCCGTGGCACGAGTTTTCCTCCAATTTGAATTAATCCATCAGCAGTGAACAATGTAACCTTTTCTTCTTGAACCCACTGAATTGCTGCAAATCTCAGACATAGTTAGAGGACAATCACAATAGCCAAATTCAGCATTGGCATTGCCTATGGAACGGAACACCCAACAATGAGAATGCCATCAGTAGAAACGGGCATTTAGCGTTAATCCGTTGAGACTTTCTTGTTAACAAAGAGCCGTTCGTGAACAATGTCCAGTTTAGCTTTGTATAAACTTGTGTTTTGTATGTTTGAATAAAGAAGTCAAACTCAAACAGTTTCTCAAGCTCAGATAGTAAACGAACAAACACAATCTACGATCGTGAACGCTCGTTTATGTTTGAGAACAAATGTAAACACGATATTCTATTAACTTAAAACTTAATTAAAGGACCTAAGCTTGCACAATGCTATTCTGTTGGATGTAAATAGTGTTAGTTAACGAGACGAGCCGAGTATCAGTTGTTTGAACTCAAACTTGTTTAGTTCACGAGCTCGTTCGTGATCATTCTTTTGTTAAATGACTTTCGAGCTCGGCTCATTTGAAAGATGAACCGTTCGAGATTGTGTTCGAGTTCGGCTCATTAAACATATTTTTCCCCTTCGACAATCATGTTCACGATCAAGAAGGCTGGCTCTTTTGTTTGACATAAATAATCCAAGCTCGAATTCAAGCTCGAACAATAGCCTAATCATTCTAGCTAGTTTATCAAACACACAAGCTCAAACCTACAGCAATAATCTAATTATTTTAGCTAGTTTATCAAACACACAAAACCCAAGCCAATACCTATGCTAAACGAGCACAAATACAATCATGAGTGAAGGGAAGGCCGAAAATCTAACAGTAAAACAATTAGGGAAAATGAAGTTGGGCAGATCGTAACTTCAGAAACATATTCCAATATATATATATATATATATATATATCAGAGTATATATAGCACATTATCACGTGCCAACAGAAGAAAATAAGAAGGAAAAAAATACAGGAAGAACTTACACGTGCTACCAGAATCGGAGGAGTCCCATGGATAAGGTCCGAAGGCATCGTCTCCGAGGAAGTGGCTCGAACCGGAAGCATTAATTGGCACCAATCTTAAAGAACGACGAGACAAGATACGGCTGAACGGATGGAATTTAAAAGGTGGAAAAGAAGTGGTCGAAACGTAATAAAAAGAGGAGGCAGTCGAAGTCGCGGCAGTTTCTCGTCGGAAAGAAACTGATGGAAACGCCGCAAATCGGAAAACAGAGGTATATGGCATTCTGCGTGGAAAACCGAGATGGAGGTGTGACGGAGAATAGGAAGAAACCGATGAACTCAAAGCAAATTTTCCAAAACAAAAAGGGGAGATCTGGTGGTCTCTGCAAAACGAAAGGCGGGGGAGTTCACGCCACACGTCTATGTTTGACACGTGGAAGTAAACGCATTCTTTTCTATCGAGTGCAAAATATGAAATGACTGTTTTGCCACCAGGAAAATTGCTAACCGAAATAAAATTTATTAATTCGATTTGGTTATAAACGGTTCGGTTTTTTCATTTGATTATAAACGGTTCGGACAACAGTTCGGTTATAAGCAATTTTTATAATAAAAAAAATTTATTTTGGTTATAAAAGCTAATTATACATGTTGGATATAAACGGTTCGATTACGGTTTTTTGTTTGGTACGGTTTCGTTTCGGTTAATTGTTCGGTTTTTAATTCGGTTCGGTTATTGTTCGGTTTTCAGTTTGGTTCGGTTACGGATAATTTATACCGTGAACCGTAACCGAACCGAAATTTACGGTTTCTCTCTATTATTAACCGAAACAAGTATGAACCGAAAAGAACCGAACCAAACCGAATTACATCGGATCAGTTCGATTTTCGGATAAACCGTATCCATGAACACCCGTAGTCACTCTTGAGAAATGTTTTTGTTCTCATATATCTGTTATTTTACAACACCAACACAACATTTATTATTTATTTCCATTTTTACTCTTATCTAAATTAGATTTATTAAAAACAAGGTTTTGACCATCAATATCAGTTGGGGGTTCTATTGGCACCCCTATTACTCCAGCACCACAAAAAATTACTTCGGCACATATTTTTTATAAAGGGAACGTTAGTCACACTGATGTTCTTTGTTAAACACCAACGCCAGTGCCACTAACGTTGGTGTTCAACAAGGAACACCAAACAGAATCGACGCTCTATATAAAAATGTTAAAACATGGAAACGTCGACCCACGATTTTCCATGGTGTTCGCTCATAACACCAACGTCGAGGACGCCGACGTTGGTGTCAACAAGAAACACCAGTGTGACAAACGTTTTTTTCATCCGAGAAAATAATTAAAAAATAGATACCGAAAGTAAAAACGGTGGTGCCTTTAGAACCCCTATCAGTTAAGATTGGAGATTAAAAGTATATTATTTCGCAATGACAGGTGAATTGCAAAAAAAACAAGAAACAAAATAAGAAAAAGAAATAGAAGACAGTAAGGGGGGATTAAATCAGGAATGATTCTACATTCGTCCCGAAAGATAAATTTGTTTAGTTTTTTTACCCATATTAAGAAAACTGATTAAATTGGTTATGCGTCATTATTTTGATTAAAAAAACCAAAATGACCTTTGACTCTTATTAATGTAAAAGAGTAGTCGGTGAATATATATATAATAATAAATGATGGGTAAAAAGAAAAAAATATAATAATTTATTTATTGTTTTTCTAAATATACTTATATTATGGAATAAAGCCAAAAAAAATTAAATTGATTTCCATTTTGGGAGGGATGCATGTTTTCTAGATTTGTTTAATGTTTGAGAAGATAAAGAGTCTTCTCAATAATCTAAATGACCATTCTCAAAATAAATAATTTAAATGACATTATTTATGGAAGGAAAGGATAGACCAATGGAAAAAGAGTGTCATTTTCTTTATTTTATACCCTAATTCAGACATGTTAATTATTTATTTAATATATGTAAATCTTCTTTATATGACGGTTTAAAAATAACACAGAGAGTATGTAAGGGCGGTTGCAAGAATTGTGTGATACGGGTTAGAGATCGAGATTGACTCACCGTATTACAAGTTTTTAATACACTATATAAAAAACATATATACATATATGGGTCAAGGCCCAAGGGTAAATATTTGAAAATTTTAGCGGGTCAATAAGTAGATATTAATACATAAAATTTTTAAATTGTGTATAATATACATGGACTTTTTTTAGGGTCAGTTGACCCTTTTTGGTTAAGGTGGCGCCGCCCCTGAGAGTATGTGATTGATTATATGGAAAGAGAAAATCGTAGAACGTGTAAAAATGCCTTATAATATGGGACGGCGGAAGTATCAATTTTAGATTTATAGATTGTGAGATACACTTCCTCCTTCCCAAAACATAAATTCATTTAGCTTTTTGGTTTTATTCCATATTGTAAATTCATTTAGATAACTAATGAAGTATTTATTACATTTTTTTGCCTTTTACCACTCATTTATTATTTACCACACACTTTTTACTATTTTACATTAATAACAGTCAAAGACCATTTTAGAATTTTTATTTGGAATTAATGACACATAATCAATCTAACCAACTTTCTCCACAAAGAAGATTAAGATCATCTTCCATATTTTTGAGGAAAATTGGAAGAAGGTAGTGATATGCTTAAAAGGCATTTGCTATTGCAAGAGCAAATCTGCTCCTGCCAGAGCTATTTGCCTAGAATGCCCTTAAATGTATTTGTCCTTTCACTGAAGCATGAAAATGTCTCACGCGCATCCCTACGTGTTATTCCCACCTAATTTCATCTATTTTTTTCCTACAGCTACAGTACTACCTGAGATCCTTTTTTTTTTTTTTTTTTTTTTTTTTCGTGATCACGCATTTTACAGGTTCCAAATAACTTGTACATACTACCAATCCTTCGTAAGCATTTATTTTGGTTTACATCAATTTTTATACTTCATCTTAAATGATAATACAGTTGTATACTTTTTTATCTGGATATGGAAACTAATTTTACAATTTTACTCCAAATTTTCGTGCCCTTCTTGAAAAACCATACTTTATAACATTTTTTTGTATGGCATAAAGTACAGATTTTTTCTATCATAGTAGTTTATTAACCAAGAATGTACCAAATCGTTA
This sequence comes from Gentiana macrophylla, assembly GCA_026214975.1. Classification (NCBI taxonomy): domain Eukaryota; kingdom Viridiplantae; phylum Streptophyta; class Magnoliopsida; order Gentianales; family Gentianaceae; genus Gentiana; species Gentiana macrophylla. Next base: position 7,388,377 of record CM047807.1, on the reverse strand, counting down.
ATCCAGATCCAATAGGTTAGTAAACGCCGCGATCGGTTTTCTCTCAACCAGGTGCATGGTTCGTCTATAAGATTCAATCGCCTCGAGATGACAATACTTTTGTCGATAGCTCTTTCCAATGATTATAATTTCATGATGGTACTTTGAGCAACGGACGAACGATAATCAGACTTGGATTATCAAGATTTATTACAATTCGTGATTAGCCATCAATTATGAGATAAAACCAAATCTTGAAAATAAAACAATTCAATTGCTAATAAGAATCAACTTCAATCGCTAAAAGAATCAAAAACACCGGAGAACGAATTCCAATACGTGTCAGCTCGATACCATGTTAAAATTCACATTAAATCAAAGAATCGTGAGTTCTCGAATCCATAATCCAACGGAATCTCACAAAGAAGATGAAGATCAAAATTTCACGCTCCTAACATTTTGCATAGAATGCCCTTAAATGTATTTGTCCTTTCACTGAAGCATGAAAATGTCTCACGCGCATCCCTACGTGTTATTCCCACCTAATTTCATCTATTTTTTTTCCTACACAGCTACAGTACTACCCGATCCTTTTTTTTTTTTTTTTTTTTTTCCTACACGCATTTTACAGGTTCCAAATAACTTGTATACATACTACCAATCCTTCGTAAGCATTTATTTTTGGTTTACATCAATTTTTTATACTTCATCTTAAATGATAATACAGTTGTATATTTATCTGGATAAACTAATTTTACAATTTTATTTTTTTCTATCAAAATTTATTAAATTTATTTTATTCAACATATATGTAATAAATATCTTTTTTTTAATTGTAATATGTAATAAATTTCAATCAAAGTCTTGATCAAAATTTATTCACCGAATAAGAATATAGCTGAAATAATTTATATCAAACATATCTCAATAATTATCACTTTTAAGAACACAATGATGTCTTGATATGTTATTTTATTATCTAAGTCACATTTTTTTTGAATGATATATTGTTTAAGACTAAATTACATTCATTGAATAAGTGTTCGATGTTATGTATTGTATGGAGATTAATATCAAGGGCGGACCTACATTGAACCGGGATGGGGGAGTGCCCCCATTAAGTTTATTGATAAAAAATGTGAAAACACTATTAATTTTCCACTCGATCTTCAAATTTGTTCTGGTGCCCCCACCGGAAATTATTATACATCCACCATTAGTTGAGCAAATTATATTTTACAAGTAAGAATTGTTACATTGAGATGCAAAAAAATCATGTTAATAAATGAAAAAAATTTAAGGAAAGACACTTTGTCTCCTTATGGTTTGGCATATAAAGTGTTTAAGCTTCCGTAGTTTTTATTAAAAGGTCCTCTTAGGGTTTACTGCAAACCATACATAATATTATGTAAGAAGATAATTTTTTAGTAACATATTCTAAGGAAACATCACTTTACACCCATGTGGTTAAACGTTTCGTATGTCAAACCACAAAGATGCAAAGTGTCTTTTTCTCCTAAAAATTAAAATCATCGGTAGGGTTTTATTCGTATTCTACTAAAATAATCATTACTCCCTCCGTTTTTTATCAGTCAATTTTTTGTGTGGGTACACAAACAAAGAAAATGATTAATGTTTCTCAAATATAGTATGAAATGACTAAATTGTCATTTTTTGTATTTTGAATATATTTGAATTCATTAAATTCACTATATTGAAAATGTAAATAAACATTGATAATAATACTATTGGAGTCCAAAATGACTTTTGGTGTATTTCGATTCATTGGAAATGTATATTTTATTATTTGAAGCGTAAGACTCTTTTTAATTCTTGTAATTAATATGAGGGCATAGGTGGAAAAGATAATAAATGATGTATTAGTAGTCTAAAATGACAGATGTTAGTGAAAATTACAAATTCTCAAAAGTGACAGTTAAGAAAAACAGACGGAGTACATTTTTATCTTATTACTACTATACTATTCTTTTCCGTCCATCCAACCAATTTTCTGTTATTTTATTAAAATTATATTGATAATAATCAAATGATATTTTAAGTTTTCCTAAAATTTAAGGCATTCATCTACAATGTGAAAACACTTTAAAGAAAATTTATATTAATTGAAAAATATAATATCATTTAAAATGTTTGAAAACTTTATTTTCATAATAAAAAGCATAATCAAGCACTCTCACTTTTTAATAAAAAAAAAAAAACAAATACAATCTATTTTTAAGTTTTGACCGCAACACTTTTTAATTCAGTGAGAAAAGGTAAATTTAAAGCGGGCCCGGATTAGTAAACAGAGGGGAATAGGCGTCAATTCCCTGTAGGATAAGACAAAGAAGGGCAATTAGGGTAAATTGCTCTGGCCAGAGCAGATCTGCTCTGGCAATAGCAGCACCCGCTTAAAAATAAGGAATTTTTATTTGTACCATAATCAATCTATCACTACACCACTCTATACATCACACCACATCTAGATCTAAAATCTACTTTTGCACCACAATCAAATGAAAATTTTACAAGTGAATGTTATATGAAGGTTATCTGCAAAGTGACATACTTTACCACCTTTCATTTCTAACCTCTCACACACGCCAAAAGTGTATTATATGAAAGAGAGTTAAAATAAATGGCTCTAAAGTATGCCACTTGGTACAACCTTCCTACAACCGTTGCACCATAAAATCACTCCAATCAAATTCTTATATTTACCCTAAAAAAAAAAAAAATTTCTTATATTTTTCTTTCTTTAATTACACCACAATTTCTATATTTCCAACACATATATACTATTTCCACACAATTTTTTTATATTACAAATTAATCTCTTAATATAATACACCTTACATCCCCACATATACACCCAATAATTTTGAAGATGGATATGGCAGGACCAAAAGTATGTTGAAGGGGTCATAGAAATCAATGGAGGTGTTGGTTGAAGGTGGCCCAGATTGGCCGGAATCGGGAAGTCTGGCCGATTCCGCCATTGGAGCAGCAGTGGCGGTTGGTTTGGGAGGGGAGGGGCGGTCTGGGAGGTATTGGTGGCGGGTTCAGGTTGGGGCTGGGTTTCCGGTGGTGGGTGCTTGAAAATTACCTGTATCGGAGCTGAAAATCCGCCGGCGGTCATGGCTGTGGAGGTGGAAGGGGCGGCGAGGAGAGGTTTCTTTTTGGTTGGGGATGTAAAGGTTTTGGATTTCATTGTTGAAGGGAACGAATAGAGGATGAGAAGAGGAGTGGAATGGTGGTGGTTAGAGGTCCCGCCGGTGGTTGACGCCGGCAAACGGGGTCGCCGGAAAAAAAAAAAAAAAAAAAAAGAGGGAGGCTGTAAACGGGGAAGGGGAAGGGGAAGGGGAAGAGGGAGGGTTTTGTTATTTTTATTAAATTTTGTTAATTTGGATAGTTTTTGGGGGAAATGATAATATAAAAAATTGGTGGTGTTAAAAAAAACTTGGTAAAACTGATTTTTTTTCCACCTCAGACTCAAAATATGGTGTAAAAGTAAATTTCGTAATTGTGAAAGTAGATATCATATTTTTTATTTTAACGGGGTACAGAGGTAGATTGGATGTGGTACGAATAAAGACTCCCTAAAAATAATGGATGATATATAAAGTGTATTGTATTTTTTTTCAAGTCGCTGAACAACAGCGGGTGTGTGTTTTAAATAAGTTTGTTTTTTTATACAAAAGTTTTGTAATGGTGTCTTATTCCCTAATTTATATCCTTTTTTTTTGTCTTCCTCTCTAATTCTCCCTATATTGTTTGTAGAAAATAAAAGTGAGGCATTAATGTCCGGAAAAAAATATCAATGCATCAATCCAAACCGGAAACTAAATCGACACAAAACAAGATAACCTAAACCAATTACAAACCGAATGATGTATTTATGGATATTTTTCTTCTGTCTCCATCCAACCTGAACACAAACCGGTTGTCTATTTATACATACTTGTGGAAGCACCGTGCGATTCACGGGATTCCCACCAATTGTTTGTATCTGTGTGATTGATGTTTTGCTAGTATCTGTGTGATTGACGTTTTCTTTACAATCATATCATTACAAAAGAAAAACGATAAGGATTTCTATTATAAAAAAGTGTAGAAAATTACAAGAGATAACATAAAAAAGAACAACAAAATCAAACTCATGAAGATAAATAAGAAAAGAAGTATAATTAACAACGTCGTTAGGGGTGAATGTAAAGTTCAAGATAGTAGAGAAGCAAAGCAAGGAGATTGTACAAGTAGTTACAAAGATATGCAAAGCTTAGGAAGGCTAATCAAGTACATCAGAAGGGATGGAGGTGGGAGTAAATTTTAGAAATCGTGATCTTCAGAATATTTAAGCTTCCATTAGTAGGGATGGAGGTGAAAACTGTTAAATATTCTAGCATACGCAATAAGAGTATACAACTTGAAATTGAAGAAAGATGCAATCAAGTGATGATCACTAGGTCAAGATCTAAATAGAACATTCTCGCTGCTTGGTTCAGCTGAAAAATACTCCATTTTTGCTTTTGTTCTTTAATTTCCTGGCATGAAATAACAAATCATGGAGAACGTTATAATAAAATAAAATTAACATCATAACCTCTTGCATCGTAAAAGATAACTTTTACAAGACTCAACTTGTCATTCGATTATCTTTACTTAAGAGATGACTAAGTAATTTGAGAAACCACATGATTTAAACATTGCAAGAATCAAAATAAGGCACTTAAGACAATAAGGCAAGTGAATAAATGACAAATTAGTTTTCTTGTCATAGCTATACTAATGAGCGGCAAAATGCCATTGAATATTCCATAGTTTCCATAGTCAAAGATCCATAATGGTAGCTACCGAAAGAAACCTAAATAATCAATATCAATAAGTAAAAAAATATTGCATTGCAGCACTCACATGGCACAAGTAATAATGAATATAACAACACACAAATAAATGATTCAGTTTGACATATTAAATATTCAGCTAAAAAAAATAATCAATATCAATAAGTAAAAAAATATTGCATTGCAGCACTCACATGGCACAAGTAATGAATATAACACAAAAATAAATGATTCAGCTTAACATATTTGTCCTCATGGTATTCTCTATATTACATACTTTTATGAACACAAATAGTTCTCTATATTACACACTTTTATGAACACAAATAGTTTTTTTTTTTGACTATATGAATACAAATAGTTAAAAAGACAAATTGCGTCATACGCTATGAATGGAACCTTTCATATGGTTACTACAAACACTAAGAAGAAATCAACTTATGGAACTTATGTCTCATGATATAAACATAAGGTTATATACTATTGACACAATGTTGAAGAAATGTATACAACCATATATATATATATATATATATATATATATATATATATAGGGGTTCTATTGACACCTCCAATTTACTAGTGACATCCCTATTTCTTCCGGTACCATAAAAAATTATTTCGGCATCTAGTGACTTTTTATAAAGGGAACGTCAGTCATACTGGTGTTCCTTGTTGAACACCATTGACGTTGGTGTTCAACAAGGAACGTCAGTGTGACTGATGTTCCCTATATAAAAATTGTTAAAACTGAAAACGTCGATCACTTTCTTTGGTATTCGCTCTGCAAGACATCAACGTCAATGTCACTCACCAGTGTGACAGACTATTTTTTCATCCGAAAAAATAATAAAAAAATGAATGCCGGAAGTAAAAATGAAGGTGCTAATAGAACCCACCTCTATATATACATAAACAAATCTCAATACATTTTTTATCATACCATTCGATCCCAAAGAAAGAAAAAATTTACTCAAAAGTCCGGTGAGAGAAAAATCCAAAAAAAAATAAAATAAAAAAATAATAATAATAATAACCCATTCATAAACTAAGAAAATGAAAGTAAAATGAGTAAACTATAGGGAAAAATTACACGGTAAAAGATAATTGAGATGACTCTTACTTTATGTTGAGAAATTTCCAAGAAATTCAATTCAATAGTTGAAGAAGGAAAGAAAAGAGCATGCAAGAGAATCCGTTGGGTGTAAAAGCATCATGATCCGTCAGTTAAGCTTTAAACTGGAAATACATGCCAGTAAGGATAGCTGAATAAGATGTTGTGATCAGTGGCGGATTCAGGAATTTATTCCAGTGGTGTCACCGGAGTCTAAAGCTACATATTTTATCCAAAAAAAATTCCAGTGGGGTCACTGAAGTCTAGAACATTAATTTTTATCGATAAAACGAAGACTTTTTAACAACAAAACTACATCGTTTTAATACCAAATTTTTATTATTTTTTTTTAAAAATCCAGTGAGGTCACGTGACCCCACGGGGTACGTAGATCCACCACTGGTTGTGATGATGGATAATTCATGAGAAGGGAGAGATTCATCATCACCATCATTAGAAAATAGGAGTTGGAAGCGACGAATCTGTTCCCGGAAAACTGCGAATGACGTGCTTCGGTTTTAAGGCGGGAACGAGATAAAATGTGAGTGGTAGAATACTTGAAGATGGTACCATTTTGGCTCCTCCTATATGACGAGATGCTAAGATGAATTTACCAAAACTTTCGAGATATTAATCATCACAATAATTAAACGTGTCCTATAAAAAATATACATATAAAAAATATACAAGTTTTTAATACACTATATAAAAAATATATATACATATATGGGTCAAGGCCCAAGGGTAAATATTTGAAAATTTTAGCGGGTCAATAAATAGATATTAATACATAAAAATTTTAAATTGTGTATAATATACATGGACTTTTTTTAGGGTCAGTTGACCCTTTTTAGTTAAGGCGCCGCCGCCCCTGAGAGTATGTGATTGATTATATGGAAAGAGAAAATTGTAGCACGTGTAAAAAGGTCTTATAATATGGGACGGAGGGAGTATCAATTTTAGATTTATAGATTGTGAGATACACTTCCTCCTTCCCAAAACATAAATTCATTTAGCTTTTTGGTTTTATTCCATATTGTAAATTCATTTAGATAACTAATGGAGTATTTATTACATTTTTCGCCTTTTACCACTCATTTATTATTTACCACACACTTTTTACTACTTTGCATTAATAACAGTCAAAGACCATTTTAGAATTTTTATTTGGAATTAATGACACATAATCAATCTAACCAACTTTCTTAATCTGTGTGAAAAACTCCAAACGGGCTTATATTTTGGGACGAAGGTAGTACGTGCTTAAAAATAGGGGATTTTTATTTGCACCACAATCAATCTACCACTACACCACTCTATACATCACACCACACCTAAGATCTAAAATCTACTTTTGCACCACAATCAAATTCTTATATTTTTCTTTCTTTAATTACACCACAATTTCTACATTTCCAACACATATATACTATTTCCACACAATTTTTTTATATTACAAATTAATCCCTTAATCTAATACACCTTACATCCCCACATATACACCCAATAATTTTGAAGATGGATATGGCAGGACCAAAAGTATGTTGAAGGGGTCATAGGAATCAATGGAGGTGTTGGTTGAAGGTGGCCTAGATTGGCCGGAATCGGGAAGTCTGGCCGATTCCGCCATTGGAGCAGCAGTGGCGGTTGGTTTGGGAGGGGAGGGGCGGTCTGGGAGGTATTGGTGGCGGGTTCAGTTGGGGTGGGTGGGTTTCCGGTGGTGGGTGCTTGAAAATTACCAGATCGAGCCGAAAATCCGCCCGGCGGTCATGCCGTGGAGGTGGAAGGGCGGCGAGGAGAGGTTTTTTTGGTTGGGGATGTAAAGGTTTTGGATTTCATTGTTGAAGGGAACGAATAGAGGATGATAAGAGGAGTGGAATGGTGGTGGTTAGAGGTCCCACCGGTGGTTGACGCCGGCAAACGGGGTCGCCGGGAAAAAAAGAAAGAAAAAGAGGGAGGCTGTAAACGGGGAAGAGGAAGGGGAAGAGGGAGGGTTTTGTTATTTTTATTAAATTTTGTTAATTTGGATAGTTTTTGGGGGAAATGATAATATAAAGAATGGAAATTAGGGATAATGACACAATCTGAAATATTTTTAAGTAACAGGACAACAACATATTTTTTATAGGAAGAAGAAGACAATGTATAATTTTATAAGCGAGAAGACAAACAGTGAATCCGAAAATCGGTGAATCTCTCAAAGTGAATCCCGAAATCGGTGAATTTCGACGAGTGAATTTTGATGATGAATCTCGAAAATCGTTGAATTTCGACAATGAATTTTGAAAATTAGTGAATTTCGATTTGTGAATTTTTGGTGATGAATCTCGAAAATCGGTGAATTTCGACAATGAATTTTGAAAATTAGTGAATTTCGACAGTGAATTTCGGCAGTGAATTTAAACAGTGAATTTCGAACACAAGTGAATTTCAACAGTGAATAAATAGTTTTGTCCTTTATGCAAAAGTTTCAAAATACTGTCCTTCTACTCAATTGATGAAATATTTCTGTCCTTATCCCTCATTCCCCCTATAAAAAATTGGTGGTGTTAAAAAAAACTTGGTAAAACTGATTTTTTTTCCACCTCAGACTCAGAATGTGGTGTAAAAGTAGATTTCGTAATTGTGAAAGCAGATATCATATTTTTCATTTTAACGGGGTACAGAGGTAGATTGGATGTGGTACGAATAAAGACTCCCTAAAAATAATGGATGAGATATAAAGAAATAATGGATGAGATATAAAGTGTATTGTATTTTTTTTCAAGTCGCCGAACAACAGCGTGTGTGTGTTTTAAATAAGTTTGTTTTTTTATACAAAAGTTTTGTAATGGTGTCTTATTCCCTAATTTATATCCATTTTTTTTTTTTTTTTTGTCTTCCTCCCTAATTCTCCCTATATTGTTTGTAGAAAATAAAAGTGAGGCATTAATGTCCGGAAAAAAATATCAATGCATCAATCCAAACCGGAAACCAAATCGACACAAAACAAGATAACCTAAACCAATTACAAACCGAATGATCTAGTTATGGATATTTTTCTTCTGTCTCCATCCAACCTGAACACAAACTGGTTGTCTATTTATGTGGAAGCACCCGTGCGATTCACGGGATGCCCACCAATTGTTTGTATCTGTGTGATTGATGTTTTGTTAGTATCTGTGTGATTGACGTTTTGTTTACAATCATGTCAGAGCGTTAATTAATTACAAAAGAGAAACGACAATGATTTCTATTATAAAAAAGTGTAGAAAATTACAAGAGATAACATAAAAAAGAACAACAAACAAATCAAACTCATGAAGATAAATAAGAAAAGAAGTATAATTAACAACGTCATTAGGAATGTAAAGTTCAAGATAGTAGAGAAGCAAAGCAAGGAGATTACACAAGTAGTTACAAAGATATGCAAAGCTTAGCAAGGCTAATCAAGTACATCAGAAGGGATGAAGGTGGGAGTAAATTTTAGAAATCGTGATCTTCAGAATATTTAAGCTTCCATTAGTAGGGATGGAGGTGAAAACTATTAAATATTCAGCTAAAAAAAATAATCAATATCAATAAGTAAAAAAATATTGCATTGCAGCACTCACATGGCACAAGTAATGAATATAACACAAAAATAAATGAGTCAGCTTAACATATTTGTCCTCATGGTATTCTCTATATTACACACTTTTATGAACACAAATAGTTCTCTATATTACACACTTTTATGAACACAAATAGTTTTTTTTTTTTTTTTTTTTTTTGACTATATGAATACAAATAGTTAAAAAGACAAATTGCGTCATACGCTAAGAATGGAACCTTTCTGATATACCCGGATTGGAATGGCGCATTCATCCATATTCGCCCACAATGATCTTGGCCCGTCAACACGATAATGGGCTTTTACCTCCGGCGCCGCCACCAAGCATCTTCTGGCCGCTAGCTACGAGCCGAGGCCTATCCGCCAACAGTAAGCCGGATCATGTCCGCTAACGGTAAGACGGACTCATTCTCTCCACGTGATTCCACCCTATGCATAAAGGCACAAACGAGTCCGCTACTCAACCATACTTCTCCGGGCTCGCTGTACGCCATGCTTACCCAGCTGGCCAATCCAGCTGGCAACACTTTACAGCTAGATAGGACACTTGTATTGCATGCATGCTTAACTTAGCTATGTATTCTAAGTTGTCTTATCAATGAACAGTGAACCGACTTACTTTTTTAGCCTATATATAGGGATCACACATGTAAAGGAGGAGGACTCTAAGAAAAAGCTTTAACTATAAAAATAATACAAGCGAAACTCGCCAATTTGTCGACATGATTAACTTGTTCATCTTATAAACCGATCCAATGACCTTGTTCTTACTCGCCACCCTAACCACACCGGAGAAATCATTCATATCAGTCTTATATCCTCAAGATAAACACTGTTACCGCAAATCTGGTGTTCCACGCAACATCACTTTCATATGGTTACTACAAACACTAAGAAGAAATCAACTTATGGAACTTATCTCTCATGATATAAACATAAGGTTACTATTGACACAATGTTGAAGAAATGTATACAACCATATATATATATATATATAGGGTTTATTTGCTTTCCCAATTTATTAGCCAGCATCCCTATTAGTTAAAAGGCATCATAAAAATTATTTCGGCATCTAGTGACTTTTTTATAAAGGAGCGTCGATTCTGTTAGTCACACACCAAGTGATGTGATTTGATAAAAAAAAAAAAAATAATAATAATAATAACCCATTCATAAACTAAGAAAATGAAAGTAAAATGAGTAAACTATAGGGAAAAATTACACGGTAAAAGATAATTGGGATGACTCTTACTTTATGTTGAGAAATTTCCAAGAAATTCAATTCAATAGTTGAAGAAGGAAGGAAAAGAGCATGCAAGAGAATCCGTTGGGTGTAAAAGCATCATGATCCGTCAGTTAAGCTTTAAACTGGAAATACATGCCAGTAAGGATAGCTGAATAAGATGTTGTGATCAGTGGCGGATTCAGGAATTTATTCCAGTGGTGTCACCGGAGTCTAAAGCTACATATTTTATTCAAAAAAAATTCCAGTGGAGTCACTGAAGTCTATAACATCAATTTTTATCGACAAAACGAAGATTTTTTAACAACAAAACTACATCGTCACCATCATTAGAAAATAGGAGTCGGAAGCGACGAATTCCCGGAAAACTGCGAATGGCGTGATGAATCAGCCTACGTGCTTCGGTTTTAAGGCGGGAACGAGATAAAATGTGAGTGGTAGAATACTTGAAGATGGTACCATTTTGGCTCCTCCTATATGACGAGATGCTAAGATGGATTTACCAAAACTTTCGAGATATTAATCATCACAATAATTAAACGTGTCCTATAACAAAAGAATATCAGAATTTCCGTGAATCACCAAGAAGAGACGTAGGAATGAATCGGAAAACCTAGAACGAAACTGATTTTCTGGATAAAATAAACTTACAGACAGAGGAATTGCATATCGATCTGCGCTTTCAATGGATCCGATTGTGCAGAAGGAGAGGACGATCACCAGTTAAGATCGCAACCTCCACCCAATCCATCACCATCGCCTCCGCCGCCGTCTATGTTTCATCTCGCAAGACATCTTCCAAAGGCGCCAAACTGTGTATATATATTTCCCCCCTCAAATCAAACACCCATAATAGCAGAAAATAAAGTCCAAAAAACATCAAAAATGACAGAAACTAAAACCCCAAGAAGGAAATGGAACAAAATATGCAGCTAGTAAAATCATCAACAAAATGCTTCTTTACGTATTTTCCTCAAAGCTAATGAGCGGCAAAATGCCATTGAATATTACACACATTCCACAGTCAAAGATCCATAATGGTAGCTACTAAATGAAACGTAAATAATCAATATCAATAAATAAAAAAACATTGCATTGCAGAACTCACATGGCACAAGTAATGAATATAACAACACACAAATAAATGATTCAGTTTGACATATTTGTCCTCATGATATTCACTATATCGGACAGTTTTATGAACACAAATAGTTTATTTTTTATTTTTATTTGACTATATGAACACAAATAGTTAAAAACAAACAGTTCATTTACAACGACTATATTCGGGATATCTTAGATAATAATAAAAAAAAACAGTTGATTTACTTCCAAATATTTTCACACCTAAAAAGAGAGGTATATGAATTCTTAATGAAGGGGGTGAAGGGGTAAGAGGGAGTGGGAAAGAACAACAGTTAGTATTTTTTACCAGGGACTTCGAGACGACATAACCAGATATTATATTTAGCAGCTGCTGGCACTTCTCGAATTGATTGTTCAATTCACTCAGCTTCCAAAAGTTCAAGCAACTGTAGAAGAAAAACCACACAGAAAAAGAAAAAAAAAGACAATTAACGCTATGAAAGATTAGGACGGCCACCCGCAGGGGCGGCCGTAGGATTTTCACTATGGGGATCAGAAATTTATCAATTTTTTTCCGTATCACACATATACTTGGATATTCAATTCTATACATGTAATTATGAAGAAATAGATAAAAACAGGGGTCAATACATAAAAACAAGGGGTCAATTACATATATATATATATATATATGCGTTTATAAATTTTTTTTTCCCACTATTTGTACATAATATTTTTATTTTAGGGGGTCGCCCACACCCCAAAGGACTATGTAAAGCCGCCCCTGGCCACCCGTTAGCCTTTACACCTCTATCCGATCTTTCACCGCCTTCGTTGTCGTCGTCGTCGTCCTCGCCGTCAATTAACTGTGACACAAAAAGAACAACAAAAAAGGTTAGTTTCCATAAATTTCGCCAGCTCGATCAAGTCTCTCAAAAATTGCCTAAGCAAGCAGAAAGAGATGTATCAGTTATTCTCATGGAGAGAAATCACACTATAATTTCGAAACGGAAGAAGATTTATCCCGAAAGTTTTTCGATCCCGACCCGGAAAATACGAAAACGAGATCGGATATAAAACTCAATCTCGTCGGATTCCCGATCATAGCCACAAGGCCGGTCCTGCCATTAATTAGGCTAAGTAAGACTTTGGCCTTTGGCCACACATCTTTATGGCCCCAAAATTATATATTGTGTAATGAACTAATGATAAACCACAACTACTTACACACAACGAGTGACACAATATATTTTACACTGTTAATTATAATGTGTCTATAATATAATCAATGAGTTCCGCATCGTAATAAATGATGTAAAAATGTGTTGTATCACTCGTTGAGTCTACAACATTGTCATTTGGTCTTATATAAAAAACAACAACAATGATGTAAAAATGTGTTGTATAATTTGATAAGTGTAAGTAGTTGTGCTTAGACATAACCAATGTAATTAACCAATGTAATTAATGTGAATATAAGAAAGGGGCAGTGGTTTAAAATGATAAAAAAAGAGGGGAAAAGTAGAAATCAGGACACTGGAAATATAAAATGAGTGATAAAGACAAATCCACTGTTCATAACCTCAAATCCACTGTTTTCTGCAGTGGAACTGGCCTCAAATCTAATGTTTCACTATCACAGTGGAATAAAGACATGTCATTTTTACCCGGAAAAAATCCACTGTCATCATTGCATATTTCTAGGTTCAAATTGTCCTTTTTAACAATAAACTCAATAAGAAATGCAGCTCAAACATTCCATGTGGATGCATGATGTACTCAAAGTGGAACATTCCATTCACTGTGCCATAAATGGATAGAAAATTCTGATGCAGTAACTCTTCTTATTATAAACGGATCGTCGGATGACTGTCATGTGTAGAAAAAAAATCTTTTGTTTATTTATACACCTGACAGTTATCTGACGGTTCGTTTTAATATCCTACAACAGAATTACCTTAGATCAACCTAAATGTACCAGTGGTTTTATGGTGATCCAGGATCACCATGTCATACTTGTCCACCAATGAAATTATTTATAAGAAGGGTAAAAACGTAAAAACATGAGATTTATATTTTACACGGTGGACCCTTGTGTGTTTTGTTATTTTTCTATTGATCTTGGAACACCAAGTCATTTATGGTCCACAAACATAATAAAATTTCCTTAAATGTACACACATGGAATCAATCAAATGCGGTTGCCATATGAATACGACATACAGCTAGAATGAAAACGCAAACAAAATTATAATCGCTGGATAAAAATAACTTTCTTTTTACTAGAAAACCTTATTATCACGATTTTTTTTTGGTGTCCAATTAATTGGTCTACCTCTTAATTACAAGAGTAATGATACGGATACAACGATTATGCCATAACGAGTGACACAACGGTTATCTTAATTGCGAATAAAATTGAAATTATAGTTAAATCCCTACAAGAAGAAATTCATTTTATATCAGTTCTACGATAAACTCACGATGTCTATGAAACATAGCCAATAGACCAATCTATACATGTAAACGTACCTGAGCAGTATCCACCGCGTGCAAGTGCCTTCATTCTTCTATTAACCTGTGCTTTGTTCTAAATTAATACATAGATCCGCTAATCTTTCTGGTAGAAGTCCCCACTATTGGTGTCCGACAGTATCTTAAAGGATTACTCTCAGACAATTGTCTGGAAGATACCTTACGAAAGTATAAAAAAACCTAATATAAGTTGCCGAATGCCGAGCATACTATATATATGTATATCCACACAAGAAGACTCAATTCGTCTGCATTCACATCTGCACCTGCGCTAATCTCAGATCAACAGCACACACAAATATCCATTATATATATTCTTGAGGAGCAGAGCAATCAGGATTAATGTGGTTCATCAACATATACATACATATATAGAGCATAGTTACAGGTGCAGGTGCAGGTGCAAATGCAGATAAACTAAGCACATCTTTCTCCTCCAGGCAATTAATTAAGCAAGATGCATGCCCCACCAGATATTTTTCACCTTTAATTACTACGTACCCTTTTTAACTTTTTCCCTTACTCGTTTCTTGTGTGTGTGGTGTGTGGGTTGTGGTGGGCCGGGGAGGGGTGGTCTGTCTCTGTGCAGTGTGGCTAAAGAAATGGTAAGTCATTGCCCGCTGAATGAACTACAAACCTCCGGATATTTATAGGTGCAGCTCATGTGCATGTATATATATATATATATATATATATATATATATATATATATATATATATATATATATTCATTTTCTATTTGTATTGTAGACGTTGTAACATGTAGTATATATTTAATTATTCTTTTATCGACTAAAGCTATGCTACTGGTTAGTATATATATGTAACGCACTTGTCCCGGATAACGAGTCCTTATCTGGACACGAGACATTCGACACGTGATATTTAGAGTAAACTCTAAATCCCATGCAAGACTCGTGTAATATATATCAGTGTAACTAAATATTCGCGCAGAAGAAAACAAACAAAAGACTCGGAAAAATAGACTTACATCATGAATACCTAAAATGAAAAACTATTATCCATTACAACTCACTTGTCAAAATATTAGGATCAAGTCTTCTTATTGTCATCTAAAACCAAATTAGTGTTAGTAAACGCTTATTACTATATTTCCTTATATCACTTTTTTAACACGCCTCAATAGTGTGTTTATAATAATGCCAAGGCCAACACATGGCACAAAGCCATATAAAAAAGCACACAAGGCCAACAAAGAGCGTGCCAACACTTGCACAATATAATTGGAGAAACAATGTTGGTAGCAAGGATTGATCCCATGACCTCCCGCTCTGATACCATATTATAGGATCAAGTGCTTACCGTTGTACTAAAACCAATTGGTGTTAGTAAAGACGCTACTATATTTTCTTATATCACTTTTAACAGAAAAGGCGGAACAACTACAAAAGGAACTAACACATAAACAACTTCAATACTCCATCCTAAACTAGCACTCCAATCTCTTCGTCAAAACAACATGTAGTTTGCAACCTTCTTATTCCCAAAAAAGTGAGCACTAGTTAGATACTCAGTAAGGAGAAAGATCAAAAGGGAGATTAATGGTTGTCATAAGTCGGGAGACACAACATGAATCTACGTATCCAGTTTGCAAATAGTTTAAAAGCACAACTTGGACTCTTTAGAAACTACTATTAAAACATAACTTGAAACGTAAAGGACAGCCACTATAAAGCCACGTTTGACGATGCATAAGAAAACATGACATATTAAGTACTTTGGTTCATCTTGCCCGTATTTGTTCGGTTACATTAAGTACTTACTTACTTAATTTAGCCGCATTCTTAACTTGTCATGTTACATGTCATGTCTTTTCTTAGTTATATTCATTACATGGCACCAAGACACCTAACTAAGGGACACGGCGTACAACACGGCTAATACAACTAACCACATATCCAATCGTAGGACGTAGGGACACACGGGACTTAAGGACCGCCGTCTCGAGAACGATATGGATTAGCATAGTTAGTACCTCCGACATGGGACTTGGGGACCCATGGTACCCCTTTCGGTACATTGCTAATAACTGTTACCTTGCCAAGCATGATGGAGCAAAACACATAAGCATATTGGAGCACATAAGGCACATAAGTTCATGTCTAACATATGAGAACATATAAAGACCATAACAACACCAAACTACCATCCTACCTCCACTATTAACATGAAAAAGAACCTAAAAATGCATCAGAACTTATGTTAACTTCTTGGACACCCTGCTATTAACTTAGACTGCCCAGAAATTAAGTCCGGGATCAGTCCGTGCACTGTCCCGAGTGGAGGCCAAGGACACTGTCCGAGGCTTCAGCCTCAAACTCAATTTCTATGCCTAGGATGTCAAAAAACTAAATTTGGGATCAGTCCGGACGCCTTCCTAGGAAAAGGAAATGGGTAGCGGCCCAAGATTTAGTCCCGGCTTGTATACTGGGCACTTGACACATGGAAGCTAACTCTGGAAATCAGTCCTTGTGGTTTCCCGACTGGAGAGACGGGAAAACGGCCTAGAGTTTTGCTTCAGAGTCAATTTCATGGCTCACAAGTACCCGACAGATATGCAACACATAATTATGTTCGATTTCTTGCAATTCTGACATTAAAACGATAATAAGAACACATAAAAACATAATCTTGAAACCAAAAGAGACCCCTGTGATAAAAAGAACTTCTTACCTCGAAAATGAGCCGGAGCCAAAAGCCAAAGAACGAAGCTACGATTCATTCCTGAACTCTTCAGAATCTTTGGAATAACGGAAATCCCCAACTTAAACAAGATCAGAACTACGAATCAACGAGGGATTATGATAATTACCTTTTCAAAAAGTGACAAGTCATAAAACTGCTCCTGAATCAGGATCTGCTTCGAAAATGAGGATCTGATCCACAGGCACGCACCA
Source organism: Gentiana macrophylla (assembly GCA_026214975.1). Taxonomy (NCBI): domain Eukaryota; kingdom Viridiplantae; phylum Streptophyta; class Magnoliopsida; order Gentianales; family Gentianaceae; genus Gentiana; species Gentiana macrophylla. Next base: position 7,371,066 of record CM047807.1, on the reverse strand, counting down.
TGTTGGTCCATTGGAAAGGCTTTGGTCAAGTTTATACGGGGGTGAATAAACTTGACACTTAAATACTTTTCTAGAGTTTTGATAACTCTGATGAGTTGATAGCTTGCTGACTATACAACTCTGCTGAGTTAGAAGCAGCGGATAAAAACTTAAAGCCTTTAACTCGTTGCTCTGTTAAAACTAATGAGCTAAGTGTTGTGCACTCAGCTATGAAGTGTGTGTTCAGCAGATTGGAAAGTTAGCAGTTGATGTGATAAAATGCAGAAAGTAAATTGCAAGGAAAGTAAATGCAGAAATAAAACACAAAGTTTATAGTGGTTTAGGGTGGTGTAATCTCTTAGTCTACTCTTCTCCTGTGATGTTGGAGGAATTCACTAATGCTCTTGTGGTACAGTTAAAAGTGCAATAGAAAGATTGTCCTTGACTAACGACTAAAGCTTCACAATCTGAACGCTAGGATAACATGTAGGATTACTGATTCTCGAAGTATTCCACTAGTCCTTCAAGGGTAAGATTGCCTCTTCACTAGCTCCACTACACTCAACAGTCCTTGACACCTCAACATGTACTTCTCTGTCTTGAAAACCTTTGTTGAACAAAGATGGTTGAATCAAGAAAGTGATTCAGGTTTATGAACTTTGATCAGTATTGGAAGATCAGTAGCTCAATATTCAAGTGTGGAAACTGGATCAAACTTGTAAGGATGAACACTTGAAGATTTATGGATTCTGCAGTTAAAGTTCAGCAGGTAGCAGGAAATTTCAGGACTCAGCAGGGTAAACTTGATTGCAATTAAACTGGGTTAATTCTTCGTGTATCTTCTAGTATGCAAAGTCCTCTATTTATACTTGAATATCCAACGTTGAAATTTGAGTTTAGAAAGAGATGTTGTTGGATTTTTCTGAATATTCCTCTGAAATTCTCTACTACATGATTTGTGTTAGTGTTAGTGTCCTTTTGACAGTGACATGTTGTCAACCATTGAAAATGCTTCATTTAAATCGGCTTTGAAATCTTCATAACTGAAATTTAAACTTCATCATTGATCGACCCTTTCATCATACAGTTTATGTTGATTCTCATCCTTGAATTTCTTCTAGAAAAATCATTGATTCGAATTTGAAACGGATCAAATAACTTGAACTATCTCAGCTGCAAATATGTATGTTGGTCAGCTGAGATATACAATAGCTCAGCTGACTGGATTGATTGAGCATTCAGCTGACTTGCTTATCATCTGGTCTTTATTTGAGAGAGAGTGCACCATATTTTCAGAATAACTAAGACCCTTCATCAATTTAACTTTATGATCTTAGACATTCAATACAAGGTCTATAAGGTCAGTTCAGGCCACCATAAACTTACCTGAATTCTAAATTCATTGCATCGGCTTAATATTCTTTACTAAGTTTGAAGTTCTTAATGTTAATTGAGTACATGGTTCTCCCCATTGGTAAGCCCCTTCTATGCTATGAAGTGAAGCAACTGAACCTGTCGAGAACAGCCAATGAGTGCATCTCTCAAGTAAGGGTCTCAAAATGGAAGTTTTTCACCTTTAAGATTAAGATAGTGCAGAAGGTATTTTAGGGCCACTATGTTCGCATCCCTGATAACACCCTAAATGGTACCATTAATTATACCTTTATTCACTCCGAATTCTGCTCATAAGAGGATAGTTAGGCTCGTTATTATATGGAATATGTGTTAAATTCTATGTGTATGTTTCTAGGATCGTAATTTTGCATCTATGCTATTTTCCCGAAGATTTGGTACTATTTTGTCTCGTTTTATGTGTTTTATAGGATGTACCGAATCTGGAGTATTGGAGAACGGATCTGTACCAAAAGGAGCATGTTGGGCCAAGTAAAAGAAGGCCAAGAAGAAGTCTGCTGAAGAAAAAGAGGAAAAGTCGGCCCGGTTTACCGAGGGCTAGGTCCGGTAAACCGAGAGCTTGTTGGACACGAAATTGATTCTGCCGCCTCTACTAGGTCGGTTAGGGTTTTAGAGAGTCATAAGTCGGTCATTGTATCTATATAAGGCCATAAAACTGATATTATTAGTTTGTTTGTTATATCTTATTATTGAATCTTCAATATTATATTATACAATTTGATGAAATAAAGTTATTCCAAGCTTTTGAGGAGTTATTTATGGTTTTCTCCCTTTCTCTACCATCTCTAGCTTGAGTAGATCAAGCTAGATCTCCATTGTTGAAGGTATGAAGCTTTGACCATTCCTTTTTGTCTTCAATATGGTAGATATGTTCGTATTTATGTGTTTTAGTTAATATGCATGTTTAAAGACCCTATGATTTACTTAGATTAATCATATTTGAGCAATGTAGATCCGAGAATAGGAAAAGCTGACCCCGGTAACCCGGCGGTCTATACCGGTTTACCGAGGCAATAATTAGAAAACCTAAAATTGGGATTCACTACAGCTATGTTGATCGACAGGTTGAATTAACAATAGGTTAGATCTGGCCAATCTGCTTATTGTAATCGTAAAACTAGCATGAAATACGAATAGTGAAGTGTTAGTTTGGACATAGTCCGATGGACCCACAAGAACGTCTTGATCGATTGTCGACAATTTGTCTCAGCGGGTTAGCGGTATGAGTTAGCGCTCGATATCGGCAATTCTAGTTCTGTATGCGTATGGGCTATTACGGACCAATTAAGGAGGGTAGCTTGCATATAGATTGTCTACTACCATTGTCGGAGTAGATAGGGTTAGGAGTTGCACCCTTAGCTGATAATTGAATCAAAAGATAGCTCGATTAATTTAAGGAAATTATGAGGGAAAGTAAACATAACGATTAACTAAACCAAGTTAGTAGATCGGTGAGAAGAGGGGGAGAAATACCACATTTCTTTTATGTTTATTGTTGGTCCAGGACCGCCTCTATGTTGCTTCTTAATTAGGTCAGAATCGTTTATAATTAAAGTTGCATCGTCTCTGTGGGATCAACCTTGACTCGCATTTACTATACTACGATGTACCTAGTATTCTTGCTAGTAATATCGACGTTAGTGACTTACACGCGATCAAGATTTTTGGCGCCGTTGCCGGGGAAAATGGCCAATTTTAAGGATAAACATTTTAATTCTGATTAAGAAGTCGTTTTTATTCTATCTTATTTTATTTTTAGTTTTGATTCATTCTGGATCAAACCTGCACGTGTTAAACTTCCAGAAGGAGAAATTTTAGGTCCGGTTTATTGTGGCTTACCCCCAGGTTACCGAGGCCTGGGAAATTGAATTCTGATAGTCTTAGTTATTCTGTGTTATTCCCTGTTGATTTTAGTTAGTAGGTCCGCAACAGTTGGGATCATACCCAACTGAAGCGGAAGTTGCTAACATTTTCTTTGTTTTATTTTGTCTCTCTTCAAGAAGATCAGGACACTTTGGAGATTCGATCAAACCAGAGTTGAAGAAGAGCAAACGAGTCGAGCAATATGACTCGGACAATATTGAACATCACACCAATTTCCATGTATCCTGGATCCGCAGTCAGGGAGCGATATGAAGCGGATAAGAAGCGGGTGGAAAAAGAGAAAGAAGCAATCAAGCGAGAGCCTGAAGAGAACTTAAAGGAGTATAATACGTATCGTCCAGGTGAGTTCCCTATCGAGCTAATTGACATATCATCTTCGGATTATGATTCTGATGATCCTGAAGAGGATCCTGACACGATGTTCTCTGAGCCTGAGGATTACCCAGACTCAGACACCGTGGTGAAGTTAAGAGACCCTGGCACGTTCCGACTCCTTTTCTGTCAATGGTGTATCAGTAGGATTAGGTCTCTGCGACTCTGGCTTGAGTTGCAACATTCTACCTTTATCCCTCTGCCAAAAGATTAAGCTTCCGGTCATTATGAATCAAACCCAAACCATGACTTTTGTTAATAGGACAAGAGATATGCCTGCCGGTCTGCTTATGAAGTGCACGATTAAGGCAGGAGGGTTCACTTTTCCAATTGATTTCACGATTATAGACGTACCAGAGGACCCAAGTGCCCCAGTTCTGTTAAGAAGACCTTTCTTAGTGATAAGTAGAGCAGTCATGGATTTTGATAATGGGGAGATCACTTTGAGATTGAACAATGATGCAGTATCTTTCAAAATCTTAGAGCCCCTAGATAATAGGCCGGAAAATTGCAAGATGACGTATGATTCAGGAAAGGTTGAAATTATGGAGATAGAGAGGGAATGGCATAAGCATCGAAAGGTTGTAGTAGAAACCGTTGAGCCGGAATTCATGAGATTAATGCTTAGAGATAGAGAATATAAGGACCACAACAAGATGCTCGCTGAAGCTAGTCCTTCCGTGTTGCGTTGTGATGGATTTGAGCTTAAAGTGAAAAATGTGGAGTCCTTGGGTATAAAGTCTAAATCTCGACGCAGAGGCAGACCTAGTACGGAAGCGAAGAGATAGAGGCATGCTAGGAAGAGAGCTCAAAAAGGTTCTATGAAGGTACAGACCTCTAGAGCAAAATTTTGGCGAGTTAAAGCTCCAACCCCTGAATGATCGAAAATTTGAAGAAAGTCGAGCTGGCGACTATAAACTCAGCACTATTTCCTTAAACCCTTAGGTAGATTAGGAATGAATAAAAGTAGCTGGATGAAGGGATGAGCTTTTTTTCATCCTACCGCTCCCTTAGGCTTGTAACCAATTGATGTTGGGAAGGTTTTTTTTTACTCGTTGTGGATTCTAGTGAAATAGGTTAGGACCGAGTCGAAGATAGCAACAAAAGGAGTAAGAGGCTAGTCATTTTGAGGTCAGGATTGAGCAGTGAGATTAAGTAAAGTGTGCAGTGAAGGAGGACAGAGAAATCTGGGAAAAGGAACTCCCGGTAAACCCTAGGTTACCTCCGAGTTACCGAGCATGGATTTTCAGTTTTCTGAGTGTCAGTTAAAAAGCTGAATTTTTAGAGACACGTGAAGGACACACGTTGTATCAAAGACTGCCAGTCAGTAGAAACCACCTCACTTTTCCTTATTTTCAAACCTTTCATCCTTTCCCACACACCACCATAACTCCACCTCAATCCCATCAATCATCCCCTCAAATCCATCACCCTAATTACTCCTCTACCCACTATCCCACCAAATCCTTCCACCTTCCATCATTTCTCCTATTTAAATCACTATTGAAATAGTGTCCTAAACCCAATCAGGTTGGACCGGATCCAACCGGGTCGGATTATTTCTACTATTTCTTTATGTTTATACATATATTAAATGGCTTTTCTGTTGTCATATATTTGTTCTTTTAAAGAACCACTTATGAATTGTTATTTGATAACGTCCTTAGTATTAAACTGTGATAGAGAGACCATGATAGGCGATTATGGTTGATGAGATCTCTATTCATTTTATTAAGTTTGATACTTAAATGTCTCTAGGCTGATGTACTATTAAACAGGGCATTGATAGTATGAACATGCTAGCACGTATTAGATGTCTTCTGTCTTTAAGGGCAGGGATAGATCTCGTCTATCGAAGTGTAGAGACACTTGGACTATACGTTGACGTGTATTAGAGAATGCGTACGTTAGACTGCCCCACTTACATTAAGTGTCACACTATGTGGCGGTTGTGTAATTATCCTTAAGACCGGAGTCTTCATGGCATCACGGTGTGGATTGTCATGCTTTGACACTATTGAGGTTTCTCCTAGCCATTGGGCGATCATGCGGTAGTGATTGGGTGTGATATTGAAGCATGCGGAGTATACATGTTTGGTCGTCCGGGAATCGCGTATCCTATGATTGTGATCGAATATCCGAAATGACCTTCTTATAAGGAATGTCTAGCTCTTGTGAATCTTTGCAAAGTGGGAGTAAATGTGTTATTCCGAGATAGCATGATATCAAATTATAAGATACGATCGTTAATGTATTGACACTCGAGATACGATCGTATGGAATTATTATAGCGATAGGATTGCAAATTACACGGTAACTGTTTCACAAGAAAGTTAGTAGTCATTGCATTTGACTCTTCCGATGATTGGGCGTCACGGTGTGTTGTTAGACGCTATCCCGTGATCGTTAGGCATGAAGGGCATTTTCGTAATTTGCACTTTGTGTCTACGGCCAACATATTTGGAAGCCTATCGGGTCACACACATATGAACATCTAGCCGGATTAAAATGTGGTTATAGTTGATAACCAAATAAGGAAAGTGTATCTCGTACTATAAATGTTATAGTGGTAAATTAATATGGTGATATTTATTTATTATGAATAAATATAATACAAGATATTAATTATGTTGATTAATTAAATATGTATATTGATACATAAAATTCGAAAATATATATATATGATATACATGTATTTTGTGAATTAATAATCATAGTATTATATTAATTAAAGAAAATCTCAAATCCCAAATTAGTGGGAAAGGGACGCCACTTTTAAATGTGTTATTGGATACATTTGAATTGTGTAATTTAATTAATAAGATTACCATAATATTAATATTAGATATTAATTGATTTTGAAAAATAGATTTATGGTAATAAGATAAATATAGTCAATATAAGATATTGACAATATATTGGAAATATTTAATATAAGATATTAAATTAAATGAGATAAATCAATAAAAGATACTTTCCATATTTTATTAGGAAAATGTTTTCTTTCTCCCCAATCTACTAGGAAGCTAATCCCAATCAGATTGGGATCACATAGGGGCGCAGGTCATCCTACAAATAGGAGGGCTTGTCTAGCTTTTTTGTATAACACAATTCCAAGAGCTAATGGTTCTTGCGAAAAATAGAGAGCTTCCTAGAGATAGATTTATGAGAGAGAAAAAGTCGGTCCAGCAGCCGAGTTTTTCTGGTAGCAATCCGTGATGGGATTCCGGAGAGGTGTTCGTGTGGATCACCGGTAGAGGCCGAATGCTTGGGCGGCTTCGTGCAGAAACTACAACCGTAGACAAAGCGTCGATCCAATTGGATCAACTCAAGGTATTTTTTTGTCTAATTCTTTTTGCTTGTTGCTTAAACGAAGTCGATCTTGGGTAAAAGGAAATCAAAGTTTTGAATTCCGCTGCGTTCCCGCTTAGATTTCCTAACAGTGGTAGCAGAGCGAGCTTCGAGCTTAAGCAATAAACATGTTATTTTGCATAGTTAATTTTATCGTTTAAATCACGTAATTAAAAGATGAAAGATTTTAGATTTGCAAAACGATACACGTAAAGAAGAAAAAAAAGGGAGATCGGGTGGTGCTCGGCCGACTGGCGGCGGCCCCACCAACGTCCAGCGGCCGGCGGCTGCTCGGCGAGTCTCTTTCTTTTTTGTTTTGTGTATTTGTGATTCAATATTATTTATAGTTGTGATTAATATCTCCTTTATTTAGTTGTGTCATATAGCTAACTAATGGTTCAAATAGTTTGGGCCATTGGGTTGCCACATGACATTAAAATAATAATGGTCTTTCCAAACTTTGTTTAGAATAGGCCTAGGCCCTTTCCAAATATTTGATTTGGGAAAAAGCCTAGGTCTAGGCCATTTTCAAAATTTTGATTTTAGAAAATGGCCAGGCATATCAACCAAAACATTGGCCTTTCCAAATTTTGTTTGAAATAGGCCTAGGCCTTTTTCAAAATATTTGTTTTTGGAAAAAGTCTAGGCCTAGGCCTTTTTCAAAATTTTGATTTTGGAAAGGGCCAAGAGAGATGCCTTTTGGTTTAGAAAACCAAAGGCATCCCTTTTGATAAAGGAAAGAAACAAAAGAGACATAATTTTAATTTTGATTTATTTTTAGAATAGTTCTAATTAATTAAAATTAAAATTGTAATCAGTTTAAAATTAATCGTTAATTTTATTTCGATTAAAATTATTTAATTAATTAAATGTTAATTAGTTAATTGATTGTGTTGGACCTATTTCTATGTTTTGATGATGAGTGCCAGACTAGCTGTCATAGTGCAAAGGTCAAAAAGATGTCTAGATCAAATGTATAGGTTTATTAGAGTTTGATTTATGAATAGGTTTGATCAAACAAGCATGAAAAAAGGTCTGCTTTGATTCATATCGCCAGATCGATCCATATCGATAGGGGTAGATAGGTCGATGAGACTAGTCTGGAACCTCTTTGAAGACTAAAAGGTCGAGGCTCAAACTCGATTCTGAAGGTGAGGCTCAAACTCGATTCTGAAGGCTAAGGGATCAAACTTAGTAATTTAAGTCAAGGATATGGAATCGAATTTAGGCAAGTCGTGATGACCTAAAGCGATTACATATACCTTGTGAAGAAGGTCTAAGTTCCATAAGTTGGATGATGTTTGGAACTTGGTTATAATTAAAAAGGTGTAATCTAACTTCACAAATAAAAGTTAGATAAAAGAAGTCAGCTGCATTGTATTTTATACACAAAGACAAATTGCGATCAAATAGATCGATAGTATCTCAAACAGATGATGAACTGCGATAATATACCTCGGTTAATTCAAGATTATATTGGTAGATTACATGGATAAGGACAACCAACTACCTCTGACTTATCAAACAAATCAAAGGCTGAGATTAAAAGAACGTTGGGATGACTCAGATTTTTATCCGATGGTTATAAGTCAAAGGGTGGATGATCAGATTGTCAAAAGGAATTTCGATGATGTCGACCCTATGAACGATGATGACGCAAATCAGATGGGACAAAAACAAGGAACTGTTACATTTGAATTTCAAATACAAGTCACATGTATTCTTGCCTATAAATAGAGGACTTTCAACTCAGAAACAAGATGATGAAAACTGAAAAAACTTTGAAGAGATATTTTACTGAGCTGAAAAACACCCTGCTGAACTTACTGAACTTAAAGCTACTGATCCAGAGAAATTCTTCAAGTGTATTCTGCATTCAAGCCACATCAAGTATACACACTTGAAGTCTGCAAGCTGCTGATTATTTCATCCTAATCAAGCTGCTATAATGAATCATTTATTTGATTCAATCTTTATTTTATAAAGAACTCTTGAAGACAGTGAAGCACGATTGTGTGAAAGATTTGTCTCGTGGTAGAGTGGTGAAGAGGCAATCCTACCTTCAAGGACAGTGGAAGACTCAGGAGCAGCAATCCTATCTGTTCCCAGTTTTTAGTTTGTGAAACCATAGTTATTGGTGAAGGACAAACAATTTAGGAATCTTTGTAACTGCTATATCAAAGATCTCTAGTGGATTACCTCCAACATCACAGGAGAAGAGTGGGTGACAGGATTACACCACTGGAACCACTATAAAATCGCGCTACTTACTTACAAAGATTCATATTCTCGCACTTAGTTTATTTCACACATCAACCTCATTGAATCTAGCAAATGAAATCACACACTTGCACTCATGAGTATCTAATACTTAGTATCATATTTAACAACAAGTATTAAGGCTTAATTTTGATATAATTCATTTGCACAAATTCAAGCAAACTCAACTATCGATGAGACATCTGTTTATCAAGTGACTCTATCGAGGTATCGCAGAACTCATCAAGTATCGTGAGACTCACCTGAAGTTGTAGAATTTATTAACTCCAAAGTTTTAAGTGTTAAGTTTATTCACCCCCCCTCTAAACTTAACCAAAGCCTTTTCAAGGGACCAATAGATTGGATGAAATTATTTTATAGATTAAACGTTAATTGATTAATTAAGACGTAAGTAGTTAAATTTTAATTTTATCTTTTTCTTAAGATGTTATTGTTTGGATTAGATATAATAGATATAATATGATTATATGGACCCCGATTGATCATGGACTCGACCGATAGGATAGATGTGAATGATTTAATATTTATGTTGGTTTAAAAATTGTCCTAGGCCGTTATGAAGAATGCGACCTAGTTTATTTTCAGCATTTATCCCATTCCCGTTCTCCCCCCGTGTGCGGCGGTTGTATTTATTTTATTAGATAGAATTAAATGTAACAAGAATGGAGCAGAAGATGGAGACCAAAGAAAGAAGAATAAATATCCCATTGGAGATGACGCATTAAAGATCCTATTGACGGTTGCAGCTACCCTTAGATTGTGACCCGGGGTTTTGTCAGTCTGTATTCGAAACCGCACCTAGGAAAAGTCCATGGTCATACCGGTTACTTTACGCATTTATTTATTTTGTGGTTGTATTTATTTTATATGATACGATAGATGCATAACTAGACACGATCTAGATGAATGTGTAGGATGTATATCTATAGAGATAGATATATTTTGATGAGACCATAATTAAAATTAATTAAGAGAATTAATTCGAAATTAATTAAGTGAATTAATTTAAAATTACTCCCACAACAAAAATCGAGTTATATTTGTCTCCCAATGTTATAATGACGGTGAAGAGCCCTTGTTCGGATCCAACTGATCGGCCCTCGTCGGGAGTTGACCTACCTCGGGTATATCGTCGTTATCGAGATATGATCGTTATGAGATCTCATGAATATATGGGTTACGGCTCGACTAAGAATCTTGCGGTGATTGGCCCTCGTCAGGACCGTCTGATTTTAGAGACAAGGGGTTCACTATCACATAAGATGTGAATTGTCAAAGAGTTGACTAGTCAACCACCAATAGTCACATAGAGATATGATTGGTAAAGTGTTACCTACCTTTCGAATTATTCCGGTTGATCGGCCCTCGTCGGGAATCGGGGTAACCAGATAGGATCTTGGCCACTAAAGAATTTTGAAAAGATTCTTGAAAGTCAATTGGGAGTAGTTGACTAGTGGGAGCAAAATCATAAATCAAAAGACCATTTTTGATTTTGCGTGTATAAACAACAACACTCTTTTAGCTTTATTTTTTGTTGTAGTTTTAGCAAACTTTATATTTATGTTTTTATTCTCGATTAGTAAAACCAAATTATGACTGTTACCTTTTGAGAAACGTTCTCAATTATGTTTGAGTAATTTTAATCCCTTTAAATAAGCAATGACACGATCAACCCCGTTATAGTAGTTAGAGACAATGAGACTACATATGCGATGCAGTGCTCCAAGACTTTAATTATTAAAGAAAAGCAGAAGCCCATGATATTGGATACGATCCAATATGATCATTCAGTCATACGATGACAATCAATTCAAACGTTAAATAAGAATGATCGCATTGAATTTTGGAAAGGTTGTTTCAAAATTGAAGGATTTAACTATTGACTTAATTCTTTAATAATTGCTTAAAGGTTAATTAGATAGTTAATGTTTTGAATACGATTCAAAAGATTAAATAAACTATTTAATAAAATTTAGATTTTCTTTATGAAAGGAAATTAAAGACAAAGCTATTGTGATCTTTCTTAAATCTTATGAGGACTCCACTAAGAAATATTTACAAGTTCTTAAAGGATTAAAAAGGAAAGTTAGGGCAAGTGGTAATAGAGGACTTATTGAAGCCTCTATCCTAAGCAAGCACGTTGAGACAAATCTATCTAAACTCAAGTCAACTCTCGGATATATGATATCTTACGAGTGTGATTAAATTATAAAGATTAAATACAGATATGGAAGGTGAAGCAAACGTTGTAACACTTACCATATTCTGGATCTAGTAAACTGATAAGGGAACTAAATAAATGTTATTATGTTCCGGTTCTTATGAAGAACATATCTTCAGTTACTTGTTAGGATTTAGTAGACATATTCAATTATAAAGAATAAATGTTATTCGATAAAGTTGAAAGGTCACTGAATCTAGCATACTAGATTGACATACTAGATTGACGTCACTATATAGTTGATATATGTGATGAAATCTCAACTAAATGTTTATATAGCTGTTATCCTTTATATTTGGTGGTCATTCTAGACAGAGTCTCTATGGAGGGGAATCGTATGATCAGATGTCATTATGATAACGTCTAAACCGTGTGGTTATGAATCATGTGGCTAATACGTATCTTATCTAAAGATGACTACGATACCCTTTTATGAAAAGGTTATAAAATCTAGAAAGTTGTCCAAAGCCTAAGAATACCGATGTCTGTTGGCTTGTGACAATTAATGCCATAAATAATTATTTATTAATCTCTATGACCATTTTTAGAAATAGTCAAGTGTACTCAGTGAAGTACATAATTCGGAAAGCGCGAAAAGTTTGAGCTAGTACGAATATGAGGTTGATAAATTACTTAGGAATTAATCTTCAATTGGATTAAAGCAATTAATATCTGAAGGGTGTTTCAGAAGACATCTGAAATAGATCAGATTCTCCCTTGAAGGATACCATCTTTGGGATACGCAATTAGATTGTGTTCCCAAAATGGAAACAACACTTTATATGATAAAGATGTGACGCAAGCCATGCGAAGTATCCCTTACCCGTTTCAGGATAGTGCCCTTATACTTAACCGAGTTCCAAAGAATAAAGGTTGAATAAATTCCATATTAGATATGGAAGGCGATAATGTCGAATCTATCTTAATCGATGATTTGAAGTTGTCAAAGGCAAAGTCAAAAAGGCTTGGAGCCTAGTACGACATATGCAACTTTGTGGAATGCCTAAGCAAGTATGCTAGATATTATTTACATGTCCACGGAGCAAAAGGTGTTTGTCTCAAAACAAGCTAACTTCTAGAGGAAGTGATTCTTCCAAAAGAGACAGTGGGAGTAAATAAGATCTCAAAATTGTTTGATAACCACAAAGATATATTCAACCATTGGAACATGAGCAGACACCGCATAGCGATGAGGTGTAGAACACTGCTCAGTGCACACAAAAGTTCTGTAAGTCCGTGGATAACCTCAAGCCTGAAAAGGTTGCTGGTATGTTCATCTTGAAGAATGAATATCTCACAACCTATGAATGAATGTTTGAAAGGCAAAATTGAGAGAAATGGCCAGGAGCCATAATATCTGAATTAGATTCCATTAGTGACAACCAGGTTGTGAACCTAGTATGTCTTACCTAGAGGTAATGTCCCTGAAAGGCTGACAATGATAGTAATATGATTACCAAAAGGCTATAGTGACGGCTGAAGGATACGGGGTGTAAACCTTGTAATTACCTTTATGCTGCCAGCTGTGCCCATTTCTATTCAAATAATGCTTGTTATAACTTCGTATCATGGCTATATGCTAGTGTTGAAGACGTTGGGCAGACAGCTTGATCGTGTGTAAGTCACTAACATCGATATTACTAGCAAGAATACTAGGTACATCATAGTATAGTAAATGCGAGTCAAGTTCGATCCCACAGAAACAATGCAACTATAAGTATAAACGATTCTAACTTAATTAAGAAGCAACATAGAAGCGGTCATTGACCAACAATAAACGTAAAAGAAAACAAACTTGGTATTCTTCTCTCTTCTCACCGATCTACTAACTTGGATTAGTTAATCGTTATGTTTACTTCCCCACATAATTTCCTTAAATTAATCGCGAGCTTAGTTTTAATTATCATTATCAGCTACGGGTGCAACTCCTACTCCTATCTACTCCGACAATGGTAGTACACAATCTATACGTAAGATACCCTTATTAATTGGTCCGTAATAGCCCATACACATAAAGATCTAGAATTGCCGATATCGAGCGCTGATTCATACCGCTAACCCGTCTAGACAGCTGTCAACATTGATCAGCACGTTCCTAGGGTCCATTCAAGATAATGTCCAAACATAGCACTTCACTATTTGTATTTCATGCTAGTTTACGACGACATGCAAATAGTTGATCAGGCTACTAACATGTAAATTAAATCTATCGATCAACGTAGCTGTAGTGAATCCCAGTTTTAGGTTTTCTAAATTATGCCTCGGTAAACCGGTATAGACCGCCGGGTTACCGGGGCGGCTTTTCCTATTCCTGGATCTACATTGCTCAGTTACGATTAAAATAAGTAAATTATGGGGTCTTTAAACATGCAGATTAACTAAAACACATAAATACGAACAAATCTACCATATTGAAGAAAAAAAGGAACGTTCAAAGCTTCATAACTCAACAATGGTGATCTAGCTCGATCTACTCAAGCTAGAGATGGTGGAGGAAGGGAGGAAACCGAAAACAACTCCTTCAAAGCTTGAATAAATTTATTTCATCAAAATATGTAATGTAATTGAAGAATTGATAAAATGTTGTAAGATGATGATAATAATACTCAGTATATGCGGCCTTATATAGATACAATGACCGACTTAAGACTCTCTAAAACCCTAACCGACCTAGATAATACGGCAGAATCAGTTTCGTGTCCAACAAGTCCTTGGTTTACCGGACCTAGCCCTCGGTAAACCGGGCCGACTTTTCTTCCTATTCTTCAGCAGGCTTCTTCTTGGACTTTAATCACTTGGCCCAATACATTTCTTTCGGTCCAGATCCACTCTCCAATGCTCCAGATTTGGTACATCCTATAAAACTCGCAAAAAACGACACAAAAAAGTACCAAATCTTTCGGAAAATAACATAGATGCCGAATTACGATCCTTGAAACACTCACATAGCATTTAACATATATTCCACATAATAACGAGCCTATGTATCCTTGTTAGGAACATTTTATTATGTTTTGATGATGGCCATACTAGCTGTTATAGCAAGCCTGAAATAAGTTAGAATTCTCTGTATAAGTGTTTACTTAGAGTCTGACATGTTGTATAAGTTGAGTCAGACAAGTATTGTACTAGTTGGTAGGACGGCAATGTAAAAACAGACTTTCGGCAGAGTGAAGCCAGCCAAGCACCAGCAGAGAAGTAATGAAGACATTATGGTCTGACTTATAACCAAGGAAGTCTGTGATGACCTTGGATAAGTCTAAGTTATGTTTCAAGTGATGAAACTTAATATTCAAATATGGTGTACACTGATCTCACCCCAATCAAGGATCAGTGAAAGTATGTGATTCTCCTCATACTTAAACAATGAAGAAAATAGTGAATCGGCGTGAGAACTCGACTTTAATTTGAGTGAAGAACGGTGAAGGAAGATCTAGAACGGAGAAGTCAGATGAATCACTCAACCGCTCTGAGAACGGCGAAGTAAATCTTACCAAATCAGATTTTGGAATATGATGAAGATTCGTAAGATCATGCATTAAATGCACAATCAATAGAGGATCAATCAGGGATGATTTTCGCTATATATTTGAAGGAAAAATCCGATCACCGAAATCAGGAGAATACAATTAAGGGGAATCAAGAATAAAATCAAGGATCATTCCTCATTAATTTAGCCAACGGACGGAATTTCAAATCAAGGATATTCAAGGCTATAAATAGAAGGCATTGACAGAAAAAATAAAGAACGATTAACAAAAGTAAAAAGGAAGCAGAAACTCTGTCAATTTGAAAAGCCTTCTCTATGAACTAACAAGGACTTATCTAGAGATCAACTCAGACATCAGAACTACAATTTTATATTCAGCACTGAGATTGATCAAGCAAGTTTGTGAATCTCATTCACATCAAACTGAAGCAACTGAATCAGAAGCAATCTGAGATGGAGTTGTGTCTGTGATAGCTGGTGAAGGATTTTGATCTCAAGGAGCAGTGAAAGAGACTGAATCACTGAAGCTGTTGCAGTCAATGAGTGATAGTCTTGTAGATTGTGAAGCTTGGGAAGTCAAGGACAATCATACTATTGTATCTGTGAAAAAATAGTGAATTCCTCCAATCATCACAGGAGAAGAGTGGATTAAGGGATTACACCACCCTGAACCACTATAAGCCTTGTGTCAATTTACTTTCTGCAATTTACTTTATAGCATTTATTTAAATAGCCTAGATCATAACTTATATCTGTGATTGTCTAAACTGATTTGAAAACAACATAGTAAGAAGGGACTTATCCGCTGCCCAAAAGCTTTTAAACATAAGAAAAGTTTTTGAAACTCCACTATAGTCATTCACCCCCTCTGACTATAGTTTCACCCTTCTCTGGGACCACAATTGGTATCGGAGTAGTGTTCCTAGTATCAGAACCTGTTCAGATCTAATTTCTGGTAAGAAGGAGATCACATATTTTCAAAGTAGTTTTCAAATCTGAGTTTTCTATTCATTCACATATAAATCTATTACTTGTGCTTATGGATTCTGATGTATAACATTTATATGATAAAAATTACGATGTTTTATATACATTATCGACTTTTTTTATATAAAATATAAGTAATTATAACGATAATCTTATAAAATATTAATAGTTATGAATAAATCTAAATACTATAAAAATCAAGTAAAAATGATAAAAAGTTATAAATTTTGTACCGGGTTAATAACCGGAGTGTCGTGTCAGATTCACGTGGGTATTTTTGGTATTTTATTTACAGATCTTAGGTAAACCAAGACCCCGAGTGACGACACTTTTTGGAGTAAAATCATATCTTTTGAAGGAATTAAGGAAGTGCCACGAGTTTTAAAGTTCAAGTGGATCAATGGTTCGTGACACCGTATCAAGTTATATTTTCGACGAACAAATGTCCCGTCAAAAAGGCATTTTCGGAAGAAAAGTCCTTCAGGGAAGTTGTAGATCTTCTCAAGAGCTTTCCAACGCATCTTGAATTATGTCATTTGGAGATCCATAGCTCAAGTTATGATTTTATCAAGTTTGAGATCAAGTTTGAAAAAATCTATCCGGATCGATCCGAATTTCCTCGGATCGATCCAAGAGACATGATGATTACCCAAAGATGTGGCCTCGCAGAGAAAAATCCAAGGGATAAGATTTTTGTTCCCGGATCGATCCGGCCCTTTCTCGGATCGATCCGCTTGGAAAAATCTGCCTATAAATAGAAAGCGACATTGCAGTACACAGTGGGGTACCAAATATATTTTCTTTACCTCTTTTATTAGTAGTAGGTATGTATATAGGCCTTATGCCATAAATAAAATAGTATCGTATAATGCTCGAGAAATTATCGAGAAGATCAATGTTGTTGAAGTCGTTGTAGCATCCGGAAGAATACAAACACGATTCAACTGTTGTAATCGGGTAAAATTTCTAAAGTATTTATGTTTGTTATGTTTGTTTTTAATTTAGTATAATGTTAGTAGGCTAAATCTAATAACTAGCCAAAGTTATGTAATCGTTTTATTTCGATCTTTTCGGTAAAGGAATGTTGTCTAAGTAAAATTGACTAAAATTGAGTTAATTGAATCTTTTTCTATTGATAAAGTTTGATTCAAAGAATTCATAATCTAATTATGAATTGATTTCGATAGTTAGGTTATGAACTCGTTAATAGAAAAACCGGAGGGTAAAATTGGCCGAGTGAATAACGTGACAACGGAACCCGATTTCTACCCGGGGCGATTTGTCCTAAAAGATGAATCTTATTGAAATTTGTACTCGAGATCGTAATAATGTTAAATCATCAGTTTAATTGAAACTTAAACCGAAAGTTGAATCGCCCGGCCTTGACAACCGGAGCCTTTAAATAAAATTGACCGTTTGACGAACGGAATGACTCTTTTTATTCAAAGGTAGAATCGCACTCGGGACCTCGCTCGTAAAAACCGTAATGATTGTGGATCTTGGGTGATGACAATGGACATATGACAATTTAAATGACGCTTATGTAAGGAGGAATTGTTAACCTCAGGAGTGCACCGTTTCATTTACTCAATTGAACCTAATATAAAAGGAAAGATCGAGCACATTCCATTCCTTTGAAAAGATCGTATAAATCAATTATATAAACTTTGGCTAGTTCTCTAATAATATATTTGGCATCTATATATTTATATCTATATATATACTTTGCAATTTATGTACATCTATATATATTTATATATCTATATATATTATATTAGAATAACTTTTAAATTACGTATTTATTTTATGTTGACTAGAATAATAGTGATCTGTGTTAAAAAGCGAGATTTAGATCGAGTTAATAATGACTCTTTGGTGTTTAACCACACTTAGAAGAATTACTAAGTTCCTCGAGGATACGATACTCGACTCACCATACTAGCACTCAGATTTGACCCGATACAATCGCCGGTTAAGGTAGTATTAGCACTAGAAAAGGCCACGTCGATTCCTCAAACTTTATGTCAAAAGTACTGCTTTCAATGTTAATAATTTTGATGAATATAAAAGAAGAATGCGGTCTCATCTTGCAAAGAACTCATGAGGAGATTTGGACATAATCAATGATGGACCAATCATGATCATGACCGTGGTATCACAGGAGAGCGAGATCAAGGAAAGGAGATAGACAAACCTAAGAAAGATTGGACCAAGGATGACGGAGAAGAGCAAATCTAGACTTTGTTGCAAAAGACAAGATTTGAAAGACCCTAGATAGCAACATGTTCATGAGAATCAAAGGCGCAAAACAAAGAAAGGAGATGTGGACAAGCTAGCTTTGATAAATGAAGGATCTCAAGCGATTAAAGAAAACAAATTATCTCATTTGTAAAACAGAAATTTGAAAATTTCAAAATGAAGACGGTGAATCCATTGATCAAATGGACAATGATTCTCTAGCATCATCATGAATCGCAGTGACTTGGACAAACATATCCCCGTAAAGAAGTATTCTTAAAGATCTTAAGAGGCTTACGAAAGATGGAAGATCATAACATCGATGAATCGGAGGAACAACAAATCTTGCAAACACAGACACTCGACCCGATGTCTCAATTAAAAGCTCATGAATTCGAATTGAACGGTGAAGATGGTGCTCCAAAGAGAGACACAAAGAGCCACCATACTGATAGCACCTCAAAGAAAGTAACTTTGCCGATTGTATCAAACAAAGAGACACAAGAACTCAAAGAAAGGTAGCTTTATTAGTTAAAGCGTTTTGTGAGTTTAGCAAAATGAATCCATTCAAAGGAAACTCATCATCAAACAAGAGGTCAAGCTCAAACAAAGACATGAAGAAGAAAGATGATGAATACAGATGCTTCAACTGCAACAAGAAAGGTCACTTCAAGGCTGATTGTCCTGAAGACAATGATAAAGATGATGAAAAGAAGAAATATAAAACATCTGAGAAGAGGAAAGGCAAGAAAGCACTCAAGGCTGCATCCAGTAGTGAAAAGAATGAAGAATCATCTGATAATGACTCAAATTAGCTCAGACAATGAAAAAGCATGTCTATGTCTCATGACCAAAGAATTAGATGAGGATGAAGAAGATGACTCGAGATAATCGATTTATGTCTAATGACCAAAGAATCAAATGGCGAGGTAACATCTAGCTCTCACTCTTCATCTAATGCATCCACATCTGACACTGCACAATCTTCTGATTCCCCATTAGATACAGCAGACCTAGTCCAAAATCTCATGACTAAATTTGATGAAATTGAAATGAATCATGAAATTCTGGAGAAGGAATGCAAGGATCTAAGAAAGGAAAACAAAAGATTAAAGAAAGAACTGGATAAAGCAAAAGCTGAACTAACTAGTAAGGAGACCCACTTAAATGATCAACAAACAGCAGATGATCATACATCTGTTATTGACCGATCAGTTAAGAAAATCTCCCCACCAGTTAAGATAACCACTGCACCACTAAATGCACGACTTACAAACCCTCAAAAGGTTTGGATCCAGATCTGGTCTTGGCTACAACAATCGAGGATGAGAGTAGAAACAATGGTCAACACAATTCTAAATTCAGGACCAACAATGGACCAAAATTTAGAAAGGGATGCACCATAGTTCCAACCAATCATCCCTGCACCGTGAAGTCAAAATCGATTGTGTAAGAAAACAATGCAGACTAAATCCTCATTCAGTCAACCAAAAACAAAACCTTCGAAAGGTAAATGTAGACTTTACCCTTCAGAAGATGATTGGAATGTTGCACCTCCAAAATACAAGAAGAAACCATTGAATGATATGCATTATGTGTTTAAGAAAAATCAATCTAGATATGTTCCTAGACACATGAAGCAACACAGGTTTCCTACTGCATATTGGAAAGTGAAGAAGGATGCACATGCAATAAAAGGAAGAGAAAAGTATCAGAATATCTTCAGTAAAAATATTAGAAGCTATTCTGCCATGCCTTATACATATGAAGTTGATGACTTCAATTATCCAAAAAGAAGAACTTTTGGATATACACTTGGTATGGGAGGCATGACTGCTAACAGGTATGGACCCAAACAGTGTTGGGTACCTAAACTTAATTAATTTGTTTTGTAGGATGTCTGGTACATAGACAGTGGATGTTCCAGACACATGACAGGAAATAAGAGATGGCTCACTGACTTCAAAGCTTTTGATGGACCCAAAGTCACTTTTGGAGGCAAAGAAAACCCTGGCAAGATTAAGGGGGAAGGCACAATACTCAAGAACAAATTAAAGATTCAAAATGTAGCATATGTCAAAGGGCTTAATTTCAATCTGATGAGCATCAGTCAATTCTGTGACAAAGGCTACAGTGTATATTTCAATAAGGAAGGATGCAAAGTGATTAACAGCCAAACCAACACAGTAGTTCTTGCAGGTAGAAGACAAGACAACATGTATGTGGTGGATTGGAAAACAGCCAAGGCAGAAACATGTCTGCTTGTCAAAAATAAACAATCAACCAGCTGGATTTGGCACAAAAGATTAAATCACATGAATTTCAAGACCATCAACAAATTATCAAAGAACAAGTTAGTTGAAGGCCTGCCAGAGATCACATTAAGGAAAGAAAGTCTATGTGATGCATGTCAGAAAGGGAAACAAATCAAAAGTTCATTCAAGTCAAAGCCCTATCAATCAACAACAAGAATTCTACATCTGTTACATATGGACCTGTTTTGACCAGTCACACCAGTAAGTGTAAGTGGTAAGAAGTACACCCTAGTAGTGGTGGATGACTTCTCAAAATACACCTGGACCATTTTCATGAACAAGAAGAAAGAAACACTCAAAAAGTTGCCGATTTCTTTGAGAAGACTCCAAAATAAGAAATAATCAAGATCATCAAGATCGGATCGAGATAGAGGCAATCGAATTTCTAAATGAGATTATCGTAACCTCATCGTGAAGAAAATGGAGTGCTACATCAACTATCTGCAGCAGGAACTCCACAACAAAATGGTGTAGCAGAAAGAAGAAACAGAACTCTCAAAGAAGCAGTTAGAACAATGATTGCTGAAGCATACTTGCAAAAGAGATTTTGGGCTGAAGCAGCAAACACAACATGCCATACACAAAACAGATCAATCATCAACAAACATCATGGAAAGACTCCATATGAAATATGGAATGGTAGAAGACCTAATATCTCATATTTTCATATGTTTGGATCAAAATGTTTTGTTTTGAATAGGAATCAGCTGCATACCTTTGATGAAAAGGCTGATGAAGCAATCTTTATAGGATACTCAGACACTAGCAAAGCATTCAGAGTACTCAACAAAAGAACATTGGTGATTGAAGAATCAATACATGTAGTTTTTGATGAACCTAATACAAATGGTGAAGATCTTTAAGATCAAGAAGAAGAAGCAACCCAAAGGGAAATCTATACAAATGCAACCATACCAGCTTCCATCTTAAATCACCATTTTGAAAATCAAGAAGAGCCACATATCAATACAACAGAAGAAGTACTAGAATTTGAAGTTCATGCTCAACATGAAGGTGTGGAAGCACCAAGTGAAGAACAACTTCAACCTGACCTAAATTGCTAAGAGATCATCCTGAAGAACAAGTCATTAGAGATATTCACACAGGAGTTAGAACCAGAAGACAACTGGAGCACATGCTAACATGTTTTCTATCACAAGTGGAACCCAAGACCATAGATGATGCAATTCAAGATGCAGATTGGATCACGACCATGCAAGAAGAACTAAATGAATTTGAAAGAAATGAAGTCAGGAACTTGTTGATGCACTGATATGGCCAACATCATTGGTACAAAATGGGTATTGAAACAAAATGGATGAGCAATGAGCAGTTGTCGAGAAACAAATCAAGGCTAGTTGCAAAAGGCTATTCTCAAGCGATGAATAGATTATGATGAAACATTTGCACCAAAGAGCAAGATTGGAGGCAATCGACTTTTTCTAGCTTTTGCTGCATACAAAGACTTCAAAGTCTATCAAATGGATGTCAAGAGTGCATTTCTAAATGGACTTTTGGAAGAAGAAGTTTATGTGGAACAACCTCCTGGTTTCCAACTCAAAGGAAAGGAAGACAAAGTATACAAACTCAAGAAAGCTCTCTATGGACTCAAACAGGCACCTAGAGCGTGGTATGAAAGACTATCACAATTTCTGATCAAGAATTGATTCAACAAGGGAAATATAGATAAGACTCTTTTCAAACTAGAGGAAGGAACAAGCACATTGCTAGTAAAAATTTATGTTGATGATATCATCTTTGGATCTGAGGATGAAAAGCTATGTGAGAAATTTGCAAATCTGATGCAGAGCAAATTTCAGATGAGCATGATGGGAGAACTGAATTATTTTCTTGGCCTTCAAGTAAAACAAATGAAAGATGGAATTTTCATTAATCAAGCCAAGTATACAAAAGACTTGATACACAAGTATGGGATGGACACAAGTGGCACATCAGATACACCAATATGTGCAAGAGTTATTCTTGGAAAAGATGAAACTGGGAAGGATGTTGATCAGAAAATGTATAGAGGAATCATTGGATCCCTACTATACTTAACTGCAAGTAGACTTGACATAGCATTTGCAGTAGGAGTATGTGCAAGATTTCAAGCTCAACCAAAAGAATCACATCTTCTAGCAGCCAAAAGAATAATCAAATACTTGAAAAACACTGTTAATGTTGGAATGTGGTATCCAAAAGATGGAGGATTTAAGTTGATATCATATTCAGATTCTGACTATGCTGGATGCAAAATAGATAGAAAAAGCACCTCTGGAACATGTCAAATGCTAGGCACCAGACTAGTCTCCATATCTACATCAACAGCTGAATCCGAATATATAGCAAAGATGTAGTTCTTTGTGCACAAGTGCTTTGGATTAGACAACGACTAAGGGATTATGGAGTGGAGGAGAAAACAATTCCAGTTATGTGCGATAACACAAGTGCAATATCTATTACTGAAAATCCAGTGTTGCATTCAAGAACAAAGCACATTGATGTGAGACATCATTTTATCAGAGATCATGTCGAAAAGGGAGATGTCGTTCTAAAATACATACCCACTGAAGATCAATTGGCTGACATCTTCACTAAACCACTCAGTTCTGAAAGATTTAGCTTGTTAAGAACTGAGTTAGGAATGATTGAAATTGACTAAGTACCAAGGAGCAGCTAGCTGGAGTAATCGGCTAAGTGACTTTATCAGCTGTTTAACCCTTTGCCATTACATGAGATGTAGCAGGTAAGGCACTGGAATTCAGCGAAGTCAACTTAACTGATTGTTAGGAACGGTTAAATGGAGCAACTCAGTGAAGAATTCACTACATCGGCTAAGTGACCAGCCAAAGCACTCCACCGAAATAAAGACTTGGACAAATTAAAGTGTGAACAAAATCAATTTTTATTACACGTGGAGAATAAGGAAATTATGCAGGATTATTCTGTGGAAGAATACACACGTGGAGATCAACTTATGATCATTGAGGTAACCATATTATTTTTCGAATTATAAACGCCTCGATTCCCGGGCTCTATCATTACTTACCTCAATCCACTCCCCCATTACACTCGAATATCACGGTTTACATACACAACATCACGCCATTATGTCATAAAATCATTCCACATTCAAACCATGTTCATACTACCCAAATCATCCTATATAAACGATACTTAGAGATTTTCATAAATCTTTACATCCTCTTCCAAAATTACAAACCCTACTTTTGATTCTCTCTGAAAACTCAAAGTATTCTTTTCTAATCATCAATTACTTATCAATGGCTTCATCCTCCACAATCTCTCCCACTGAAAAATACTACGAATAATCAATCATCACTGGTTCGTTTTTCAAACCTGAACACTATCCCTCGTTTCGTGATAATAATGCAAAAGCTCAACGCTTGGTTGATTGCTGTTCGAATTTGGGGCTGATGACCTTCCTAAACCCCCCAATAACTGGAATCTGCTATGAAAATCTGATAGCATTTTGGAAAAATGCCAAGTTTGTGCCCAGCACAAAGAAGACTGAAGTCGATTGCATAAAAAGCTCAATCTTTGGAAGAGAAATAGTCATCATGTTGGAAAGGTGTCCTAAACCCAATCGGGTTGGACCGGATCCGACCGGGTCGGGTCATTTACAGTCTATTTAGTTCATGTAATAACTTTATTATGATTAATAAAAGCACTTATGTTATTATATATTGTTTATCTTCATATTGTTTGTTGTATATATATAGTAACGTCCCTAGTATCGATCTGTGATAGAGAAACCATGATAGTGATTATGGTTGATGAGATCTCTAATCACTATAACAAGGTTGGTACTTAAATGTCTCTAGTCTTATATATTATCAAATGGGACATTGATAGTATAATCAGACTAGCACGTATTGGATGTCTTCTATCTTTTAGAAGATAGGGATAGATCTCGTCTATCGAAGTGTATGGACACTTGGACTGTACGTGGACGTGTATTAGAGAATGCGTACGTTAGATTGACCAACTTACATTAAGTGTCACACTATGTGGCGGTTGTGTAATTATCCTTTTGACCGGAGTCTTCACGGCATCACGGTGTGGATTGTCATGCTTTGACACTATTGAGATTTCTCCTAACCACGGGGCGATCATGCGGTAGTGATTGGGTATGATATTGAAGCATGCGGAGTATACATGATTGGTCGTCCGGGAATCGCGTATCCTATGATTGGGATCGAATATCCGAAATGGCCTTCTTATAAGGAATGTCTAGCTCTCGAGAATCTTTGCAAAGTGGGAGTAAATGTGTTATTTCGAGAGAGCATGATATCAGATTATAAGATACGATCGTTAATGTATTGACACTCGAGATACGATCGTATGGATATTGTTACAAATGATAGGATTGTAAGTTACACGGTAATCGCTTCACATGAAAGCGTGAGTCATTGCTTTTGACTCTTCCGATGATTGGGGGTCACGGTGTGTTGCTAGACGCTATCCCGTGATCGTTAGGCATGAAGGGCATTTTAGTAAATTGCATTTTGTGTCTACGGCCAACATATTCGGAAGCCTATCGGGTCACACACATATGAACATCGAGTCGGATTAAAATGCGGTTATAGTTGATAACCAAATAAGGAAAGTTTATCTCTAGACTATAAAGGTTATAGTGGTAAATTAATAAGGTGGTATTTATTTATTATGAATAAATTAAATACAAGATATTAATTATATCTAAATTAGATTAATTAAAGAATATTCCGGAAGCCAATTTATTGGCATATGGGGCACCACTTTTAAGTGTATAAAATACACTTGGATTGTGCACTTTAATTAATAATATTGCCATAATATTAATATAAGATATTAATTGATTTTGAAAAATTGATTTATGGTAATAAGATAATTATAATCAATATATGATATTGGCAAAATAAATTATAATTAAAGAGATAAATCAATCTAGTTGATTTTCCTTATTTTATTGGAAAAAGGGTTTTCTTCTCCTACACATCATTAGGGGCGCCACCTTCTACTATATATAGGAGGTGGGTGTCAAGCTCTTTTGTACAACACAATTGCAAGAGTTCATAATTCTTGTGTAAAATAGAGAGCCTTCCATAGTGAGTTTGTGAGGGAAGAAAAGGTCCGGTCTAGCAGCCGGAGATTTTCCGATAGCAATCCAAGGAGGATTCCGGCAAGGGGTTCGTGTGGATTAGCGATAGAGGCCGGACGCGTGGACGGCTTGCGCATTGAACTACTCTCCGTTGGCGTTCAAAGCGACGATCTTATAGATCATCTGAGGTATAACCGTCAAACTACTTAACGTGTTTATTGCATTAAAAGAAGAACGATCTAGAAAAGAAAATCAAATTTTAAATTCCGCTGCGTGAAACTAGTGATTTCCTAACACATCACGCCTGGTACACTCAACAGATACCTGCAACTTCCTATAATAGGTCCGGCTAATGTCAAGTTTGTGACGATTGACACCAAGAAATTCTGGTCTGAGATAGCCAAGAACCCCAGAAGAAACAGAAAAACATACAATCTACCCAGATCAATGCTCAAACTTTCGTTTGCTGAATTTGCACCAGTCATCACCAAGAATATCGAAGTCAGAAAGGGGTCAATGGAAAACCTAACTGAGGTACGGATCAGACTGATGGCCATCATCTACGAAGGTACCAAATTCGACTGGGCAACATTTATTTTCAATCGATTGAAGGATCAGATTCAAAAGGAAATTGATTTATCAATAACGGCACCAAGCAAGGGTTTGCAGAAAAAAGGCGATTTCTAGGAGAGGAAATCATATGGGTTCCCTCTTCAACACCTGTTCAACGCATTGAAAGTACAACCCACAAATTTGCAGTCTCCACACAAGTCAAAGACAATGTTTACTTACATCAAGGCTTCCATGAAACCCAAACCCATTGCTGGGAGCAAAAGAAAGCAACCTGAAGGCAGTAGATCAGGAGTGGGAAGAAGAACCAGATCCCAGAAGGCACATGAAAACATCTCTCGGCCTGGAACCAGCAACTTGAATAAACCTGTGACAATCAGTGATGACATAGCAACAGAAGAAGAAAAGCAACAAGAGGAAATCACCTACTTGGAGGAAGGTGAGGAAGGATATAGAATCACTTCATCTGAAGAGGAGGAGATAGATGAGGAAGAAGCTGAGTCCGAGGATGAACACTCAGAAGGTGGTCATTTTGAAGCAAATCAAGAAAATTTGGGAATTTCTGATGATGAATTGACACTTCAAGAAGTGCTTTTCAAGAGCATTGGCAAAGTTCTGACAATTTGAGTGAGCGCGGTGATAAAGCTCACTCGGCCCAACTTGTCAACTCCCCACTATTGCACAAGGGGAATAGCGAGTGATTGAAGCAAACCCACACTCAACAACAACCTCTAAATGACTCTGAGTCAAACGAGGAAGAACAAGAAAAAGTGGAAGAAAAAGGAGAAGAGATACAAGATGAAAAGGAAGAAGAGAAAGAAGAGGAAGTTGAAGTGGAAATTGAGAAAGAGGAAGATGCAAATGATACGGATGTCAATGTGGCACCACAGGAAATTGATCCTGAGAGGATTTTCAATTTGGACATTCAACCCCTCATTGTGGACATGGAAAGGCAGTATTACAGCAGGCAAAACCTGAAGAATGCCTTAAGGAGTGAAGCAACCTTCTTCAACCACAAGATTGATGCCCTCATCAATCATATCAAAATCCAAGATGAGGTCATGGAGAGTCAAGGAAACCTGCTTTGCAATTTACAGCAACTCATTCCTCACCATGTCCAAACCAATCTTGAGTTCCATGCTGAGACCATTGACAACAATCTTAAGCCATTGGTGGACACCCTCAATGCTCACACTCATCAAATTCAAAGCATCTGGATGAGGTAATGGAGCATTCTCGGCAAGCAATTGGACCTTCTAATCAAAGTTGGTGAGGCCAACAACAAGATCTTGGAAAGGAGGTATGGTCCTCTCCCCGATTACGACACAAAGCAACCACAAATCTTGAAGCACTTTTTAGTGCTGCCAAAAAGGGGGAAGGAAGCTCTAAGCCTGAAAGCTCCAGTGAAAAGATGGCAAGCCCAATAGAAAAAGGAAAGGGCAGCAAAGGCAAAGGCATCAGGTTTGAAGAAATGAAGAAGTAGACCTTTTGCTTAATTTAATTTGAATTTACCATTTGCCTTTGTCGTTTAAATAAAAAGATGCAATATCTTATTGCCCTTGATGGATGAATAAAATTGATGAGTTTTATTTTGTTATTTATTATAAAAAGGTTGGATCACTTATGTTCAGGCTTATGAGGGTTTTGGCATCATCAAAAAGGGGGAAATTGTTAGAAACACATTATTATGTTTTGATGATAGCCATACTAGCTGTTATAGCAAGCCTGAAATAAGTTAGAATTCTCTGTATAAGTCTTTACTTAGAGTCTGACATGTTGTATAAGTTGAGTCAGACAAGTATTGTACTAGTTGGTATGATATTGAAGCATGCGGAGTATACATGATTGGTCGTCCGGGAATCGCGTATCCTATGATTGGGATCGAATATCCGAAATGGCCTTCTTATAAGGAATGTCTAGCTCTCGAGAATCTTTGCAAAGTGGGAGTAAATGTGTTATTCCGAGAGAGCATGATATCCAGATTATAAGATACGATCGTTAATGTATTGACACTCGAGATACGATCGTATGGATATTGTTACAGCGATAGGATTGTAAGTTACACGGTAACTGCTTCACATGAAAGGTAGTAGTCATTGCTTTTGACTCTTCCGATGATTGGGGGTCACGGTGTGTTGCTAGACGCTATCCCGTGATCGTTAGGCATGAAGGGCATTTTAGTAAATTGCACTTTGTGTCTACGGCCAACATATTCGGAAGCCTATCGGGTCACACACATATGAACATTGAGTCGGATTAAAATGCGGTTATAGTTGATAACCAAATAAGGAAAGTTTACCTCTAGACTATAAAGGTTATAGTGGTATTTATTTATTATGAATAAATTAAATACAAGATATTAATTATATATAAATTAGATTAATTAAAGAATATTCCGGAAGCCAATTTATTGGCATATAAGGGCGCCACTTTTAAGTGTATAAAATACACTTGGATTGTGCACTTTAATTAATAAGATTGCCATAATATTAATATAAGATATTAATTGATTTTGAAAAATAGATTTATGGTAATAAGATAATTATAATCAATATATGATATTGGCAAAATAAATTATAATTAAAGAGATAAATCAATCTAGTTGATTTTCCTTATTTTATTGGAAAAAGGGTTTTCTTCTCACACACCATTAGGGCGCCACCTACTACTATATATAGGAGGTGGGTGTCAAGCTCTTTTGTACAACACAATTGCAAGAGTTCATAATTCTTGTGTAAAATAGAGAGCCTTCCATAGTGAGTTTGTGAGGAAGAAAAGGTCCGGTCTAGCGGCCGGAGATTTTCCGATAGCAATCAAGGAGGATTCGGCGAGGGGTTCGTGTGGATTAGCGATAGAGGCCGGACGGCGTGGGCGGCTTGCATGATTGAACTACTCTCCGTTGGCGGTCAAAGCGACGATCTTATTGATCATCGAGGTATAACCGTCAAACTACTTAACGTGTTTATTGCATTAAACGAAGAACGATCTAGAAAAGGAAATCAAATTTTAAATTTCATTGCGTTAAACTAGTGATTTCTAACAAGGTGGTATCAGAGACGGACTTGAGCTTAAGAAATAAGCATAATTTAAATGCGTAGTATTTAATCAATAGATGCAAGATTTAAATCACGAAACGTTGAAACAAAAAAATAGGGTTTATGGGGCTCGGCCGATTGGCGCCCCCCCTCCTCTCTGGGCGGCGTGGCGGCGGTGGCCCTAGGGGCGCCATCGTCGGTTTGTCCTCTTCCAATGGGGAGATCGACCCTTTTCGTTTTGTGATATTTATTGTGCATATATATCTCGTTTGTTTAGTTGTGTCATATGGCCACCAATGGTTCAAATAGTTTGGACCATTGGGAAACCATATGGCATATTGGCCTTTCAAATTTTGATTTGGAATAGAGCTATGCCTCTTTCCAAATATTTGATTTGGAGTAGGCACAAAGCTGCAGCCACTTCCAAAATTTTGATTTTGGAAAGTGGCCGTGCCTAAACCAAAACTATTTGGCCTTTCCAATTATTTGATTTGGAATAAGCTCAGGCCTTTCCAAATATTTGATTTGGAATAGGCACAAGCCACTTTCAAAATTTTGATTTTGGAAAGTGGCGAGGCCTAGACTAAAATAATTTGGCATTTCCAAATATTTGATTTTGAAATAGTCTAAGCCTTTTCAAATATTTGATTTGTAAAAGCCAGCGCTAAGCCTTTCAAATATTTTATTTGTAAAAGGTTTGAGCTTGCAGCCACTTCCAAAATTTTGATTTTGGAAAGTGGCCGACCTAAGCTAAATTTATTTTTGAAAGGAAACAAATAGGAGACTTAGTAATTTTAATTTTGTTTTGAATGGTTCAAATTTAATTAAAATTGAAATCGATTTAAAATTAAATGTTAATTTTAATTTTCGATTAAGTCATATAATTAATTAAAAGTTATTTAATTATTTGACGTGATAAAATAAAGACGCATGAGTAGTTAAAATTAGAATTTAATCTTTTTCATAAGATAAAATTGTATGGATTAGATATGTAGATATAATGTGATTATATGGACCCCGATTGATCATGGACTCGACCAAAAGGATAGATGGGAATGTTTTCTTTATGTTGGTTTTTGAAAAATTGTCCTAGGCCGTAATGAATAACGTGACCTAGTTTACTTTTTGCAATTATCCCATTCCCGAAAGCTCCCCCGCGTGTGCGGCGGGTGTAATTATTTATTATGTAACAAGCATGGAGCAAGAAGTTGAAGACCAAGGAGAGATAAAGAACCCATTGGCATACAACAATAAAGATCCTATTGGCGGTTGCAGATACCCTTAGTTTGTGACCCGCGGTTTCGTCAGTTTGTATTCGAAACCGCACCTAGGAAAAGTCCATGATCATACCGGTTATTTTATGCGCATAATGTTGTGTATGTTTTACTTTTTATGATATAGTAGTAATATGCACATAGTAGATGAGACCATAATTAAACCAAATTAATTAAGTGAATTAATTTAAAATTATTCCCACGTCAAAAATCAAATCGGAATTGCCTCCCCATATTATAACGACGGTGAAGAGCCCTTGTTCGGACCCAACTCACCAGCCAAAGCGGGGGTTGACCTACCTCGGGTATATCGTCGTTATCGAGATATGATCGAAAGAGATCTCATGAATATTGGGGTTAAGACTCGACTAAGAATTCTCTCGCCACCAGCCAAAGCGGGTCGTTTGGATTTTAGAGGCAAGGGTTTGGCTATTTTCATAAGATGAAATATTGTCAAAGAGTTGGTGGTCAAACAACAAGAATCGTATAAGATACGATCGACAAATCGTTGTCCACCTATTTAATTATTTTCGGCCCATCAGCCAAAGTTGGGGGTCAGGGTAGTTCAATGGGATCTTGCCCACTAAAGGAATTATTTTCTTGAAAGCCAATAGGGAATAGTTGGCTAGTGGGAGTAAAAACCTTATAGAGTTATTAAGTGCAAATTTAGGGTTTTTTATACATGAGCTTTTACTTATTCTATCTTTATTTATTGTTGTAGAAAATGTCAAACAAATTGAACCTTCGTTTTATCATCGAAAACAAGCTTGACGAGACAAATTTTCTCGATTGGGAAAGAAACCTCAAAATCGTTTTGAGGCACGAGAAGATTGGCTATGTCTTGGACGAGGCCCTACCGGAAAAGCCCGCTGAGGGTTTGGCTGCAGATGTTGTCGAGAAGTACAACAAGCCCTTGTTCGACAGTATTGATGCTACATGTATCATGCTTGCTTCTATGACACTGAATCTGCAGAAACAGCATGAGTCTATGGACGCCTACTCTATCATGGTCCACTGAAGGAACTTTATGCTTCTCGCCTCGACCGAGAGAGTACGAGGTCTCGAAGGCCTGTTTAGTTGTAAGATGGCGCCTGGGACTCTTTGTGTGGGGTCACACGTGCTTAAAATGATCGGGTACATAGAGAGGCTTGGGAAAGTGGGCCACAAGTTGGAGCGAGTTGAGTATTGACTTGATTCGCAATCTCTACCGATTCATTCTCATGATTCGTGTTGAACTATCACATGAACAAGATAGATTGCTCCTTTGTGGAGTTATTGAACATGTTGAAGGCTGCCGAGGCACCGTGTGGGGAAGGGAAAGCAAGTGTTCTTTGGTCACTTGAGCAAAGGCAAGGCAAAAGCCCGAGAAGAAGTCCAAGAAGGCGAAGGCTGCACCTAAGCCAACACCTAAGATAGTGAAAGACAAATCCAAGGATGCTTGCTTCCATTGCGGTGAGACGGGACATTGGAGGAGAAAGCGCAAAGGCTTCTTGAGTACCAAGAAGAAGCATTACGATGCTTCGACTTCGTGTATATTTATGATTGAGATCAATATTGCTTCTTCTAAGTCTAACCACCGGGTATTGGATCTTTGGTTGTGGTTCTCATATTTGTACTGAATATGCGAGGCACTAAGAAGAACTAGAGATCCGAGGAAAGGAGAGGTGGACCTCACGCGTTGGAAATGGAGCAAGTGTTGCTGCGCTGGCCGTATGAGTTTATTTTCTTTCATTGCCTAGTGGGCTAGTACTAGAACTTAATAACTGTTATTTTGTTCTGCTCTTATGAAGAACATTATTTCCATTTTACGCATTAGATGTTGATGTTTTTCATTTACGTTTGAGAATAAATGTTGTTCTTTTTCACGTGATGGAATCTTTTACGGTATGGCATACTTAGCAATGGTCTCTACATATTAGATATGAATGTTGACGTACTTAATATAAATAACAAGAAAGCTAAAACAAATGACTTGAATGAATCCTACTTATGGCATTGTAGACTTGGCCATATAAATAAGAATCGCATCTCCAAACTCCATAAAGATGGAATGTTGGATCAATTCGATTACGAATCGTTTGACGTATACGAAGCTTGTTTACTTGGCAATATGACAAAGTCACCTTTTAGTGGCAAAGGGATAAGATCCAATGAATTGCTTGAGCTCATACATACTGATGTGTGTGGCCCAATGTCAATTCAAGCCAAATGAGGATACTCTTATTTTGTCACCTTCACTGATGACCATTCTCGCTATGGTTATATATACTTAATGAAGTATAAGTCTGAAGCCTTTGAAAAGTTCAAGGAATTCAGAAGTGAGGTGGAGAATCAACTAGGTAAGGAAATCAAAACACTTCGATCCGATCGAGGTGGAGAATACCTAGATGGAGAGTTTCAAGACTATTTGAAGGAGAATGAGATTCTACCTGAATGGACCCCTCCCGGGATGCCACAAATGAATGGCGTATCTGAGAGGAGGAACCGCACCTTGTTAGACATGGTGCGATCCATGATGAGCTATGCAGTTCTCCCAAAATTGTTTTGGGGGTATGCTCTAGAAACCGCATCCTATACACTGAACCGAGTTCCATCAAAGACGGTTGACTCTACGCCATACGAGGTATGAACTAAGAGAAAACCGAGCCTAGGTCATCTAAAACCTTGGGGTTGTCCGACTTACGTGAAGCGGATGATGCACGACAAATTAGAGCCTGTGTCCGACAAATGTCATTTGTGGGTTATCCTAGGGAAACCAAAGGGTACCAATTTTACCATCCTAAGGAACAAAGGTGTTTGTTGCCGAGGATTGGCCACTTTATGGAGAAAGAGTTTATCTGAATAGGGTCGGTTGGAGTAGAATTGATCTTGAAGAAATTCGAGAACCACTTACGGATTGATTAGTTGATGGAAGTAGAGGACTTGCCACATCTGAGATGTGACACCGGCCTTTCTACCGTGGACACACTAGCACCTCGAAGATCCACCAGGAGCGCCGTGAACCCGAAAGGTATACTGGCGTGTATCTCATGAAAGATGAGGACCCTAGAACTTATGAGGAAGTGCTATTAAGTCATGACAAAGAGAAATGGCTAGAAGCCATGAATTCTGAAATGGAATCCATGAAAGACAACCAAGTTTGGAACTTAGTTGATCCACCTGAGGGAATAGTTCCCATAGGGTGCAAATGGGTCTTTAAGAGAAAGACCGACATGGACGGTAACGTGACTACCTACAAGGCTAGGTTAGTGGCAAAAGGATATAAGCAAAGACAAGGAGTTGACTATGACGAAACCTTTTCACCGGTTGCCATGTTAAAATCCATTAGAATTTTGCTCGCTATTGCAGCATACCATGATTACGAAATCTGGCAGATGGATGTGAAAACAGCTTTCCTTAATGGGAACACAATGCGAGGAAGTGTATATGACACACGACTGAGGTTTCACAACCAATGACGCCTTGAGGATGGTGTGTAGCGTAAAGATCCATTTATGGGTTAAAGCAAGCTTCTCGAGTTGGAATCTTCTCTTTGATGAGATAATCAAATAGTTTGATTTCATCAAGAACGAAGATGAGCCCTGTGTTTACAAGAAGGTTAGTGGGAGTGCCATTGTGTTCTTAGTGCTTTATGTAGATGACATATTGCTCATAGGGAATGATGTGCCTATGTTACAATCAGTCAAAGCTTCGTTATCCAATAACTTCTCTATGAAGGACTTGGGTGATGGAGCCTATATTCTAGGAATAAATATCTATAGAGATAGATCAAAAAGGTTGCTTGGTCTGTCGCAATCCACCTACATAGACAAGATCTTTGAAGAGATTCGGCATGGAGCGATCAAGAAAGGATTCTTCGCCCATGTCACATGGGTGCACTGCTGTCAAAGGAATGAGTCCTAAGGCAGAGGAGGTGTCTGATTTTATCTAATGAAAAATAAACAAGTAATAAAATAATCCGGTTCACCCCCAGTGCAGGGATCGTAGTATAGCGATTAAAAACCGGAGTCGAATCACAGGGAATCGAGGTTGTTTATCTAGTTTATTAATTCTTCTAAAATTTGTCACGACTAAAATAACACAAAACATAACTAAAAACGAAAACGATAAACTGGACAGAGGGTTGTCAATCCAAAGCCAGGAAAGATAGTTGCGAAACCTAAATCTAAACTATAAACTAGAAAAGAAAACAATAAACAACTATAAAGTTGTAACGATGATCATGGTGATTAAACAACGAACAAGCAACGATCCACCGTTCCCGCAACCCTCAATTTCCTCTCTAAGGTTATCTTGTGAAGATTTAACTAAAATCATGATTCACCTATCAAAAGTATGAATTTCTAATCTCTTAGATAATTCGTCTATTAATCTCGTCATCTCTCGATCCTTAAAGATTAATGCTTTCATAACCAAGGTGTAAGATTTATTCAATCGAGCAACCTAGATTCTAACCTAACAACTCTCGTTATATATAGGTTAAAGATCCAATCTTTCCTATGGTGATCTAGGTTTACACCGACTCTCGTCACATAGTAAAAATCAACAGCAAAACATCTCTCGATTTAAATTGCATAACACATAAGCATAGAAAAGATACGACTTTAATTAAAATCACAAAATAAACCTAAGGTTGAAAATAAAGAACCTGCTGAAACGGTTTCACAGAGCTTGAACAACCTGCTCAGCCCCCAGTCATCAGCACAATCCAGGAACGGAACAAAATAAATAAAAAAAATAAAACAACCCTCGGTCGACCGAGCACCAGGGCTCGGTCGACCGAGCCTAACTTTGCTCGGTTTAGGGTTTTCTCAATGTATGGTGTGTAATTGTGGTATCTTTAGGGTTTAAGCAATGCGCATATATATAGAAAAATAAGTCGGTTCTGCTAAGTCGGCCACTGGACGCTCGTTCACTATGCTGGACGCCCGTCCTAGTTGCTTGAAATCTTCGAGTCGGGCCGAGCTGGATCAGACGCCCGTCCTATGTATTATCAGACGCTCGTCCACTAAAAATCTCAATTCCCTGAATCAAACAGCTCCTCTGGACGCCCGTCCACTTATTCTGGACTCCAGTCCATTGTACGGGACCTCAAACGTGCGTCCAGACTTGTATATCTTCATCCCAGGTTTAAGCTGCATCTTCCTCCTTCCATTTATACCTCCAATTGAATATCTTTTTAGCTCATCCTATGCCATGCAAATTGTACCTACAAGATAATAGAACCGTGCAAAATGTAGAACCATATATATAGATAGAAAATCGCTAATAAAATCACGTAATTAACTCGAGTTTGCACTTAAACCACTTCAAACCTCATTTGCTCAATAAATCCAATAAATACCTACTTTCTATGCAAATCGTCAGATTATAGAGGAAATTATTACAAAATATAACATTATAAACCATAGAAAATCACCCTAAACAGGAGGAAAGGGCACAAATGAGTAAAGTCCCTTATGCTTCGGCAATCGGGTCTATCATGTATGCCATGTTATGCATAAGACCAGACGTCTCGTACCCTCTTAGTATGACTAGTAGGTACCAGTCCAATCCAGGTGAGGGTCACTGGATTGCTGTCAAGAATATCCTTAAGTACATGAGACGTACTAGGGATATGTTCCTGGTTTTCGGGAACGATGATTTAGTATTACGAGGTTACACAGATGCCAGTTTCCAAACTGACAAGGACGACTTCAAGTCGCAATCTGGATTTGTTTTCACGCTTAATGGCGGAGCAGTGAGCTGGAAGAGTTCCAAGCAGGAGACTACTGCGGACTCTACAACGGAAGCCGAATACATAGCAGCCTCGGAGGCGGCAAAGGAAGCAGTTTGGATGAAGAAGTTCATTACTGAACTTGGTGTGGTTCCCTCCATTGAAGGTCCAGTGCCTGCATCTTTGTGATAATAATGGAGCGATATCTCAGTCTAAGGAACCTAGGTCTCATCAGAAGTCCAAACATGTGCTACGGTGCTATCACTTGATTAGAGAGATAGTAGATAGAGGAGATGTAAAGATAGAGAAAGTCCACACGGATGATAACATAGCTGATCCGTTAACCAAGGCATTCTCTCAAGCTAAGCATGAGAAACATGTTCACTTGCACGGGCTTAGGCATATGGGTGATTGGCTTTAGGACAAGTGGGAGATTGTTGGAAAGGTGTCCTAAACCCAATCGGGTTGGACCGGAT
The DNA here is from genome assembly GCA_026214975.1 of Gentiana macrophylla. Classification (NCBI taxonomy): domain Eukaryota; kingdom Viridiplantae; phylum Streptophyta; class Magnoliopsida; order Gentianales; family Gentianaceae; genus Gentiana; species Gentiana macrophylla. The sequence goes on along the minus strand of CM047807.1, from coordinate 7,334,361 downwards.
CCGACCGGGTCGGGTCATTTACAGTCTATTTAGTTCATGTAATAACTTTATTATGATTAATAAAAGCACTTATGTTATTATATATTGTTTATCTTCGTATTGTTTGTTGTATATATATAGTAACGTCCCTAGTATAGATCTGTGATAGAGAAACCATGATAGTGATTATGGTTGATGAGATCTCTAATCACTATAACAAGGTTGGTACTTAAATGTCTCTAGTCTTATATATTATCAAATGGGACATTGATAGTATAATCAGACTAGCACGTATTGGATGTCTTCTATCTTTTAGAAGATAGGGATAGATCTCGTCTATCGAAGTGTAGGGACACTTGGACTGTACGTGGACGTGTATTAGAGAATGCGTACGTTAGACTGACCCACTTACATTAAGTGTCACACTATGTGGCGGTTGTGTAATTATCCTTTTGACCAGAGTCTTCATGGCATCACGGTGTGGATTGTCATGCTTTGACACTATTGAGATTTCTCCTAAACACGGGGCGATCATGCGGTAGTGATTGGGTATGATATTGAAGCATGCGGAGTATACATGATTGGTCGTCCGGGAATCGCGTATCCTATGATTGGGATCGAATATACGAAATGGCCTTCTTATAAGGAATGTCTAGCTCTCGAGAATCTTTGCAAAGTGGGAGTAAATGTGTTATTCCGAGAGAGCATGATATCTAGATTATAAGATACAATCGTTAATGTATTGACACTCGAGATACGATCGTATGGATATTGTTACAGCGATAGGATTGTAAGTTACACGGTAACTGCTTCACATGAAAGGTAGTAGTCATTGATTTTGACTCTTCCGATGATTGGGGTCACGGTGTGTTGCTGACGCTTTGTCCGTGATCGTTAGGCATGAAGGGAATTTTAGTAAATTGCACTTTGTGTCTACGGCCAACATATTCGGAAGCCTATCGGGTCACACATATGAACATCGAGTCGGATTAAAATGCGGTTATAGTTGATAACCAAATAAGGAAAGTTTATCTCTAGACTATAAAGGTTATAGTGGTAAATTAATATGGTGGTATTTATTTATTATGAATAAATTAAATACAAGATATTAATTATATACAAATTAGATTAATTAAAGAATATTTGGAAGCCAATTTATTGGCATATGGGCGCCACTTTTAATCGTATAAAATACACATGGATTGTGCACTTTAATTAATAAGATTGCCATAATATTAATATAAGATATTAATTGATTTTGAAAAATAATTTATGGTAATAAGATAATTATAATCAATATATGATATTGGCAAAATAAATTATAATTAAAGACATAAATCAATCTAGTTGATTGATGTGTAACATTTATATGATAAAAATTACGATGTTTTATATACGTTATCGACTATTTTTATATAAAATATAAGTAATTATAATGAGATAATCTTATAAAATATTAATAGCTATGAATAAATCTAAATACTATAAAAATCTAGTAAAAATGATAAAAGTTATAAATTTTGTACCAAAGTTAATAACCGGAGTTTCGTGTCGATTCACGTGGTTATTTTTGGTATTTCTGACCTTAGGTAAACCAAGACCCCGAGTGACGACATTTTGTGGAGTAAAATCATATCTTTTGAAGGAATAAAGGAAGTGCCACGAGATTTAAAGTTCAAGTGGACCAATGATTCGTGATGCCATATCAAGTTATATTTTCGACGAACGAATGGCCCAGCAAAAGGCATTTTCTGAAAAAGAAGTCTTCATGGAAGTTATAGATCTCCTCAAGAGCTTTCCAACGCATCTTGAATTATGTCATTTGGAGATCCAGAGCTCAAGTTATGATTTTATCAAGTTTCGGATTAAGATTGGAAAAAATCTATCCGGATCGATCCGGATTTACCTCGGATCGATCCGAGGAAACATCATGATTAGACCAGCATGTGGCCCTGCAGAGAATATCCTGGGATAATATTTTTTATTCCCGGATCGATCCGGCCCTTTCTCGGATCGATCCGGCAAGGGAAAAAACTGCCTATAAATAGAGCAGTCTGCAGGCACATAAAGGGGTACCAAATATATTTTCTTCACCTCTTTCTAGTAGTAGTAGTATGTATATATATAGGCCTTATGCCATAAATAAAGTAGTATCGTTATAATGCTCGAGAAATTATCAGAAGATCAATGTTGTTGAAGTTGTTGTAGCATCCGGAAGAATACAATTTTCGATTCAATCGTTGTAATCGGGTAAAATTCCTAAAGTATTTATGTTTGTTTTGTCTTTTATCTTTTCGTATAATGTTAGTAGGCTAAATCTAATAACTAGCCAAAGTTATGTAATCGTTTTATTTCGATCTTTTCGTAAAGGAATCTTTGTCTAAGTAAAATTGAATAAAATTGAGTTAATTGAATCTTTTCCTATTAATAAAGTTTGACTTGAAAGAATTCATAATTTAATTATGAATTGACACCTCGTAATTAAGTTATGAACTCGTTAATAGAAAAACCGGAGGGTAAAATTGGCGAGTGAAAACGTGACAACGGAACCCGATTTCTACCCGGGGCGATTTGTCCTAAAAGATGAATCTTATTAAAATTTGTACTCAAGATCGTAATAATGTTAAATTCATCGTTTAATTGAAACTTAAACCGGAAAGTTGAATCGCCCGGCCTTGACAACCGGAGCCTTTAAATAAAATTGACCGTTTAACGAACGGAATGACTCCTTTTATTCAAAGGTAGAATCGCACTCGGGACACATTCGGAAAAACCGTAATAGATTGTGGACTTTGGGTGATGACAATGGACATATGACAATTTCACACACTAATGTGAGGACTAATTGTTAACCTTAGAGTACACCGTTTCATTTACTCAATTGAACTTAAAGATCGAGCACATTCCATTCCTTTGAAAAGATCGTATAAATCAATTATATAAACTTTGGCTAGTTCTCTAATAATATATTTGGCATCTATATATTTATATCTATATATATACTTTGCAACTTATGCACATCTATATATATTTATATATCTATATATATTATATTAGAATAAATTTTAATTTACGTATTTATTTTATGTTGACTAGAATAGTAGTGATCTGTGTTATAAAATTGCGGTTTAGATCGAGTTAATAAAAGCTCTTTGGTGTTTAACCACACTTAGAAGAATTACAAAGTTCCCTGAGGATACGATACTCTGACTCACCATACTAGCACTACAGTTTGACCCGATACACTGTCGGTTAAGGACTGGTATTAGCACTAGGAAAGGCCACGTCATTGATTTTCCTTATTTTATTGGAAAAAGGGTTTTCTTCTCTTACACACCATTAGGGGCGCCACCTTCTACTATATATAGGAGGTGGGTGTCAAGCTCTTTTGTACAACACAATTGCAAGAGTTCATAATTCTTGTGTAAAATAGAGAGCCTTCCATAGTGAGTTTGTGAGGGAAGAAAAGGTCCGGTCTAGCAGCCGGAGATTTTCCGATAGCAATCCAAGGAGGATTCCGGCAAGGGGTTCGTGTGGATTAGCGATAGAGGCCGGACGCGTGGACGGCTTGCGCATTGAACTACTCTCCGTTGGCGGTCAAAGCGACGATCTTATAGATCATCTGAGGTATAACCGTCAAACTACTTAACGTGTTTATTGCATTAAACGAAGAACTATCTAGAAAAGGAAATCAAATTTTAAATTCCGCTGCGTTAAACTAGTGATTTCCTAACATATCACGCCTGGTACACTCAACAGATACCTGCAACTTCCCATAATAGGTCCGGCTAATGTCAAGTTTGTGACGATTGACACCAAGAAATTCTGGTCTGAGATAGCCAAGAACCCCAGAAGAAACAGAAAAACATACAATCTACCCAGATCAATGCTCAAACTTTCGTTTGCTGAATTTGCACCAGTCATCACCAAGAATATCGAAGGCAGAAAGGGGTCAATGGAAAACCTAACTGAGGTACGGATCAGACTGATGGCCATCATCTACGAAGGTACCAAATTCGACTGGGCAACATTTATTTTCAATCGATTGAAGGATCAGATTTAAAAGGAAATTGATTTATCAATAACGGCACCAAGCAAGGTTTTGCAGAAAAAGGGCGATTTCTGGGAGAGGAAATCATATGGGTTCCCTCTTCAACACCTGTTCAATGCATTGAAAGTACAACCCACAAATTTGCAGTCTCCACACAAGTCAAAGACAATGTTTACTTACATCAAGGCTTCCATGAAACCCAAACCCATTGCTGGGAGCAAAAGAAAGCAACCTGAAGGCAGTAGATCAGGAGTGGGAAGAAGAACCAGATCCTAGAAGGCACATGAAAACATCTCTCGGCCTGGAACCAGCAACTTGAATAAACCTGTGACAATCAAAGTGATGACATAGCAAATGTAAGAAGAAAAGCAACAAGAGGAAATCACCTACTTGGAGGAAGGTGAGGAAGGATATAGAATCACTTCATCCAAGAGGAGAGATAGATGAGGAAGAAGCCGAGTCCGAGGATGAACACTCAGAAGGTGGTCATTTTGAAGCAAATCAAGAAAATTTGGGAATTTCTGATGATGAATTGACACTTCAAAAAGTGCTTTTCAAGAGCATTGGCAAAGTTTACGAACAGCTGAGTGAGCGAGCTGATAAAGCTCACTCAGCCGAACTTGTCAACTCCCCCACTATTGCACAAGGGAATAGCAAAGAATTGGCAAACCACACACTCAACAAAGAACCTCTAAATGACTCTGAGTCAAACGAGGAAGAACAAGAAAAAGTGGAAGAAAAAGGAGAAGAGATACAAGATGAAAAGGAAGAAGAGAAAGAAGAGGAAGTTGAAGTGGAAAGTGAGAAAGAGGAAGATGCAGATGATACGGATGTCAATGTGGCACCATAGGAAATTGATCCTGAGAGGATTTTCAATTTGGACATTCAACCCCTCATTGTGGACATGGAAAGGCAGTATTACAACATGCAAAACCTGAAGAATGCCTTAAGGAGTGAAGCAACCTCCTTCAACCATAAGATTGATGCCCTCATCAATCATATCAAAATCCAAGATGAGGTCATGGAGAGACAAGGAAAACCTCGCTTTGCAATTTACAAAGAACTCATTCCTCACCATGTCCAAACCAATCTTGAGTTCCATGTCGAGACCATTGACAACAATCTTAAGCCATTGGTGGACACCTCAATGCTCACACTCATCAAATTCAAAGATCTGGACGAGGTAATGGAGCATTTCGGCAAGCAATTGGACCTTTTAATCAAAGTTGGTGAGGCCAACAACAAGATCTTTGGAAAGGAGGTATGGTCCTCTCCCCGATTTCGACACAAAGAACCACAAATCTTGAAGTACTTTTTAGTGCTGACAAAAAGGGGGAAGGAAGCTCTAAGCCTGAAAGCTCCAGTGAAAAGATGGCAAGCCCAATAGAAAAAGGAAAGGGCAGCAAAGGCAATGGCATCAGGTTTGAAGAAATGAAGAAGTAGACCTTTTGCTTAATTTAATTTGAATTTACCATTTGCCTTTGTCGTTTAAATAAAAAGATGCAATATCTTATTGCCCTTGATGAATGAATAAAATTGCTGAGTTTTGTTCTGTTATTTATTATAAAAAGGTTGGATCACTTATGTTCAGGCTTATGAGGGTTTTGGCATCATCAAAAAGGGGGAAATTGTTAGGAACATATTATTATGTTTTGATGATAGCCATACTAGCTGTTATAGCAAGCCTGACCCACTTACACTAAGTGTCACACTATGTGGAGGTTGTGTAATTATCCTTAAGACCGGAGTCTTCATGGCATCACGGTGTGGATTATCATGATTTGACACTATTGAGGTTTCACCTAGCCATAGGGCGATCATGCGGTAGTGATTGGGTGTGATATTGAAGCATGCGGAGTATACATGTTTGGTCGTCCGGGAATCGCAGATCCTATGATGGGATCGAATATCCGAAATGGAATTTTTATAAGGAATGTCCGGCTCGTGAATCTTTGCAAAGTGGGAGTAAATGTGTTATTCCGAGAGAGCATGATATCCAGATTATAATATACGATCGTTAATGTATTGACACTCGAGATACGATCGTATGTATATTATTACAGAGATAGAATTGTAATGTGGTTATCGGGTCACACATATATGAACATCTAGCCGGATTAAAATGTGGTTATAGTTGATAACCAAATAAGGAAAGTTTATCTCGTACTATAAAGGTTATAGTGGTCAATTAATATGGTGGTATTTATTTATTATGAATAAATATAATACAAGATATTAATTATGTGGATTAATTAAATATGTATATTCATACATAAAATTGAATATATATATATATATATATATATATATATATATATATATATATATATATATATATATATATATATATATATATATGATATACATGCATTTTGTGAATTAATTAATCATAGTATTATATTAGTTAAAGAAAATCTCAAATCCCAAATTAGTGGGAAAGGACATCACTTTTAAATGTATTGATACATTTGAATTGTGCAATTTAATTAATAAGATTGCCATAATATTAATATTAGATATTAATTGATTTTGAAAATATATTTATGGTAATAAGATAAATATAGTCAATATAAGATAGTGACAATATATTGGAAATATTTAATATAAGATATTAAATTAAATGAGATAAATCAATAAAAGATACTTTCCATATTTTATTAGAAAATGTTTTCTTTCTTCCCAATCTACTAGAAGCTAATCCCAATCAGATTGGGATCACATAGGGGCGCATGTCATCCTATAAATAGGAGGGCTTGGCTAGCTCTTTTGTACAACACAATTCAAAGAGCTAATGGTTCTTGTGAAAAATAGAGAGCTTCCTAGAGAGAGAAAAAGTCGGTCTAGCACCGAGTTTTCTTTGTAGCAATCCGTGATGGGATTCGGCGAGGTATTCGTGTGGATCACCGGCAGAGGCCGAACGTTTGGGCGGCTTCTTGCATAAACTACAAATCAGACAAAGCGCCGATCCAATTGGATCAACCGAGGTATTCTTTTGTCTACTTCTTTTACTTGTTGTTTAAACGAAGTCGATTAGGTAAACGGAAATCAAAATTTTGAATTCCGCTGCCCCAGCGAGATTTCCTAACATCTTACACCACCATTATCATCATTCTCATCTACCATCTTCTCCCCAACTCACCAAACTTCATCTATTTCTTCTACCTCTCCAAAATTCGGCCACCATCACCACCACTACCACCACCATATCTCCACCAAAACCAAGCCTTTCTTCCATTTTAACAACCAAAAACACCCATTTTTCCACCCCTGTTGCTGATTTGTAGTATTTCTGCAAGGTGAAGTGCTACAGTTCTTCTTTTTTCATCAACAGAGCATTGTCCCAGAAAGAAATCGGAAAAATTTGGCCGGTAAATCGGAGGCACCTGCCGGTTTACCGAGGGTGTCTTTCGAAGACGCGATCATCATCACCGTTTTAATCATGATGGGTCCAAAGCGTAGCGTAAACCACCCTCGCCCAAGTGGTCACCGGTATATTTATGGAGATGCTAACCCCTTGATAGACGGGGTTGAGCAATTTCATTCTCACGAGATCTATGAGTCGTTCCGTGGGCATTGGAACGGAAGACCGATGCCCGAGAACAAGGAGTAGATTTGGACGATTCATGTGAGATCTTGCCAAAAGCCTTGCAGATGCAAGATATATTGGATATGGCTGAGGCACCGATGCGGTTCAATGCAACGGTGGTAAGAGAATTCTACGCTTATGTTTCGCACAACCCTGGAGCCACATTTTCCTTGGTCCGTGGAGTTAAGATTGACTTTTCTATTGAGCGGATCAATGCTCATTTTGGGGTTCGAAATCCACCAGTGGGCCCAGACGAGTACACATCCTCGACTAATGTTGAAGATATCGAGATGATGGATATGATAGCTGATTACTTTGGGGTGCAATGGAAGCGCAACGCTATATGAGCCCCCACCATCTTCCTAGAGAGTGAATTATCCTGGGATTGGAAGATGGTCAACCGATTTGTTTGTGCCCGCCTTCTACCAACCAAGCACACGGTCTCTGTCACCACCAAGAGGGCGGAGTTGATGTTCTATCTGGAGCAGGTATCTCCAGTCAACATTGGTCTACTGATGCATAGCTGCATTCACGAGCTTGCCACCACATCTGAGCGCGAGCAATTGCCATATGGGCCGATGATTGACTTGATTGCTATTGAGGACGAGGTGATAATTCTCGTCAGTGACGATGGGGAAGACCCTGAGCCGCTGATTAGTTCACAGTCGGTTCAATGCGTACCAAGACGGTTCGGGCAGAGAGCTGAGAGGGAGCGTACTCCGGTCCACGGAGCACCCCAGACTCAGAGAGCTATGCTAGAGGAGCACTCGCTAGAGATTGTGAGTCTGCATCGCAAGATGGATAGGATTATAGACTTCTTTGGCGTTCCTCCTGTGACCCCACCACCTAGGACTGCCCCACGTCACCGAGCATCATCTTCTACCGATGCTGCCTCCAGTTCTACACCACCTCCCGGTTTTGAGCCTAGAGATGACTGAGAGGATTATTATGAGGAGGGCTAGTTTTCTTTCTTTTCATTGTTGTTATTTTTCCATTTTTCTTGTTTTAATTTTCCCTATCTCGTTGATGTAGCAGAATTTTTATTAATATAATGATTTTGTCGGCTTAAATTGTTTGGAGTAATTTCTTTTCTATTTTAATGCCGCAATTTTATTATACGGTTTCTTGTCACCACTATTCTTCTTGGTTTGTTTCAGACACTTAGCGTAGATTTTTCACGGATTACTTACATGAGCCCAATGATTTATCAGACGATCCGATTCTTCTTTGGTTTAACCCTTAACCGAAGCTAAGTTCCTTTTCAATTTTTCTTTTTCACCTTACACATTGGGGACAATGTTTTGATTAAGTGAGGGGTACTGGACGTCACTTAGCTTCTTAGCACTATATTCCATGAATTACGCGATTATATTGATTCTCTTTGATGCACTGTTCACCACTTAGACTTTGATTTATTTCGACAGAATTTCGAAAAGAATATGATATCTTTAATCCTTTTGAGTTAATTGACTTCATCTTTGTTCCACGATGTACAAGTGGAGGAAAGTGCCCACTTCTGAAGTAGTGGCGACATCTAACTCACTTCCCTTGGTATGTAGTCGATAGCATATTGCTTTGACTAGAGTTGACCCTGGCTTTATCTCGAATTATGTTTCACCAACGCTTGTAAAGGCAAAGGAATTTCGGATTCGGTAGTTTATCAAGAGAGGGGCCGTGAGGATAGATAAATCAATGAGAGTTCACCCGCCAAGAAAGAGAAGTGCATTGAATTATACACATCTATATTCTCTTTGGCAACACTTGAGTCGATGGAGCGTAAGACGCACGACTTTTGCATAGACCGATAGACTCGAGCCTAAGAGTAATACATAATCGGTTCTTGATCCGCCTTGCCATCTGATCTAATTTGACTCATAAATGACATGTTCGAGACTGGTTAGTTCGACTATGGGTTGACGTAATGTGAGATTGTCTCAGACATTCGAAAGCGGTTGTGAAAGTTATTGCACACACACACATTGGCTCATGATGTGAATAGTGCTTAATTCATCACTGATGGATATGAGTGGCATGATCTTGATCTTGACTTTGTGAGGCATAGTTGTTTTTTATTAACTTGTAAACCGATCGAGTGTTGTTTTCTTTTCGCCTTTGCTCGGGATGATCAAAAGCTAAGTGGGGGGTAGTTGATAACACCCTAAATGGTACCATTAATTATACCTTTATTCACCCCGAATTCTACTCAAGAGAGGATAGATAGGCTCGTTATTATATGGAATATGTGTTAAATTCTATGTGTATGTTTCTAGGATCGTAATTTTGCATCTATGCTATTTTCCTGAAGATTTGGTACTGTTTTGTCTCGTTTTATGTGTTTTATATGATGTACCGAATCTGGAGTATTTGAGAACGGATCTAGACCAAAAAGAGCATGTTGGGCCAAGTAAAAGAAGTCCAAGAAGAAGTCTGCTGAAGAAAAAGAGGAAAAGTCAGCCCGGTTTACCGAGGACTAGTCCGTAAACCGAGAGCTTGTTGGACACTTAAATTGATTCTCGCCGGCTCTACTAGGTCGGTTAGGGTTTGTAGAGTCATAAGTTGGTCATTGTATCTATATAAGGCCGCAAAACTGATATTATTAGTGTGTGTTATATCTTTTTATTGAATCTTCAATTATATTATACAATTTGAATGAAATAAAGTTATTCCAAGCTTTTGAGGAGTTATTTCTGGTTTTCTCCCATTCTCTACCATCTCTAGTTTGAGTAGATCGAGCTAGATCTCCATTGTTGAAGGTATGAAGCTTTGAACATTTCCTTTTGCCTTCAATATGGTAGATATGTTCGTATTTATGTGTTTAAGTTAATCTGCATGTTTAAAGACCCCATGATTTACTTAGATTAACAACATTTGAGCAATGTAGATCCATGAATAGGAAAGGCTGACCCTGGTAACCCGGCGGTCTATACCGGTTTACCGAGGCAATAATTAGAAAACCTAAAACTGGGATTCACTACAGCTACATTGATCGACAGGTTTAATTAATAGTACGTTAGATCTGGCCAATTTGCTTATTGTAATCGTAAAACTAGCATGCAATACGAATAGTGAAGTGTTAGATTGAAATATTCCGATAGACCCTAAACGCATCGATCGTTGTCGCACGGTGCTCAGGCGGGTTAGCGGTATGAGTTAGCGCTGATATCGGCAATTCTAGTTCTTTATGCGTATGGGCTATTACGGACCAATTAAGGAGGGTAGCTTATGATAGATTGTCTAATACCATTGTTGGAGTAGATAGTGTTAGGAGTTGCACCCGTGGCTGATAATTAAATCAAAAGCTCACTCGATTAATTTAAGGAAATTAGGTGGGGAAGTAAACATAACGATTAACTAAACCAAGTTAGTAGACCGGTGAGAAGAGCGGGAGAAATACAACGTTTCTTTTATATTTATTGTTGGTCCATGACCACCTCTATGTTGCTTCTTAATTAGGTTAGAATTGTTTATAATTAATGTTGCATCATCTCTGTGGGATCGACCTTGACTCGCATTTACTATACTACGATGTACCTAGTATTCTTGCTAGTAATATCGACGTTAGTGACTTACACGCGATCAATCCCCCGACTAATAATCAAAGTGGTTTGGTGCGATCTCATGCGCGGCCATCATTAAGTCGGCTGGGTTGACCACGGTTACAGAATCACCCGCAGAAGCCCCCTTGACTCTCTTTCTATAAAAAAATAAACCTTAGCCTTTAGTATTATCTACTGAATTTGAACTTTCAGCCTTCTCTACCGAGTTTGAAACCTCAGCCTTCAGCTCAGCAACGGGTCCTAGACACTCTACTGATGTCCTAAAAAACCTAAGCAGGTCTATTGAGATCCTATCAGCTGACTATTATAGTACTTGTCTGATCAAACATATACAATTATCAGACTCTACTGAAATCCTATACATTCATTTTAGACATCTTTTTGTTTGCATTTATAACAGTTATTCTGACACTCATCATTAAAACTAAAATATTTCTAACACTCCAGACAAGGTCAGATGCGCTTAGGACATGAAAACATGGCCGCTTAATTGGGAGCATGCTCGTTCAGCGTACCGGCAAGTCCTAGACATGAACTAGTGCGTTTCCCTGAGAAACTGCTAGGGGAACCGGTCCAAGCTTCAACTAGAACACGAATTATGTATTCTAGGGTTCTTTGAGGTTGGTTTTCAAAGATTAGGAGGAAAAAGAAAACTTAAAGAAAAAGAAAAGAAAAAGAGAAAACAAATTACGAAAAGCCTAAAATACCTTTACTGGGAGGTGATGTGTTAAGATTAATTATAATACAAAAGTAGGAATAATCAAATTAATTGATATGATGGTACAAATCATCCTCTTTTCCGCATATTAAAAAGCATCTATGACCCCTGATGGCCAAAATAGTGACGGTCCAACTTTAATCGGCAGTGTACCGAGTAGGATGTACTATAGTAGCGAGCAATGTCGTATCCTACGAGGAATTTATCGAATACCAAAGTCGTTTTTGGATTTAGTTTAGGTTAACCGAGATGTTTCAAGTTCAATTACACTAAAACATAATATAAACTAAAGATACTAAGGGGAGAGAAACATAGTCAAACCATGATCCAATTGATTACTTTCGCCCTTTAATCGACTACCTCAGGAATGAGCTTTACCAACCAACCATCCTCAAACTTATATTAACTCATTCATGGGTGCAAACTCTTAAAATAGTACTAGATGCCATTCAACAACCTAATACCCTTTGCCCGGTTCAACAGTCCGTCTTTAAGGATTTAACTGACCGAAACAAGATTAAAGCACTAGAGTTGCTCGATTAATCAACCGATAAACCTCGCTCCCTAATTGAATCTAAACAACTCACCAATTATAAGAAACGATCTTAAAACCCCTTTTCCCACACCCCTTCGCAACATACATTTATAAAAGTGGTGTGTGAGCTCATGAACTAGGTGTACAAGCTAATTCAAGCATTAAGAATAAGTTTTAAGACATTAATTCATCAATATAACAACAATGAAACACTACCCATTCCCAATTTCATCAATTAGAGGGAGATTTCTTCAACATTCACATGGTTTGGCTATGTAAGCAATTAGCTACTCATCACAAAACAAGAAATAACAAGCAAGGAAGAGATTAAAGCCATAAAACAAGAAAAGAAATGAGATTAATTACCAAAATCGTAGAGATTCGGAGTTTACATCAAGCTTTATCAACACCCATGTCAATTGGTGAAGAAGAAGACCCAATATGATAAAATCCAAAAGAAGTAAATCTAAGTAATATCTAGTGTAGGAATTAATCTAAGGGTGAGGAGAGGAATTTCGATCTAGAGATGAATTTGGGGATCTAGGAGTGAAGTATCAAGTGTAGAAAGTAAAGGGGAAGTGTGTAAAAATCTGTGCAAAAAGCTATATATATGCTCCAAAAATTATGCTTAAAAACGGCCTAATGTGCGCACATTCCGCTTGGTGTGCGCACACAATACAACCTGTCCATCCAATGTGCACACACATTTCTGAATGTGCGCACACTGAGTGATTTCTTCCAAACTAAACATGTTGGTCCCTTGGAAAGGCTAACACAAGTTTAGAGGGGGGGTGAATAAACTTGTCACCAAAAATTTTCCTAAATCGAAGTACCCCAGAACTCGAGTTTTTCCCAAACTCAAATCGATGCTCACACCGCTTTTGTTCCTCGCCCTTAAACTTGTAGGAGTTAGTTAATTCAGTTTTGCTAACGCGAGAACCGAATTAACTTGCAATGGATAAGATTAAGCCTTTTGTGCAATAGATGTGTCAAGAAAGATCTAAACCTCCTATGTATCGCTTTTGTCGACGACTGGTGTCTAATGTTTGTCGAGTAAGTAATAGCATGATTATGCAATAAATAAAACAATCATATCACAAACATAAATGCATAAAGTAACACAAGGTTTGTTTATGGAAGTTCCGGTGGTGTAATCCCCGCACATCTCCCCTTCTCCTGTGGTGTAGTGAGGTATCACTAGAATCTTGAGATAATCACATACAAAATCCTAGCCTCGATGACAAATCCTTCACGACACCCTAGTTTCACTGCCTACACATAATGAAGAAAGGTAAGATTGCTCCATTCACTCGCACACCGATCTTTCGGAGGTGGAATGACTCCTTCACCACCTCACCACTAACACAAACACAATCCAAGAATCGCACCAACAAATGTGGCAACCAAGTTGCAAACCAGATGAGGAAAGGTGGAGTTGCTCTCCTCAAACTATGCACAGCCAACCCTTTTTCACAAAGGTTAGGTTTAGAATTAATCAAGAGATTAATTCAGTGAGCTATTTGCTTCTTCTGGATATGACTTTTCAGCTCCAAGATGCCTTCTTTCCCCCTTGATGGGTTACTGGATCTTCCTTTGTAATCTTCAAGGCAATTCTGTTGGCTTCCCCTTTTCTAGATATTAAATCTGATTTTATGGATCTGGATCTTTAGATATATGCTTTTTAAAACCTTTTTCAGATCCCTCTCTCTTCTTCTTTAAGTGTTTCCCTTGTGTATTTATAGGGGTGATGTAACGGTGACTAGCTCTTGTAGCCGTTACATTTGTCGTTTAGCCAACGTTCATATGTACGATCTTTTGTCGTATTGTCAATTCAAATTTAACAAGGACTTAACTAAGTTTTCTACTCTTCTTCAAAACTGAGTACCTTATGATCTTGACATCTGACTTCAATTCACTGAGTCAGAGTACACCATTCAGTTTCTTCTTTTCCTGGTAACTGATAATCTTTGTCCTTAAGATTATTCAGCTTTACATGATCTATAGTTCAGTTTCAGGTCACCACAGACTTGCCTGAATCCTGACTTATAGTCACGACTTGATCAACTTCTAACTGAGTTTGCCACCTCAATTCTTCAGTCTTTGATAATTGAGTCCGTGTCCCTTAGTTCTTCAGTCTTCTAGATAAACCAACCGAGTCTGTGTCCCTCAGCGAACTTATCTTCTTCAGTTTTCTCATAACTGAGTCTGATCCCTCAGTTCTCCATGTGTATACTCAGTTTGCTTGCTGTGACTTAGCTGTTCGCCTAGTTCCTATCTATTACAATGCTTGTCTGAAACAACCTATACAAAGTTCAGACTCTAGATAGAACTTATACACTTTCTCTAGACCATTTCTTGCTTCTTCTTTTATTTCGCACTATAACAGTTAGTTATGACTTCATCATCATGGGTTGTAAGTGATCTTACTAAATGCGTGATAAATCATCATCAAAACACAAATATTATTTCCAACAAAACATTCTGCTGACTGGATGTGCGCACATTGCGTCTGATGTGCACACTTTGACTGCTGAGCTTCCAAAACTTCACTTTCTTCAACTCTTCCTTCCCCAATGCCTCGGTTTTGTCTTTCTAAGCCTCATGCCTCAATTCTTGGGTTTACGAGTCACTTATTTCCTGTATCACAACATTCAAACACATACCGAGCATAATTCCACAAGATAAATAGGTCTCAAAAAGGGTCAAAAACATCGTAAAATGCCGTGGTTTTCCATCAATGTGATGGATTACCTCTAAGTAAGTGTGAGATGCATTTTTACCCTATAATCGGTCTAAAACTACCCAATACAAGCCAAAAGTGTCATAAATGAGGGTTAAAACATACACCGGAGCAAGGTAAAGTTGACTCTCATCAACCACCCCCCACTTAGCGTTTGCTCGGCCTCGAGCAAAATGAGCGTTTTAAAAGAAACCAAAGAGTAAACGTTACAAGCGTAGGTCAAGCCAATCACATATCAAAGATAACCGACAAGTAAAAGAGTAAATATATGCCACTTAACCCTACCATATCAAGAAAATGGGATTTGTGTGTGAATAGCTTCTCCTACATTTACCACGGTTTACCGGTTTGGATTATGGATACTAGGTCATTGCAACTACACCATAGACTCATACTTCATAAGCATCTCCACTAATCGGGGCCAAACCGAGGCTAAGAAAGGTCGAGTAGGTCATGTAAGGTTGTAAAGTTAGGCCGTGGACGGGCTAACTCAAGGGAATTTCGGGAATAAACAAAAAGAGATAAAACGAGCAAGCTCAATCACGGGGTGTAACAATACAAAACGTAGCTAGCTCTACCCTTCTCTAGCTCAAAATGAAACTAGAAACATGATCCAAGAAATAAAATGCCATATCTCACTATGTCTCAAGTGTAATGAGGCAAAAATGTATAAGAAATCATGTTTCTACATTGAGGACTCATCCCAAACACCAACATCATATACAAATGCATACAAGAGTCCAAAAACACTTGGCTTGCTTTGACTCGACCTTTATTCACTTATTCATAAATCTTTTTTTTTTTTTTTTGAGTTTGAATCTGAATTTGAACTTGAATTTTTATTAGGTTTGAGTCAAAGGCCATCACATACATATAATATGAAAATGAGCTCCTACCCTCCAAACCGTAATAGCTCGTAAAAACACCAACTCCTCTCAATATACACACCACTTATTACCCCACACTTGCCTAAGCAAGTGTGATAAAAAGAAATGATTAAGCTCAACACTTAGGGTGTTCAAGGGAATGTAGACCACAAATAAGGCTTGGGGTTGGGAAATTACCGGCTAAATAACAAAGGCTATGTGTTGGATGTGGGTCTAACCATCCTACCAAGGCTTAGAGGGGTTACTGTGGAAAATGTTATGGGATGGCTACTTGGCTCTGGTTGGGTCAAAGAAACGCCATAACTGTCATCCCAAACTCTATCAAGGTCGGCCTTTCTATTTCATCTCGAAGTTAATGGTATGTGTTCTAGGTAGCCGAATTGTGCCTAAGCCTACCATAATCGGTCACTAGTTACCATGGCTCATGAAATCGGTTATACGCATGGAAAATCCCGCCCACAAGATAATGTAGTAAGCCAAGCAACATGCATTTAAACATTCACTAAACCATTTATCATATCAACGTGAAGGCTCAACATACAAATGCAACATCAATACCATGGAAAATTTTAAAATTAGCTCAAATTTTACTAAAGAAGTGACCAAACACTAAGCATACAACACAATGGTTCAAATCAACAAGGAAGCACATATCATAGCTAAGCCTACCACCCCCCACTTTAAATGCAACACTGTCCTCAGTGTGTGAATGATAAAGGAGAAAGAAGGCTTATCTTAACCCGGCAGAAAGGCACAAACCATGTACGTGACACATCCATGAAAGTTCCACTCGAATACCTGAAGCCATGAGACAAAAACACCAAGAAAATGCATGCACAGGGAACAACCACCGTGTCAAAAGCAAGCATCAAATATCGAGATATAGTCCACGAGCGCAAAGTCACAAACACGATCATATGAAACCAAAAAGGGTAATCGACTTAGGGCGCATGGGATGAAAAGACAATCAAATAAGTAAAACAACATCCATGCAAAAAGATACAAGCCACTCAAAAACGGTACCATGATCCCCCAAAGTATCACCCTAGGCCACTCCTAGCATAAAAACTAAAGCAAAAATAGAGAAACGGTGGGTTTCCTCCCACAAGCGCCTTTGTTTTACGTCATTGGCTTGACTTATTAAGAAACTAAAAGAAAAGCAACAATGCACGAGTGGAATGAAAGAAAAAAAATTGCAC
The DNA here is from genome assembly GCA_026214975.1 of Gentiana macrophylla. NCBI lineage: Eukaryota > Viridiplantae > Streptophyta > Magnoliopsida > Gentianales > Gentianaceae > Gentiana > Gentiana macrophylla. The sequence goes on along the minus strand of CM047807.1, from coordinate 7,317,109 downwards.
ATCTTTTGCGTAATAGCTTCAAGAACATGGCAATTAAAAAAAAATTCATCTATTTTATTTTGAAAAACAATAAAAACATCTACCTAAAACATTCTAAGTTTAAAGTCCTTAGTTCGAATTTCTACCCCCAACAATACTAAGGATAGTTATACCAAAGGAGAGCAAAACATTGTGTCTCCCTACACACATCATAAGAATTGAGCACACCCTTAAAATGGGGCAAGACAAACAAGGGGCTCAATCCCCACCACCAAGATTGGTTCAAGAAATTCACCGTGCAACACAATGAATTCAACTTCCCCAAATGAGAGCATATGCCAAGTAACAAAGATTCAAACACCAAGCAATAACATTTTGGCTCAACCACAACATATTCAATGTGATCCACAACCACAATTTTTTCAATAAGGTTCAAATGAGAAGGAATAAATGATTCACTAGTAGCATGTTTCATACCTTCTTCATAACAACAGGTGATTACCCCAAGAGTCGACGGTGGAGAAAATGAAATTTCATCATTTTTAGCACTCATCTCAACCTTCCTCTTCTCAATCAATTGATCTACCCAGTTCTCCAAGTTCTTTAATGCCGATTGAAGAGTAGTAGCATTCATTTTAATATCCATCAACTCCCGACCTTGCTCTTGCAAAGTTTCAATGATTTGCTCCAAGAGGATGTCGGTTGAGCTCTTTTGTTGAGGGAGAGGTATTTGTGAAGGTTGTGCACATTGTAGATAGGCACTGGTATGTTGAAACTGAGAACTTGGAGGACTCACCGACTCATTGTTGTATGGTGATGTGTATGGGTTGAATTGATAATATGGTTGGAATCCAAAACCCATACCACTGAAATTAAAGCCTCCAAATGAGTAGGGATGAGAGCCCTCATTTCCATACGGATCCATACACTGAAATTCAAAGGAACAACAAGAACACAATCACGGTACCGAGTCACCACCACCACCGTAGTAGATGGTGTGACTCTTCAACTAAAAACCAACATCAAGAAAGAAGGAAAAAAGAGAAAAAAAGAAAAAAAGACCTAAGCCTAAGTCTTCAAAAGACTTAAGAGATATCGACACTCCCCGCAACGGCGCCGTAAAACTTGATGGCCAAAATAGTGATAACCAACTTTAACTGGCAGTGTACCGAGTCGATGTACTATAAGAATGAGCAAGGTCGATCCCACGAGGAATTTATCGAATACCAAAGTCGCTGGATTTAGTTTAGGTTAACCGAGATGTTTCAAGTTCAATTACACTAAAACATAATATAAACTAAAGATACTAAGGGAAGAGAAACATAGTCAAACCATGATCCAATTGATTACTTTCGCCCTCTAATCGACTACCTCAGGAATGAGCTTTACCAACCAACCATCCTCAAACTTATATTAACTCATTCATGGGTGCAAACTCCTAAAATAGTACTAGACGCCATTCAACAACCTAATACCCTTTGCCCGGTTCAACAGTCCGCCTTTAAGGATTTAACTGTCCGAAACAAGATTTGTTAGGAACGTTTTATTATGTTTTGATGATGGCCATACTAGCTGTTATAGCAAGCCTGAAATAAGTTAGAATTCTCTGTATAAGTCTTTACTTAGAGTCTGACATGTTGTATAAGTTGAGTCAGACAAGTATTGTACTAGTTGGTAGGATGGCAAAGTAAAAACAGACTTTCGGCAGAGTGAAGCCACCCAAGCACCAGCAGAGAAGTAATGAAGACATTATGGTCTGACTTATAACCAAGGAAGTCTGTGATGACATTGGATAAGTCTAAGTTATGTTTCAAGTGATGAAACTTAATATTTAGATATGATGTACACTGATCTCATCCCAATCAAGGATCAGTGAAGTACAAGATTCTCCTCATACTTAAACAATGAAGAAAATAAAGTGAATCGGCACAAGAACTCGACTTTCAAATTGAGTGAAGAAAAACGGTGAAGGAAGATCTAGAACGGAGAAGTCGATGAATCACTTAACCGCCTCGAGAACGGGCGAAGTAAATCTTACCAAATCGATTTTGGAATATGATGAAGATTCGTAAGATCATGCATTTAAATGCACAATCAATAGAGGATCAATCAAGGACGGATTTTCTCGCTATATATATTTGAAGGAAAATCCGATCACCAAATCAAGGAGAATACAATTAAGGGGGAATCAAGAATAAAATCAAGGATTATTCCTCATAAATTTAGCCAACGGACGGAATTTCAAATCAAGGATACTCAAGGCTATAAATAGAAGGCATTGATGCATGTATAAAACAACGATTAAGAAAAAGCAAAAGGAAGCAGTAAAACTCACAATTTGAAAAGCATTCTCTCCGAACTTATAAGGACTTTTCTAGAGATCAACTCGTACATCGTAACTACAATTTTATATTCAAAGATGTAGATTGATCAAGCAAGTTCGTGAATCTCATTCACATCAAATCGAAGCAATCAATCGTAATAACTGAGAAGGAATTGTGTCTATGATAGCTGCTCAAGGATTTTAATCTCAAGGAGTAGTGAAAGAGACTGAATCACTGAAGCTGTTGTAGCCAAGGAGTGATAGTCTTATAGATTGTGAAGCTTGGGATGTCAAGGACAATCATATTATTGTATCTCGTGGAAAACAATAGTGAATTCCTCCAATCATCACAGTGAGAAGAGTGGATTAAGCGGATTACACCACCCCGAACCACTATAAGCCTTGTGTCAATTTACTTTCGCAATTTACTTTACAAAGATTTATTTAAATTGCCTAGATCATAACTTATATTTGTGATTGTCTAAACTGATTTGAAAACAACATAGTAAGAAGGGACTTATCCGCTGCCCAAAAGCTTTTAAACATAAGAAAAGTTTTTGAAACTCCACTATAGTCATTCACCCCCTGACTATAGTTTCACCCTTCTCTGGATCAACAATTGGTATCGGAGCAGTTGTTCCTAGTATCGTAACTCGCTCAGATCTAATTTTCGTAACAAGGAGATTATATATTTTCAAAGTAGTTTTCAACTGAAGTTTTCTATTCATTCACATATAAATCTATTACTTGTGCTTATGGATTCCTCAAACTTTATGTCAAAAGTACCTATTTTCAATGTTAATAATTTTGATGAATATAAAATAAGAATGTCGTCTCATCTTGCAAAGAACTAATGAGGAGATGTCGGACGTAATCAATGATGGACCAATCATGATCATGACCGTGGTATCCATAGAGCAGCATCAAGGAAAGCGAGATAGACAAACCTAAGAAAGATTGGACCAAGGATGATGTAAGAAGAGAAAATCTAGACTTTGTTGCAATAGACATGATTTTGAAGACCCTAGATAGCTACATGTTCATGAGAATCAAAGATCGCAAAACAAAGAAAGGAGATGTGGGACAAGCTAGCTTTGATAAATGAAGGATCTCAAGCGCTTAAAGAAAACAAATTATCTATTGCAAAATGTAAATTTGAAAATTTCAAAATGAAGACCGTGAATCCATTGATCAAATGGACAATGTGATTCTCTAGCATCATCAAGTGAATCGCAATGCCTTGGACACACATATTCCCGTAAAGAAGTATGCTTAAAGATCTTAAGAGGCTTACCGAAAGATGGAAAATCATAACATCGTGAATCGAGGAACAACAAATCTTGCAAACACGCACACTCGACCTCGATGTCTCAATTAAAAGCTCATGATTCGAATTGAACGGTGAAGATGGTGCTCGGCAGAGACACAAAGAGCCATCATATGATAGCACCTCAAAGAAAGTAACTTTGCCGATTGTATCAAGAAAGAGACACAAGAACTCAAAGAACAAGTAGCTTTATCAGTTAAACGTTTTGACAGGTTTAGCAAAAATAAGCCATTCAAAGGAAACTCATCATCAAACAAGAGGTCAAGCTCAAACAATGACATGAAGAAGAAAGGTGATGAATACAGATGCTTCAACTACAACAAGAAAGGTCACTTCAAGGCTGATTGTCCTGAAGACAATGATAAAGATGATGAAAAGAAGAAATATAAAACATCTGAGAAGAGGAAAGGCAAGAAAGCACTCAAGGCTGAATCCAGCAGTGAAAAGAATGAAGAATCATCTGATAATGACTCAGATGATAGTGATGAAGAAGACAACTCAGACAATGAAAAAGCATGTCTATGCCTAATGACCAAAGAATTAGATGAGGATGAAGATGACAGCTCACACACTGATTTATGTCTAATGACCAAAGAATCAAATGAAACTGAGGTAACATCTAGCTCTCACTCTTCATCTAATGCATCCACATCTGACACTGCACAATCTTATGATTCCCCATAAGATACAACAGACCTAGTCCAAAATCTCATGACTAAATTTGATGAAATTGAAATGAATCATGAAATTCTGGAGAAGGAATGCATGGATCTAAGAAAGGAAAACAAAAAGATTAAAGAAAGAACTGGATAAAGAAAAAGCTGAACTAACCAGTAAGGAGACCCACTTAAATGATCAACAAACAGCAGATGATCATACATCTGTTATTGACCGACCAGTTAAGAAAATCTCCCCACCAGCTAAGATAACCACTGCACCACTAAATGCACCAGATTACAAACCCTAAAAATGGTTTGGATCCAGATCTGGTCTTGGCTACAACAGTCAGGATGAGAGTAGAAACAATGGTCAACACAATTCTAAATTCAGGACCAACAATGGACCAAAATTTAGAAAGTGGATGTACTATAGTTCCAACCAATCATCATGCACCGTGAAGTCAAAACTAAAGCAGTAGTGAAACAAACAGACTAAATCCTCATTCCAGCCAACCAAAAACAAAAACCTTCTGAAAGGTAAATGTAGACTTTACCCTTCAGAAGATGATTGGAATGTTGCACCTCCGAAATACAAGAAGAAACCATTGAATGATATGTATCATGTGTTTAAGAAAAATCAATCTAGATATGTTCCTAGACACATGAAGCAACACATGTTTCCTACTGCATATTGGAAAGTGAAGAAGGATGCACATGGACCAAAAGATAGAGAAAAGTATTAGAATATCTTCAGTAAAAATATTAGAAGCTATTCTGCCATGCCGTATACATATGAAGTTGATGACTTCAATTATCCAAAAATAAGAACTTTTGGATATACACTTGGTATGGGAGGCATGACTGCTAACAGGTATGGACCCAAACATTGTTGGGTACCTAAACTTAATTAATTTGTTTTGTAGGATGTCTGGTACATAGACAGTGGATGTTCCAGACACATGACAGGAAATAAGAGATGGCTCACTGACTTCAAAGCTTTTGATGTACCCAAAGTCACTTTTGGAGGCAAAGAAAACCCTGGCAAGATTAAGGGGGAAGGCACAATACTCAAGAATAAATTAAAGATTCAAAATGTAGCATATGTCAAAGGACTTAATTTCAATCTGATGAGCATCAGTCAATTCTGTGACAAAGGCTACAGTGTATACTTCAATAAGGAAGGATGCAAAGTGATTCATAGCCAAACCAACACAGTAGTTCTTGCAGGTAGAAGACAAGACAACATGTATGTGGTGGATTGGAAAACAGCCAAGGCAGAAACATGTCTGCTTGTCAAAAATAAACAATCAACCAGCTGGATTTGGCACAGAAGATTGAATCACTTGAATTTCAAGTCCATCAACAAATTATCAAAGAACAAGTTAGTTGAAGGTCTGCCAGAGATCACATTCAAGAAAGAAAGTCTATGTGATGCATGTCAGAAAGGGAAACAAATCAAAAGTTCATTCAAGTCAAAGCCCTATCAATCAACAACAAGAATTCTACATCTGTTACATATGGACATGTTTAAACCAGTCACACCAGTAAGTGTAAGTGGTAAGAAATACACCCTAGTAGTGGTGGATGACTTCTCAAAATACACCTGGACCATTTTCATGATCAAGAAGAAAGAAACACTCAAAAAGTCGCAGATTTGGCTCGAGAAGACTCCAAAATGAGAAAGAATCAAGATCATCAAGATCGATCGATAGAGGCACCGAATTTCTAAATGAGATTATCGTAACCTCATCGTGGAAGAAAATGGAGTGCTACATCAACTATCTACAAGCAGAACTCCACAACAAAATGGTGTAGCAGAAAGAAGAAACAAAACTCTTAAAGAAGAAGGAAGAACAATGATTGTCAAGCATGCTTGCCAAAGAGATTTTAATCAAGCAAAGAAACACAAAGATGCCACACACAAAACAGATCAATCATCAACAAACATCATGGAAAGACTCCATATGAAATATGGAATGGTAGAACACCTAATATCTCATATTTTCATATGTTTGGATCAAAATATTTTGTTTTGAACAGAATCACCGTGATACCTTTGATGAAAAGGTCGATGAAGCAATCTTTACGGGATACTCAGACACTAGCAAAGCATTCAGAGTACTCAACAAAAGAACATTGGTGATTGAAGAATCAATACATGTAGTTTTTGATGAACCTAATACAAATGGTGAAGATCTTCAAGATCAAGAAGAAGTTAAGCAACACAAAGTGGAAATCTATACAAATGCAACCATACCAATTTTCCATCTTAAATCACCATTTTGAAAATCAAGAAGAGCCACATATCAATACAAATGTAAGAAGTACTGTAGATTTGAAGTTCATGCTCAACATGAAGGTGTGGAAGCACCAAGTGAAGAACAACATCAACCTGACCTAAATTGGCTAATAGATCATCCTGAAGAACAAGTCATTGGAGATATTCACACAGGAGTTAGAACTATAAGACAACTGGAGCACATGCTAACATGTTTTCTATCACAAGTGGAACCTAAGACCAAAGATGATGCAATCCAAGATGCAAATTGGATCACATCCATGCAAGAAGAACTAAATGAATTTGAAAGAAATGAAGTCCTGAACTTGTTGATGCACTGTATATGGCCAACATCATAGGTACAAAATGGCTATTCGTAAAACAAAATGGATGAGCAAGGAACAGCTTGTCGTAAAACAAAGCAAGGCTAGTTGCAAAAGTCTATTCTCAAGGTATGAATAGATTATGATGAAACATTTTTACCAAAGAGCAAGATTTGAGGCAATCGACTTTTCTAGCTTTTGTCGAATACAAAGACTTCAAAGTCTATCAAATGGATGTCAAGAGTGCATTTCTAAATGGACTTTTGGAAGAAGAAGTTTATGTGGAACAACCTCCTGGTTTCCAACTCAAAGGAAAGGAAGACAAAGTATACAAACTCAAGAAAGCTCTCTATGGACTCAAACAGGCACCTAGAGCGTGGTATGAAACACTATCACAATTTCTGATCAAGAATGAATTCAACAAGGGAACTATAGATAAGACTCTATTCAAGCTAGAGGAAGGAACAAGCACATTGCTAGTACAAATCTATGTTGATGATATCATCTTTGGATCTGAGGATGAAAAGCTATGTGAGAAATTTGCAAATCTGATGAAGAGCAAATTTCAGATGAGCATGATGGGAGAACTGAATTATTTTCTTGGCCTTCAAGTAAAACAAATGAAAGATGGAATTTTCATTAATCAAGCCAAGTATACAAAAGACTTGATACACAAGTGGCACAGCAGATACACCAATGTGTGCAAGAGTCATTCTTGGAAAAGATGAAACTGGGAAGGATGTTGATCAGAAAATGTATAGAGGAATCATTGGATCCCTACTATACTTAATCGCAAGTAGACTCGACATAGCATTTGCAAAGTAGAAGTATGTGCAATATTTCAAGCTCAACCAAAAGAATCACACCTTCTAGCAGCCCAAAAGAATAATCAAATACTTGAAAACACGTTAATGTTGGAATTTGGTATCCAAAAGATTGAGGATTTAAGTTGATATCATATTCAGACTCGACTATGCCGATGCAAAATAGATAGAAAAAGCACCTCCGGGAACATGTCAAATGCTAGGCACCGATTAGTCTCTTGGTTCAAGAAAAAGCAAAACTCCATATCTACATCAACAACCAAGGTAATATATAGCAGAAATAGGTAGTTGTTGTGCACAAGTGCTTTGGATTAGACAACAACTAAGGGATAATGGAGTGAGGAGAAAACAATTCCAATTATGTGCGATAACACAAGTGCAATATCTATTATCGAAAATCCAATGTTGCATTCAAGAACAAAGCACATTGATGTGAGACATCATTTTATCGTAGATCATGTTGAAAAGTGGAGATGTCATTCTAAAATACATACCCATCAAGATCAATTAATCGACATCTTCACTAAACCTACTCGCTTATGAAATATTTAGCATGTTAAGAATCGAGTTATAAATGATTGAAATTGACTAAGTACCAAAGAGCGCCTAATCGAGTAATCGCTAAGTGACTTTATCAACTGCTTAACCTTTGCCATTACAGAGATGTAGCAGGTGTAAGGCATCGAATTCAAATAAGTCAACTTGATCGATTGTTAGAATGGTTAAATGGAGCACCAGCTGAAGAATTCACTACATCGGCTAAGTGACCACCAAGGCACTCCATTGAAACAAAGACTTGACAAATTAAAGTGTGAACAAAATCAATTTTTATTACACGTGGCAGATTAAGGAATTTATGCAGATTATTCTATGGAAGATTACACACGTGAGATCAACTTATGATCATAGAGGTAACCATATTATTTTTCGAATTATAAACGCCGATTCCCGGCTCTATCATTACTTACCTCAATCCACTCCCCCATTACACTCGAATATCACGATTTACATACACAAAATCACGCCATTATGTCATAAAATCCTTCCACATTCAAACCACGTTCACACTACCCAAATCATCCTATATAAACATTACTTAGAGATTTTCATAAATCTTTACATCCTCTCGCAAATTACAAACCCCACTTTTGATTCTCTCTGAAAACTCGAAGTATTCTTTTCTGATCATCAACTACTTATCAATGGCTTCATCCTCCACAATCTCTCCCACTGAAAAATACTACGAAAAATCAATCATCACTGGTTCATTTTTCAAACCTGAACACTATCTCTCATTTTGTGATAATGATGCAAAAGCTCAATTCTTGGTTGATCATTGCTCAATTTGGGGTCGATGACCTTCCTTAACCCCCAATAATTGGAATCTGCTATGAAAATCTGATAGCATTTTGGAAAAATGCCAAGTTTGTGCCTAGCACAAAGAAGACTGAAGTCGATTGCATTAAAAGCTCAATCTTTGGAAGAGAAATAGTCATCATGCCTGGTACACTCAATAGATACCTGCAACTTTCCATAATAGGTCCGGCTAATGTCAAGTTTGTGACGATTGACATCAAGAAATTCTGGGCTGAGATAGCCAAGAACCCCAGAAGAAACAGCAAAACATACAATCTACCCAGATCAATGCTCAAACTTCCGCTTGTCGAATTTGCACCCGCCATCACCAAGAATATCAAGGCGTAAAGTGGTCAATGGAAAACCTAATCGAGGTACGGATCGATCGATGGCCATCATCTACGAAGGTACCAAGTTCGACTGGGCAACATTTGTTTTCAATCGATTGAAGGATCAGATTCAAAAGGAAATTGATTTATCAATAACGGCACCAAGCAAGGGTTCGCAGTGCGGCGATTTTCGGGAGAGGAAATCATACGGGTTCCTCTTCAACACTGCTCAACGATTGAAAGTAAAACCCACAAATTTGTAGTCTCCACACAAGTCAAAGACAATGTTTACCTACATCAAGGCTTCCATGAAACCCAAACCTATTGCTGGGAACAAAAGAAAGCAACCCAAGGCAAGAGATCAAATGGGAAGAAGAACCGATCCCTGCATGCGCTTGAAAACATCTCTCGTCCGGAACTGTAAACTTGAATGAACTCGTGATAATCTGATGACACAAAGAATGTAAGAAGAAAAGCAACAAGAGGAAATCACCTACCTGGAGGAAGGTGAGGAAGGATATGTAATCACTTCATCCAAGAGGAGGAGAGAGATGAGGAAGAAGCCGAGTCCGAGGATGAACACTGTGGCGTGGTCATTTTGAAGCAAATCAAGAAAACTTGGGAATTTCTCGATGATGAATTGACACTTCAAGAATCGCCAAGAGCATTGGCAAATTGATTTAACAACTGAGTGAGCCAAATGGATAAAGCTCACTCACCGAACTTGTCAAGTCCCCACTATTGCACAGTGGGGAACATCACCATGAAGCACCCCACACTCAACAAAGAACTCTCTAAATGACTTTGAGTCACACGAGGAAGAACAAGAAAAAGTGGAAGAAATAGGAGAAGAGACAAAAGATGAAAATGAAGAAGAGAAAGAAGAGGAAGTTAAAGTGGAGAGTGAGAAAGGGGAAGATACAGATGATGAGGATGCCAATGTGGCACCACAGAAATCGATCCCGAGAGGATTTTCAATTTGGACATTCAACCCCTATCAGGATACATGGAAAGGCAAAGATACAAAGAGGGCAAAACTCAAGAATGCCTTAAGGAGTGAAGCAACCTCCTTAAACCACAAGATTGAGGCCCTCATCAATCATATCAAAATCCAAGATGAGGTCATGGAAAGACAAGAAACTCGCTTTGTAATCTACAAAGAACTCATTCCTCACCATTTCCAAACCAATCTTGAGTTCCATGTCGAGACGATTGACAACAATCTTAAGCCATTGGTGGACACCTCAATGCTCACAACCATCAAATTCAAGATCCTGACGAGGTGATGGAGCAGCCTGGGCAAGCAATTGACCTTTAATCAAAGTTGGTGAGGCCAACAAGAAGTATATCGGAATGGAGGTATGGTCCTCTCCCCGATTCTCGACACATCAACGATAATTCTGAAGCATTTTTAGGTCGCCAAGAATGGGGAAAATCAGATAAGCCTCAAGGATCAACCATTAGACCCCAAACTTCATCAAGAACAATCGAGAGCTAGTGGACAAAGAAATAAAATCAGAATGAGGCGTAAGAACAACAAAGCGAGGCCAGGAAGAAAGAGAAAAGGCCCCAAGTGAACTCCCTCAGATCGGATTTCCTCTTCAGATGCAACAAAGAGATGATGATAGAGACAGATCCGTAGAAAGCAAAGGCCTGGATCTAGCCAAAGAAAGAGGATCAAGCAAGTCAACACAGATTTAGCACTGTGAGGAAACACCACAGCAGAGGCAGAGAGCAAACCGAGATGTATCTCAGATTGTGGGTAGGTGTGTTAGGGATGATTCTGATTCACTTGTGGAATCGTGGATCGATATCCAAATTTATAGGGAAGATCGTGTGGATAATGCAGAGGAAGTGAGACAGCTTTCTTGACTAGATGTTTGATGTAGTGTGTCTCTGGTCGTGTGGTTGGTTCTAGAGGTGAATAGTGGGCAAATGTGTCTCTAAAGTGGTGAATCAGACTTGTGTTTGCCATTTGTGAGGCATTAGGATGAAACTCGGGTGTATGTCCAGATGTAGGTCGAATCCAAACCTCAAAGGTACTTAAGTAAAGTAGTTTGGACAGTATGATAGGTTGGCTAGTCGAGGTTTGTAAGTGAAATGCAGCTTCATCAAATACTACATGTCTTGAGATGATAACTTTCCTAGTTGTGGGGTGGTAACATTTCCTTTGTGTTGCATGTCAGAACCAATGAAGACACACGAGAGCTTTTTGGGTCAAACTTATTGTGTTTTGTGTCCCATGTATGTGGTAACATCTGGTACCAAACACTCTGAAGCTTGAGTATATAAGATCTTTATTATGAAGTTTATGGTAAGGAGATTCAGAGTTTAGGGCAGCGCAAAGTGTTCTGCTCATGATGTAAACGGCTGTGTCAAAGGCTCCAGTCCATAGGAAGAGAGGAAGGTTGCTATGAAAAATCATGGTCATACATCGCTCTCTTATGGTTCTGTGTCTTCTTTCTACTATGTTGTTCTGCTCAGGTGTATGAGGGCAAGAAAATTGATGCACAATGCCATTAGTTAGAAAATGGTTGCTAATTTTGTTGTTAAAAACTCACCACCACAATCTGAGTGAAATATTTTTATTTGTTTTTCAAACTGTCTATGAACATAGTTTTCAAAGTTTATGTAGGCAGTAAAGAAATCAGATTTATGCACCAAAGGTACAAGCCAAGTAAACTTTGTATAGTCATCTACAAAACTCACATAGTAAGAAAAACAACCAATAGCTTTAATAGGAGCAGGTCCCTAAAGATCAGAGTATATTATTTCAAAGGGTGCTTTACTAGGACTCGTGGAATCATAAAATGGAAGTTTACTTAATTTTCCTAATTGACAGCTTCTCACATATGTGGTCTGTCTTTATTTTGCCAATAACATCTATCAATCCTTTATTCTTTAAGAACTGGACAGTTCACATCTGAGTGTGTCCAAGTCTTTGGTGCCATAGTTCACTTGACCTCGACCAACTGCTTGAGTAAAGGCGATTCGTGGGTATTTTCAAGCACATATGAATCACCCATTCTTGTCCCTCGTGGTCAAAGTCTCACATGTTGCTTGTTCCTTGACAAAAACATTTTTATTAGTAAATTCACACGCCACAAAGTTGGTCTGCAGGTGAGTTGATTGATGCATAATAGACTCTAAAGTGAGTTGTGGTACAAGCAAGACATCATTTAAAGGCAAAGTAGAGTGCTTTTTTAAGTGTGACTGTCATATACCAGTAATAGGTTACGTGGTGCCATCTCCTATGATAATAGAGTCTGGATTTAAAGTTTTCTGAATGTTATGCAACATACCCGCTTTACTACCATATGACGAGATGCCCTCGTGTCTACATCGGCCCACTCAGACAAGAATCGAGGTGTCCAGGGTGAGTGCAAATAATGCCAGTGGCAATTCAAGAGTTCATCGATCCTTCTTTGGTACCCACCAACATATCTTGGCTATGTGTCCCATAACCCCACAGTACTGGCACTTTTCATTGAGATATTTTTCCCTTTCTTCATTGGTCATCCTCCTTTCTCCAGGTGGAGGAGGTTTTCTCTGATTTGTAGGTCTAGAGTAATTATTTCCAGATTGTTGAGCCTGAAAACCCCTGCCCGATGATTCAAATCTATTACCTTGTGTTGTTGATTGCCTGTAGTTTGGCTATGTCCTGGACTGGTTCTGTCCATAAAAAACCATTTGGGGAGTTGCTTGCTGAAGAGTGGTGTTCATTGATGTGGAAAACCAGCTCCTTATTTGGTCCAAGTTTTGTAGATGAGACACTAATTATGTGTATGTGGGTCTAGGTGGTTTGAGCATAGTTGTTGTGAAGGTCTCATAATTGGGGCCTAGGCTTGTCAGAAGGCAGTACACTTTTTCAGAATCTCCAACAGGTTTTCCTATGGCTGCAAGGCTGTCATAGAGACCCTTGAATGTCCTGATATGGTCTGCAATACTTTTGATCTCATCCTTCTTTAAGTAGGTCAACTGTTGTTTGAGTGTGAATTCCATTTCCTATGAATCTTGAGCATAAGCATTTTTCAATGCATCCCAGACTGCATTTGAGGTGTCTAGTCCTATGACCATCCCCAGTGATTCTTCAGATAATGAGCCAATGATCCATCCTCTCAAAAGTCTGTCAGGCTTTTTCCATTTTTGATATTCTGGGTTAATAGTTGCTGCATCTGAGTTTTCTGATCCAATTGATTTTGTGTATTCTTCTGGTATTGGTGTCTCCTTGGTCAGATGTCCCATAAGGTCTTGGCTTTCAGCAAGGGCCAAGGCATGTTCTCTCCATAATGGATAGTTTTCCTGTGTCAGTTTCAGGGTGATGAAGCTGCTAACATTGAGTGAGAGTGTTGCCATGGATTCTGTCTGTGTGAATTTGTAGCCTGAATTTTTGCTGTGTTTTTGTCTGAATTTCGAATGTGGTTGTGTTTGATTTTGATCTGATTTTCTGGAAGAGATTTGAGAATTTGGTTTTTGTTTTTGTTTGTGATTTGTTTATGAGTTTTGTGTGAGGATCTGAAGTGTTCTGAGTTTGCACAGAATTTTGGCTCTGATACCATAAAGAAATCAAAGTTTTAACGGAAGCGAAACAAGAAACACAATTGCAAGAAATGAAACTCAATGTTTGGAAAAAGGTATGAACTTCTTCTTTTTATTATTCAATCAATGAATGCTCTAATTTATACACTGGATTGCAGAGAGTCTTCTTTGTGTGGACTCTTTTAATTCAAGATAACTGATTTACAGTTCTTATTTAATTTATTCAAACTAAGCTATTGAGATAAACTGCTGCTTTGTTTAGGAGATCACGACTTTCGAATAGCACTTTATCACTTCCACACACGGATTTATTGTTTGAATCCATCCTTATCACTCCACTACTGTTGAATTGTGAGCCGATATGTTGATACACTCATTTTATCTTTTATTTGAGCCTTTGTTTGAATTTGAGGCGAGGCTTTATCCGTATTTGAATGTGAGGCAGTTTCTTTATCTGAATTTGCTTTGTCGGGGTTTGGAGCTGCATTCTTAATAATATCTCCGGTGGATCATCATTTTGATCCCGATGTCCCACTGATAAAATTTTCTCAAAGTTTATGAATAAATTATGAAAGAACATTTTTTTTAATCATTTTTTATTAGACATGCTTTTGATCGGAAAAAGATAATCTCTAATGAATTTGACGGCCAAGTGTATCAAAATACACAAAACAATATCGATTTTCATGAGCGCTTAAACACAAAACTAAGATCGCTTTTACGCTGCTTTTACTGACCGTGAAATACATTAAAGGGATTAAGGTCGCTTGATCGAGCACAAGGATACTACGTACGAACTTAATCCCTGTGACACAATTCACTCATGGCTAGCTGTAAGTCAATATTTGTCCAACATCTATAAATGTAACCTACTGTCATGCCGACTTTATATGATAATTGTTAATTAATTAAGATGTGACAAAAAATTAAAAATAACTTTATTTCCCTTACGTTAATTCTAAAAGTAAAAGTACTTTCACGTCTAAAAACTCTTAATATATTTTTATTTTCTGCTTTGCCCTTTAACTTTTTTTAGTAATTGATTCTGACTCAATTTGAACCAAAATGTTAATTGCTTTACTGACCGAATTTTAATATGAAGTATATATGATATGTTAATTAGTTTACTCATTGAACTTCAGTCAGGATATATCAATTGATGCTTCATGACTGATATTGAGTCTAAAAAATATCCAATATCTTGATTCAAATTTACTCGGAATAAAAATTATTGTCCGACTCCAATTCAATCAGAATAACTTCAACGTGTAAAATAACTCTTTGGGCCCATGTTGGATGAAAGAAAGTCTCAATTAAACCGGGAGCAAGGATCCTTGTTCTTCAACCGGCCCTTCATGCATGTCCGGATGTTATAAATATATGTTAATGTTCATTAACCAATTAACTCATCATTAGTATTATCTCCGTCTCATAAAATGTGTTTATTTTTATAAAATGAATTGTCACATAAAAAATGTAAATTTAGAAAACTAATACATCAATGCATTTTTTTCAAACATACATCTATCATAACATTTGATGTTTATATATTTATTTCATATTCCAAAAGTGCATTTATTATTCGATACGGGTATATAAATCCATCACTACTTAAAATACAACGCATTAATTGTTTTTTAAATCTGTGTGCATCACAAAAATTCGACATATTTTGTGGGATGGAGGTAGTATCTGTTAAGATGATTAATTTCAATATACAGTATGTCTTATATTAATTACTAAAATAAATATCAAAGCTTCTTCCCCAAAAAATAAATATCAAAGCTTCTAGATAATGTTTCTGTGGTTAATTGGAATATATGGTACAAATTAAAGTTTTTTTTGTTGTTGAGGGAAATTAAAGCTTTCTAAATATTCATGTCACTTTTCATATATTAAATGTTCTAAAGATCTTATTAAGTGGTTGTAACAAAGCTTTAACCATCTACGTCACGTGGGAGTATACATGTCCTCAAAATATTAAATATTGTGCGCTTGACAATTCTATAATTTATACTCTCTCCGTCCCATTTTATTTATCCATGCTTTTTTTTTATTGTTTCTAAAATAAGTCATTCACTTTACATGATTAATCGCTAAATTTCTTCAAATACCCTTTCTCTTTACAATATTTACAATAAAATGCAGAAGATTAAACGCTCCAACAACAACTTAAGCCAAGATAAGTCAGTAAAAATATTGTATCATTTAATATGATTCAAAGCATTAACTATATATTTTTTAGTTTCAAAAAACTTCATTTAAACTGAAATAAATCAGATTTTTCATTTTACATAATGCGAGACATATAAATAAAAATTTACAACATCCTGATTTAACGGCGTAGATATAAGAAAATTTTGTTAATCAAGATTTTACTGTGAAAAATGTAATATCTCACGCAATACTATTTTTCGATTGAAATCACTAAAATACGTTTTTAAAGAATCTACAATATCTACCGTAAGTGCTCAAGCATGAGTCGATCTTGTCACGAAGAAGCGAGACAATATATATAGCACAATATATATATCTTGTCATGTGTTATAAATCCAAATGTTTATTATGATTTTAAGAGCATTAAAATCTCATCATACCGCAGCCCCTCCACAGATGCTTGGGTTTCTAGGCCTCCATCCTTTCGGTAAGCCCACTCCTCTCATTCCTTACCCACGGACATTACAGTTCAGGACTTGCTTTTGCCAGGTACAAGACATTGGAATTTTCCTTTCCTCATGCAAGAGTTCCAGACTTGGGAGGTGGATGCCACCCTTCAGACTCCCATCGCAGGCACTTCGCACCCGGATAAGTTGATTTGGCATTATGATCACCGGGGCAGATATACGGTAAAGTCAGGGTATTTTCTTGCATTAACATTATATGGAGGACTACCCGACGGCACATGCATCTTCGCCTTCCGTGCCGCATGCAGAGTTTGGGGATGTTCGGATGATCAGTGTGACGCCACGTGTTCACCATTTCTTATGGCGATGCCTGTAGGATTGTTTGCCGATCGGGGAGCAAATTTGCAAAGCTTGGTACGGGCACGGGCTTTGTTTGGCATGTAAGGTATGGATGGAATCCCTACGACATGTACTTTTGATCGTGACTCACGCCAGGAGATCCGGGCACCTTTCGCCTTTTTTGTAGTTAGCGGATGCAACATGGATCGAACTTCAAGGAGTTTTTGGTGTAATAATAGTGCGTTTACGCCGGACGAGATCTCTACTTTTGTATGCTCCTTGGAACCTTCGGAAAGCTCGACGCAGGCATGTTTTTGACGACGCGCCTATTTATGTATCCCGCGTGGTTTCTGCTTCCTTAGCCGGAGCATCGAGTACCGCCAGGCCACACACTTCTCTCACACTGACTCGGAGGGGCCGCCCACTTAGTCATATGGAGGCGCGCCTGGGCGGCCGAAATGTAACTGACGCTTCGTCTGCACTCGGGTTCGTGGGTTGGTCCGATCTTCGTGGACGCTACCGGGATCGATTCGCAGCCCTTTCGCTCCACTTTGACCCCGGTATAAGCCCCGCAGACTCTAGAAATGCAAAGCGATTCTTTTGGCAATGGCAGAGGCTATCCGTCGGGGATCTCTACGCTACCTTCGGAGATCGATTGTTCATTACGCGCCTGTGCTTTACAACGCCCATCGATTGACTTGTCTCGTTTTAATAAGCAATACGCGATCGCTTTTATGCTTTTGCTGCCTTTTATATCTATTTCTTTTACATTTGCTGTCAGACCTAAATTTCCCGACGATTGGCTTTGGCCAGATACGAAATGATAGATTGGGAACTTTCCTACCTTACGACGTAATTTCACGCTTATCATGACTGACTTAATAAAAAGTTTGTTTTCTTAAAAAAATCTCATCATATCAAAAATTAATAATATATGTGTATATATATATATAATCTTAACATATCAAGTGGATAAAAATAAAATAAAAATCTTAACATATCAAACGTGAACCACAAATTATTAACATGACAGAAAAATGTACAATTTTTAGTACAGGTGCACATAACATTTTTCATACCAAATATGTCTTCTAGCCAGTAGCAAAAGTCCCACCAAACTGTGGTTTGTTGACATGGCACAAACATCGTGAATTTCACGTGAAGCAAGAAGGTGCATCACATTCTGTGGTTCTCCTAATCCGAATAGACATCCCACTTGTCTTAGGGAAATACTTATACGGTGTCTTTACACGTGTACAGACATCGTATGATTCAATATAAAAACTATATAATTTTATTTTATATTTAAGCTGTGTTGTTCTAATTATTTCATCTATCATTACACTTCAAAATCCTTTCCACACAAGTATATATATTTCTCCTTATCTTCTGTTTAATCTTGCATGTCAACATCGTGTGTCAGGGACGGACCAAAGAGATAGGATGCAGCATTTACTCCCACTCAAATTTCTTGTATTTAAATTAATTAAGATACCCTCCAATAATATTAAATACCTGAATGTATATATCTTCGAACATTTTTAATAAAAATTTTCCTGCACTCAACTCCAGATGGTTTCAAGATAACCATATAGTACAAGAGTTCAAATCCTAGCTTTTACATATTTATTTTTATCCTTTTTTTTTTTGCTTTTTTATCTACAATAGAATTTATGCTTTATTTTCCTTTCTAAATGCTTGATATTACGTTTTCCCCTTTTCTTGTTAATATCATTGTAAATTTACGCTACCATATTTTTTATCGGTAACTCTACTGCATCGAAAAAAATTTAATCCACATCGTCAGATGTAATTCAACGTGCAGCATGGATATATAAAATATACCTCAATTCATTTATCTAGCAAATTTTACCGTGGTCGATTTATTAATACGACCATTGTATTATTATTATATCAACTTGACAAGAGCTTTGAAGTAATTTCCTTATTTTCATTCATCACATCAGTATGATATATATATATATATATGACCTCTATTGACATTATATTTTTGCTTTTGACACCACACTCGTTTTCGGCACCATTTAAATTATTCTCGACACCATAACAATAATTTTATTATTTTTTACTTCAAACACTATAAAAATAATAACAAAATTATTCCTTATACCACAATTTTTTAAAAAAAGTCCATTAGTTTACAAAAAAAAAAAAATCAAAATAAACCATACATTTCATCCATTTCTCCATTAACACGTATGTTCATCATCTCCACCACCTTCACCCACCTCCCACGACCCTCCTCCCACCTCCCACCACCTATACATTTTAAAATTTTCAGCACTTAGCAACAAGTATAGGCACAATCAAAGTACGCAAAGGCAGTTTTTACACTTAGAGAAAACTGGAAGCATGTTTTGAACTAAGCCATAGTGATTAACTGTTAACCTAATCAAGTTAAAACGTAGTTTGATTGATAAACTAGCAAGCACAGATTATAACTGCATTGGTGATGTTGTTTAGCAATGCAAGTTCATTTTCATAATAATTGAGCAAGTGAAACTGAACAGATACTATAACAACATTGATCTGATGACAATTATATTAAACTATGTAGAACAGCTTTATATAGATCAGGGACGGACCCAGCATGGAGGAGGGGGTGCATGGCCCCCACTCAAATTTCGGTATTAAATTACTAGTATACCCCTCCAATAATATTAAATACCTGTATGTATATATCTTCGAACATTTTTAATAAAACTTTCCTTGCAACTCAATCGGTATGGTGTCTAAGTATTAACCATGGGATCAAGACTTCAAATCCTGGCTTTTACATATTTATTTTTATCCTTTTTTTCTTTGTTTTTTTATCTACAGTTTGTAATTTATGTTTTATTTTTCCCTTTCTAGTGTTTGATATTATGTTTTCCCCTTTTTCTTGTTAACATTGTAAATTTTTCCAGAAAAATTTACGCTACCATATTTTAGTTAGAATTCGGCCCCCACTGAAAAAAAATTATGGGTCCGTCACTGATATATATCACTATTCACAGTTCAGATTACGAACATATACTACTGAATACATGCACAAGCTACAGATTTAATATACAACAGACTTGAAAATGCAGCAGAGAATATTACAGCAAGATACAATGTTCAGCAGACTAAAGATATTACAAATTCAGTAGATCACAGACTCACAGTACTCAACAGGTACAAATACAGCTGATCAAGAGCAAAGACTGAACTATCAATCAAGAACCAAGAAGGATAATCAAGTTGTAACAACCAGATTATCAAGCCTAGAACTAACACAGACTGAATACAGAGTTTGGTTTCCATTACAGTTTGTTCACAGGGTAGATAAAAAATCAACCGGATGATCAAGGCAAGACTCAGCAGATGATATCAGTATTTAGCAGGTAAGACAAAAGACTTACAAACAGTAACATGTGTGTTACTGAACTTGATTAACAGTAACAATAACTATCTGGTAATGATAAAATTCAGAACCAGTAGAATTTTTGGGGGAAAAAACCAGACCACAGAATCACACAGAACCTGGGAATCAACCAAACAAATCACTAATAGCAAGTAGAGACCTACAACATTATCCACAAGGCAAGCACTACTAGCACTTCAGACTAGTATGCTATGTAGTCAACACTTACAAGGACTTTGAATGGCAGACTTCTCAGTATGATTCACAATCATAAAGCACACGACAAAAAAATAGTGACCGTAATCGTGCAAAGACTTTTGTCACTTAGAAATCGTGACTTAAGTCTTTGATACTTCACACAAACTCGGGGCATGCACACCAAGCTCACTCAGCAGTGATTATCTTGTCACTTCAAACCAAATAATCTCGTGGTCTACTACTTTGATCAAGGATAATCAAAAGTCAAAATCAAGATTTCAATCACGTAACGCATAACACAAGGCAACTAAAGCATCAAGCATAGTTATACGAAATCCGGAACGAAGATTTGCCTAGGACCTTCTAAAAAAATCAATGGACGAGCTCGAAACAACGAACTTAGATAGTCCAATCTAAGAACGTTGGCAATAACGCCATTACGCTTGCTCAAGGCGCTGATAAGTTCTTAAAGGGTGGGACTCTACGACGGAAAGATCCTCACTCGCAAGTGATCAACAAAGTCATAAACTTTAATATTATAACTCTCAAAATTCAACTGATTGTTACAATGACTCTATTTGTCTTTATATAGGTGATAGGTCGGACCCGCCTTCCGGCCCGCCGACCGCCGAGTACAGGCGTATGGGGGCCGGAGAGAGGAGGTGCGGCCAGGCACTAATCGTTAGACGCAGCCACTTCGGAAATGGGCCTTGACAACAGGCCCACAATGAGTAGAAGGGTGAGGGATCCGCCAAAGGATCTTTACCCTAATACTTGGAGGATACGGACCGACGACCCAGCAAGCCTGCTAAGGATATGTGATGAAAACTCGAGGATCCGTACCGCCATCGTCCTGCTGCGGGTCGACCAGCCACTGCAGATTTAGTTGTACTATGTCCTTAATTGTAATTATGTTGAATGTTAGTCGGTTCTCACCCTATAAATAGGGCTCCATGTACACTTCATAAACCAAGTTGAGAGGCAAAACTCTGCCCAATTACTTATTGCTTTCTTTGCTCATACGGCGCCACCATCTTCATCACCCCACTCATACACTGCTCCTCCGTGAGCCACCCCCCACTTCACCACACTCACAGCTAGATATTCACCATTACACCACCGCTGACCACCCGTGATAATTTCGACGTTATCAGTTGGCTCCGTTACCGGGAAAATCGAGGCTTTTAGCCTGTTTCCGGTGTACGGCTCATCCGCAGTTTACAGGATTTACGGCGGGTCCAGGAAGAGTTTCATCTTCTCCAGGCCTCCCACGGTTTCTCCTCCAAAAAATCTTTCAGCTCTCACTCGCTCATATTCAGATTTTCAACTCAATGCCAAAACCGCCTCAAAACAAGGTAACCTCCCGATTTCTTGCTCGTAATCATGAGTTTGGCGCTTGAATCATCGCTTTCATGATGACTTTTGCGCAAGGAAACTCGCCGGATTTGGCGCCAGACGCTTCTCGGCCGGAATTTTGTTTCGCATTTTTGGTTTGTTGTTTGTTGTCGCTCATCTCCGAAAAGGACTACGGACACGTGGATTTGATGAGTTTTCGAGAAATTGACACTCTCAACATTTTCTCGCATGAAAAGAACCTGGTCACGCCGTTGTTTTAGCAAATTGTTATATCGTTATTTTGGTCTAGTTCGCGCGACGCTCAAATCTTTGGGTAGTGCATCAAGCAGAGTTCATGTTCCCGTGTTGTGTTGTTACTCTAGACAAGCGGCACATCGATCGTGAGAATATTGGGATTTTTGGGACTTCACGCTTGAGAAATCGTAGTTGTTCCCTAAATTCTGGTATCCATACGTCGGCACCGTCATTAGTTCTGCCGGATAAGTCGCTTTCGACAAAACCCCCGACACGCCGCCTGTGCACCTAGACAGTACAAGGTTGGTGAGTGCCAGAACGGTTGGAGGTCAGAATACTTTTTCGTGATTTTGTGTAGACAAATTTATCAAAGATCCGACATATGGCAAGGACAAAGGACGCTGCCCATGTGCCACCTACCCCAGGAAAGGGGCCCATATGGGATCTCCCTCACCAAGTTAACTTGGACACCACGCTTGAAAATCCCATCGCAGGATGGGACAACTCTCAGCTGGAGGGCCGATCAAAACTCAACGTCGACGCAAGGAGTATAATAAATCAGATGAGGTCCGGTTCTAAGGACCACACATGGAATTTGGTCGCGAACCGCCCCGACCTCTTGCGGGAAAGGTATAGAAATGACATCAAACAAAGATGAAAATAGAAAGGCCATCCTCGAAAGAATCCTGTGGCAGCAGAGTGAGGCCCTGAGGCAAAGACACCGGAGGCGAAAGCAGCACTAGCCTACGCCGAGTATGTGAAGCAGGTATATTTGGCGAATTTGCGCCTGGCCACATGCGGTCTCCCCCTCATAACGGCTGACGAGCAGCTACCCGTCCCGTCGGGGCGTGAGGCCGTGGCTCCCCTAAGGACCTGCCGGCCCCCGCACGTGAACCAACAAGGGTTGAAGTAGAAAGGACTGAATACTCGTCGGCAGGAAAAAAGAAGAAGCATGTGCCAGAAAAGAGCGCAGATAGAGGATCGGCCCTGGACCGATTATACCGCCCCGATAAAAGGACTATATATCAGCGCCTAGGCCCTGGTCATCATGAAAGGAATGTGATCCCACGTCATGAGGTCAAAGATCTCCGTGACACGCGGCAAATCCTGAACGAAAAAGGGCGGAACATGACGGAGAGTCAGTTTACTATACGGATTCAGAGGATATCATCCAAAAGAAGTTAATTCCTATCAAGAATAGCGAACCCGAGAATGATGACAGGTTGGAAAGGATGGAAAGGGAAATCTAAGAACTGAAAAAAGATAAGCAAGACGGAAAGCCTAAGCCAACTCAGAGGATCGAGGTCCTTTCGAAAGAAATACTGGAATCGCAGCCCGCCAGAGGTGTACAGTACTCGCAATATGTTTACTACAAAAGAACCACCTGCCCTCTGGAATGGATAGCCGCCTTTCAAAGTCTAACGTCATAATACTTAAAAACAAGTATGCTTGGTGCATGGCGTTCATGGGAAGCATACAAGATTGAGCCACATCCTGGCTCCGGAACTTGCCCCTCAGATCGATCAAAAGATGGGACAAATTAAGGGCAAAATTTCTGAAGGAATTCGAAACAGCGGAACGGCCCAAAAAGTCCATCGAAGATTTGTATGTGGTTCGTCAAGGAGATGGGGAATCTTTTAAGAGTTACTATGATCGATTCATGAAGGTGTACGAACAGACAAAGAACCTGCCCAAGAATGAGGTCCACAGAGGATTCTTAAATGGCATCGCCAATGGAGCAATGAAGACACATTTTGCTATGAATCCTCCTACGAATTTGCATGACCTCTCAACCAGGCCCGCATATTCGGATCGACTAACGTGACTCCCCTCACCCTCGGGAAAGGAAAAATATGTTTAATCCAGTCCTCGAGGATGAAAAGAGGGAAGAGCACAATGAAGAACGGAAAGATGATCGAAAGAGAGGAAATGATCGAGACAAGGAAGTCAAAAAACCGTTCAAGTTTGATGTGTCCGTGTTCATTCCCATCAATGTGAGCCTATCTGAAATACTCTACGAAATTCATGTCAAAGTGGAGAGGCCGAGGCCTTTGAGGTCCAACCCCAGTTCAAGAGACGACATGAGGTACTGCGACTTTCACGAGGATCATGGTCACCACACCAATAAATGCATTACCCTGAGAAAAATTGTCGACAAGATGAGCAGGAACGGAGAATTAGATAAATGGCGGAGGAAACAGAAACGATCGGGGACCTCAAAGATATCAAAATGAAATCAAAATAATCATAGAGGAGTTTCCTAGCAACCATCTGATCAAGAGTCAAATCAATGCCATCAACATCAGGGGAAGAGAGAAGCCGGTCATCTTGGCTCCAGATGAGCAAGCAATATCGTTCACTCGGCTTAGCCGCGCAGACCGCGCCTCGATGCAATGGAGTTACCGATTGTGGTGCAAAGTTGGAATAAATGATTTTACGTTAACCGAGTTCTCCTGACACGGAGCCACTCGGGATATCATTTACCCGAAACTCAAACAGCTTGAAGATTGGAATTTCAAGATTGAAGCCTTATCTGGGAATGTTGGAGGGATTCTCCAATGAGAAAGTGACAGCCCTGGGCGTCATTGATTTGGAAGTGGAAATAGGCGACCACCCCCCTTACCGGAAAGAAAAAATCGACTTCTTGGTGGTCGACTTGCATTCCTAATATACTGCGATCCTGGGGATCCCGTCGCAAAGAAAGTTTCAAATGGTTGTTTCGACCCCTCACCAAAGGGCAAATTTCTACAAAAACGAAGGAATCGGGATGGTCGCCACCGCCTCGCACTTCATCAATCACCTGACTACAAACCACAACGACTATCCCACGAGAGGAACGTATAAGAGGCCCCAAGTCGAGGCGTCCGAGTCGGCTTCCCAACGGGCCCGTGTGGATACAATTGAGGTAACGAAGCTCGGGCGAGCCATGCCCCAATTGAATATCACTGCGGAGAGGCGCCGAGCCCAGGCGGTCATCCATGACACACTCTAAATGAGGACGGATCGATTTCATCATCAAGATGAACTGATCGAGATTGCAATAAATGAGAAATATCCTGACCAGAAAGTGAAGATCGGTGAACAAATGGAGGAAAAAGAAAGAGAGAAACTGATGTCGATTCTCAAAGAGAACTTTTGGATGCATTTTCTTGGATAGTCACGGATATGCGAGGCATGGAGCCTGGGATCGCATTACATCATCTGAATGCAGATCCTTGCTTCAAACCAATACAATGTAAAGCCCGCCGCTTTCTAAACACAAGGAGGAAGCAATCAAATTCAAGTGAGTAAATTGGTCGGCCGAATCATCAAAGAGCTCCAATATCCGGCTTGGTTGGCTAACGAGATGATGGTCAAAAAGCACGACGGAAAGTGGTGCATGTGCGTCGATTTCACTGACCTGAACAAGGTCTGTCCGAAAGATCCTTATGAATTGCCCAGAATCGATAGAATGGTTGACCGGATCGCTGGATTCGAAATGTTGAGTTTCCTTGATGCCTACTCTAGGTACCATTAAGTGAGGATGGCTGATGAAGAAAAAGAGATGGCCGCCTTCAGAGCCGCAGACGGAATGTACTATTATGAAACGATGCCCTTCAGGTTGAAGAATGCCGGATCCACTTTCCAGAGGATGGCCAACAAGGTGTTTGGCTCTCAGATCGGGAAAAACATGGAGGCGTATATCGAAGACATGGTCGTCAAGTCCGCCCGAACCAATCACCTGGGCGATCTGCAAGAGACCTTCAACAGTGTGAAGATGCATTCTATGAAGTTAAACCCCACGAAATGCTCTTTCGGAGTACAAGCTAGAAAGTTCTTAGGTTTGGTAACTCAAAGAGGAATTTAAGCGAACCTAGAGAAGATCCAAGCCCTGGCCAACATGAGAGAGCCGACCTGTGTGAAAGAGGTCCAGAGGTTAAACGGGAGAATCATCGCCTTGGGAAGGTTCGCTCTAAACTACCGACAAATGTCTTCCATTCACAAAATTCTCAAAGGAACAAAACTTCGAATGGATCAAGAGTGTTCACAGCCTTCAAGGCAATCAAGGCTTATTTGGAAAGCCCTCTATTAGTTTGCCTGCTGCTGCCAGAGATGAACTTTTCTCAGATCTCGGCGCCTTTGGACCGGTCTATTGCAACCGCTTCTTTTCAAGGAGGACGGGACCTTCCAAAAGCTCGTCTACTATGTCTCAAAGGCCCTCAGTCCCGTTGAGAGCCATTATTGTAATGCAGATAAATTAGCTTACTCGCTCGTTATTGCTGCCCGAAAACTAAGGGCTTATTTTTCTTCACACACAATTGTGGTCTTGACAATTGCTACAAATGGTTCTCTGGTCGTCTTCTACGATGGGCCATCGAGTTAACCGAGTTCGACATCTGATACGAGCTCAGAAAAGCTATCAAGGCGCAGGCTCTAGCGGATTTTATAGTCGAGACGAGCTTCAATGAGGAATGGCCCCCCGGACAGCTTAGTTCGCCGAACGTCGATGAATTGGAGACCCAGCGGTGGTCGAGCCAAAAAGGCCGGCCCACTGCTGGCAGATGTATGTTGACGGGGAAGCGAGCCGAAATGGCTGTGGAGCTGGGATAATACTCTTGGAGCCGAGTTCATCCAAAGAGATCGAAAAGACCTTAAGATTCAACTTCACCACCTCCAACAACCAGGCCGAATATGAGGCAGTCATTGCCTGGCTGGAGTTGGCCAAAGCTATGAACGTCGAGAACCTGGAAGTGTTTTGCGATTCAAAGGTGGTAGTCTGCCAAATCAACGGCGCGTTTGAAGCAAGAGATGAGGTGCTGAAGATGTACCTTAATCTTGTCAGAAAACTAAGAAGCGGCTTCAAGTACTGCGAATTCCAAAACATACCACGGGAGCGGAATGAGCGGGCAGATTATTTATCCAAGCTGATCTCCAAAGATTAGTTTAGCGACCCCGCGGTCATGTTCAAATACTTGGAAGAACACACTGTCTGCCGAGCTGAAATCATGGATTTGCAACCATCGGCTCCATGTTGGATGGATGAAATTAAAGCATACATAGAAAATGGGATACTGCCGGAGGATGCTAAGGAAGCTCAGGCCCTCAGGAAAAGTGCGGCGCGTTACATGGTCCTGAACGGAGTCCTATATAGAAGATATTTTTCGAAGCCGCTGCAGCGATGCGTCAGACCCGAAGAAGTGCATGGCATACTCACTGAACTGCATGAGGGGGTGTGTGAGGGCCACCCCTCTAGCCGTAATCTGGCCCAAAAGGCATTATTGGCAGGGTACTACTGGCCGAAGCTGGCTGAGGACGCTGAAATATACACTAAGAATTGTGATAAATGCCAACGCTTCGCCGACATACCCAGGCTACCTTCGGTCGAGCAGAGCATCGTTGTCTCCGCATGGCCTTTCGACATATGGGCAATCGATCTTATCGGTCAGCTTAAAAAAGGCCAATCGAAGTGCGAATATGTGGTTGTCGCTGTGGATTACTTCACAAAGTGGATCAAGCAAAGGCGCTTGTAAAAATCGCGCCAAAGACATAATATACTTTTTATCGAATCAGGTTTTGACTCGGCTCGGGGTGCCGCGAGCCATTGTATCCGACCACAAACCCACGCTCATGATGAGTTCGATGAATTTTGCAAAGAGCATAACGCCAAACACCGGCAATCCTCGTATGCTACCCCCTAAGAAACGGTCAGGTGGAAAACACCAATAAACAAGTGTCAAAGGTGCTAAGGAAGAGCCTGGACGAGAAGGCCGGGAAGTGGGTAGATTACCTGCCCGAAGCCCTCTGGGCGCTCCGGACAACCGGAAAGGAGACAACGGGGGAAACACCATTCGTATTAACATATAGGTCAGAAGCGATGGCGCCCGTGGAAATTGCACTGCCAAGTGTAAGGGTCTCCCACTTTGATGAGGCCGATAACATAACTAATCGACAAATGGTACTCGACTGGTCAAGAAAACGCATGAAGGGCGGTCGCGCCACCGGTTAACTACAAGTAGGCAGAGAAGATGCACCACGACAAGCGAGTCCGCGATCATTCTTTTGAGGAGGTAGAGACTTTGTCCTACGCAAAAAGGCAAGCAACAGCCGTAAGACCGAGCAAAGGAAAGCGTGCCGAAATTGGGAGGCCCTGGCAAGTATCGAGGATAGTCAAGATGGGGACATACATGCTCAAAGACAAAGAGGGTCGCGAATTCAATGTGCCTTGGCACGCCGACAAACAAGCGATATTACATGTAAGGACGATGACCTCAACTCGTTTTTAGAAGCGCTTTTTTGTAAAGGCATATTGAGCCCGTTTTATTATGATCAATGAAATATTTTTCAAAAAACCTCGTCGGGCACAAACTAATTCTATTTCCGACAAGCAAAGCTTGTCCGATACAGATGGGGGCCACCCAAAATCACAAAAAGCTGAAGCAATTGATTACAAAATGAGGAAAGACAATTCATTACAAAATGAAAGAAATTTTACAAAGGAGCAAAACAAAAACCGCCCGCTCCGCTCTCATGCGTCCGCCTCAGATGGGAGAAATATTGGTCAGAGAGTAAGGGCACTGCATTCCTCGAGTCGATGCACATGGTGGAAATCATCCAGGCAAAGGGTAAGGTCAACTCGCCATGCATTAGAGTGGCATACTTGATCGCCTCAAAATGAATCCGACGACCCCAGTTGATGGTCATCTCGGGGACCGAAAGGGCGTAAAGAACGAATGCCTCGACATCAATGACCTTTTTGAAATTGGGCAAGCAGAAAACGCGAGTATATAGGAAGCATTTCCACACCTCTCCCACCGATCCAGCATGCTGGTTGTCATATCTGTGCCCTCCACCCACTTGTTCCTAAGCAAAAACTGGAAGGCATCAAACCGA
Organism: Gentiana macrophylla; assembly: GCA_026214975.1. Taxonomy (NCBI): domain Eukaryota; kingdom Viridiplantae; phylum Streptophyta; class Magnoliopsida; order Gentianales; family Gentianaceae; genus Gentiana; species Gentiana macrophylla. The sequence goes on along the minus strand of CM047807.1, from coordinate 7,288,145 downwards.
GTGGCATAATAGCCAATCCTGTCCTCAAGATAAAAAAAGGTGTCATAATCCTCAACAGGATTTTGAAGGCCATAAAAGTCATTTACGGCGGCCGGGGTAAAATCCACACTCACCCCACGAACGGAAACGGTGGTGGTGCGATCAACATGGACGTTCTCTGATAGGGCGGTGTAAAACTCACGCACCAGCATCAGGTTGTACTCCCCAGTCGGTGTGGTGACAAAATGCATCCAACCATTGGTGTTGATCATAGCCCGATGACCTGGACCAACACGACGAATGTTAAGCTTTCTTTCCACCAAGTGACCTTGAGGGCGGAAGAAGGTCATGAAATTATCCATGGCCACCGGAGAGGCGGTGACCCGGAAACAAATGGAGGGTTCCTCTCCCATAATGGGCCCAAAGGCATTGGAGCCTTGACTTGAAGAATCAGAAGAATATATGGCAGAAATTTGCAAAAATTCAAAGAAGAGTGAAAGAAATTTTTCAAGAGAGACGAAGGATTTTCAGCAAAGTTGTGAGGAAAAAGGAGAGAGTTTCCTCCTTTTGTAGACCCGAAAAATCAAAAGGAGGGAAGGTCAGAAGTCACAAACGTTCAAATTCTAATTCAAGTCTCTACAGTAACCGAGCCGACGCTTCAAAAAGAGCAGTCATAAATGCGTCGGTTGGATAAAGGGTCATAAAGACTTCGGTTGAATGGAGTCATGAGGCCTCACGATCCTCGAGAAACCAAGCTGTCTGAGTGGAGTCCGACCATAATCTGCGGTCCCATCGATATTAGAGGACCGTTGTCGGATACGGAAGAGTTGCTTTCACCCACGATCAAGTTTTGTTTTCAAAAGGCGCTCTCATCTCGCTTGGGAACGGGGGCCGCAAGTAAAAACTCAAAATTCAGAAATGCAAAAACAAGAAAGCGAATACAGTATGGGAAAAGACAATTTCATTATATAAAACAAGAGCCGCCAAGGCCAGTTTTTACAAGAGCAGGAAGAAACAAGACCTAAAGCTAGGCAAAGTCAGAGACGTCTGTCGGTGAGTCCGAAACGACAAGTGCATGCTCAACATTTGCGCATGGCGGCATCACCACGTCGTCGTGAGAAACATGCACCCGGTAGTGCGGACGCACAAGCGGGAAATAAACCTAGGAAAAGGGATGATCCCATGTAGGTCCCCAATCAACATTGTCGTTATCATCGGCCCGCATAATCGCATAATGGAGATGCGACTCGGCCTCTGATATCTCCTCGGCATCATATGAGGGCAACACCCGAGAGTTGATGAACCTCTTCCACTCTCGGTTGGCCTGGGACATCTCCGAGGCGTAACCTTCTGGCAAAGGATCCCAGTCACCTAGTATCAATCGTCTGAGTGCCGCGGCTCCGTAGATGCTCCTCCTCAACTCCCTTCCGAGACCCCAAACCATCTCATAATGCACGTACGGAGGGTGAGCAGGTAATTCAAAGAACTCATTGATAATGGCAGGGCTAATGGCAACATTGACCCCCCGGAGGGGAACAACGGTGGCAGCGTTGTCGGTTAAAACTACTATCGACAACGCAAAATAGAACTCCTACACCATGGTGGCATTGTTTGGCCATCGAGGTGCCTTCGGAAAGTTAACCCACCTCAGATGAGCAATACGTTCACACTCAGCAAAGCAGATCTTCCGAAAGTTTAAGCCCCTCTCCGCTAACAAGGGAAGCTGATTGAAAATGGAGAAAAAAATTAGCAATGGCCAAAGGAGAGGCCGTATGAAAGAAGGGAGAATCACCGAAGTTGGCCATTGTTATGGAAAAGCAAAAACTCAAGGAAGATGTGCTCTAGGAAGAAATGAGAAGCAAAGAAAGGATCTGTTTGAAAAGAGAGCAAAGATCCCTCCTTTTATAGCACAAGACAAATGATCCAACGGAGGAAATAAAACTAATCGGACGGTCAAGGTGGAAAGTCGGTTTGGGTTTCAAAATTTGAGTAAGCATTAATGGCGGAACAGTTATCGGAACCGCCACCATCATTAGCACGATCTCCGAGAACTCCTGAATCGGGCAAAGAGCAGTAATTGATCAGAACGTGTAAGAAAAAGCCGGCAACCTTCAGACTTTACAGCTGGGGAATCTCGAAGCCTCTTTGAACGTGTCCACCCATAGATATTGTCGGACACGCACAAAGCAGGGGGGCGTACCGAATTTTTAAAGCAAGCAAACAGGTCCTGTAGGATCCTCACGCCAGCGGCTAGCGTAAAGTTGATAGTTTCGATTCAAATCCACGCGCAACGGTGGCTCGGATCTTACTCGAAACAAGGGGGCACATCGAATTTTTCCGATCCAGACTGACTAAAGGTTCAACAATCAAATGATTCAGAAAAGACTACCATACATTATTACTTCGATCGAGCTCGTGTGCGACCCCGTTCAAAGCAAGGGGGCCACAAACCAGAAAATTTTAATTTATAGCTTCGATCGAGCAGGCCATTTTTCGACCTCGACGCAAAAGACTCACAACCTCACCAAAATAAAAGGGCCGCAGCCCCAAAACTTTAATTCACGGGTCCAACCAGACAAGTCATTTTGGCGACCTCAGTTGAGAAAGCTCACGATCCCATCAAAACGAGGGGGCCGCACATATATATGCTTCAACGGAGAGGGAAGACTTGAAAAACGGGCGTTTCAAGTAAAATATAAAATAAAATAAAAGTCAAACAGCGGCCGGCAACAATATCCACAAATCAGTACAAAGGTGGTCATGGGTTTAGCACAGACACAAATCAAGAAAAATCCTAAAGAGAAGTTCAAAGGCCGAAGCCGACAAAATTTACAAATTACAATCAAACAAGCTAAATTCATTTATCAGAAGATGGGGTCAACGTATGATCTCCTGTCATGTTAAAAAATGCATCACCGAATTGAGGGGTGCCGACCTCGTCAGGACTCTCCCCCTTACCAGCGATGTCCTCAGGCCCTCCACCATTATCTTCGGCTTCATCATCCGTCTCCTCAGCCTCATCAGCCTCTCTTTCCACCACCTCCATCATCGAACGCAGATTAACCTCGTTAACGGGAGGAGGATTCTAGACAGGCAAATCGTCCTTCCTACACTGAGCCGCAAAGTCAGACAACTGAGGCTCGGTGTAGGGAAGATCATGATGAAGGGCTCCTAAAACATGATTGAATTGAGGAGTGAGTTGCCACGAGATTAAGGTGATCAAGCTGACCTTGTCGGCCCCAAAAGCCGACCTGAAGCATCGGGCAGCATGAAAGAACCCTCGATCATAGTATTGCTCCCAATCGATCCGCAACTCCTCAAGATGCTTCTACAAATCTTTGTCGGCGTCACTTAGCTCTAACTCAAGAAGACCGATCCTTTTCTGGCTCTCTGCATAATGGGACGCGACCTCATCCGTCTGAGCTTCGACAGACTTCAGCGACTCACTGATCTCTTGGGATCTCTTATCCCTAGCCGCGTTCGCTTCACGAAGTTGGACGAGTTCGGCCTGGGCGTCGGCAGACTGCTTCTCGGCCCGTAAGGCCCTCTTCTCTGCTTCGAGGTCTTCTCCTCAGCCGCCCTCAGTGCTTCCTTCAGATCATAATTCTGATCAAGAAGCTCGGCCTACGCCGCGTCATACTCACGCTCAGATTGAAAGAGCTCAGTTCCAAGCTGAAAGGGAAAAAGCATTAGTCAGATGCAGACCCCCAAACCAAAGCAAAACATGAACGAAACAAAATCACATACCTAGCTTGCAAAAACTCCCAATAACCCAAGGGTACCGGCCAAGCGCTGAGACCGATTCGACGAACTTGTGGTCGCGGACGAAACGATTATGTCCTCCTGCACGCAATGGGAAATAATGCCACGACCCACGAGCCACTCAGCCTCATTGGGCATAGTAAACTTGAAATTCTTTAAGGGCAGCACATCAGCAATGGCAGCGGCTACCTTTCCGGCCCCCCTTAACTCCAACTATTTCTCAGCAAACCCTTTCTCCATCCATAAAGCAGGGCGACCCCGGGCACCAACAGGACCCCTTCGGACAGGCGGCGGTATGGGCCGATGAGGAACAATCGACTCTTTCTGGACCTCATCACTCGGCTTGCTTAGGTTGTCTCCCAGTTCAACCATAACAGGTGAAACGAGAGCCGGCTCAGGGTTCGGCCCCACAGAAACGGCATCGACAGACTCAGACTCGGCCACAGCCACAACACAACCTTGGTCTGTGATTTTTGACTTTTCTTGGGGACACCCCCCCGCGTCGATCTCCTATTTATGCACTGGCTCGACCAAAGACTTTGCCATAGCGGGACCCCTCTTCCTTTTTGGCTTCAATTTTGCAACAGCGGTCGAAACCCCAGCCTCAACACTCAGAGGTTCACCGAGAGAGGCAACATCGCTAGACAACATGGACATATTGACAGTCTTGAGCTCCACATCTGTGGCCTTAGCTAACAAAGCCTCGTTTGCTTGCCATTTCTCCTTGATTTTGGCAAAACGAGAAGACCTATCAACAACTGCATCGCCCATCTTGCCTGAAAAGGACAGAGTCAATTACAGATTGCAAAATGAAAACAAATAATTGCTGATAAATAGAAGCCGAAATGATGAAGAGACGATGAATAAATAAGAGTAAGGAAAAAAAATTACGGTGATCTTTATTCCGATGCCCCTTAGGTCTTCCAAGACAGACATGACACCTAGATGGGTAGGTCCTGGAATGATGGCACTCCGCATACTAGTCTTTGTCGGATAGCAGAGTCGAAGGTTCAACCACGGCGGCTCTGCCGGGGCCGGAGCCAGGGATACCCACCAAAGCACTGTAAGGCTGCCGAATATCAATCAAGGACCTCCAGCTAAAAGTCCTCTCCTAACTCATACCATCCCATCCGAGGAGGTTAAAAATCTTGTTGATCAGCTCCTGTTCATCCGTCTCAAGCGTCTTAGACACCATGATTGAATTCAACCTCCTCTCGGGCCACATATCAAACTTGGGAAAAGGCCAACCCACGGCGGATTCATTGATCAGGCCGCGTTGCTCCCAGTCCTTCACCTTCCTAGGGAGCCAGTAAAATAGTCGGCACACATTGACTTTAGTCCGGACCAATAACAGATTGTGAGTATCGCTAGGAATATTCGTTGCGGCCTTCCTAAAAGTATAAAACCTCAGGAACACAGAGATGGTAGGCTCATGTTTCAACATTCGACATAGAATAATGAAATATCTTCACCGCCCCAGGGATGAAATCACAGGGTAGGTCGGTTAGCCTTTCCAATACTTCCACGAAAAAGGGTCGAAGGGCGGACGCAACCTCGATACGAAATGATCATAAAATAATATGAGGCCATCCTTCTAAAGACGCTGGACGGGTAGGTCGACATCGACAACAACATCACTAGGCTCAGAAATTTCCTTGGTCTGGCCTGAAACAACGGTCGGACTATCAGGGAAACTAGTAAAAGATAGTCAGGGGAAATGTTATGACTGGTGAAAGTCCCTGAGGCCGCAAGACTTCTGTGGATATCAGGCCATAGATTTTTGATTTCTTTATCCATGGCGGCTATTGACTTTTCCTCCTCTACGGCCTCAAGATTTTCGGCCTGAGAGTCTTGTTTTGTTTACTCTCTTCGTCGCCGACTTTGCGGGCCGGTACCCTCTACGTTGAACTTCGGGTCCTGGCTGCGCCTTTAAGAGCCCATATGCGGCCTTCTCAGGTTGGGTTCACTCGGTAACCACTTTACAATTGATGGCTTTCTAGCACCCACCTCGGGACAAGTCGGGAGGAATCAAAACCATTTCCTCGCTAGCACTAGCCGTTCGGCTAGAGCTCGCCTGCTCATCGTCCCCTGAGGCGTAACCACGGACACCATCATTTTCATCATCGCCGCTCTGAGACATCCTGCAAAACAAAAGGACGAGCCGGATAAGCATCACCAAGGACTGTCAAAGTCAGGCCAAGACGAACCGTTTTCATCCTGACGCCCCGTCCTCCGTTTCACGACAAGATGTGCGAAACCCCAGAAGTCATGGGTAAAGACACCGAAAGAAAATACTTAAAATCAAGCAACAACAAAGCAACAACAAGAATCAAAGGCCACAAAGGGAAACTGAATTCTAGAAAACTCAAAGACAAGGGCTGAAGGCAACTGAAATATCCACAGACTCAAACCCGGCAAGAACTCAGAACATACACCACCATCGAAAACAACAAAAACATATGGAACTATCTACAAAAAAACATAAGAAACCGGAGACAAAAGAGGGTTTACCTGGTAATCAAAGGAAAACGTGAAGGAAATGAAGAAAGATGGAATGTGCTTTCGAGAGATTTGACGGAAATTGCCTCGTCGGAGCGCCTTCACCGCCGAATTGCTTAAGAATCGTCGTCGGAGAGAATTGAAGATTTAGAAAATGATTAGGTCAAGGATCCACCTCCCTTATATAGGCTGGGGATGCGGATCCGATGGCCATGATGCCCCTGATCTAACGGATGAGATTAAGGGCAGGAATTTCGAGTTTCGAAATTCGAAACTGCCATCATCACGGTGCAAGGATCGAAAGGACCACAGCCAATCAGTGTAGACTACAGACCACATCAGTCGTCATGTCAAGGAAGCGTGGGAGGACATCGCCTAAAATTTACCCAATGAACGACATGCTGGTAAGGGGGCCGACCCTAGACCGCCACATCAACCGGCTCGAGGCCAAAGGCCCAAGAAGCCAAATACTATGAAGTTAAGGCTATCCGCCCATTTATAACTTCAACCGGCTCCAGGCCAAAGGCCCAAGAAGCTAAATACTATGAAGTTTAGGCTATCCGCCCATTTAGAACTTCAACCGGCTCGAGGCCAAAGGTCCAAGAAGCCAAATCCTACGAAGTTAAGGCTATCTGCCCACTTATAACTTCAACCAGCTCGAGGCCAAAGGCCTAAGAAGCCAAATCCTACGGGTTAAGGCTATCCGCCTATTTATAACTTCAACGGCTTGAGGCCAAAGGCCTAAGAAGCCAAATACTACGATGTTAAGGCTATCCTCCCATTTATAACTTCAACTGGCTCGAGGCCAAAGGCCCAAGAAGCCAAATCCTACGAAGTTAAGGCTATCCGCCCACTTATAACTTCAATCGGCTCGAGACCAAAGTACCAGGAAGCCAAGCTCTGTGGAGTCAAGGCTACTCGCCCAAAATGACTTCTGGCGGCTATGGCTATTCACCCATCGGAGACACCTCAAAAGACTAAGAAGGCTACTCCATACCCAACACCTCGAGATGTTATGGGTATGGAGTAGGGGGCCATTGATAGGTCGGACCCGCCTTCCGGCCCGCCGACCGCCGAGTACAGGCGTATAGGGGCCGGAGAGAGGAGGTACGGCCAGGCCCTAATTGTTAGACGCAGCCACTCCGGAAATGGGCCTTGACAACAGGCCCACGATGAGTAGAAGGGTGAGGGATCTGCCAAAGGATCTTTACCCTAATACTTGAAGGATACAGACCAACGACCCAGCAAACCTACTAGGGATATGTAATGATAACTTGAGGATGCGCACCGCCATCGTCCTGCTGCGGGTCGACCAGCCACCACAGATTTAGTTGTACTATGTCCTTAGTTGTAATTATGTTGAATGTTAGTCGGTTCTCACCCTATAAATAGGGCTGCATGCACACTTCATAAACCAAGCTGAATATATACAAAATAAGGCAAAACTCTGCCCAATTACTTATTTCTTTCTTTGCTCGTACGGCAACACCATTTTCGTCTCTTTATTTCCTAATTGGCCTAACTTGACTCTAATAAGCCTAAATGGCTTTTGTTTGCTGAAGATAAAGACTTAACCCAATATACTATCATATTGACACCTCCCGTAATGGGCTTTTGGCCTTTTACTACTAAAAAACATAATAAAAGATCATAAATAAATTAAATCAAGCCCAATAGATCTAATTGACACAAAACGGTGCCTTGGGCTTTTCACTTGGACTGATCTTCTTGCATTTTGGATAAATAGTGCATAATCTTTCTTCTTCAACTGGATCACATCATTCACTCCCTCTTTAAAAGGATCCGTCTTCAGATCTAAGTCCATCGGTCGTGAAGGGATTGTCGACATAAGACCTTCCGGGTCATATCATCCCCTCTTCCTTCAAAAGGATTATTCCTCGAATCCACCTGGATCATATAGAAATCTTGGCCCAACATATGTGAGTAGGCCCACATAGTTAATAACACCCATGAAAAATAAAGAGGTGAACAATGCAGGTAATTATCCTCTTGAACAAATGAATAGGTACAACATAAAAATCAGCAATAACAAAATCTAAAGGATTACAATACAATAAAAATGGATCATAATAAATATAGGCTGCTTGTATATCCTTTAACTGCTCAATACCCCCGACTGAGTTTGCTTCCTTGTCAGCTTCTCCAAAAATCTGAATTGATGTTGCAACAGAAAGATCATGTACCTGCAAAGATAATTCAACATCCTCTGATGGGGGATGAGGAGATTCCCCATCGATTTCCACAGCAACACTCTCAACATGACCATCAACGAATGTCTCTTCAACATGAACTAGATTGTCCTCAACTAATTCCTCATCATGTTTAACTACTTCGCCCACAAATACAGTATTATGTTCATCCTCCATCTCCACCACACTCTCACTTTCCTCTTTTTTCAACTCATCAGTAATGTGTGCTTCTTGCAAGTGTATATCATGACTCTCACCGTCCTCTCCAATGATATCTCCTAAAAATTCTCCCACGGATTCTGGAGGACAAATGATTTCACATTCCTTTCTCTCCATGACTACCTTCTTCACGTTTTTACTACTCACCTTACCATACAAAAGAAATTCTTTATATTCGGAGGTTAGAGATTGAAGAGCTAAATTATCCTTTACACGTGGATTTGCATCTATTTTCACCCTCTTATCACGTCGGTTACCACCCTTCTTTAGCGTAATACCCAAAGCGTCAAGTTGTTCCTGTTGAAATAGTGTCTTAAACCCAATCGGGTTGGACCGAGATCCGAGGATGCTCTCTATTTTTCACAAGAATTATTAGCTCATGGAATTATGATGTACAAAAGAGCTTGACACCCACCACTTATTTATAGTAGAAAGTGGCGCCCCAATAGAGTGTGGAGGAGAAGAAAACATTTTTCCAATAAAACAAGGAAAATCTCCTAGATTGATTTATCTCATTTAATTTAATATCTTATATTAAATATTCCAAGATATTGTCAATATCTTATATTGACTATATTTATTTTATTACCATAAATCAAATTACACATGTGTATATATCACATATATATACTACATATATAAATCTATACATAAATACCTTTGGAAACAAATGTGCACATGCATATCAATATGCAATACACGTATGTGACTATATATTTATATATATATTAATATCTTATATTAATATATGGTAATACAAATTAATTAAATTGCACAATCCAAGTGTATCTCATACACACACAAATTGCGCCACCTTAGCCAATAAATTGGAATCCGGAATATTCTTTAATTCATATAATATTATTAATATCTTGTATTTTATTTATTCATAATAAATAAATACCACCATATTAATTTACCACTATAACTTTTATAGTCGTGAGATAAAACTTTCCTTATTTGGTTATCAACTATAACCACATTTTAATCCGGCTAGATTTTCTTATATGTGTGACCCGATAGGCTTCCGAATATGTTGGCCGTAGACACAAAGTGCAAATTACTAAAATGCCCTTCAAGCCTAACGATCACTGGATAACGTCAGCAACACACCGTGACCCCGATCATCGGAAGAGTCAAATGTAATGACTACTGCCTTTCATGTGAAACAGTTACCGTGTACTCCCTCCGTTCCAATTTATCTGATGCAGTTGTCAAAATTACGCATATTAAGAAGGTAAATTAATGCATTAACTTTAAGAATGAAATGGCTAAAAAGCCCTTGAGTATAATTAATGTAGCCTTGTTTTTTTTTTATCTCTCTTGTTGTAATAAATAAGGGTAAAGCAATGAAAAATACAATAAATACCGCATTGAAAATGTAACTGCCTCATATAAAATGGAACAAATAATTTTGACAACTGCATCAGTTATTATGGAACGGAGGAGTAACTTACAATCCTATCATTTGTAATAATATCCATACGATCGTATCTCGAGTGTCGATACATTAACGATCGTATCTTATAATCTGGATATCATTCTCTCTCAAAGTAACTCATTTACTCCCACTTTGCAAAGATTCTCGAGAGCTAGACATTCCTTATAAGAAGGTCATTTCGGATATTCGATCCCAATCATAGGATACGCGATTCCCGGATGACCAATCATGTATACTCCGATGCTTCAATATCATACCCAATCACTACCGCATGATTGCCCGTGGCTAGGGAAACCTTAATAGTGTCAAAGCATGACAATCCACACCGTGATGCCATGAAGACTCGGTCGAAGGATAATTACACAACCGCCACATAGTGTGACACTTAATGTAAGTGGGTCGATCCTAACGTCGCATTCTCTAATACACGTCCACGTATAGTCCAAGTGTCTCTACACTTCGATAGAGCGAGATCTATCCTCGCCTTACTTAAAGGCGAAGTCATCTAATACGTGCTAGTGCATCACGTACTATCAATGCCCTGTTTAATAGTACATCGCCTAGAGACATTTAAGTATCAAACTTATTAAAGTGATTAGAGATCTCATCAACCATAATCTCCTATCATGGTTTCTCTTTCACCAGTTTAATACTAAGGACGTTATCATACAACAATTCATAATTGGTTCTTTAAAAGAACAGATATATGACAACAGAAAAGCCATTTAATATATGTATATAATAAAGAAATAGTAGAAATGATCCGACCCGGTCGGATCCGGTCCAACCCGATTAGGTTTAGGACACTATTTCAACAATCTCCCACTTGGCCTAAAACCAATCACTCGCACACACAAGACCAAGTTGAAACATAAGAATCTCATGCAATACTCGCAACCAGCCCTAGCCATAAACGGATCGCTATCCGTGGGGACTCGGACTATCTTCATATCATGTTCCAAATGACCAAGTCAAAGGAACCGCCTCAACACACACATGAATCTCCGACGAGACCCTGGTCCTTGCTCCAAGCAATGAATCCACTTACTATATCAGCCATATAGAAATGGTGGAAGAACCGTACAAGGTTCAAGAATGAACCTCATAGACTTATGTACTGTTCCCGCTGCGCCTCCAAGGCAATACTGTGTTTTGGCTAAGTTGTAGAAATTACAGTGACCCATAGGCAAGAACATTTCCAGCTCACTGTATCACTTAATCAAGTGACTTCATACCCAAACTGTAGCTCCCACTCGCCTTCATAAGACTTAGGATATACATCTGTATAACTATATTTATCTGATCCCAAGTTTCGTTAAACTAGGAAACCATCCTTAACTTGTTTAAGGATATTCTCGACATTCACCAGATTTACTTTCATACTTGCTCATGACTATTCATGGACTATGAAAATCCGCCATTACCTATAAGATGGCTCCTATCGTAGTAGCGAAGGAAACCTTCCATAAGCATCATCTTTCACCTTATCTTTAGGACCAACGTCCTAACATAGATAGATCTCGAGAACACCGACTAGCAGTATCCCCTGTCGTGACCTATGCTAAACTCTTTTAGCATCACATCTATATAGGTAAACTATAATCTAACAAAATGATTAAATCTATCACTATAGATTCTTATTTCTAAAAATAAGGCGCCAATCCAAGTGCTTTAAGTAAAGACCTTGAACTACCAAACAATAATTGAATGTGACATGAGGCATTAATTCTCGAGAGGGATATCCAATACCTTACTCAAAAAATTGTAACACACTCCCACTATCCATCTTGCACATTGGGCATATCCTTCTTTTGACTAAATCAAACTCCTTTGATTATCAAACAAAGAAATCATCTAGAGAAACTTGTTTGAGTCCATATATGGATCTCGTGGGCTCACATATCATGTTATCGTCTATGAACATCGAGCTATTTGCCCAAGCGTCTTCAACACTATCATATAGCCATGATACGAAGTTATAGCAAGCATAGTCGAATAGAAGCTGGGCTCGGACCTTACAGAGGACATTCCTCAGGTAAGGCAGACTAGGTTCATAACTTTGGTTGTCTTGATAGAATCTAATTCGGATATTATGGCTCCTCGGCCATATCTCTCAATCTTGACTTTCAAACATTCTTTCATAAGTCGTGAGATATTCATTCTTCAAGATGAACATACCAACACCCCTTTTTAGGCTTGAGGTTATCCACGGACTTACAGAACTTTGTGTGCATTGAGCGGTGTTCTACACACCTCATCGCTATGTGGCGTCCGCTCACGTTCTATGGTTGAATATCTTCTTGTGGTTCTCAAACTACCTTTGAGATCTAAACCTACTCCCATTTGTTTCTCTTGGAAGAAACACTTCCTCTAGAAGACTGACATGTTTGGAGACAAACATTTTTCTCCATGGACAAGTAAATAATATCCAGCGTGCTAGCTAAGACATTCCACAAAGTTGCCTATATGTCGTACTAGGCTCCAAGCCTTTCTGACTCAACCTATGACAACTTCAAATCATCGGTTAAGATAGATTCGACATTATCCCCTTCCATAACTAATACGGAATTTATTCAACCTTTATTCTTTGGAACTCGGTTAAGTATAAGGCACTATCCCGAAACGGGTAAGGCATACTTCGCATGGCTTGCGTCACACCTTTATCATATAAAGTGTTGTTTCCATTTTGGGAACACAATCTAATTATGTATCCCAAAGATGGTATCCTTCAAGGAAGAATCTCATCCCTTTTCAAACAACCAAACACCCCCGGTATTTATTACTTCAATCCAATTGAAGATTGATTCCTAAGTAGCTCATCAATCATATTCGTACTAGCTCAAACTTTTCGGGCTTTCCCAATTGTTGTACTTCAATAAGTACATTCAACTATTTCTAAAAATAGTCATAGAGAGTAATAAACAATTATTTGTGGCATTAATTGTCATAAGCCAACAAACATCGGTATGTTTAGGCTTTAGACAATTTTTCTAGAATTTATAACCTTTTCATAAAAGGGTATTTTAGTCATCTTTAGATAAGATGCGTATCACCCACAAGATTCATAATCACATGGTTCAGACATCATCTGAATGACATTTGATTATACGCTTCCCTTCCAGAGAGACTATGTCTAGAACAACTACAAATATCAAGGATAGCAGCCATACAAATATTTAGTTGAGATCTCATCACATATATCAACTATATAGTGACATCAATCTAGTATGTTAGATTCAGTGACCTTCCAACTTTATCGTAATAACATTTATTCTTTACAATTGAATATGTCTACTAAATCCTAACAAATAACTGAAAGTATGTTCTTCATAAGAACCGGAACATAATAACATTTATTTAGTTCCCTTATCAGTTTACTAGATCCAGAATGTGGTAAGTGTTACAACGTTTGCTTCACCTTCCATATCTGCATTTAATCTTTCTAATTTAATCACACTCGTAAGATATCATATATCTAAGAGTTGACTTGAACTTAGATAGATTTATCTCAACTCACTTGCCTAGAATAGAAACTTCAATAAGTTCTCTATTTAAGCACATGCCCTAACTTTCCTTTTTAATCCTTCAAGCACTTGTAAATATTTCTTAGTGTAGTCTTCATAAGACTTAAGAAAGATCACAAGAGCTATGTCTTCAATTTCCTTTCATAAAGAAAATCTAATGTTTATTAAATAGTTTATTCAACCTTTTGAATCGTATCAAAACATTGACCATTTAATTAACCTTTAAGCAATGATTAAAGAAATAAGTCGATACTTAAATCTTACGATTTTGAAAACAACCTTTCCAAAATTCGATGTGGTCATTCTTATCCAACGTTTGAATTAATTGTCATCGTATGACTGAATGATCACATTGGATCATATCTAATGAGCTTCCACTTTTCTTTAATAATTAAAGTCTTGGAGGACTCCATCAAATATGTAGTCTCCTTGTCTCTAACTACTATAACGGGATTGCTCGTGTCATTGCTTTATTTTAAAAGGATTAAAATTTACTTAACCATTCTTGAGAACGTTTCTCAAGCAAATCATAATTTGGTTTTACTAATCGAGAATAAAACATAAATATAAAGTTTGCTAAAACTACAACATAAAATGAAAATAGAAGAGTGTTGTTGTTTGTACACGCAAAATAAAAAATGGTCTATTGGTTTATGATTTTTCTCCCACTAGTCAACTACTCCCAATTGACTTTCAAGAATCTTTCAAAATTCTTTAGTGGCCAAGATCCCATCAGTTACCCGATTCACGACGAGGGCGATCAACCGGAATAATTCGAAAGGTATGTAACTCTTACCAATCACATCTCTATATGACTCTTGGTGGTTGAATAGTCAACTCTTTGACAATTCACATCTTTATGTGGTAGTCAACCCCTTGCCTCTAGAATAAGGCGGTCCTGACGAGGACAATCACCGCAATCATTACACTAGTCAAGTCATAGCCCAATATTCGCGAGATCTCATACGATCATATCTCAATAACGACGATATACCCGTGGTAGGTCAACTCCCGATGAGGGCGATCAGTTGGATCGAACAAAGGCTCTTCACCGTCGCTATAATATTGGGAGACAATATTTCGACTTGATTTTTTGTCGTTGAAGTATTTACGTAAATTAATTCACTAAATTAATTTAATTACGGTCTCATCAAATATATCTATCTCTATAGACATACATCCTACACATTTATCTAGATTGTGCCTAGTCATGCATCTATCGTATCATATAAAATAAATACAAGCCCAAAATAAATAAATGCGTAAAGTAACCGGTATGATCATGGACTTTTCCTAGGTGCGGTTTCGAATACAAACTGACGAAACCGCTGGTCACAATCTAAGGGTAGCTGCAACCGCCAATAGGATCTTTAATGCTCCATTCTCCAATTGGATCTTTATTTTCTTCTCTTTCTTTGGTCTCCATCTTCTGCTCCATTCTTGTTACATTTAATTCTATCTAATAAAATAAATACACCCGCCCTACATGTGGGAGTCAACGGGAATGGGATAAATGCGAGAAAATAAACTGAGTCACGTTTTCATAATGGCCTAGAACAATTTTAAACCAACAGAAAAATTAAATCCACATCTATCTATCGATCGTCGAGTCAGCGATCGATCGGGGTCCATATAATCATATTATATCTACTATATCTAATCCATACAATAACATCTTATGAAAAAGATAAAATTAAAATTTAACTACTTGCGTCTTAATTAATCAATTAACATTTAATCTATTAAATGATTTTATCCAATCAATTAACTAATTAACATTTAATTAATTAAATGATTTTAATCGAAATAAAGTTAACGATTAATTTTAAACGATTTTAATTTTAATTTTAATAAATTAGAACTATTCCAAAAATAAATCAAAATTAAAATTAGGTCTCTTTTGTTTCTTTCCTTTTGATTCATAATCAAAAGGGATGTATTTGGTTTCCTAAACCAAAAGGCATCTTCCTAAACCAAATCTACGAGGGAACGCAGCGGAATTTAAAATATTGTTTCCTTTTAACCAGGATCGACTTCGTTTAAGCAATAAACAAATAAGTAGTAGACGGTGGTTACCTTGGTTGATTTAAAAGATCAACGCTTTGACCGTCTAAGGAGAGTAGTTTCGCATAGAGCCGCCCAAGTGTTCGGCCTCTCACCGCTAGTCCACAGAGCAGACCGCGGAATCCCATCATGGATTGCTATTGGAAAACTCCGGTTGCTAGACCGGCCCTTTTCCCCTCTCTCCAACTCTCTATAGGATGCTCTCTATTTTTTCAGAAGAATTATTAGCTCTTGGAATTATGATATACAAAAGAGCTTGACACCCACCACTTATTTATAGTAGAAGGTGGCGCCTGATAGAGTGTGGAGGAGAAAACATTTTTCCCAATAAAATAAGGAAAATCTCCTAGATTGATTTATCTCATTTAATTTAATATCTTATATTAAATATTTTCAAGATATTGTCAATATCTTACATTGACTATATTTATCTTATTACTATAAATCACTTTACACATTTGTATATATCACATATATATACTACATATATAAATCTATACATAAATACCTTTTGAAACAAATCTGCACATGCATATCAATATGCAATACACGTATGTGACTATATATTTATATATATATATTAATATCTTATATTAATATATGGTAATACAATTAATTAAATTCTGCACAATCAAAGTGTATCTCATACACACACAAATTGCGCCACCTTAGCCAATAAATTGGAATCCGGAATATTCTTTAATTCATATAATATTATTAATATCTTGTATTTAATTTATTCATAAATAAATACCACCATATTAATTTACCACTATAACCTTTATAGTCGTGAGATAAAACTTTGCAAAGATTCTCGAGAGCTAGACATTCCTTATAAGAAGGCCATTTCGGATATTTGATCCCAATCATATGATACGCGATTCTCAGACGACCAATCATATATACTCCGCATGCTTCAATATCATACCCAATCACTACCGCATGATCGCCCCGTGGCTAGGGGAAACCTCAATAGTGTCAAAGCATGACAATCCACACCGTGATGCCATGAAGACTCCGGTCTGAAGGATAATTACACAACCGCCACATAGTGTGACACTTAATGTAAGTGGGTCGGTCCTAACGTCGCGTTCTCTAATACGTCCCGTCACGGTCCAAGTGTCTCTACACTTCAATAGGCGAGATCTATCCACCGCCCTTAAAGGCAGAAGACATCTAATGCGTGCTAGTGCGTACATACTATCAATGCCCTGTTTAATAGTACATCGGCTAGAGACATCTAAGTATCAAACTTATTAAAGTGATTAGAGATCTCATCAACCATAATCGCCTATCATGGTTTCTCTATCACAGTTTAATACTAAGGACGTTATCATACAACAATTCATAATTGGTTCTTTAAAAGAACAGATATACGACAACAGAAAAGCCATTTAATATATGTATAAACATAAAGAACTAGTAGAAATGATCCGACCGGTCGGATCTGGTCCCAACCGATTAGGTTTAGGACACTATTTCAACAAAAGAAAAATCTAGGCAGTGAGACACCTTTGTATGGGAGCTAAGCGATGAGCAAAGCAACAATTTTTCTCAGCTGGCTGATTTGAAAAAGATAGCAGCTAATTATTTAAAAAATATTTATAGCTCGAATGGCTATGAGGAATTATTGCCGACAGAATTGGGATTTAACCACTTATCAGAAGATGCTATTAACTTGTTTTCAAGACCCTTCTCTTCTTCAATAATTCAAATTGCCTAAATGCAAATGCCGGGGAATAAATCATCGGGGCCTGATGGGATGCACAAGGCTTTTCTTAAGAAATTTTGGAAAACTATTGGACAGCAAGTAAGTGATTTCATTCTATCTTGTCTTAATGAAGGAAAAGACTACTATGAATAGAACTTTCATCGTGTTGATTCCAAAGATGAAAAATGCGATCAGTATGACGGATTTTTGACCCATCAGTTTATGTAATTCTATCTACAAACTTATTTCAATGACCTTGGTTAATCGTCTTAAGAAGATCATGGGGATGGTTATCAAAAACTCACAATCGGCCTTTGTTAAAGGTCGCCTCATAAGTGATAATGTCATAGCTGCTTTCGAGGTTTTCCGTTCGATGCAAAAAGGGGACAAAGGATGCTCTAAGAATATGGCTCTAAAACTAGATATGATGAAAGCTTTTGACCGAGTAGAATGGAGGTTCTTGGAGAAATTCATGCGTGCCATGAATTTCCCCAATGTCATTATTTCGACTTATCATGAAGTGCATTTCCACGGTTTCTATCAAATCCTAATTAACGGGCACCCATCTTGATCATCAAGCCCACTCGAGGTATTCACCAAGGGGATCCACTCTCCCCTTTTTTATTCATTATTTGTGCGGAGGGTCTCTCAGCTATGATCCGTCAACCTCAACATCATCAACTTTTTAAGGGAGTAAGCTTTGGCCGTGGAAGTGTAGAACTTAGCCATCTTCTTTTCTTTGATGATCGCATGTTGTTTTACGAGGCCACCATGAATTTTTCTATGCTATCAATCAAATTCTTGGGACCTATGAGAGGCTATCGGGTCAAAAGGTAAATTTGCTCAAATCTTCCATGTTTTTTAGTAATAAGCTTCATGACGAGGTTAAATATAAACTTTCTTCAATCCTTGGCATGCCTTTTGGCACGGATAAAGGGAGGCACTTGGGCCTCCCATATGTGATTGGCCGGTCTAGGAAACAAATATTTTCTTACATTAAAGAGCGTGTAGCTAAGAAATTAAATGGATGGAAGGGTAAATTACTTTCATCGGCGGGGAAGAAATTCTTATAAAAGCTGTGATCCAAGCCTTACCCCAATATTTCATGCAGTGCTTCTTATTGCCTAAAACTCTCATTCGCGGGATTGAAACGATGGTGAGACGATTCGTTTTGGGGTGGAGATGAAGGGGAAAATAAGATTCATTGGAAATCTTGGTCTTTATGTTGCAAGAAAAAGTCGTCAAAAATGAATATTTGTGAACATTGTGGGATATCATTATTTTTTGGAATATTTTTCCTCTCTTTTGCTTATATCATTCCTTAAGTTAAGTCCCATAGGATTGATCCTGTAGAATTTGACTCGTTTCTGAGGGGTACGAAATAAATCAGATTTCTTTTCCCGCCGATTGCTTTCTGTTCATATAATGCATACGGCTTTGGTTGCTTCTTGGGCTGGTTCGGTGATGTGGGCGGGGGTTTCCGAGGAATATAAAATGATTTATTTGATTGGAATATCTTATTTACTATGCGAATAAGCATAGAAAGCCATGGGATATTTTATTGGCTAATAAGAAAAGCTTAAGAATTTTAAGTATTGAAAAAAAATTCTCTGTTCTTTTAGGAAAATTTTGGGGAATTTTCCTTTCCGCAGGGACCAAGAGATTGTATCTAGCCGTAAGAAGAATGTTTGGTATAACTAACGCACTGTAGGACTTGCTTTTATTGGACCGGGGGTTGGTCAAGGGACTGCTGCGGGTCAAGCTGTAGCGTGGCGGGGCCATTGAACAGTTGAAAAAAGTACGGGCTCGCTTACAGAAAGTTCAACTGGAAGCAAATCAGTTTCGAGTGGGTCAAAGAGTTTTAGAAAACGTTCTTGGGGGAAAAAAATGTGATGAAAGATGGTGGTATGGGTTTTAGGGACCTGGAATGTTTCAACATAGAAATGTTAGCAAAACAGGTGTGGAAAATCATTCAGGAACCAGATACTATCTCATCTACGATCCTTAAAGCTAAATACTTTCCCACAAGGAATTTCATTGAAGCTACTAGTTCTTCTTCTCCATCGGCTATATGGCAAGGTATATTACAAGGTTGGGACTTTCTTTCTCATGGATTAAGATGGAGAGTGGGAAAAGGTGATACAATAAATATAGTTGGTGATCCCTGGTTGCCTGCACTCCCGTCTTTTTGTGCTCATCCGTTATCCTTGGAAACTACAGATCAGAAAGTTGGCTTTCTTATAAACTCTGCTACGAGACAACGAAAAGAAGATAAGGTCAGAGGTATGTTTAACCCGTATGAAGCTGAAAACATTTTGTCTATACCTTTGTCACCAAGCAGAAAGGAAGACAAAATTATATGGCATTTTTCAAATAATGGGATTTATTCGGTTCGCTCTGGTTATCATCTTGCTTGTCAAATACAATCAAGGAAGCAGGGGACATGGCGGCTTCTAGCTCATCTGTTGGAAATAAAATTTATGTTTTGATGATAATTCATCTTATGTGTTAAAATATTATCTTAACCCCATTGATGAAGTGCTGAAGCCAGCTGTTATAGTGGAAAGCTAAAAGATGTCTAGAACTGAATGTATAAGTTTTACTAGAGTCTGATATTTGTATAGGTTACATCAGACAAGCACTATAATTATTAGTGTGTCGTAAAACTGAAAACTGGAAATTATTTAGAAAACTGGAAATCATCGAGACAAGCAAACTGACTCAGAATACACCTACATGGCCAGAAGAAGGTAAGTTATTTGAGATTCTGAGATTTCGGTTGGCTTATCTAGAAGAATGAAGAAGCGAGGTTCAAACTCGGTTATTGAAGAATGAAGAAGCGAGGTTCAAACTCGGTTATGAAGATTACAAGTCGAGGCTGTGAAAGTTAGACTTGAGCAAGATTAATTGTGGTGACTCGAGGCGACTTTATAGATCTTGTATGAAGACCTAAGGATCATAAGGACAATGAATTCTTAGATGATAATAAATCATGGTGTACTCACGATTAAGTCAATTATAATCGAAGAAAAGCCGATCTTGATATTTGAAGAAGAGTAAAATCTCGATTAATGCTCCAAGTCGATTAGAAGCCGACAAAAGAAAAACTCGATACAAAGCGATAAGGAAACTCGAGTTTTATAAGTCGACCATCCAACAAACTAATCGTGCGATCGAGCGTTGTAAAGAAAGCAATTTCATTGGATGAGTTCTTGACACGTGAGCGGTCGAGAAAATATAGCCGTTGCAAGATGAGCGTTGATACAATTCAAATTGAAGCCGGATGAACGTTGGACTTCACACTATAAATAGAAGACTTTGCACCAACAACAAAAACATATAGAACAGAGCATATACAAGAATCAACAAGCAATTTTGTGCATCCGTCTATTCAAATTGCTATCATCTCTGAACTATAACAAGATCATATCTAGTATTTCTTCAAGTGTTCAAGCTACAAAGAATTTATCAAGAATCCAACACTTTGAAGAACCACAAACAAGAATCAACTTATTGATTCTCCCAATATGATTCTATATCAAAGGTTTTAGGCGTGAAACAAACCGGGAAGGTTTCGTCAAGGGCGATTGTGACAAGCGATCGGGGGTAGACTGTGTTTGTGGTGGTAGCTGGTGAAGAGGCAATCCTACCCTCTAAGGACCAGTGGTTCAAGCATTTGGAGAGCATCAATTCTACCTATTCTACAACTGTTTAGATAGTGAAGCTAGGGATTAGCCAAGGACTATTGTTTAGGACTTTGTGTGTGATTCACCTCAAGAAGTTCTAGTGGAATTTTCCTCCGCACCACTGAGAGGAAGAGAGGGCGTCTGAGATTACACCACGGAACCTCTATAATATCCGCCTTATATACTTTACGCATTTATTTATTTATTCAAAGCATTTACTTTGACATTGTGATACTTGATTGTTATACTCTCACAATCACAAGCGACATTCAATCGAATTCGATTCACAACACTCGATTTTCATAATAGAATAACAAGATCAAGAAAAAGGCTAAAATCATATCCATTGCCGGTTGACTCGATTTCGACTTAAGTCAGTTTGACTTAATCTCGGCTTTAATAAACTTAACTCACACAAGTTTTTAAGCTGAACCTTAATTTGCTTTAAATCAGTTTTAGGGACAAGTTTATTCACCCCCTCTAAACTTGTGTTAGCCTTTCAAGGACCAACATCATCCTTAAACGCAAACAAATTTTGGGTGAAGCTTTGGAGTATGAAAGTTAAGCCTCGCATAGTTCATTTCGTTTGGAAAGCCACCCACAATGCGCTTCCAACACATGCAGTCCTAGCACACCGAGGCATTGGTAATGGTATTTGCAAAATTTGCAGCAATTTCGAAACAATATGGCCTTTGCTTATTTGATTGTCTTATTCCCAAAGATACATGGAAATTGATTGAGGATGGTAAATTTTGGCCGTGCCTCGGACTTCTTCCAAGGCCGATGTGTTTGACATCTTGATGACTAAAGAAAATGATAGCGACATCGCTATGTTAGTCAATATTTCTTTGGGCTATTTGGAAAGCTAGGTGTGCATGGATCTTTGAAGAAAAAAACATCTCTGTCTCTTCTCTTGTTGTTAAAGCAAAATTTGAAGCCCTTTGAATAGTTGCAAGCTTTTTCATCATCGATACGAGAGAAGCGAAACCGGCGTGGCAAGTCTCTTGGAAATCTCCACCTCCGGGTCTTGTCAAATTTAATATTGATGTAGCATTCCAAGATAATATGGCAGGCGTTGGAGGAATTATCTACGATTGTGGAGGCAAAATCTTATGCTCATTCTCAAGAAAGCTTGAAGGTGGTTATGATGTCAGCGTAGGAGAAGCTCACAACAATCTACCATGCTATCTTCTTATCTATAACGTGGGGCTTTTTCAACATCACTTTTAAGGAGACTCACTCATGGTGTTCGAAATTCTCCACAAACATGCGATTTCTCCAATCTAGGAAGTATTGTTGATGATTGTCGTAACATGTTACAATGTTATTCTCATTTTAGTTTTCCTTTGTCAAGCGGTCGGGTAATCAACCGGCACATCTCACGGCTAAGAAAGGTCTAAGCTTGGCGGGTAGTGTGTATTGGGAAACTCCTCCCCAGCTCGGATGTAATTACAACTTCTCTTTGCGATAAAGCTTAATAAATCGGTTTACCCACTAAAAAAGTAATATCAACCTAATATTGATCAAGTCAAAATAATAAGGCACTTGTAATGACATGAAAAAAGTAACAAGATGATGCAAATCGGTGAGTCAATAGGATAATTTGAAAAACATATGTAACATCGACAACAACAACGGCGCTCATAATCAACCATGAACATCACTCTTCTTGAAAATACCAATTAACCAACAAAAACACGCTAAACTTGTTATAGTCGGCCAATATGGGCGCTACTCTAGCCTATAAACATGTCAGCGTTACCTTGCGAGAATAACAAAATCACAGTTTGAAAGATAATGTCACTACTGGTGGCGCTTATTTGCAAACACTAATGTCAACATAGCTTACACTCAGCAGATTGTTTTCATTTTATGCATTCATCGAGGTAATGTCGATGCGGGTGATGTTATTCTTCATGAATAATGTCCACCATAGTGAGCGTTACGCGATTACCATCATCTTCAACCTTTCACTATCGGGAAAATGCCGATTTCAAGAAAACCATAACCAAAACCCTCGATTTCAGACCAAAACGAGCACTACAACAAAAAAACACCTGTAGAGACATGTATATAAATGCAATTTTCAAAAAATGCCACTAAAAACATGATATAGAGTCACTTGTATAAAAAAACGTATCTACAACAAGTAGCGTGTAAATGTGTGAGACCCTATGGAGACATTTTATGTTGGAAATAAAATTTATATTTTGATGATTATTCATCATATTTATTCAAAGTATTATTTTAACCTTATTGATGAAGTCTTTGAAGCTTAATTTGTTATAGTGAAAAGCTAAAAGATGTCTAGAGGCCCGAATGTTTAGGTTTTACTAGAGTCTAATATTTGTATAAGTTACATCAGACAAGCACTGTAATAGTTAGTGTGTCGTAAAACTGAAAACTGGAAGTCATCTAGAAAACTGGAAATCACTAAGACAAACAAACTGACTCAGAATACACCAGTATTGAAATGAAGAAAATAAGTTTCTTTGAGGACATGACTTCGGTTGGCTTATCTAGAAGATTGAAAAGCGAGGTCACAGGACTCGGTTACAAAAGATTGAAGAACTGAGGGTTCAAACTCAGTTATCAAGATTACAAGTCGAGACTATGAAGTTAGACTTCAGGCAAGATTGTGGTGACCTGAACTGACTTTATGGATCTTGTATGAAGACCTAAGATTCATAAGGACAATGAATTCTTAGAAGTTATTTGCCTATGGTGTACTCACGATTAAGTCAATTATAATCGGATGAAAATGGAATCTTGATATTTGAAGAAGAGTTAAAATCTCAGTTAATGCTCCAAGTCAGTCAAGAAACTGATAACTGACATTCTCAGTATAAAAATGATCAGGAACTCAGTTTTATATGTCAGCCATCCAACAAACTAATAGCACGATCGAGCGTTACAAAAGAAGCGATTTTATTGGATGAGTTCTTGTGATCGAGCGGTCGAGAAAATATAACCGTTACAAGATAGACATTGATACAATTCAAAATGAGCGTTGGACCTCACACTATAAATAGAGGACTTTGCACCAAGGATTAAAATAATGAGATACAATCTGAGAGACTTAACAAGAATTAACAAGCATTTTTGTGCATTAGTCTGTTTATTCGAATTGCTATCATCTCAGTGCTATAACAAGATCATATCTAGAAATTCTTCAAGTGTTCAAGCTACACAGGATTTATCAAGAATCAGACACTTTGAAGAACCACAAACAAGAATCAATTTATTGATTCTCATTAACTTTGATTCTACATCAAAGGTTTAGATTGTGAAACAAACCGGGAAGGTTTCGCCAAGGGACGATTGTTACAAGCGATGCAGTAGGTGTGTTTGTGGTGGTAGGTGGTGAAGAGGCATACGTAACCCTTCAAGGACCAGTGTTCAAGCAATTGAAAGCGACAATTCTACATTCTCAATTTGTTTAGATAGTGAAGCTAGGGATTAGCCAAGGACTATTTTTAGGACTTTTTGTAACAGTTCGCCTCAAGAAGTTCTAGTGGAATTTTCCTCCGCACCACAAGGGAAGAGAGGACGTACATGATTACACCACTTGGAACCTCTATAATACTTGACTTATTTACTTTACGCATTTACTTACTTACTCAGCATTTATCTACAGCATTTTGATAATTGATTGTTATACATTTCACAGCTTACAAACTGACATTCTTCATAATTCAGTTTAACACGCTCAGCTTTCACATAGAATAACAAGATCAAGAAAAAGGCTAGAATTATATCATTGCCCGGTTGACTCGATTTTAAGCTTAAGTCTGTTTGACTTGAACTCGGCTTAGTCACTCAACTCACTGATTTTTAAGCTGAATCTTAATTTTCTTTAAATCCTGTTTTTAGGGACAAGTTTATTCACCCCCTCTAAACTTGTGTTAGCCTTTCCAAGGACCAACAATTGGTATCGGGCGGTGTTTCTTCAACAAGTCATTGTTAAAATCTCATTTGCTCTAAATCTCCTCTAGTTCTTCTCTTAAGAAAGCTCAGTTTCCACTTCTTATACAGTCAATTTTCACTCACTCACCATGGATAACAATCAGTATGCAAGACAGATGCTTATGTGCAATATGGACAGATTTGATGAATATAAACGTCGAATGCAGGCTTTTCTAGCGGCTACTCATGTTGAAATGATGGATGTTCTCAGCGATGGACCAATTCAGATCACTCACATACAAACTGTTGGTGGAGAGGAAGTTCGAGTTGCAAAGCCTAAAGCTGAATGGACTAGTGATGATCGCAAGCGAAACAATCTCAACAATGTTGCTATGGACTTTATCCTCAGTTCTCTTGACATCAACATGTACTTAAAGGTGAAAGAATTTACAACTGCCAAAGAAATGTGGGACAAACTTCAGTTAGTCTGTGAAGGAACAGATTCAATCAAGGAAAACAAGATCTCAGTTGCAAAACAAAAGTTTGAGAATTTCAAGATGAAATCTGGAGAGACCATTGACCAAATGGAGACAAGATTCAGTGCTATAATGGATGAATTAGATCTTCTCAAGATTGAATACTCAAAGAAAGTTATCAATACAAGAATCTTGAAGGCATTACCAATGTGCTGGAAGATGAAGGTCAACTGCTATGGAAGAATCTATAAGACTTGACATAGAGGATTCATTCAAAATCTTCTCGATTTGAAAGCTTATGAATTCGATGTGAAGATTTTACAAATGCAATTTGCAATAATTAAAGCCTTTGGAAGAACCAAAGACCACAGCACTTGCAGCAGCATCAAATGATTCTCAAGAAGCATCCACAAATAATCTTCAACAGTTGGATGAAATGGAGGAACAAATGGCACTAATGATGGCGAGAATCGGAAGAATGAAGAATGGTCATCCTGTAACTGAAGTTCATTAAGAAGACTCACGAGAAAAGAAAAAGGCGATGAATATCTCTGTTTCAGCGCAAGAAGCTGGACAATATAAGGTGAATGTCGGAAGCGATCAAGAAGACTCCGCCAAGAAGAGTTGGTAGAAGAGCACTCGCTTCTTTGGAGATGAATCGAACTATGAAGCCGATCTTGAAAGATTATCGGATGACACGGCTTTAATGGCACACATGGAAGATACAAATGAGGTATGTGAATCGATTCTAAATACTCTTATTTCAGATTTCCATGCAAAATGCATGTTCTTCATTTCTTGACTCCAATCCAAAAATCTAGAATTAGAAGAAACACTTGGCGAATTGATGAAAGCGACTAGTAACTATTCAAAGTGGTTATGAATCAATTAAAGTGAGAAAGAAAGTCTAATTCTTGAAGTTGAAAGATTGAAGTGCGAACTAAAAATGTTGAAACCGACTAAAGCGATAAAGAAAAGATTCGACATCGACTCTTTGCATCGGCGACAAGAATGAATCATTTGCTCAATCTAGTTCAATTCTTTGGATTCAAATCGGAAAGCCGCATGGAGACAAAGCGGACTTAGGATTTGATACACAACAATCTTCTAAGGATAAAACTAGCAAGGTTGCTAAACCTAATATCACAACCGGTATTAAGTTTGTGGTGAACAACTTCCTGGCCGAGAAAATTGTTGAACGGTAAAGCCGGTATCACAAAGGATAAATCAGTTTTCTAAGAAGATAACTGCATCTACCAACAAAGATAAATTAGATGGTAGATCAGCTGCATCTAAAGGAAACTGAAACGGCAAATCAACTGCCAGATCCACAAAAACCAATCAAGTCAAGAACCAGAAAAATTACAATCAAGGTAAATCCAAGAATGTCAATCATTCAAAGATTCACACATTCAGGGGGAAAGGAAGGTTATATCCCACTGATGATGATTGGAATTTTACTACATCTATTAACAAAACTGATAATAACATTCATTCCAGACAGAAAACTTATCACAAGTTTCAGTTCAAAACTCAACATAGAGCTAATCTCAGTTCTCAGCAAGAGTTCCAAGTTCAGTCCAGACCTCAGTACAGAAGAAATGATGGTTATTATTCAAGATTCAATAATAGAAAGAATCATGGAAATAAGTTTCAGTCAAAAGATCTGAGAGATCATATAAATAAGACACAGTCCAAACATAGATACTATGGGAGTGTGGCTTACATATATGAAAACAAGTGCAACAATATCCGAAGAATCCCAAAAGGATATATTCCCAGAGTTGTACTAACAACTGACCCACATGGACCCAAACAGAGTTGGGTACCTAAATTTTTTAACTCTTATTGCGGGATGTATGGTACTTTGTGGTGGTTGCTCAAGACACATGACGAAGAGCAAAGGCAGATCTCGATAATTTTATTGCAAAAGATGGACCAAAAGTCAATTTTGGAAGCAAAGACAAACTTGGATACATCAGAGGATATGGTACTTTAATCAGGAATGGACTTACAATCAAGAATGTATCTTATGTAAAAGGATTACACTACAATCTTTCAAGACTGATCAATTACGTGATATGGGATACAAAGTCACCTTTGATAAAGAATTGCATTGTCGTCGGTGAAACGACATTTCAAGTTGTCTTAGCCGGAAGAAGAAAAGAGAATATGTATGTAGTAGATTGGACAAGCTGCCGTTCTTTGAAACACATTTGCTTGTGCATACCAAATAAATCGACTTGTTGTGGCACAAGAAACTAAGTCATCTAAACTTTGATGATATTAACACACTTGTCAAAAAGCTTGACTAGTCATTGGATTACCAGAAATCTCATATAAGAAGGACAGCTTATGTGATGCGTGTCAACAAGTTAAACAAACAAAAGCAAGTTTCAAGACCAAGTCTCAGCATTCAACAACCAGAGTCCTAGAATTATTACACATGGATTTATTTGGACCTATTACACCAATTAGTATCAGTGGCAAGAAATATACATTGGTGGTATTAAATGATTTTTCAAGATACACTTGGGTTATCTTCTTAACCAAGAAAAGTGAAACCAAGCAAAGACTTACAGAATTACTTAAGCGACTTCAGAATCAGAAAGGAGTATCAGTTGTGAAAATAAGATCTGATAAAGGAACTGAATTCCTCAACAATGTGATTATTGAATATTGTGAAGAAAATGGTGTTTTACATCAACTCGCTGCCACAGGAATACCTCAATAGAATGGTGTAGCTGAAAGAAAAAATAGAACACTCAAAGAAGCAGGAAGAACGATGATATGTGAAGCTAAACTACCTGAAAGATATTGGGCAGAAGCAGTTAACACAGCCTGTTATACACAGAATAGAGCTATCATGAACAAAAGGCACGAGAAGACTCCTTATGAAATTTGGAATGGAAGAAAACCAAATGTTTCATACTTTCATGCTTTTGGAAGCAAATGTTTCATACATAATAATGGAAAAGATCAAGTTCATGTTTTTACCCAAAGGCGATGAAGGAATTTTCTAGGATATTCAAGTGTCAAACAAAGCTTTTAGAGTACTAAACAAAAGGAAACTCAAGCATGAGGAATCAATACATGTAGTATTTGATGAACCAAACTTCCACTGGTGAAACAAGCGAAAGCAGACGCAGAACCGGTTTCTCGGTCTCGATTACAGTCATGCCGAATCGATTTGATTGACATTAGGAGACTACAAATTTCAGAATCTTCAGATCCAGATCAGTCTCAGCTCCCAACTACTCAACAACTTGAACAACATGATTACGATTGATTGAAGAAATTCAAGAACGATTATTATAGAACCGATCGAACAAAATGTAAACCCTTTGATGCAAGTACAAGTTCATCAATGGATGAGAGATCACCCTGAAGAACAAGTTATTGGTGATACTCAAACAGGCGTTCGAACAAGACATCAACTAGATGCAATGATTGCTTGTTTTCTATCTCAATCTGAAACTAAGGAAATTGAAGAAGCTTTTGAAGGATCCAGACTGGATATTAGCTATGCAAGAAGAACTTAATGAATTTGAAAGAAATCAAGTATGGGAATTGGTGGAAAGACCAGATCATGTGAATATCATTGGAACCAAATGGGTCTTCAGAAACAAACTTGATGAAGATGGGAATATCATCAGAAACAAAGCTAGACTTGTAGCTAAAGGATATTCTCAAGCAGAAGGCATAGACTTTGATGAGACTTATGCACCAGTTGCAAGATTAGAAGCAATCAGGCTATTTCTCGCATTTGCAGCTCACAAAAAGTTCAAAGTATATCAAATGGACGTTAAAAGCACATTTTTGAATGGAATTCTTGAAGAAGAAGTGTATGTTCAACAACCACCTTGATTCAAGATCAAAGATCAAACTGAAAAAGTTTTCAAACTAAGGAAAGCTCTTTATGGACTTAAACAAGCACCAAGAGCTTGGTATGAAACTCTATCTCAGTTTCTAGTGGATAATGGATTTATCAAAGGAAAAATCGACCAAACATTATTCAGGATGAAAAATGGAGAAAGCACTATGCTTGTTCAAATCTATGTAGATGATATTATTTTCGGATCTGAAAATGAACAGTTATGTGAGAAATTTGCAAGTTTAATGAAGAGCAAATTTCAAATGAGTATGATGGGAGAATTAAATTATTTTCTTGGATTACAAGTCAAACAATTAGATGATGGAATTTTCATTCACCAAACCAAATATACAAGAGAACTTATCAAAAAGTTTAGTATGGAAAAATCAACTGGAATTTCTACACCAATGGGGACCAACATCAGGCTAGATGAAGACAAAGAAGGTAAAGATGTTGATCAAACACTTTATAGAAGAATGATTGGAAGCTTACTCTATCTTACAGCAAGTAGGCCAGATTTATCTTTCATTGTCGGTGTATGTGCAAGATTTCAGTCAAAACCAAAGGAAAGTCATCTCACAGTTGTAAAAAGAACATTGAAATATCTAAAAGATACAGATGGAGTTGGAATTTGGTATTCAAAAGAAGGAGAATTCAAGCTGATATCTTATTCTGACTTAGATTATGCTGGATGCAAAGTGGACAGAAAAAACACATCAGGCACATGTCAGTTATTAGGAAATAGACTCGTGTCATGGTTTAGCAAAAAGCAAAATTCTATCTCAACTTCAATAGCTGAAGCAGAGTATATAGCAGCTGGAAGTTGTTGTGCTCAAGTTTTATGGATTAGACAGCAATTAAGAGATTATGGAATAGAAGAAGGAACAATTCCTATAATGTGTGACAACACAAGTGCAATTGCAATTTCGCGACAATCGATTCTACACTCAAGGACAAAGCACATTGATGTGCGACACCACTTTATAAGAGATCGTGCAGAGAAAAAGGATATAACAGTTCTTTATGTACCTACTGAAGATCAGTTGGCAGATATCTTTACAAAGCCATTGGACAAAGAAAGATTTGCCAAACTAAGAACTGAGTTGGTGATAATCAAGGTCAGTTAAATCAGTTAAGCTAGAGATTCGTCAAGGGGATTAATCTTTGTTATGTTGGGTGCGCTCACTTAACAGATTATTCATTGACATCAACAATCTCAAACTGATTAACTGAAACTGAGAATTTGACAGAACTGAAAGTTTACTCTTAAACTGACCTCATCATCAGTTTCTACTCTAGTCAAAGTTAGTCAAAGATTGATATGATAAAATCAACAGCAGTTATATCGCATTTAATTACTGTAGTTCTTTTTGTTAGAATGTTGCGTGTACATCCCACATCACGTCGAGCAGTACATGCATCGGTTACCCAAACCATCATGGAATTTGAAAGTTTACTACTAAACCGCCAGTATATTCTACCTATTTATTCAATCCTCGTTCACACTATTTTTCAATCAAATTTCAATTTCTTCGTCTCTTTCCTAAAAACAGAATCAGACTCTTCGCAATACCTACCTCTCAAAAATCAATTTTTGTGTTCACACCGAGATATGGCGACTTGAGACAAATTAAACAAGAAAGATTGATCACGAGTTAGATGAATTTTCACTCGATATCTATGAAGCAATGTGCAACAATACTACTGTTAGTAATTTGGATTTGTAATAAAATCCGAAACAACTGTGTGTCGAGAAATCTTACGGAAGTTAAGTTCAACGAAGAACATGATGTGGAAGGAATTTTGCAATTTTGGGAGAATATGCGTCTGGTACGAGACTCCCTGATCACTACAGTTCGAGGTGATCGTATTGTTGTCAATGAAAGAGTTATGAAGTCACTATTTGGTTTCACAAACTCTTCTGTGACATCAATAGATTTGACTACTCTACCATTAAAAAAAGACGCTTTTCTTAAGCAACTTACTTTTTCTAAGGAACCAGTAGAAATTGATAGTCATGTTGACAAACTCAAGCCAGAATTTGCGCACCTCAGTAGATGGCTTAGCAAACATGTCATTGGAAAATCCAAAGGAATCAGTACACTATCCGAAGAGAATATTTATCTGATGAACATAATTTGGGACGAAATAGAATTCAATTGGGCAGGTTATGTAATCAATCAGATAAAGAAACAACACTTACCTGAATTAGAAAGTGTACGAAGAGCTCAAACTAAATGTCAAGCAACTGCTGGCAGATTCCGACTGAAGAAGACACTCAGTGGAATCATTCAATTTTATCTGAGGCGAAAGAAAGGAAGAAAGCAAGGCAGGACTCTGAGAGGAAATCGAAGTTGTAATAAGAACAACTTCCCAACCTGAAAGTCGAAGAAAACGTGTCTCAAAGAAGAAGTCGAACACAGAGGAATCAAGCGAAAGGCAGACTCAGCAAAACAAAGATCAGTTGTGTTGGTCCCTTGGAAAGGCTAACACAAGTTTAGAGGGGGGGTGAATAAACTTGTCACCAAAACTTTCCTAAACTGGATTTAAAACAAATTAAGGTTCAGTTAAAACTTGTGTGGAGTTAAGCTGACTCAGTCGAGATT
Source organism: Gentiana macrophylla (assembly GCA_026214975.1). Taxonomy (NCBI): domain Eukaryota; kingdom Viridiplantae; phylum Streptophyta; class Magnoliopsida; order Gentianales; family Gentianaceae; genus Gentiana; species Gentiana macrophylla. The sequence continues at coordinate 7,256,188 of CM047807.1, read as the reverse complement.
AAGTCAAACTGATTTAAGCAGAAATTGAGTCAACCGGCAGCGGATATATTTCTAGCCTTTTTCTTGATCTTGTTATTATTTTATGAAAGCTGAGTGTGGTAAATTGAATTCTGATGAATGTCAGTTTGTGAACTATGAAGTGTATAACAATCAACTATCAAAATGTTGTAAGTAAATGCTGAGTAAATAAATAAATGCGTAAAGTAAATAAGGCGAATATTATAGAGGTTCAGGTGGTGTAATCTGTCACGCCCTCTCTTCCCCCTGTAGTGCGGAGGAAAATTCCACTAGAACTTCTTGAGGTGAATCATTACAAAAGTCCTAAACAATAGTCCTTGGCTAATCCCTAGCTTCACTATCTAAGCAGTTGTAGAGCAGGTAGAATTGTTGCTCTTCAATTGCTTGAACTTTGGTCCTTGGAGGGTTGAATTGCCTCTTCACCGGCTACCACCACAAACACACGATCGCCCCGACTGCTTGTAACAACTGTCATTGACAAAACCTTCCCGGTTTGCTTCACAGTTCTAAACCTTTGATATAGAATCAAAGTTGGGTTGAGAATCAATGAATTGATTCTTGTTTGTGGTTCTTCAAAGTGTCGATTCTTGATAAATTCTTTGTAGCTTGAACACTTGAAGAAATTCTTGAAATGATCTTGTTATAGCGCAGAGATGATAGCAATTCGAATGACTAAAGCACTTGATAATTCTGATTGTTCTTGTTCTTAATTCGTGTTCATCTCTCTTTTATCCTTGGTGCAAAGTCCTCTACTTATAGTGTGAGGTCCAACGTTCATTTGGCTTGAATTCGAATTGTATCAACGTCTATTTTGTAACGGATATATTTTATGACCGTTCTGCTGTGTCAGTAACTCATCCAATAAAATTGCTTCCTTTATAACGTTCGACTGTACTATCAGCTTGTTGGATGGTGACATAGAAAAGCGAAGTTTCCTTATCATTTTTATCTTGAGATACTTGTCGGTTTCTTGACCGACTTGGAGCATTAAGCGAGTTTTTACCAAGTTTTTCATCTGATTATAATTGACTTAATCAGAGTACACCATGACTCATTGTCTTCTAAGAGTTCATTGTCCTTATGATTCTTAGGTCTTTATACAAGATCCATAAAGTCAGTTCAGGTCACCACAATCTTGCCTGAAGTCTAACTTTACAGTCTCGACATAGTCTTCATAACTGAGTTTGATCCCTCAGTTCTTCAATCTTCAATAACTGAGTCTGTGACCCTCAGTTCTTCATACTTCTAGATAAGCCAACTGAGTCTGTGTCCCTCAGCGAACTTATCTTCTTCAGTTTCATGTAGGTGTATTCTGAGTCAGTTTGTTTATCTTGATGATTTCCAGTTTTCTGAATGGCTTCCAGTTTTCAGTTTTACGACACATTAACTATTACAGTGCTTGTTTGATACAACCTATACAATTATCATACTCTAGTAAAACCTAAACATTCAGTTCTTGACATCTTTTAGCTTTTCACTGTAACAGCTAGCTTCAGCACTTCATCAACGAGGTTAAGATAATACTTTGAATAAGTATGATGAATTATCATCAAAACATAAATTTTATTTCCAACAAGTTGTATGATGTTTATACCCAGAAACTGAAGGATGCAGGTTCTTAGATCTAAACGAATTAGATCTACGCTGCAAATGGATGGATCACGATTTATATGACACAATTCATAATTAAAGGACTTAAGTACTACAAGGGGTTTAAGATTATGTTACCAATAACGGGAAGAGTCGCCTTGATCTTCCGATGTGTTCTCCAAACGGCGGTTGGTGGACACCCTTTTGATATCTGAGCCTCTCCTTGATATGCAACGAGAAAAAACCGAAGATTTTTCCAACTCGAACCCTAAGAATAGAGGCCGAAATTTTTTGGCCAATTTCTCTCGGTGAATAGTGACGTGAATAGTACCCTTTTATTAGACTTGGGAGAACTCTCTTTATATAGGAGAGTAATCAATGTCCTCCAAGGATTAAATAATTAAGTGATAATTATCACATTAATCCTTTTCCAAATAAAAGATAAATAAAATGATTATCCCAAACAAATTAGGATAAATCCTATTATTATCTAATATTCCATGAATTATCATTTAACAAATAAATGATAAATCACATGTCAAATAATTATCCAAGAAAACTAATTTCTCTCTAATTAATTAACAAATATTGGCGCCACCTTTGGGGTTCACTAAGCCCACATAAAATGTCTTTCATGTGTATTATATTATTTAGCCCAACTAAATAATATTTTGCATATCAATTAATTAGCTTGACCAATTAATTATCATCTTTGAGGCCCAAGTAACAAGATTACTAGTCCGAATTACGAAGCCACATCGGGGACCATGGACCTATAACGGTGAGCTCCAATAATTAATTATTCATCGAGCGAGAATAAGTACATTAATTATTAATTCCGGGATTACGCCACCATAAACCCTAAGCCCGAACTCTACCGATTATAGATGTATACTTATACTCAACCCATAGAGTGAATAAGCGTCCATTGATATAATCACTACATACGGATTAACCCTCCATAGATCGTCCATTCTCGGTGGGAAGTCTCCGTGAACCACGACTCGAATATCTTATCCTTATTTACCATTAACCCCCTAATGATCAATTAGTACACATATCTGACTAGTAGCTAATTAGTCAAATGTGAACTCCCGGGATCGATCACTTTCTTAGGGCTAACAAACAAGGGGACTGTCTCTCTACTTCCCGCAGGAAGGAATGGATTCCATGTCTCGTGAAAATCGAACTACTCACTCATCCGGAGATAGTGCCAATGAGAAGTGGCTTGGAACACATATTAAAGTGAACCGTAACTAACACATCAAACACTACCCGGGACAAGCGGCATCCCGTGATCACCTCGGGATTAAGGTTGATCCATATATGATCATCTAATGATTTAATAAGATTCCTCGATTACGGAATTATACCGAAATCTGATTAAATCGGTCCGATCCTATATGAATGCCATCATATATAAATGCCCCACGTAGGTACCCTCCCTCTACCGACAAGTCGGATAAGACTATCACACCCTAAGGTGTTCAGGCGCATTATTGGTGTTTTAATCAAGAGACCCTAAACTCGATTAAGTTCACCACGGACTAACGATTTAAGTATATCACCACTAACTCAATCCTCACGTGTAATCCATACACCGAAGTTAAGTGGTTACATCTGATATACTTAGGTTTGCTGCAGCAGTGTATTACTTTACAAGCACAAAGCAAGTAATAAGGTGAGATAAATTCTGTCATTCATTATTAAAAACAATTACACAAATTGTCTTTCGGGCACTACACCTAACAATCTCCCACTTGCACGAAATGACAAGCAACGATTGTTTTTAGAGCACACCCTTTCTCATCTTATTCACAACACTCTCCCACTTGCTCTAAAAAAGCGAATGAGACATATCCATCAATGCCGTACCCTCCAAGCACTCGACTTGGTACACTGATTAGTTAGGTTGTCGACTCGAGGCGATCTTTAGGATTGAAACATAGCCGGTCCTTCCAATCAAAGCGGTACTTTCTCTCAACATGCTTTTGACCTCTAAAGGATGAGAAAATCCTTCTAAGCTATCTCTTCTTTGTTTTTCACGATGAAGCGATATCGGCTTATCGGACCGGAATTACTTCCGGAAAAAGGAAATTCTAAGCACTATGAGTAAACACCGAGCCTGAGATCAACTTAATGATCATCCTTAATCGACTACAAGTCGAATCGGTAGTAGTCAACCATATTCAAGTTTGCACTGAATATACAAGCATATGATTCCTCGTTCTCTAACGATACTTGAGGACGTACTAAACCGCTACTTATTGCTTGAATCCAAGATTCAACTGCAATTGACTCGTTTGACTTGCCCTTATCCCAAAGAGACTCTATCCCATTTTCTCTTTATCCGAAGATTTGGAGAATCATCCCTGAGAGGTAAGGTAGGACTACTCTCGTTGAATGTCGCAACCATATATGCATAATCATCTTATTCAATAAGATCGTGGGATAGCCAATGACTCATTCTCGTGAATTTGACCGAATCAGATTCTTAGAACATAGTCCAATTCTCTCATCCAGAGAATCTTGGCGTGTCAGTTTCTGACTTCAGATAGCACACACATGTTGTTTCCATCTGTTTCAGTGTTATCATTCATGAACACTAATACTACTATTTTACCAATATTGATATCCAGTCTACTAAAGACTTATCAATATTCGGTCAATTCCACATATTTTAAAACATGTGACTTTAAATGACCGAGAGGTTCTCTTAAATCCACAGAGGATATAAGCCATGGCAGCCTCCTACCAAAGGTTCTTTCTCGAATGAATTAAGATATCGTTAGTCTCGCAAAAAAGGTCTTGGGAATCACCCTATCTTACGCTTTGTAACGAATCCGTTATTCATTCTTAGCTAAAACCCTTCATTCGAATGAACTCAGATTCCGTTGTTCGGCAAGAAAGTCTCGGGAATCACCCTATTTTTTCGCTTTAACGAAATCTAGCAAGGCGAGTGGTGAGAGAGTTCAAGGTCGGGTTAACTCTCTACTTGTCGTGGAATCACCCTATACCACTCAACTTTGCGCTGAAAGTTTAAACTTTCCTATTCATTCGACTCTTTTCCGTGTAGATCCAATTGCTCCCACTGGGCCTGAGACACTCAGGTGGTTCTACAAGAGGCTGAACAGAACTGGAGTACCAAAACTCCATTCACAGGGTTAAGGTTATCAAACCAACCTCTATAATCAGAATCCTATACAGCCCACCAAGAGCCATAGGTTATCAATCACCCCAGCAGATTATAAAGTCCACAAAATCACAATGGGTCAACGGTTAAACCATACTCCCACTGTGTCTTGGGTGGATTGACATTCTGATCTAGTAGTATTTATCAGTGTAATCACCAACAACTAATGTTGGACGTGGTCTGATTAAATCAGATAGTAACTACCTTTGGGTAACCGTACTCCAAGGTTTAAGGCTGTTTCTTATAGATTCTATCAGAAGGCTTGTGACAGTTCAACCGTCACTATCTGATCTCAAGAATCTTTTAATCAACCTTCACTCGTCTCATTAAGATATTTCACGAACAGTCACAATCTGAACGTATGCGCAAAATCTCCAGTCCTACCTTCAAGCATTAAATGCTAAATGCCTACATTTATGGAAGTGGTGTGAACCGAATTCACTCATTATCCATAAATTCACTGGCATCTTCTAGGTAGACTTCTCGATTTACATAATAATGTTAACCGTTATTTTGCAACCAATTATCTTAATCGAGTTTAACAGTGTATTGTAGCACATTAATAACTATATCAGGCAAGTCTATGGTTTCTTCCTCAGTGAGAAACATTCCACTAGGAGGCAGGCCGAGCATCAGTCCCAAGACTATGCGATAGCCTATTTCTGAGCATGGAATACTCTATTCTCTGCTAAAATCAGAGACACCTCCTCGTATTCTTTCGATAAACCAACCAGTGTTTTGAGTAGTTATCGCATTGAATGTCACCACTCAAAATCTCCCACTAGCTTGTATCTCTCACTAGACCCCGAAGGTCATGGTGAACAAGCTATGTTACCCCTTCAAAACTATTACCCTTTCCTGATTGAAAGGAAACTTAGTCATTGTTCCTTTGAGATAGTGTTCCAAGACTGGGAGATAGGAATCACCCTTAGCCAGTCAGCAGGTCTTGTCTCTAGGATATATGCACTAATTAATAGATATTGAAAGGTCGTTTATCTTAATACGAAAACCTTTTACCTTTAATAGTTTTAGATGTGTTACACATACTTATTCAACTGTTCTAAGTGGTTCTGACTTTATCAAACAAAAGTCTGAGTCTCGGATTCGTACTACAAATGTCATATTCACTTTCTATGAGGTAACAATATATCGAGTTGAAAGTGAATCCAATTGTTTCAACGAATCTGTAAACAGAAAAATAAATTTTTCTGTGATATTCAAGGATAGAATCCGAAATTCATTTCCTTATATCACTCCCACTATTCTATCTGAAATTACTGCCCGTTGTTACTTTATTAATGCACAGCTTCATTGTTCTTCCAAAGAACTAAGCCACTGAGTCAAGTTACTCGGTTAAGAAAGTCGCTAAGGATTCATTGGTTAGTGATCCGAAATCACTTTCCTTATCCTATACTTTCTGTAATTAATTTTTCGGTTTAGCCTCAAAACTTTAGTTAAGATGATTAACACTTATAGACATTCTTTCCCATTCTCAACTTTCCTTAAAAGGAAATAGTCTTGAACTAGCAGTTCAATTGAGTAGACACTACTCGTGAACTGTGGGATGTCTAATGAAAGCGTTATCCAGTGGGACTAATTTTCTAATAAATTAGAAAAACAACAGATAAAAGCTCCCACTAGTTTATCGGTTCCAAATACCTTCTAACTAGCGACACTTTAATTTATGATTCTCCAATTTTTCTATTAGAAAATTTCTCGTGTAGACACTACACAATTAAAATTCACTAGAAGAATTTTGTCGTCCCAATCATCTTTCAAACTAACTACGGTTGTCTCTCGTTCTGCACGAGTGACAGCAGTGACATGCCTATTTACGTCACTTAAGTTTTGAAGGCTCAAGAGAAATATCTCTTCCGAAAAATTAATCGCATGCAAGAACAATAAGTACAACGTTCTAGTTACTTACCACTTTTTAACGAAGTCATTACTAGTCAATTTTACACTAGTGAGTCTAGCATCCTGAGAGATATATATAGTCGTAAATAAAATAGACAGTAAAATAAATCCAAATCATACACTACTAATAAATTTTAGGAACATAAACTAAGTACTTGTAGTCTATCCTACTGTTCCAAGGATTTAATCTAACGCCTCGAGTGCCGCCTTAGGGTAGGTCAAAGAGGTTTTGATTAATATTGAAGATCGATTGAGAATCGAACATCTCATTTGTGATCGTCAATCACCTTTCCCTTTTCAGCCAAGGTACTACCAAAAATACCCTTTATGAGTGTGACCTCATCTCAGATTTTTAGGTAGACCCCGAGTGTGCCGCCTTAGGGTCGGTCGGTGACCCGGCAGTACCCAAAATCCTATCCTTTCGGAGACCAAGCCTTGAATTTTGATAGCGGTGAAGGCCTTCCTTAGGAGGCCGGTCCCAGCCCGCACGAGGCGTCACCATTCTCTCACGTTGCTTGTGTCAATGAGTAGAGGCCGTGGGGTCGGCCTGTCGCCTCCCGCTCCCACTCAATATTTTGAAAAAGTGGTGGGTTTATCGATCACGTTTTGGACTTGATGTTACATTAAGGAACAATAAATCATAGGCCCGAATGTTGTCGGTTATGGGGCTAGCCCACCCGACCTATTCGTTAGAACATATGTGGCCGCCGGACGGGTCAAGGCTAGGAGAGCTCCGTTGAGCCGTAGTGGCTCTTCGGATGGCTCAAGATTGCTGCACCCGTGCAAACGCCACACGTGGAGGGTGAAGTCGATTGAGCCGTAGCCACTGCTGACCACCCAACCATGGTTAAACCACTTTCAACCTGTTTGCCCGTGATTATCCAATCCTTAAACATCAAACTTTCACGTAGACACTACGGAACAAAAACGTAATCTCGCCTTAGGTAAGGTGGAATTCACCGAGAATCCAACACCTTAACCCACGAGGTTTCGGATTTTACTCTTATGCTTTCAGCAGAGTGGGATTCACCGAGAATCCATCACCCAACCTCGACGATTGAAAAAACCCGTGTTCCTCGGTTTTTACCCTAATTAGTTTCTAATTAATATCAAACAATTAATTAAAACTAATCGTGTGTTTTATACATGCCTAACTAATTCCTCGAATTAATTTCTACATGTATGCATATGGAGTGGAATTCATGATATGATGCATGTCATGGCAATTTTCGATTCTACTCATACAATCTACACATGTATACTAGTGCGGAAAATAAACACCGAGATGGACCGTTGACACCCCCGTATCTAACCTATTAGAAAATAAATAACGAAACCCTAACTAGGGTTTACTACTTTCTAACAAAATCTGCAGCTGTTCAAAATCTTCAACGATCGGCAAAGCAAACGAACTTGGATCGCGACGTAACTTTCCAGATCTGTTCTTCACTCCTCGGGCTTCAATATGGACGGTTGGATCGGAGCTTTGACTTGTCAATCTTCCTCAGTGAGCCGCCCAACTTGCTGCTGAAACAGACTCTCACAGCAGCGCATCATATACTTCCCGAGGCCGATTGGGGATCTAGATGAATCCCGATCGTCCTGAAAATTTTATCTCACGTCCAAAACTCCATGATTATCGATCTGACCGGTCGGATTTTAATTTGAACGGTCCAAGTGTTCCCAGAAAATCGAAGAAGTCACAGTTAGGGTTTCTGTGAATCCTGCATTTTTCTGTTACAGCAGCCACTTCGCAGCATCGAACGGAAACCCAAACGGACTCTGATCGACACCAAAATTTGTGGGATTGTTCATCAACTTCCAATCTTGATTCTGACCGGAGGATCTTCGTTTTAACGGCTCAAACAACGGGAAAAACGAAAAACTAAACAGCTAATGTACAGATCTATTTTCTGGAAATTAAAATTGCAATAATACATAAATTACATATTTCCTATACTCATATGAACGAATTTTCATCGTTTATATGAGTTTACAATAGATCTAACGGGAAAACGGTGCCAACCCCAATCCATCTCTTCAACCATAGCAATTTAAAAATTATTAATGCATAATAATAAGTAAAATATCACCTACATGCAATTCCACTCCTTTAAATCGTTTAATTACGATTATGACTATATAAATCGTGGAACCTGGCTCCGATACCACATGAAGGATGCAGGTTCTTAGATCTAAACGAATTAGATCTACGCGCAGCGGATGGATCACGATTTATATGACACAATTCATAATTAAAGGACTTAAGTACTACAAGGGGGTTTAAGATTATGTTACCAATAACGGAAGAGTCGCCTTGATCTTCCGATGTGTTCTCCAAACGGTTGTTGGTGGACACCCTTCTTGATATCTGAGCCTCCTTGATATGCAACAGGAAAAAACCCAAGATTTTTCCAACTCGAACCCTAAGAATAGAGGCCAAAATTTTTGGCCAATTTCTCTCGGTGAATAGTGACGTGAATAGTACCCTTTTATTAGACTTTGGAGAACTCTCTTTATATATAGAGAGTAATCAATGCCCTCCAAGGATTAAATAATTAAGTGATAATTATCACATTAATCCTTTTCCAAATAAAAGATAAATAAAATGATTATCCCAAACAAATTAGGATAAATCCTATTATTATCTAATATTCCATGAATTATCATTTAACAAATAAATGATAAATCACATGTCAAATAATTATCCAAGAAAACTAATTTCTCTCTAATTAATTAACAAATATTGGCGCCACCTTTGGGGTTCACTAAGCCCACATAAAATGCTCTTTCATGTGTATTATATTATTTAGCCCAACTAAATAATATTTTGCATATCAATTAATTAAGCACCAATTAATTATCACTGAGGCCCAAGTAACAAGATTACTAGTCGAATTACGTGAAGCTCACATCGGGAATTAATGACCTATAATAAGTGAGAAAGCTCCAATAATTAATTATTCATCGAATGAATAAGTACATTAATTATTAATTCCGGGATTACGCCACCATAAACCCGAAATCGAACTCTACCGATTATAGATGTATACTTATACTCAACCCATAGAGTGAATAAGCGTCCATTGATATAATCACTACATACGGATTAACCCTCCATAGATCGTCCATTCTCGAGGTGGGAAGTCTCCGTGAACCCGACTCGAGAATATCTTATCCTTATTTACCATTAACCCCTAATGATCAATTAGTACACATATCGACTAGTAGCTAATTAGTCAAATGTGAACTCCGGGATCGATCACTTTCTTAGGGCTAACAAACAAGGGACTGTCTCTCTACTTCCCGCAGGAAGGAATGGATTCCATGTGTCTGTGAAAATCGAACTACTCACTCACTCATCCGGAGATAGTGCCAATGAGAAGTGGCTTGGAACACATATTAAAGTGAACCGTAACTAACACATCAAACACTACCCGGGACAAGCGGCATCCCGTGATCACCTCGGGATTAAGGTTGATCCATATATGATCATCTAATGATTTAATAAGATTCCTCGATTACGGAATTATACCGAGAAATACTGATTAAATCGGTCCAGTCTATATGAATGCCATCATATATAAATGCCCCACGTAGGTACCCTCTACCGGCAATCCGGATAAGACTATCACACCCTAAGGTGTTTCAGGCGCATTATTGGTGTTTTAATCAAGAGACCCTAAACTCGATTAAGTTCACCACGGACTAACAGATTTAAGTATATCACCACTAACTCAATCCTCACGTGTAATCCATACTTTGAGTTAAGTGGTTACATACTGATATACTTAGGGTTTGCGGTGATGTATTACTTTACAAGCACAAAGCAAGTAATAAGGTGAGATAAATTTCATCATTCATTATTAAAAACAATTACACAAATTGTCTTTCGGGCACTACACCCAATGTGAAACCTCAAGTAAGACAAAGACTAAAGCGAGGGGAATAACAACAACTGACAACTGAAGTTGCAAAAGAAAATATTCTTGCTGATGATACTTCTCAGTCACAACATCAACCAGTTCAGCAATCAGCCCCAGTTTTTGATAATGATAGAATTATCAAGATAATGAAGATGAAGCTTAAACCAGAGGATTCTCGTGAAGATAGCTTACAATCTGAAGAAAAGTTACTCTTGGAAGAATTGGAAATTAGAGACCTATACACTCTGTTTCCTATATCAGAATTTCTTACAAATTGCTCAAAAAGAGTCACTGAGCTAATTCAACGAAGATCAGCCACATCATCCATTCCCGAGGATATCTCAAAGCAAAAGGATGATGATGACAATGATGAATCAAGAAAAGAAGCTGATGTAACTAAAGGTTTGCAAACAGAAACTGAACCTCAACCTCTAGCTACGCAAACTGTAACACAGCAAGATGATTTGCCAGTTGGAGATCAGACAACTAACAATCAGCAAGCAGCTGATGAAACTGATAAACAACAACTTATGATCATTGAAGATGATACTCAGTTTAAGGATCAAACAGAAGTTACATATGATCCTTTTGACATCCTATCAAAGGATGAGTTGGCCAAAGTTCATGAAAATTTGAAGATCGTGCTCAATCAAAAAGATACACAAAATGGCATTTTATCAAACATCTCTGGATATCTGGATTATAGAACTAGAACAGATGTTTCAGTTCATACAAGACTAGAGATGATCCACAAGTCAAGTTCAAGTTTTGCTTCAGAAATTTTGTTACTCAAACAAAAACTTGAAGACTCAACCATGATATATAGGGAAACACATGCACATGTTCACCGGCATATGAATCAAAGACATCTACGGGTTAGAAACTCAAACTTAAGGAAGTACTTGCTTTCAAAGAACGATATCACCGACCAACAAGCAACCCATGCTCTGGTAGATCAGCTATATGATGCCAAAAAGGGGGAAGCTGAAGAAGAAAAGCTGAAGTTACTTACAGAAATGAAGCAACTTGAAGACGAGTTGGAAAGATACAAATCAGATCCAAATTTCTTAAAGAAAGAGTTAACTGATGAGCAGCTCATTGAAAAATACAGTCAGCCTGGAGACAGAAGAGTTACTCTTACAAAGGATCTGTGGATGAAGTTTATCAAAGATCACAACCCTATCAAAGCCAAGTATAAGGATAAGACTATTGAAGAATCCTTGAACTACTTCCTGACTGATAAATATCATGATCAGAAGATGGCACAACACAAGAAGAATCGAGAGAATTGATGATAAATCAAGATTAAAGACAAGACTGAACAAATGAAAGCTGATATAGTAGAATTTGAAAAATACTACTTGAAAGAATCAGGCTTACCAAAGTTATTTCTATGGAGGAAATGGAAGGAAGGAAGTCAAGTTGACTACAACAAGACATTTTCAAAGGAAGACTCCAAGCTAGAAAATGACTATCGTATGTATGACAAAGAAATGAAGTTTATCTCAGTACAACAAAAGGCAAAGAAAAAGCTTAGTCTTTAATCACAACTATTTGGACTAAATGTTACCTTTCCAGTTTTTACTCATTCTAATGAAATCCAGTTTTCCAGTTTTGCATTGTTTTACATTGTTTTGATCTTTAAGATTTTCTTTTAGGAAGAGTTTTGGCATCATCAAAAAGGGGGAAATTTTTGGAAATAAAATTTATGTTTTGATGATTATTCATCATATTTATTCAAAGTATTGTTTTAACCTCATTGGTGAAGTGCTGAAGCTAGCTGTTATAGTGAAAAGCTAAAAGATGTCTAGAACTGAATGTTTAAGTTTTACTAGAGTCTGATATTTGTATAAGTTACATCAGACAAGCACTGTAATAGTTAGTGTGTCATAAAACTGAAAACTGGAAGTCATCTAGAAAACTGGAAATCACTAAGGCAAACAAACTGACTCAGAATACACCAGTATTAAAATGAAGAAAATAAGTTCGCTAAGGGACACAGACTCAGTTGGCTTATCTAGAAGATTGAAGAACTGAGGGTCACAGACTCAGTTACAAAAGATTGAAGAACTGAGGGTTCAAACTCAGTTATCAAGATTACAAGTCGAGACTATGAAGTTAGACTTCAGGCAAGATTGTGGTGACCTGAACTGACTTTATGGATCTTGTGTGAAGACCTAAGATTCATAAGGACAATGAATTCTTAGAAGTTATTTTCCTATGGTGTACTCTGATTAAGTCAATTATAATCAGATGAAAATAGAGTAATCGATATTTGAAGAAGAGTTAAAATCTCGATTAATGCTCCAAGTCACTCAAGAAAGCGATAATCGACATTCTCATTATAAAGCGATCAGGAACTCGGATTTTATATGTCACCATCCAATAAAAGCGATAAGTACAAATTAACGTTACAAAGGAAGCGATTTTATTGGATGAGTTCTTGTGATCGTAACGGTCGAGAGAAAATATAACCGTTACAAGATGAGCGTTGATACAATTCGAAATGAACGTTGGACCTCACACTATAAATAGAGGACTTTGCACCAAGGATTAAAATAATGTGATACAATACGAGAGACTTAACAAGAATTAACAAGCATTTTTGTGCATTAGTACATTTATTCAATTGCTATCATCTCGATTGCTATAACAAGATCATATCTAGAAATTCTTCAAGTGTTCAAGCTACACAGATTTATCAAGAATCAGACACTTTGAAGAACCACAAACAAGAATCAATTTATTGATCTCAACCCAACTTTGATTCTACATCAAAGGTTTAGATGTGAAGCAAACCGGGAAGGTTTCGCCAGACGATTGTTACAAGCAATGGGTAGACTGTGTTTGTGGTGGTAGCTGGTGAAGAGGCATACATAACCCTTCAAGGACCAGTGTTCAAGAAATTGAAGAGCAGCAATTCTACCTGTTCTACAACTGTTTAGATAGTGAAGCTAGGGATTAGCCAAAGACTATTGTTTAGGACTTTTTGTAACAGTTCGCCTCAAGAACTTCTAGTGGAATTTTCCTCCGCACCACAGGGGAAGAGAGGACGTACAGGATTACTCCACTTGGAACCTCTATAATACTTGTCTTATTTACTTTACGCATTTACTTACTTACTCAAAGATTTATCTACTGACATTTTGATAATTGATTGTTATACATTTCATACTTACAAACCGACATTCTTGTAATTCGATTTAACGCCAAACTTTCACATAGAATAACAAGATCAAGAAAAAGGCTAGAATTTTATCCGCTGCCGGTTGACTCAGTTTTAAGCTTAAGTCAGTTTGACTTGATCTCAGCTTAGTCAGCTCAACTCCACACAAGTTTTAACTGAATCTTAATTTGCTTTAAATCCAGTTTTTAGGGACAAGTCTATTCACCCCCCTCTAAACTTGTGTTAGCCTTTCCAAGGTACCAACATTTTACAATGTCTTAATTTTGTTATATATATGGAGCCACTTCAAAGTGTCTTCTATGTAGTGTAGTTTTGTGTGACCCAGTGGAGACACTTTAAAATGTCTTGTACGTAAAAAAAATAAAAAAAAATCAACACTCTTACAAAGTTTTGTTGGTCCATAATTATTTTGTTTAGTAAATATGTGAACCTTTGAAGACACTTTCAAATATCTTAACTTTATATCAATGAAAACATTTTAAAATGTCTTAGGTAACTTTATCCATATTTGTTTGTTTTCCCCTAAAAATCATAGTAGGAGTGAGGACGCTAGTGAGGAGATATCTCCATAGCTACCTTAGTGTTTTGTGTTAAGAAGTTTTAAGGGGTCACAGTTAAAGTTTTAATTTTTAATTTTTTATTTTTTTAAGGGGTAGTCACAGTCTTTTCTATTCTCTCTATATAATAAGAAGACAAGAGTGTGTGAGGGAGTGACACTTGTTTTTTTTTTTATTGGTTCCTCATTTTTTACTGTTCATCGACCTAAAAGCCTACCTTTTTTTTTTAAATTACTGTTCATCTCTTTTACTGTTCATCGGTCCATCGGCCCATCTTTCTTCACTGTTCAGCGACCATGCATTTTACTGTTCATCATTTTTTTTTTTTTTCAGTTTTTTTTTAATCTGCATATTAGCCTTAATTTAATCTTATTATGTGTGTTGTGCTTAAGATGTATCAGATTCCAATTTAATTACATATTATTTTGCTTTGTGTCTGAACCACAAAACCCTCTCGAGATAGACACCAAAATCATTACCGAGAAGAAAAATGGATCGAAAAACCCCACGCACTCCCTTCTTTTATTTGTTTTATTTTATATATTTGCTATACTTCTCGACGAAGGAAACATACATAACATTAATATTTTATTACTCCATCCATTCCTATTTATCTGTCGCAGTTGTCGAAATCAATTTTTTTTTAATATGAAATCCGATGAACATTAAACAAATGGGCTGTTGGGCCAATGAACATTAATTAAATGGGTTATGAAGTTAAATACTATTTTCTATATGAGTTAAATATACAAAAATGGAATTTTTGAAGTTTCGCCATATGATTTAACACTATTAAGTGTCATGAATTATGAAGTTAAATACTATATACTATATTATGTGTGTCAAATGTAGATGTCGTCACACAATCATTTTCTAATATGATTGCACATTTACTGGGCTGTGGCATATTCACACACACTATTTTCTATTCTGCTCGCGTTTGAGAAAAATACATAGATTAAAAAAGTGATTTATTGTGTTGACTTTCATATAAAGTTCAAAAAAAATCTTGAAAAGTGTAGCGGTGTATTGAATATGAAAAATTAATTGGTTGAATGAGCCTACGAAGTTGAAAAATAATATTTAAAAGCGGAAATAGTATTAAAATATGTATTAGAAATGTAACTACGACATATTAAAAAAAATTGATTTTGGCAACTGCAACATATAAATAAGAATAGATGGAGTAATAAAATATTAATGTTATGTCTATTACCTTCGTCGAGAAGTATAGCCAAATATATAAAATAAAACAAATAAAAAGAAGGGGTGCGTGAGGTTGTTTCCGATCTGTTTTTCTTCTCGGTAATGATTTTGGTGTCTATCTCGAGAGGGTTGTGTGGTTCAAATGGCTGTCGTACAAGCCCCTACCCTCTACCCTCTACCCTCTACCCTCTACCCTCTACCTTTCCTCTTTCTTTCGATCTATTAACCATCTCGATTGCCGAAGGGAGATCGACGTAAAATGTTTTATTTTTCATTGTTGCGCTTAAAAATTGCGTTCTGAACGGTTCGTTACATGCTACATTTCTTCGTATTTAATATCGTCAAATAAGTTAAAACTTATAACATGGGCACGTCGTTATTTAGTTTTAGTGTGAATAAAGACCAATTTTTACTAATACCATGGTAAATGTATTTTATTGATGAGTGTTAAATGTAGTTTGGAACTTTTATTTTTGTATCGTGTGTCATGTAAGTAAATCAAAACATTTGTCTAATTGTCGTCATGTTAAATAATCGACATCATAATTTGTTGTATAATATCAATGCCGGCTAAATTTCGTCATTTATATTGTGTTGTACTTAAAATGTGTGGAGTGATATTTTAGTTAAAATGTATTTTATATTTAATAGTTTTTGACATTAAGGTAAACATCTAAAATGGACAATCCGTGCGTTGCACGGAGTACCGTTTTTACTAGTAATATGAAAAAAGGTCATCATTTTTTTTTTGGCCTAAAAAAAAATGTTCATCATTTAATTCCGTAAAAATAAAAGCCATATACTTTAAACTTTAAAGCATATCGAATAAATACAAATTCCTTAAGAAAAAAAAAAGGCACAAAACGGAAATGGTGTACCCTCGTCTCTTCAATTCACACTCTAGACCTAAACCCTAATAATGCGCGGAGATCTTCACACACCCTCCGGAATGAAGCGGCGATCTTCATCAACGCTACATTAGAAAGACTGCATTAGAATTTGTAAAAAGTGGTAAATCTGTATATACAGCTTCAGATCCAACTAAAATGTGCTGCATCAGAATCTGTATACATGATCTCTATTCAACAGATTCTGGATAAAATTGGACATCATACTTGACGATGCTGGAAATCGTCCAGTAACCAATGCGGGTCAATCTTCTATGTGACAACGACCGGTAACCCTAGAAACCCTAAATTATCGTACAGGGATGAGATGTTTAGTGTGTTCGGACTGAGCTCTCAGAATATTTCTGGGAGTTGCCTACGTATCCAATAATCGAATTGGAATCAAGTCATCCGTAGTTCCTCAGAATGGTCGTTTATATAGGTCATTACTCGCCTCTTACTTGGTGAGCAAGTATTATAATTAATAATTAATCCCTAAGGATAAATACGACTCAATCCCCAAAATAAGAGATAATTATGGACATATTTAATGTCAAGATTAGAGTCTTTATGACTGAGGATCCTTTCCATATATATTTATCCCACACGTGGAATAATAGCGGAGCTGTTTGGAAGGTTGCCCGCTCATTTCAGAACCAACACGTCCGGCGAGGCGCTCCTCTTCGCTGCCCTTTACCGCCCCTGCAAGGCGGGTGGAGGAGGAGCTCAGACCGGTCTCCGTGTGTAGACGATCCGCCTCTGTTCGGCCATTAGGGCATTTGGCCCTTAAAGCCTTAACCTCGAGGAGTGGTAACATATTAAGCACCCTAAAGGTGACACGTGGCATAATCCGGGTCGGGTATCATCATAAGCCCCAGTGTCCGCCTCGACTTCTTTAGTCGGTCGATCGATCTGTTTGCGGTTCGTCCAACCCTTACCCGATCACGCGTTTCAAAATGATAAAGTGCTACGGTGGTATCCTACCTACTTAATAGGCCATCATTACATACTCGGTTTTGCGGCGTTGCCGCTCTTTTCTATAACTGACGTCGCTTGAGTGTCAGGAGAGAGGTTATAAACCTGTCCCCTCATATCAGACCCTCTATCCTTCTTCACTCGCTATTAGTTTGAAAGCTCCTCTCCGGACTCCCTGCATTTCCAAGTAAGTTTCCAATTCTTATTGCTTTTGTTCTTCTGTATTTCTTCTTCTCCCCTACTTTTCCCAGTTTATGAGGGCTAGTACTGCCTCTAGCAGCTCCATCGATAGAGAATTTGAGTCCCATTCTGAATCAGAAAATGAGGTTACTCACCCTTTCATCCAGTTCGGGGGCCCTATAGACGTTCCTGCGCTGAACACTATTGTTGCGTCAGATTATTCGAAAGCAGTGTCGCCGCCTGATCAACCCTCATCCGGGTGCAGATACTACTCCGCCTTTGGCTTTACCTCCTTAAACCAAAGTGCCTCAGAGCCCATATGAGCGCTGAGCAGTTTATATAGGTGCCTTCGGCGTTAGGTCTAAACCGACCCAAGACGGCCTCTTGCAAATTTGTAACGGTATGGCATAGACATGGACCACTATGCCCCCAGGGTTACTGTGGGGTTCCCATCTCTATGCCCATCACCCCCGAGGATATTGCACGATGTACAAAGATCGATTCGTCTGCGGCCTTAGAGTTCCGTTCGTCCGGCTTTTTGGCCGCATCGAGGCATTACCAATCGGGATCATGCATCGCCCCTAACGGTGTTAGGGCAATCATTGGTTCTGCGATTTTCTTCCGCTTAGCGATTACACGGAGTTCGACGTGGATCTTTTAGGACTTTTTATCAACATAAGAAGGTAAGGAACCACGGTGGTGGTATTACTTTCCACGCCCGATCGACCCGGAGGGGGGTCCCCATGCTTTCTACAGGAAAATCTTCGATCCATGAATGGAAGAATAACTTCTTCTTCATTCGCCACGATGGACACCCTGAGTTGAGCAACTGGAATTACTTCCAGCTCCCTGCCGATGTGTGCCCCACTACGGTTGGTGAGAATTTGCTGAATGATATTGCTAATGCCAATGTTCTCCTTGATTTTGAGTACTGGTCGGACGAACTGATCGAAGATGCGCGCTTGTCCGACGCTGGTCCCGAGCCCTATTTAAGGCTTACTCAGGACGAATACGACCATCGTAGGAGCTGCTCTCTTAATTTCCTTTGTCTTGCATACTTAATGTTACTGTTCTTCTCAGTTCTAACAATTTCTGCCTTTTACAGTGGCTGATGTTGCCGACATTTTCGACCAAGCACTCAATGAAGAGGAAGAGGTGCCTGAGCCCCAGCAGAACTTGGAGGTTCCAAGGGAAGAAGTGGATCCGGGCCCGAAGCGCCTAACCTGAGGCCAACCGGGAACTTTCGTGATCGGCCGTCAACAAGACGATCTGACCCTGGGAGCGCAGCATGTCGAGCACAGAGAGGACAGTCTGGTCATTCTGGACGTCTCAGACACAGGTGATCAATCAAGACAGCGCCCGCGATCTGGACGGAAGAGGCCTAGATCTGGCCAGGAGGCTTCTGAAGGAACTTCGGGTTCTTCGGCCGAGTTCTTGGCCGAGCTGCCGGACAAAGATCTAGCATCGATCGTAAGTCTCCTTTTTTTTTTGTTTGCTGTAAGTCACCGTTCTGCCCCTGCTCGCCTTACACTTGATATTTACAGGTGGTTAAAGCTGGGAAGGAGGTTCTTCACCGACTCAATGACTTCTCCACTCAGAAGGCGTCTTTGGAGAAACGGATTTCTGACCTATCTGCCAGCCGTAACAAGCACAAAGAAGAATCCTTGTCTAAAGATGTCCAGATTGCAGATCTGGAGAAGGTTGTGCAGGCTCAACGAGTACATCTGGCGCTGTCCGTGAAGAGGCCTTGGCCAAACTTCGAGCTGATCGCGCGTCGTTGGAAGCTGCTATGTGTTAAGGCCATATTTATATGATTATTAAGGGTGTATTTCATTATTATTTTTCCCACATTTGCGTAATTTACATGAGAATTAAGGGTTTAAGTGTAATTATTTAATAAAGATGATTTTAAGAGGGTTGTATGCAAAATTGATGATTTTAAGTGTTGATTTAATGGAATTATTATTATTTGGATTTTATTACATTTTTGCATTGTTTATTTATCATGTAGGAGTTAATTTTCGTGCATATAAAGAGGATAAATGAAGCTCAAGTCGAATTATTCAAGATAGAGTTGGAATTGGCTTGAAGAAATTGGATAAAGATGATGAAATCCGACCCTCAGCATCTTGGACGGCGTTAAGTGCGGCGTCCATTCCAGACAGGCGTTTGATAAAGTGAACAGCGTCGAATTGTATTTTTACATTGAGAGAGAGTTCAGACGGAGGATGAACGGCGTTTACTCAGCGTCCAGGCATTCGACGGGCGCCCACAAGACCAGGCAGCGTTCAAGGCCGACTTAGTCATAACCGACTTAAAACTCTATATATATATAAGAGCCTCTTAACCCTAATTCATACCACATAATTGAGATCGCAAATTCACCAAAAGTCTGCGGCGAGAGAACCCTAATTTCACAGAGATGCAAATCTCCCAACCAACAATCATATCCAACATGATTGTTGGCTAGAAACCTGCAAAGTGAGTCGACGGAGGAAGCCCATCATCAACACAACCAACTAGAGAGTTCGATTCTTTATGTTAGTGAGTTTAATTTATAGTTTTTCATCACTTTGGATCTTTGTTTTGTATTGATCATGTTTTGTTGGAATTAACGATTTGATGAAACGATTTATCTATATCTATATGCTTGGATCTATGTATGAAAATATATTGGTTTAAGTTTTATTTCGTTCAAGTGATGCAATTATTCGTGTTTTAAGAGATTATGCATGATTAGTTGAGTGAGAGTTTGGAAACAACCTCGTGATTTCGTGTTGATTGCATGTTTAGTTTATTTGAAAAGATAACCGAAACCCTAGAATTTGATTGAAGATATTTAATTGGATTCGTGAATAAATCACCACTAAAAACTACATCTTAGATCACCATCTAGTTGGGGTTGTTGGTTGATGGGTGGATTCGTTGCCTCATTGTGTTTTCCTTTATTGTTTATTAATCGAATCATTAGTTTAATCTTTAGTTCAAGTTTTAGTTTTATAAACCCTAGTTTTCTGCTGTTTTTACGCAATTTTTCGTCGATTGCCAGTAGTTGGGACGCTCGTCCGCAATAGCGACGCCCGTCCGTTAGATTCGTTTTGCTGGGCGCTCGTTCACCAAAGTGAACGCCGTCTGGCTTTTCGCTTGCTTATTTTTCACTTGTTTTATTTCATTTTCTGTTTTTAATTCTTAGGTTTAGGTTCTAGTTAGTTTCAACCTTAGTTTAGTAGTTTAGTTAATAATTGTGACATAATTGATATAGATTTATATTTGAATCCGATAAACATTCCACTCCCTTAGGACGACCCGTAAACACCCTATACTACGATCCTTATACTTGGGGTGTTTCGGTTTATAAATTTAAAACACGTTTTATCGAACACTATGCCTCGAACGAATCGCGCCAGGCCATCCACGAGTATAAGAACTCGAGCACTTTATCGGGGCCTTAAAGGTGTTACTTGGTTCTATCTTGAGCCATGGGTATACCCGGTGTTAACCAGGCCAAAAGCGATGCCCTGGAAATGGTTATCTCAGATCTTCAAAGATGGCGAGACTCGCAAGCCCGGCGGCAACGAAATATACCAGCCGGTGAGGAATATCAAGTGGTGTGGACTGGTGAGAAGTATGGACGCCGACCGCGACCCGTCGGCCTGGAACCTCGCCACTCGGCGCCCGGTACCCGACCGATCCGCCTCAAGATGCAGCCGCCAATCCTTAGAAATCAAGGGCTTCGTTATTTTGTTGGAAGCTCAGTTAAATTTACTCCTTCAACAGATGCAAGCTCTGCAGCAACAACAGAATCAGCAAGCTGGCATAAATCAACAACTTCAACAATTTAGACAAAACCAGCTTAATCAATCGAACCGGGACCCCTACACTCCATATCTAAACCAAGATTTTCTCGAGGGGCATAGACTATTCGCCCTCCCGACATGGGAGGAGCGAACTTTGATCTAAAGAACGGAGTTGTTGCAACTGGTTCGAATAGCTCTTTCCATGGTATCGCTCAGGAAGATCCACACGACTTCTTGTCCACATTCGTACAAATCATGAAGGTGCCATTATCCTGGTGTTGATTCTGAGATCGTAAAGTTAAAGCTATTTCCTTTTGCTTTGAAAGGTGAAGCAAGTCGGTGGTTTAAATCGTTAGCACATCATTCCCTCCATACATGGAATGATGTCAAAAGAGCCTTCGCTCTTAAGTGGGTTTCACTGTGCAAGATTATGGAAATGAAACGGGAAATAGCTACGTTTGAGCGGTTGGAGGATGAGGCATTGGCAAGGCTTGGGAGAGATTAAATCATTGATGAGGAAGTGCCCCAATCACGGATATGACAGACATGAGTTGTTGGAACTGCTTTTACAGAGGTGTCTCTCAACCTAATAGAGACTATCTTGACTCACACACTCATGGATCCTTCTTGGGGAGGTGATGAGATCGCCTATAGAGTGGGTGAGACAATAGCCAAGAACAATATGTGGTCGACTCCCAAGAAGACCAATATTGTTAAGAAAGAAGGCATCGCAAACAATCTCGATACACAATCGTTGGTTGCTCAAATGGAATTGATAAGCAAGCGGTTGGCCAATCTTGAGATGATGACCTTCCGATTCAAATTATCTTGAACCACAAAGTGTGGATCGAGATGACGGAAGAAGTGAACTTAATGGATAATCAAAACCAACCCTTCCGAAACTTCAATCAAAGCCGTAACTACTCAGGGTTTCAAAGACAAAACTTCAATCAAGCCAAGTTACCACCTGGCCCTTCAAATTCAAATTCTTTCAACTCGAACTATCAAAGGCCAGTTCAGAACTCCCAAAGGCCCCAAGGTGGTGGAATCAAACTCATAACAATAATCATACCACCTCATGTGTCCTCAACACAAATTCGATGAGTCGGTAGACATGGTGAAGACTTTGTCTACTAGTGTTAAAGCAATTGAGAGACAAGTTGGTCGGATGGCGCACCAAACAAGCAAGCGAGACCTCACGGTAAACTTCCGAGTTATACCGAGAGAAACCAAAGTCGATGTGAATGTTTGCACCGCCATTACACCACAATGGGAGTATGGGCAAGAAGAGGAGTTGAAGCAAGTAACTTTGAGAAGTGGTAAGAAGGCTGGACCCGGCAAGGTGTCGGAACGAGTAGCCCCTCCCGACGCCATGAGTTGGGGGGGGAAATCGAAATCACATGCCAAGAAAGCAATGATGAGGAGGAGCTTAGTGACAATTCTTCGGAGGATGAAAATAATTCTGATGATGAGGAAAGGAAGGAAAGTCAAGGGGCAGTACCCCTGACTAAGAAAAAGGAAGAGAAGTTTGTGAGATGGAAGGATAAGGAGGACGAGGCGATAAAGAATCAAGCTACGAAGAATGATAAAGCCCTTCCCTATCCACCAAAAAGGAAAGAGAAAGCCCTCACTAACGACAAGCAGTATGCTGGAGTGAGGAGGATGCTTAGGGACACTAAAGTGAGTATGCCCTTAGCTGAGGTATTGTCTGAAATGCCTAAATGTACTAAGTATCTCAAAGAATTCTGTGGGAGCAAGAGAAAGCTGAGGATGGTGAAGAAGTGTTTCGAGAAGACTGTGCAATGGTTTCACAAAAAGTCGCTGTTAAGCGAGGTGACCCTGGCAGACCTTCAATATCTTGCGAGATTGAAGGCCATTTGTTCGAAAATGTCTTATGCGACTCAGGGGCCTCCATTAATGTGATGCCATTAAATGTATGCAAGAAGCTCGGGCTAGACAAAAGAATGCGAGAACGCCCCATTTCTCTTCAGATGGTAGACAAATCTAGTCGAAATGATGCGTACTGCAGCCGGTTGTGTAGCTAATGTTCTCCTTCAAATTGAACATTTAGTCTTCCCTACCGACTGGGTTATTCTAGACTATCCACCTGATAAGGAGATGCCTCTAATTCTAGGCCGAACCTTTTTAGACACTTCTAACGCTCTCATCGACTTACGCAAAGGATGATTACTCTTAGAGTCGGTGACACATCTGTCACCTTCACACGAGGGACACATCCTGAAAGAGCCGTAATTGATGAAATATCGTTTGTCGAAGCCATATATGAGGACGGAGGAGATGCCTATTATGAAGATGCAATGGAGCTTACAGAGATAGGTGTTTTTGAAGTCATGGACATTGAGGATCCGGCTGACTGCGGACCATCTTCTAATTCATTCCCAGCCGTAGGCATGGACGAGTCATCTTCACTCGCTCACACTGGGCCTGTTATTGAGTTAGAAGCATGGAGATGCCCAGCAACAAACGATGATTTCAAAGAATCGAAGTCGGGAAGACTTCATCCCTGGTGAAGAAGAAGCTCTGATGGGTAGTTGGGACGAGGTAGAGTTTTGGAGAGAAGCTACTCATTGGGAAGTAGATGATTGGGAGGAGTTAGCAGAAGAGCTTAAAGACGAAGAGTTAAGGAAAATGATCGATCACAAGAAAAAGGAAGCAAGTGTTGACCGGAGGATTCCGATGGATGATTTGATCCAGTACCTTTCTGGGGTTGAGCCTCGGGAAGATGAGGTGTTCTCATCACAACCACTTCAAGCTCATAGGAGAAAGGTGGCCCGTTAAAATCTAGTATTGAGCAACCACCTCATCGATTTAGAGCTCAAACCGCTTCCAAAACACCTTAAGTATATCTTTCTTAAGGATGGAGATAAATTGCCTTTGATCATTTCTTGAAACTCGACCACTGAGCAAGAAGCACACGGTGATAGAAGTGCTTAAGAAAAACATCCTCGCGTTCGGTGGCAAGTGGGTGATATCCGAGGATCAGCCTGGACATATGCATGCATAAAATCCGAACGGAGGAGGGAGCTAAAAGGTTAGACAACCTCAGAGAAGACCGAATCCGCATATGCGGGAGGTTGTCAAGAAAGAAGTGATAAAGTGGCTCGACATGGGAATCATCTATGCAATCGCCGATAGCGAGTGGGTCACCCTACTCAAGTTGTGCCAAAGAAGGGCGGTATTACAAGAGAAAAGAATGAAAAAGGGAGGAAGTTGCCCTACGCCTCGTGGATCGCTCTGAGCAGTCAGATCGACTATCGTAGACTTAATGAGGTTCCGCCAAGGACCACTTTCCCCTACCCTTCATTGACCGACTTATTGAAAGGCGAGTGGTCACAAGTATTATTGTTTTCTCGATGGATACTCGGTTACTTCCGGATAGCCATCGACCCCAATGACCAAGAGAAGACAACGTTTACGTGTCCATCCGGTACTTTTGCCTTTCGTAGAATGCCATTCGCCTATGCAACGCGCCCGCGACTTTTCAACGGTGCATGTTGGCCATTTTGATGGACTTGTTGAGCAATGCATGGAAGTCTTCATGGATGACTTCTCGATCCACGGCGATAGCTTTGATGAAATCTTAAAGAATCTAGATATGGTACTCCAACGGTGTGTTGAGAAAAATCGGTGCTTAATCGGGAAAAATGCCATTTTCGGTAGATGAAGGAATAGTTTTGGGACACAAGGTGTCCAATGTCGGCATTCAAGTTGATAAGGCTAAGGTCGAAGCCATTGAAAGATGACGTACCCTAAGACGGTGAAAGAGGTACGAGGTTTTCTAGGTCATGTTGGCTTCTACCGGCGTTTCATTAGAGACTTTTCTACGATTGCCAAGCCTTTATCAAATCTCTTGAAAGAAGATGTAGATTTCTTGTTCGATGCGAAGTGCAAAGAAGCTTTCAATTGTCTGAAAGATAAGCTTATCAGTGCCCCTATTTTAGTAGCACCTGACTGGACCAAGCCTTTCGAGTTGATGTGCGATGCCTCTAATTACGCCGTAGGCGCAGTTTTAGGTCAAAGAGTGGATAAAAGGTTCAGGCCCATCTATTATGCGAGTCGTACCTTGAACCCGGCTCAATGCAATTATACTACGACTGAGAAGGAATTCTTAGCCGTCGTCTTTGCCATTGACAAGTTTAGAAGCTATCTTCTAGGATCTCAAGTGATTGTATGGACAGATCATGCAGCTTTACGCTACCTTATGGACAAAGCGGATGCAAAACCAAGGTTACTTCGATGGATTTTAATTCTACAAGAGTTTGACCTTGTGATTAAAGATAAGAAAGGTAGTGAGAATATTGTGGGTGATCATTTATCTCGCTTAGTAATGAGGGTGCGTAAAATCACAATGATATAGGCATTGATTTTCCGATCGAGCAATTGATGAAGCTTGAAACGGTTAGGCCGTGGTATGTCGACTCACGCCAACTATTTAGCGAGCGGTCATTTAGAAGACATGACGATCAGGAGAAGAAAAAGTTCTTTTCGATCTCAAATATCTCGTATGGGAAGATCCTTATTTGTTCGTGAGTCCAGAAAGACGGGTTGCTTCGACGGTGTGTTCCCGAGCATGATCGGTGGGATATTTTGGAACAATGCCATAGTGGTCCTACCGGAGGTCACTATGGAACACGAATCAAGACGGTTGCAAAGATTCTTCAAAATTTGGATTCTCTTGGCCGACTCTGTTTAAAGATGCGTGAAGCCTTTTTGTAAAGGTTGTGATAGGTGCGAGGAGAACAGGAAGGCGAGTAGTAGGATGGAAATGCCACTTAAGCCCATTCTTGAATGCGAAGTTTTCGATGTTTGGGGCATAGATTTTATGGGACCCTTTCCATCCTCATGTGGTAATAAGTATATCCTAAATCTGTGTGGATTATGTTTCAAAGTGGGTCGAGGCCATAGCTACTCAAACTAATGATCATAAAGTCGTGAAGAAATTCTTGCAAAAGAATATCTTTACTAGATTTGGGCTGTCCGAGAGCACTCATTAGTGATGAAGGTACTCATTTTTGCAATGCGCCGCTTGACAAGATCCTTGAGAAGTATGGTGTCAAACATAAGATTGGTACACCATATCATCCTCAAACTAGTGGCCAAGTCGAGGTAGTAAAACTGTGAGCTTGAAAAGAATTTTGAGAAGACCGTGAACAATAATCGATCTAATTGGAGTCTTAAGTTGGATGACGCAGCGTTGTGGGCTTATCGTGATTGCATTTAAAACCCGATGGGCACGTCACCCTTCCAAATGGTCTATGGCAAAGCTTGTCATTTACTGTCGAACTTGAACACAGAGCTTTTCGGGCAATTAAATTCTTAAATTTCGATAGCCAACTCGTGGGGAGAAAAGGTTGTTACTGTTGAACGAGCTCGACGAATTCAGACTCCGTGCATACGAGAATGCTAAGCTCAGCAAGGAGAGAACTAAGATACTCCATGACGCTAAGATCAAGGACCGAGAATTCAAAGTTGGTGACATGGCTTTACTCTATAATACTAGACTTCATTTGTTTCCTGGTAAGCTTAAGTCTAGATGGTCCAGTCCTTTGAGATTCTCGAGGTTAATCCTAGTGGAGTAATTACTTTGAACGGGTATGGTAATCAAGCTTTTAAGGTGAATGGTCATCGACTTAAGAAATATTTTGGGCAAACGAAGGAAAAGCCTGAGATTCTTTATTTCCAAAGCGAGAGATGAGATACAGATGTCCTGATTTGTGAGGAGATTCCATCTTATTTCTTTGAGTCGATGACGATGACGTTCCTATCTCCACCCGTGAGGTACCTTCACTGCTGAAACTTCGATCATACCATCGTGTCTATGCCTATCGCCCACAAGAGAAAGAAGAAGAGAGTCGATTGTCGTTTGGAGAGAAAAGTTTAATGATCTTATTGCGCACTTGACTTGTTGTTGTGGTGAAAATCATTTCCGCCCCAATACTTCGATTCGACATCGAGGTGGCGGTAGTCAAACCGAAGTGGCCCGATCGGGTTGATCTTTTGAACTTTGTGTCAAGCTATTGACATTAAAAGAGCGCTCTGGAGGCAGCCTAGTTTTCTTTGTTTGTTTCTTTTCTTAGGTTGTTTTGTTTTATTGTTTTAGAAATAATACTTTAGTTGATGTTGTGTTGTTGGTTATTCCTCATACGTTCATTGTAAGTGTTTTGTGTTATGTGTTGCTCATATACCCCGTGTACCCCGAGATTATATGGTATGTCGAGTGTTGCAGATACTTTTGAGCGGGTTTCGAGTTACTACTTGTCGGTGTTGTCTATTCGAGTTGTTGCGGTATGTTCATGCTCCGGCTGACCTCTGCCAACTTTCATCCGACAACCACCGTTGAAACCAGCTAAGTTTTCTTTTCTTTTATTTGCACATTCTGAGGACATAATGTGATTCAAGTGTGGGGGGGTGTTTGGGTGTGTTTTTATGCTATATCCTTTGAAATATGAGTGAGAAGTTAAAATTTCTGCGAAATTTAAAATTTTTGTGAGTCTCGAGCATATAATCGAACGAGATGCTTGCTAGTTGTAGTTTTCTAACGATGATAGTATGTGACTTAGTGAGATAATTATAGCATGTTTTACTTTTATGGAGATAGTTTCGTTTTTCACTCACGAAAGCCTTTGATTTTGAAGCATGACTTTTGAATTATATCCTTTCATTATTTTTAATGATTTATCTTAGGAAGGTCGGTATAGTTACACCTAAGTTAGACCGTGTGCTGTGAATATCGTAACGTTTGAATGTGATAGGTGAGATGTAACTTATGACTTTGAAAAGTGAATAAATAAAGTGAGTGAGCAATTATTAATAAATACGTTTGTCGGAAGCTGGTTTATGATTTGAGTGCGGTAGGGTATACCTCGTATGTCCTATACCACTATGATGACCAATGGCTCACGACAGTCAGTTTATAGCTACCTTATGATTTGAGTAAGGTAGGGTGTTATCCCGAGACATCCTATTCTACTATGATGGGTAAGAGCTTATTCTGATATGCGTCAAATTTGAAAATTTTGAAAAATGATGAGTAAAAATAAAGTTAAGTCTTTGTTATCATGGATCTTATACCCAGTAGAACCATGATGATATGTTGTAGGATTATCCTACTTGAGTGCGTGGGAAGGCTTTGAGTGGAGTGTTACTATCTCGTACTAGGATAGTCATTGGAATTTCGAGAGGATATTTCTTTGAAAGGCTTGCTAGATTGAGAACGGCTTGTCACACTTACACCGAATCTATCTCGTGTTGGTATCATTTGCTATAATTGTTGTATCTTTTGTTACGTGAGTTAGAGATCTATGTGGATTGCATGAAAGTTGAGCTATAGTTTTGATTGTTTTGTCCGAGGACGTACAAAAAGCTAAGTGTGGGGGTGTTGTTAAGGCCATATTTATATGATTATTAAGGGTGTATTTCATTATTATTTTTCCCACATTTGCGTAATTTACATGAGAATTAAGGGTTTAAGTGTAATTATTTAATAAAGATGATTTTAAGAGGGTTGTATGCAAAATTGATGATTTTAAGTGTTGATTTAATGGAATTATTATTATTTGGATTTTATTACATTTTTGCATTGTTTATTTATCATGTAGGAGTTAATTTTCGTGCATATAAAGAGGATAAATGAAGCTCAAGTCGAATTATTCAAGATAGAGTTGGAATTGGCTTGAAGAAATTGGATAAAGATGATGAAATCCGACCCTCAGCATCTTGGACGAAGCGTCAGGTGCGCGTCCATTCCAGACGGGCGTTTGATAAAGTGAGCAGCGTCCGTAATTGTATTTTACATTCGAGAGAGTTCAGACGGAGGATGAACGGCGTTTACTCAGCGTCCAGGCATTACGGACGGGCGCCCACAAGACTGCACGAGCGTTCAAGGCCGACTTAGTCATAACCGACTTAAAACTCTATATATAGCAAAGCTGACCTCTTAACCCTAATTCATACCACATAATTGAGATCGCAAATTCACCAAAAGTGCGGCGAGAGAACCCTAATTTCACAGAGATGCAAATCTCCCAACCAACAATCATATCCAACATGATTGTTGGCTGAAAACCTGCAAGTGAGTCGACGGAGGAAGCCCATCATCAACACAACCAACTAGAGAGTTCGATGCTTTATGTTAGTGAGTTTAATTTATAGTTTTTCATCACTTTGGATGCTGTTTTGTATTGATCATGTTTTGTTGGAATTAACGATTTGATGAAACGATTTATCTATATCTATATGCTTGGATCTATGTATGAAAATATATTGGTTTAAGTTTTATTTCGTTCAAGTGATGCAATTATTCGTGTTTTAAGAGATTATGCATGATTAGTTGAGTGAAAGTTTGGAAACAACCTCGTGATTTCGTGTTGATTGCATGTTTAGTTTATTTGAAAAGATAATCGAAACCTAGAATTTGATTGAAGATATTTAATTGGATTCGTGAATAAATCACCACTAAAAACTACATCTTAGATCACCATCTAGTTGGGGTTGTTGGTTGATGGGTGGATTCGTTGCCTCATTTGTGTTTTCCTTTATTGTTTATTAATCGAATCATTAGTTTAATCTTTAGTTCAAGTTTTAGTTTTATAAACCCTAGTTTCTCTTTGTTTTTACGCAATTTTCGTCCCGATTCGTAGTTGGGACGCTCGTCCGCATAATAGCGAGGCGCCCGTCCGTTAGATTCCGTTTTGACGCTCGTTCACCAAAGTGAACGCCTGTCTGGCTTTCTGTTTGCTTATTTTTCAGCTTGTTTTATTTCTGTTTTCTGTTTTTAATTCTTAGGTTTAGGTTCTAGTTAGTTTCAACCTTAGTTTAGTAGTTTAGTTAATAATTGTGACATAATTGATATAGATTTATATTTGAATCCGATAAACATTCCACTCCCTTAGGACGACCCGTAAACACCCTATACTACGATCCTTATACTTGGGGTGTTTCGGTTTATAAATTTAAAACACGTTTTTACCGAACACTATGCCTGAACGAATCGCTCAGGCCATCCACGAGTATAAGAACTCTGAGCACTTTACTGGGGCCTTAAAGGTGTTACTTGGTTCTATCTTGAGCCATGGGTATACCCTCGGTGTTAACCAGGCCAAGCGATGCCCTGGTGGTTATCTCGAGATCTTCAAACATGGCAGACTCTGCAAGCCAGGCGGCAACGAGCTGTACCAGGCCAGGCTGAGGGAATATCAAGCTGGTGTGGACCTGGCTGAGAAGTATGGACGTCGACCTGCGACCCGTCAGTCTGGAACCTCGCCAGCTCAGCGCTCCGGTACCCCGACCGATCCGCCTCAAGATGCAGCCGCCAATCCTTAGAAATCAAGGGCTTCGTTATTTTGTTGGAAAACTTTGCACCTTTTTCCCAACTTTTGCTATTCTTTGTTTTTGACAATTTGTGCCTTTTTGGAACTTGTTCTGTAATATGTTTTTCTTTGGCATCTTCATTGCTATTACTTTCACTTTTGATTTTGCCCTTACTTTTGTTATGGCCCTTTACCCCCTGAAGTACGTCCTTTATAAAGCTTTGCTTTTCGAATGGAGTACTTCAGTGTTTGCGCTGATCGTATGTCCTGCAGACTTAGGAAGTATGATTACTTCAATTGGCTAAGTACTTTAGGTCTTTTTGAAGCTCGGCGCGTATTCTTAGTCCGGCCCGTCTGTACTGTGTCCTGCAGACCTTTTTGGATTTGCCTTGGCAAATTTTTACTGAATCCGACCTGCGGATCAGTTCGTTGAGTCTGTCCTGCAGACCTCTTCGGATTTGCCTTGGCAAACTTTTACTGAATCCGACCTGCGGATCAGTTCGTTGAGTCTGTCCTGCAGACCTCTTTGGATTTGCCTTGGCATATTTTTACTGAATCCGACTGCGGATCGATTCGTGAAATACATCTGCGAGACCTCTTTGGATTTGCCTTGGCAAATTTTTATCGAATCCGACTGCGGATCGGCTCGTTGAGTCATCCTGCGGACCTCTTTGGATTTGCCTTGTCAAACTTTTTATTGAATCCGACTGCGGATCGATTCGTTGAAAGTCATCTGCCAGACCTCTTCGGATTTGCCTTGGCAAACTTTTTCACGAATACGACTGCGGATCGATTCGTTGAGTACATCTGCGAGACCTCTTTGGATTTGCCTTGGCAAATTTTTGCGAATCCGACTGCGGATCGATTCGTTGAGTCATCGCTGCGCAGACCTCTTTGGATTTGCCTTGGCAAATTTTTACTGAATCCGACCTACGGATCATTTCGTTGAGTACATCTGCCCCAGACCTCTTTGGATTTTCCTTGGCAATTTTCACGAATCCGACTGTGGATCAGTTCGTTGAGTCTGTCCTGCAGACCTCTTTGGATTTGCCTTGGCAAATTTTTACTGAATCCGACCTGCGGATCAGCTCGTTGAGTCTGTCCTGCAGACTTCTTTGGATTTGCCTTGGCAAACTTTTATAGGAATCTGACCTGCAGCTTAGTCGTGATCAAATAACACAGTGACAATACATATATCAATAAAACTTTTTATTCAATATTTGATGTCGACTACAATTTATTCGAAATTTAAAATGCTAACATAAAATAGTCTGGAACCTGTCCTAGACGTAAAAATTTCTCAAGTTAGAGGCATTCCAGTTGCGGGGAATAGTTCTGCCACTTGCGTCGGCCAGTTGATATGCCCCTTTACCATGTACTTTGACCACCTTGTAAGGTCCTTCCCAGTTCGGAGCCAGTTTCCCTTGGGGTAATTGCTTACTAACTTCATTCTTTCTGAGCACCAGGTCCCCTTCTCTAAAGTACGAGTGCTTAACTCGAGAATTGTAATATTGAGAAATTCGCTGTTTGTACTTAGCCATTCTTATGAAGGCTATGTTACGAGCTTCCTCCAGATCGTCCTTGGAATGTCTAAGTTCTGCCTCTTGTTCACTTTCTGTGTAGAGCGTTGTCCGTGGAGAAGATAGGCCGATCTCGGCCGGAATCACGGATTCGCATCCGTATGCTAGGCTAAAAGGGGTTTCCCCAGTAGCTGAGTTCGGAGTTGTTCTGTATGCCCATAATATATTAGGCAGGTGATCTGTCCAATTCTCTTTTTCCTCCTCTAAACGTTTCTTCAGTCCTGCCTTGATCTGCATGTTGGTCTGTTCGACCTGGCCATTAGCTTGGGGATATCCCACAGAAGTGAAGTGTTGTGTAATATGTAATTCATTGCACCACTCTCGGACGACCCTGTCTTCGAACTGAGTCCCATTGTCCGAAACCAAAGTCTTTGGGATTCCATACCTGCATACTATGCTCTTCCACAAAAATTTCTGTATCTGCCTTCCTGTTATAGTGGCCAATGGTTCAGCTTCGACCCACTTGGTGAAGTAATCGATTGCCACAATTAAAAACCTGACATTGCCTAGGGCTCTGGGGAGTGGTCCGACCAGATCTACCCCCCACTGATCGAATGGCCAGGGGGAGATCATCGGAACCATCTCTTGGGATGGCCGATGTGACAAGTTGTCATGCACCTGGCATGATCTGCACTTTTCCACCAATTCCTTGGCGTCTTCCAACATTGTTGGCCAATAATAACCGAACAGCCGGCACTTCCTCGCAAGTGTTCGTGCTCCTTGATGATTTCCACAGATGCCTAAATGCACTTCCCTGAGCAGGTAATTCTCTTCTTCTTCAGTCACACATCTCAACCATGGAGCAATATAAGATCTGCGGTAGAGTACGTTTTCGAACAGTGAGTATCTCACTGCCACGAGCCTCGTTTTCCTAGCCTGAATTCTGTCTTGGGGGAGGATATTGTCTCTAAGATACAACACAATTGGATCCATCCACGTACTGGCCTACCTAATTGGCCGTACAGCCTGCTGCTCGTAGCTTCTTTCTTTCAACAGTTCCACCAGTACTTTCTTTTCTGATAAAAAATTTGATGCCAATTTGGACAAAGCATCTGCCCTCCTGTTCTCAGCTCGTGGTATCTGGTCAACCGGACCTTTTGAAACTTCTCTAAAAGTGCTTTAGCTGCTGTTAAATATCTTCTCATAGGTTCTTCCTTAGCTTCATATTCTCCGTTTATGTGATTCACCACAAGCTGCGAGTCACTATACACCTGCAGATCGTCCGCCCCAAGCTTACTTGCCAACGTGAGTCCCGTAATCAAAGCTTCGTACTCAGCCTCATTGTTTGTAGCCTTAAAATCAAATCTTAGAGCGTAGGGGAATTCCTCCCCTTTGGGGCTGACTAATAGGAGACCTGCTCCTGCGCCGTCTTTACTTGACGCTCCATCAACATACAAGTTCCACCTACGTACCTCTTGTTTCTCAAGATCAACATCTAAACCAAAAGATACTCCTTCGGCCAGAAAATCCGCTAAAACCTGTGCTTTGATCGCAGTCCGTGGTCTGAAATCAATGTCGTATTCCGCCAGTTCGACAACCCATTTCGCCAACCTACGAGGTTTACGGTCGATCCTAAGATCTACCGCTTGTGGTGATCGGTGATGCGGTGATGGGATGTGCCTGGAAGTAAGGTCTCAACTTCCTTGAGGCATGTACCAATGCTAACGCCGATTTCTCTGCGTTTGAATATCTAACACGGTCCGTGGAGTGCTTTGCTCACGAAGAAAACGGGTATTGCTGTTGTCCATTACGCTCTTTTACGAGATCGCACTCGAGCTTCTTCAACTACACTAAATAAATAGACGAACAGAGGTTCTCCTTCGAGGAGAGTCATCAAAGTGAGCAATTCAGCCAAGTACTTCTTTAATTCATCGAACGCGACTGGCTTTGTTCGCCCCAAATAAAAGGGCTAGCTCTCCGTAAGATTTTGAAAAAGGCAAAGCACATTTGTCTTTGATCTCGATAAAAATACATTGAGGCAGCTATCCGCCCTGTCAGTCGCTGAACTTCTTTGATGTTCTTTGGTGGAGACATGGTTTTTAATGCTTCGATCTTATCCGGGTTCGCCCTGATTCCGTCTCTGGATATCATGTATCCTAGGAACTTCCCAGATCTGACCCAAATGTGCATTTCTTTGGATTGAGCTTCATATGAGTCTCCCTTAGGACCCCAAAGACTTCTCTAACATCGTCCAAATACTGATCAAGAGACCTGCTCTTGATTAGGAGGTCATCCACGTACACCTCCATACATATTCCTATCTGTTTGGCAAAAATCGAGTTAACAGCCCTCTGATACGTTGCCCCTGCATTTTTGAGTCCAAAAGGCATTGTAACGTAGCGAGACGTCCCCAAACGTTATGAAAGCGGTCTTCTCTGCATCTTCCGGATCCATCACGATCTGGTGATAACCTTTGTAAGCATCCAAGAATGCGAACACTTCATATCCTCTGATGGAGTCCACTAAGCGATCAATCTTGGGCGAGCGTAACAATCCGGGAATGCCTTGTTCAAATCCGTGAAATCTCGCACATCCTCCAACTCCCGCCGGCTTCTTGACTAGTGCGGGGTTGGCTAACCATTCGAGGGTACATCACTTCCTTTATTATGCTTGCTTGCGGTAGTTTCGTTACCTCTTGCTTGATTGCTTCAATGCGCTCGGGGTGAAGTGCCTTTTCTTTTGACGAATAGGCTTTTGTTCGGATCCACCTTTAATCTATGTACCGCCCGGATCGGGATAATCTGGCATATCTTGTGCCCTCCAAGCGAACACATCTCTAAAGTCTTCAAGAATCTTCACCAATGATTCTTTATGTGGGGAGGGGATCCAGGCCCCAATGCGAACTGTCGAGTCTTCATGTTCGTCCCATAGACGTACAGCCTCTGTTGTATCCTCAGAAGACCAGTTCTCTTCTTCACTGGGTATTAGTTCCTCAATACAAACCTGTTGCACCATTTTCCCATTTACTGTTGCAGTATAGCAGCTCCTGGCTGTTTCCACATCGCCCCTGATTTCTATCGACCCCTCCCCTGTTGGGATCTTCATGCTAACATGGGCGGTGAAATCACGGCCGAAGATCTATAAGGGTGGCCTTCCCATTATCACGTTGTAAGCCGATGGTGCCTTCACCACCACATAGTCCACCATTAGAGTTACGCTCCTCGTGCCTTCTCCAAAGGTAGTGAGCGGCTTGATCACCCCAATGGATGAACCGGAGGTCTGCGAAGCGAGCAGTGTGGAGGAGGAGAGTCGATTCGGCGTCGCCGGTTTCATCGCTATGAAGACATTATGGTAGAGGGCGTTCACGGCACTACCCGTATCCACCACAGATTCTTTTATCCGGTTCCCGCTAATCACGGCTTCAATCACCAATCGCCCGTTGTTGATCACCAATGGTAATGAGTCCCTTGGTCCATACACTACTTCTCTCGACATTCTTTGCCTCTTATTCGTGGAAGTAGGGGTATGGACCTCTTTGTTTCCCTCTTCTGTCACCTTTGAACTGTTCGGCCCCCTTGAGATCGTATTGATTGTGTTCACAGGGCGATTATCTGCATGTCCTCCAGCATCAGGAGAACGATCTCTTCTCCACCTCTGCTCATCTCGATGATCCTTATCACCGTTATTCCTACGCTTAAACTCTCGTCGCCCCTTGGGCTCAGCTTGTTGAGACCGATCTATAACTTCATCAAGTTGCCCTTCCATTTCTTCTTTGCGTCAATGTCTCGGATTAGGTCTACTGCTTTGCTCACGAGTCATGTCCTACACATCTGGTGATACTTGCAATACTTGCTTTGATTTACATTCTCCCTAGGCCCCTTCATCGGGGTGGGGTCTAGCAATGCCCTTTCTTTGCATTATCGCAAGGACTTGTTCACGAGTGCATTCGGCGGGATGAAGTCTACATCTGCAGAGCTCCTTTCTTCCCCAGACAATTAGAGATGGGCGCAGTTACCCGATCCCAAACTGATTTTCTTTTTTTGTCCGATCTTTCTTCAGGCTTGTTTTTCTTGCTCTCACCCTTTTCCATCTCTCTTTTAAGTCGATTTGCTTCTACTCCCTGGCAGTACTTATATGCGACGTCCAGACATTCTTCCATTGTGTTTGGGAGCTTTCTGTTAAGCTTTGCGTGTAGCCGTCCCTCTCATGATTTCACCCCACGAAAGAGGCGACCGACAACTTTGTCATCTGCGTCTGAACATGCGGCCTCTTTATTGAATCGTTTTATAAAGCATAATACGGATTCATCTTGTTTACATTTTAAAGTTAACATATGAGTTTGATTTCTTTGGAAAGGTCGTGCTACAATGAATGCATGAACGAACTTCTGGTCAAAGTCCCAAAGTCCGAGATTGATCTAGGAGGGATCTGTTGAACCACTCACTAGCTCTTCCGGTTAGGAGTGCGGGAAAAGTCTTGCACTTCATCTCGTCCGGACGCATTATATAGGTTCATGTGGGAGATGGCGGTGCATATGATCATAAGGATCCTTGGATCCATCATATGAAGCTTATCTTGAATTTTAAAACCTCTTTGGGCGGGGATAGTGGTCTATATGCTCGCTGGTGAAAGGCGCGCCTACAGAGCGAGATAGTTGTCGATCGCTTTCAAGCGAGTGTCGATTCGGCCTTGGCGTGTCGTTCGGGTAACAGCGTAACTCCATGGTCCGTATGGGTGCTTGACTCTACGATCTACGGTTTAGCGAGGGGCCTGGTGTTGGAGATTCTCTTCGGGTTTTACGGGGTCCGCTTCCGCCGAGGGTCTCGTCCAGAATAATCTTGATAGTGGTATTGTCCAGATTTTTCAGAGCGTCCACCAATGCACGATTGGTGGGTCTGAAGGAACTGGTCTACTTGATCTCCTTGGAGGTTGGCCCCTTTCTGGGCCGCCGCATCCTGAGTTTCGCCTTGAGTAGCTGAAGTTCCTCCTTGTTGGGTCGGATCTGCATTCTTCTTGGTTGTATTCTTCGGTGGTGCCATAGCGTTTTTAGGGATTCTTGTTTTTTGGATCAGTTATCAGTAGAAAGGCCCTCCTTTTAGCTCCAATGACGATGCTGGAAATCGTCCAGTAACCAATGCGGGTCAATCTTCTATGTGACAACGACCGGTAACCCTAGAAACCCTAAATTATCGTACAGGGATGAGATGTTTAGTGTGTTCGGACTGAGCTCTCAGAATATTTATGGGAGTTGCCTACGTATCCAATAATCGAATTGGAATCAAGTCATCCGTAGTTCCTTAGGGTCGTTTATATAGGTCATTACTCGCCCCTCTTACTTGGTGAGCAAGTATTATAATTAATAATTAATCCCTAAGGATAAATACGACTCAATCCCCAAAATAAGAGATAATTATGGACATATTTAATGTCAAGATTAGAGTCTTTATGGATCGAGGATCCTTTCCATATATATTTATCCCACACGTGGAATAATAGCGGGTGATTCGGAAGGTTGCCCGCTCAGCCCCGAGAACCAACACGTCCAGCCAGGCGGCTCCTCTTCGCCGACCCTTTACCGTCTGCGGCGGTGGAGGAGGAGCTCAGACCGGTCTCCGTGGTAGACGATCCGCCCTCTGTTCGGCCATTAGGGCATTTGGCCCTTAAAGCCTTAACCTCAAGGAGTGGTAACTTATTAAGCACCCCCAAAGGTGACACGTGGCATAATCCGGGTCGGGTATCATCAATACTCTATATCTACCATAATCTAAATTTTTTTACATATTCAAGTTTTTGATATTTCTAAATTATATATATATATATATATATATATATATATATCATACATAGTAGTATGCTATATAAATTTGCATACGGCTTTTTGACGACCTTTTGGTCGTCCGCGCTTCTTGGCGTTTTGGTAAATCGTCGTCTATTTTTTTTTTTTCTCCGTTACCCTAAAAAAGCAGCGTCGTTTTACTCCATTTTTCACAGCGCAAAATATTTTGTACACGTGTTACTCTCAATGCATCCACCGCCTTCTCTCTCAAAGTAACGTTGCGCCGGCATTCCACTCACCTTGAGCGACATTCTTACTCACCGTTTGCCGACATAGAAATGATATAGCTTTGAATCGGAGAAAATGCATTGTCAATTTCTCTCCTTTCCTTTGCTTCACCTATATTTGCTGCTGTCATCTTTCCATTGCTCTGTTTGTGTTAAGCGTTCATTTCTTCTAAGGATTGTTGGCTTCATCATTGATTGTGTGTTGTTGTATTGTGATTTCTCTCTTCTCTTTCTGCGGTGATTCAGCGGTGCTACATTGATAACCACTTGCATTTGCCTCCTCTGCCTTCTTTCTCCAGCTAAAGCTTGTTTCTTTCTTCTTGCAATCATTCGGTCCAATTTCTAAGATTATTTCTATGGTTTATCGGGAATGGATGTTCTTTCTGGTTTGATTATTGCACTGTGTGGTATATGTTTTGGTAATTGCAGTCTCTGATAATTGCAGTTTTGGATCGTCTTCTTCAGGGTTGCATTTTCTTGGTTTCCAATTTCTCCAGGTAAAGCTTGCTTCTTTTCTCTTGCAATCGTTGTCCATTTTTCAGTTCAATTTCTGAGATTATTTCTATGGTTTATCGGAAATGCATGTTGATAATTGCAATTTTGGACCGTCTTCTTCAGGGTTGCATTTTTCTTCAGGGTTGCATTTTCTTGGTTTCCAATTTCTCCAGGTAAAGCTTGCTTCTTTTCTCTTGCAATCGTTGTCCACTTCTCGGTTCAATTTCTGAGATTATTTCTATGGTTTATCGAAAATGCATGTTCATAATTGCAATTTTGGACCGTCTTCTTCAGGGTTGCTTTACCCAAATTAGTTTCGTTGTATCGTAATTTTTCTACCTGTCGATGCAATTTCTTTTATACTTTCTGTGTTGTCTAGGAAATGCAGGTTCTCTATTTCTTTTACTCGATGCGAATCTGACACGACATAGGGGAAAGTGCTCATTTTGATTTTACTAGACGCACTTTCTGAAAATATATCCTGAATTTTAGTTGCTTAGTAGCTGCTCCACCATCCTTGATTACCTTTACAATTATAAGTGTGACCTAATATCTTTCATGGTCTTAAATAAATATTTAAATCAATATATGGCCACAGGGTTAAAATCTTAAAATTTTATTCCCAAAGCGCAAATACATGTTTCGAGAATACAATAAGAAGTGACTTGGAAGTGCTTTACAGTAGCAAGGCTTCAATCATTGCATATCTTTTTTTTTTTAGTGAAGCGAGAATTTTTCGTTTATTCCAGAAACTTCCTGCTTTATAATCTGAATTGGCATGTATTTGGCAGTCCCTCCGTTGTAAAAATTGTCTCATAGTTGAATATGTTTGTAGTTCAAGAAAAGTTTGTTTATCGTAAGACAGGAATTAACATTTTCGTCTATAATGTGGCAACTTTTGCATTTAATGTTATAATGGTTTGGTTTAAAACTTTCATAAGTGAAAGACAAGCGAGGAAGAAAGAGTAATTTACTTATCATGACTTCATCCACATGTTTCACCCTTTTAATCTGTTTGGCCTCGTGCCTCTTTTTATTCAAGGGGTTGTTCTGTAATAAGCCTTTGTATAATAATTTTGTTGATTGGATTGTCGCATGCGAGAATAGACAAATGTTAATTAAATTTACTCAACGTTGATTGATGAATCTTGACAATGTTTATGATTGCGAGAAACTTATCTGTGAGCAATTTGAGCTTGACAAGCCTCTACTTGACTATGTGAATGGAAAATAGGTAACAATATTTGTTGCTTGCAAGTTCTCTTCTATTGGTGTGTTTGCCTTTTAAAAACGCTTTCCCCTTGAAATTTTAATATACCCTTTTGTTCTTCATACTCCTCTCCTCTCCTCTCCTCTCCTCTCCTCTCCTCTCTCTCTCTCCTGCGGTTCATTGGCGTATCTCTGTGGGTTTTACTATCAATCTGTCATGTTTTGCTTCCTTATTGACATGTCACTAGCTTTGAGTGTTGTGAAGGTGGATCTTGTGACTAGAGTGGCGATGGTGTCCTTTTACTATGAGAGTGGTAAGGTTAAAGAGTAATGCAACTTTAATGGGAGGCCTTTGATGAACTTGTTAATTACCATATAATACAAGTATCTCACTTTCATGTACTGTGCACAAAAACACAGATCGATTTGCTATGAGAGTGGTAAGGTTAAAGAATAGTTTGATATTCAATGGACTTTAAGTCCTTAAGTTTACAATTATGCAACTTTAATTGACCCTTGGTTTCTTCTTGCATTTTACTTGAGTATCATCAATATTCGAGAGACATTGTAAAGCTATCGGCTACATGGTTAGGGATAGCCTAAGCGTTAAGACGACCCCGTATCCTTGACATCGACTTTTTCCCCACTTTCGGCCTTTGTGTTCCCTTATCGGTACTCGCGCTTCCACTCGGTGTATAGATAGTTTGTTATTGTGGAGAATGAGCTATTCGCATTTCCGTTACAGGTGATTCTTCTTCACCCCCATCTTAAAACTTGGTCTTCTTTTATCGAGTTAATTTGTGGGTGAATGATTTTTATACATTTCTTGTGTCAGCGACTTTTGTTGCGATTTATTACTTAATATTTGCATACATCCCTCGATACCCTTATCTATATTTTTAAAAAGTCCTACACTCACATATCCCGTATTCGTGTATCCGTATCCATATACGTATAAGTACTTGTGCAACACTAAACGAGGAGTAGGTGTAGCTTATAACTTTAGTTATATTGCCACATTGAGTTTTTTTCCCTCTATATACATTCTAAGTATCGAGTGTTTCCCTGTTTGTTTATTTCTTATTTTTATTACATCTGTGGCCATTTTTTCTATTATTTGATGAGAAGTTGGAGCATTCTAAGAAGAAGAAGATGACTAAAAAAAAAAGCGACACTCATAATCCTGAGAGAAGGAAATTCGTAGTTATCGATTCGATAATGGCGCCTCTTCTCGGGATAGTGATAAAGACAATAACCTTTTATCATTTTCAAGAATAAGAAAATTTGCAAAGGCCTCGACCGGATGGTGAAAAGATGGCACCGGTGTGTCAAGAAACCGTAGAAGCGAGATGATAAAAAAGCGAGATGGTTCTTTGAAGGAAGCAGATGGCGTTGTGAACAAACATAAGGAGGCTGGAAAGGTATGATATTGGTTTACTTTTCGCGATTAAACTTTTATTAATATTTGGACTAAGATGCTTTTATGGGATATACTCATATTTTTCCTAATTCTCTTGTGAGCTACGGAATAGCTCTAAGGTTCTCAGATGTGAGGCGTGTAAAAAGATTCATGGTGTTTATATAGTTGCTAGACACTATTTTAGACTTCTAAAAGAGGAATACATGGCTATAAAATTGGGTGGATGATGTTTTATTTTTCACTTCAAAACTATGAATAGGAGTATTACGACTCCAAGACACCGAAAACTTCCTCTGTATCGCTACAATTTTCATAATACATACCATGAAAATGTTGAAACCGAACAACAACAACAAGAAACATGCCTCTTGCATGTATATTATGGAGCAACCAGCAGCTTGGTGGGCCATATATAGGGACTGGTGAATAGAGTTTTGTGGGTATTCAGCAACTTAAGAAAGACTGAAATTACTGTTGCACCTGGACTTAATGAATCATAAATATAACTTATGGATTGTATATTACTGACTCTGCGAGTCACCATCTTTAAAAAAGCAGGGTACACCGTGCAACCAAACTACCATTTTGTCACACTTTTGGTATATCCTTGTGTACATCATTTACGACTATGTAAGCAATTTGCCTTTAAGCATGCACATAAGCTTTTTGTTTCATAGGAAAATTTACCAGCATTTTGTGTAACCAAACTACCATTTTGTCACACTTTTGGTATATCTATGTAAAGCGTGTACAACTATGTAAGCAATTTGCCTTTAAGCATGCATGTAAGCTTTTTGTTTCGATAGCTAATATTGAAGTTTAAAGCATGTAATGAGAAGTATCGTCGATGCGAGGCGAAGTCCCCACTAGTATATATATATATATATATATCAATAAAAAAATGCTTTCATAAATATTTCATTAATAAGATCTTTATCGTATTTTGAATATCAATACAAGGTAATATTTATCATATTATAATAATATAAACAATAAATTATTTATATGTGTATTTGTTTTTGTAAATATGTCATAATTATTTTGGTTTCTGATTACTTTATTATGGTAGTGCGGTAGAGATGCAGTGCAGGTGTGGTATGTGTAGAGATTCTGTAAATGATGTTCTGATCTGTAAAGTAGAGCTACTATTGAGAGATTATTTGATCTGAAGTCTCTTACTAACCCGACGGAGAATCGTCAAGAAGCGGAGATAAGATGTTCTACTCGCATCAATTACTCGCTCGGAAAGCTCCTCTCGGTCAGATGTGGTTGGTTGCATTTCTATTTTTGAACATCGCAGCTGATTTTAGCGTTCTGTTCGATGGTGTAATAGAAATTCTCTGTAGCTGAGATGATACTGGTTATGATTGAGTGTTTCTGTTTGTATTCACTGTTCTAACTAATATATTTTGAGTAGTTGAATTTTTTTTGGAACGATACTAGTTCTGTTTTGAGGGTTCGAGGATGTTCTTTGTTTTGGAT
The DNA here is from genome assembly GCA_026214975.1 of Gentiana macrophylla. Lineage (NCBI taxonomy): Eukaryota > Viridiplantae > Streptophyta > Magnoliopsida > Gentianales > Gentianaceae > Gentiana > Gentiana macrophylla. The sequence goes on along the minus strand of CM047807.1, from coordinate 7,213,237 downwards.
AGATCTTCTCGGTCAGATATGGTTTATCTGAACATCGAAGTTAATTCTAGTGTAGTTAGTATGATACTTGGTTCTGTTTGCGTATTTGAAATTCTGTGTGATTAAAGTGATACTAGTTCAGTTGGAGTGATCGGATTTGAATTGGGCGTTCTTCGATTTGGCAAGCTCTTCTTCGGTAAACTTGGTTGCATTTCTATTCCTGAACATCGAAGCGAATTCTCTTCTATTTGTGAAATTGAAATTCTCTGTAGTTAAAATCATACCCGTTTTGTGTGTGTGATCGGATTCGAATTTTCCTTGTTGATTTCATTGGCAAGTTCGTATGTATTGTTGTAATTTCTTACTGGGTGTGTATGATTTGAAGGATGGCCGCGACGATGCATGTAAAGATCAACTGGAAAAACCTGTACAAGCTGAACCTAATCAGAATTTGGTGAAATATGCTTTCCCGTTTGCTATCCTATCACTAATATCAGATTCTGTATTTTTTACTTTGTTTTAAAGCTTTTCATGGTTTTAAATTTGCAGTGAAGAGATTCTGAATCCTTCATTTCTAATGGCTCTGAGACTCTCTGGAATTCTTATGAGTAATTTGCATCTGGGGACTGGGGTTTCAATTTCAGAATTTATAAGAGAGCCTTGTATTATTCATCGATGTTTTTTTCTCAGGCGGAGTCTTTATCGTCTATGAAAGGAAAGTCAAGCTCCTTTATGTTATGCTTTAATCTACAAACTGTCTACTTTCTGCTTGCTTTAAGTTCTGTTCCATTCTAATTTCTGTAATTTGATGATTTTTGCAGATGACGTGACTCGGTTACTGGTAATTTTGCATGCACACTCTTCTATTCCCTTATCATGTTTTATTGTACATTGCTTCATACATTTTCAGGTTGAAATAAACCAAGCATGGAAGATTAAAGCAGTGTCAGAAATGATCAGTGTATCCAAGAACAAAACCAGAACCAAGTCTGTAAAATCTGTTATTGCTTTATGCGTTAACTACTTCTCTTTTTGTTTTTTCCGTTATTTTTAGCTATTTGGTCGAATATGTAGGCGTGAAGCTGTTAATCGATCAGGGATGGGAGAGGAAACTCTTGGAGAGATTGAGCAACCTCTTCATCATTCTGATACAATTGATTTCATGCATACCACCTTCGTTTCCATGGTATGTTTTCATTAATTTCTTATACATTCATAAAGCTTTCTTTGTATGTCCCCGAAAATCTACAATTAATTTCTTTACCTTTTTTCTTCTGAAACCTAGAGATTTTAATTTGTTTCCTCATGACAGTACGTATCATCTCCTTCTCACTGTAGTCCTGTTTCTTGCCTTTTTTTTTAATTTTTTTGAACTTGTGTGATTCTGTGAAGGTATCACATGAACCTAATTTTTATACTATATTTAGATGAATTTAGTCTCATTTCTGTTGTGTGAAAAATAGAGCAGCCTGCTTTCTATTTTGTATGCTGAGTTTATGAAGTATTACAGTTTCATAAATTGTGAAATACTTGAGTACCCTTTTGCTTTCATGCTTGAATGTCAAGCAATACTGATGTGTTCTCCTGTTAACCCTTTCTCTCTTGCAAGGCTGTAGGCATGTTTCCTTACAGGTACATGACTCTTACTTACCTATATTTTCTCTTATTGTTTATTCTTTCTATTTGAACTCTTTTTCTTAATGCTTTCAAATTTCATTTCTAGTTAATTTTTATGCGTTGCAGATTCGTGGTTGGAAGGAGTGGGAGCAAGAGACATTATCTTTACATTATGAGTTTTCACATGGTATTCTGTCAGCTAATCTAAAAAAAAAATTGTAAACCAAACTAATTGTCAAGCCCACTTATCTTTATGCTTAATTTTCTGCCCTATTGTTTGGGGTGTTTTTCTCTTGCAATATGCACTCTGGATGTATAATCCTATTAAGCCTACACGGGCATAGCTGGATGATAAAAAACGGGAGTGATGTAGTGTCGTATTGACTTTGAACTAGGGTGTGGTAATTCGATATCATGCATCTTTTTCTCTCAGCAATAATAGGTGCACATGAAACCTCTTGTACATTGAACCATTGAGACGTAACCACTGATTTACATATTCTGCAAAGTTCTAAGCGCGGGGCAGTGGAGACTCTTTGGGTTGTGGCTCAACTTTTTTTCTTGTATTGTCCTATTGGAATCAATTTTCCATTGAAGGATAATAATATGTGGCTTCTATTGACACACAAGGTTGCTCGGCGTATCACATGATTTTTTTTTTAATTTTTTATTTTGCTTTGGCACCACAAAACCATGCTTTGGTCACCACATATTAAAAAACAACCGTCATCATTATCGATCTTGTCTTGACGTTCTACACATCCGTCACTCATACTGATATTTCCACACATCCGTCACTCATACTTTTGAAAATATGTATGTTTTCTATTTGTCATTAAGTAGAACTTTTTGACGACCCATTCATGACCATCATGTGTGCAAACCCTAGGTGGAGATCGATCATGTGATACCGAAGGCCCGTTGAAGAAACTTACTACACATATTTTATATCTTATTAAGAACCGTTTAACATGCATCATACATATATGATCATTATATCATAATGTGATATCTATGCATGCATATATGTGTGCAGTTTTGTTTTGCTTTGTTTTTCAGTTTTTAATTTATTTATTAAGTTATAAATATGTTTTACCTGACACTTTGACAAGAAACATTACAACAGCATCTAAGCCTGACGACATGATGTTGGATTAGGTGTTAAGATATATATCAGATTGCTTTTTGCTAAAGTTAATGGATAAGAGGCAAACCTTAATTTATTCAATCATAACTCATTAACCTATAATGCAGCTAGCCCAATTATGTATAATGTATATGACACCTGTTTTGTGCCACATTAAGACACTTTCTAGAACTCATTTTGGAATATATATATATATATATATATATATATATATATATATATATATATATATATATCGCTTATCGGACATGGGGGGCGTTCGCAGCGTGACATTTAAAAAGCCCTAAATCTCACGTAAGCCTCATGTTATATCAGAGTAATAAATATTCGCTCAGAAGAAAACAAGCAGAAAACTCGGAAAATAGACCCTCAAGGTCTTCCAAAAACAACCAACAACCATCAACGATAATACTATTGCCGTCAAACTACATCATAAATAACTGAAAGCAAAAACTATTATGCATTACAACTCACTTGTCTGAAAAGGAGGAACAACTTCAAATGGAAACAAATGTAAACGATTCAATTGCTCCACCCTAAGCTAGCACTCTAAGTTCGTCGTCAAATCAGCATGTACCTACAACATTTTTATTCCAAATAAAGAAGTGAGCCCGTATACATGCTCAGCTAGGAGAAAGATCAAAAGAGAGATTCATGTATGTCGGATGCCGGGAGACACGACATTAATCTACTTCATCCGGTTCTAAAATAGTTTTGAAACACAACTTAAAGAACAGGCAAAACACCTCTTAGAGCATAACATGAAACATAAGAATATCCAACATAAAACCAACTTGAACAATGCATAAAAACCATGCCTATTAACTATGCTCAGGTCATCTTGCACGTACTTGTTCGTTACATTATTTACTTAACCTACTCGTATTCTTGACATACTCTCGTCTTGTCTTGACTTTTCTTGTCACTTACTTAACATGAAGCCATGGTGCGACACGGGGAACATGACTGTCACGCGTCCAACGTGGGGCTGGGTCATGGTACCCGTTCGGTACATCGTCTTGAAAATGACATGGGGAATACAACTAGTCACACGTCCGACATGGGACTTAGAGCCCATGTTACTCCGTTCTAGTTCATCGCGAGGTCACTAACTATAAACACATAGGAGCACATATGACCATGTTTAACCTACGGGAACATTCCAAGGCCGTACCAACACCGAACTCCCATCCTATCTCCACTACTCGTAACCAAGACATATAAGACAGTTTATAGAAAAGTAACTAAAAATAGAATAACGTTCTGAAAATGCAATTTGACACATACCCGACAACACATAATCAAGTCTAGTTTCGAGCAGTTAACATAAAACAACATTCAAATCAACTTAAAGACGGAACCTTTTGATAAGAAGAACCTCCTTACTTTTAGACGAGCTGAACTACGAACTGAACAACAACCGAACTACAATTAGCCTTCAAAACCTTAAGAACCTACAAAAATCCACTAACATCAAAGGCCTAAAACTACAACTTAACACGATCAAACTACAAATTAACTAGAGACTATGATATATAATTACCTTCTTGAGAAGAAACAAGATCCAGCTGCTCTGAATAAGGATGCGCCTTGGCCCGAGACTCGACTGCAGACATGTCTGGATAAGGTTGGATGTGTTTTGGGCACCAAAACTAGGCCTTTGAACCGAGAGGAGTGCTCGGTTAAGCGTGCCGGAAGACACAGGCATGCCTTGAAATATGCAGGACTCATCACGGACCTTTGTGGGACATGTGCGGGGCAAAATTTGGGCGTTTAACGAGGATGTGCTCGGTTTAGCGAGCAATTCTCACCAAAACTCCGAAAATGCGATTACGATGAAGTCTACGGCTTCTTGAATCTTTTATAGACTTTTCAAGGCTTAGGTCGGTTTTCAAAGACTTGGTGGAAAGAAAACCTAAAAGAAAAGAAAAACTAATTTGAATGAGCGAAAATACCCTACGATGAGGTGAGGGGTTTTACATTCTCCCGTATTTTATAAAGTTTTGTCCTCAAAACTTGAAGAAAAGCGAAATACCACAACCAAGATGGTCGTGAGAGCTTGATTAAAGTCAAGTATCAACATCTGAGCGGCGGTGATTTACGCGCTAAGCTTTCTAACAGAGGCACCCAGGAGTTTTTCCGATCATAGGCTCTAATACCAATTGTAATGCCCCTGTCCCGGGTACTGAGTCCTTATCCGGACACGAAACGTTCGGCACGTGACATTTAGAATAAACCCTAAATTCCACGTAAGCCTCGTGTTATATCAGAGTAATACAATATTCGCACTAAAGAAAACAAACAGAAGACTTGCGAAATAGACCCTCAGGGTCTTCCAAAACAACCATCAACGAGAATACAATTGCTGTCAAACTACATCATATATAACTGAAAGCAAAAACTATTATCCATTACAACTCACTTATGCGAAAAGGATGAACAACTATAAAGGAAACTAAAGCGTAAGCGATTCTATTGCTCCACCTAAGCTAGAACTCCAAGCTCGTCGTCAAATTAGCATGTACCTGCAACCTTCTTATTCCAAATAAAGAAGTGAGCCCATGAACAAACTCAATAAGGAGAAAGAAGATCAAAAGAGAGATGCATGTATGTCGGTTACCAGGAGACACGATATGAATCTACTTCATCCAGTTCTAAAATAGTTTTGAAAACACAAATTGAAGAATAGACAATACACCTCTTAAAACATAACATGAAACATAAGAATATCCAACATTAAACCATTTTGAAAAATGCATAAAAACCATGCCTATTATCTATGTTCGGTTCATCTTGCACGTACTTGTTCATTACATTATTTACTTGCTTAACCTATTCATATTCTTGACATACTCTCATCTTGTCTTGACTTGTCTTGTCACTTACTTAACATGAGGTGATGGTGTGACACGGGGAACATGACTAGTCATACGTCCAACGTGGGGTTGGATCACGGTACCTCATTCGGTACATCATATTGAAAATGACATGGGGAATACAACTAGTCACACGTCTGACATGCGACTTAGAACCCATGGTACTCCGTTCTACTATCGCAAGGTCACTAACTATAAAAGCACATAAGACCAAGTCTTGATACAAATACTGAGGAGAAGCTTGTTGGTGTGGCCTTTGAACCATTTCTAGATCTTTGATAGCTTTCACCATAGATTTCATTTGTGCCAACATCATTGTTTATTGGTTTGCCTTGACTTGCTTTTGTTGATTAGATCTTCCCGAATACTATTGCCTATCATTTTCGGCACACCTCTCGACAGTAGCATAAGCAACTTGGGGTGTTAAGCTTATAAACAAACCCCCACTAGATGAATCAAGAATCATCCTTACTTCTTTCCTCAAACCATTATAAAATGTTTGGACTTGCGACCACAACTCATTCCCGTGATGAGGGAACTTTTTAGCAAGTCCTTCCACCTTTCCCAAACTTCATGCAATGACTCTCCCAAGTTATTATGTGTTTCTTTGTTGGTTAATCACACCAAGTTAGGAGATCGGTGAGGAGAGAAAAACCAACTTTATTATGTGTTTCTTTGTTGGTCGAAGAAAATTATTTGTTTTCATAGTTTAGTTTGATGGATGTTTTGAATGAGTGACTTTGTCTCTGTGGGATCGACCTTGACTAAGCCTGCTATACTACGATTGACCTAGTACTCTTGCTAGTATTTCATGTGTGTTAGTGGCCTACACGCGACGATCACACTCTAGAAATAAATTATATCTCTAGATGATTTTACTAAGTGTTCAATGTGACTAGTGTCCATGCCAATTCGTACAATCAACACTAAGATGATGCGATTAGTCACGAATTAATCACACCCATGAAGATCAATCACTATGACTTGAACCAATTAAGAACATACACGACTACCCCACTTGAATCCAAACAATTAAAAGTTATCTAGCTCAAATTCACATCACACATATGCTTGTACTCCCGGATACCGTGTCCTTTATCGAGGAAGCAAGCGCTCAACATGTATAATATTAAATAAATCTAATATTACACTAAGCCTCTACTACGATAAGTATCGAGTTTAGCAAAATGAAAGATAAAGAGACTAAGCAAACACCATAACGCTACTAAGAGTATAAACTCCAAACATACTAAAGATAGAAATGTAACTTACAAAAGCGAAGTAACTTATAACATACGATGTCCAAAGCAAAAGATACAACACTTGTCTTACAAACTTGAAAATAAAAGTACAACATATTCTTTGAAACAAAGTATAACTTAGTCTAATACATCATATGCTAAAAGAAACTGAAACATCATCCAGCGTCAACAAGGAATCATCATCACGTATCATTATCAAACTCCTCATGAAGCTCAAGATCAACTGGGTCGTCTTCTCACCCCACAATGCATACAAAACAAAATGCAAATGAGGTAAGTACAAAGTACTTAGCAAGAGGAAGAACCTAATGTAGCATACGCTCTCGGATACGAGCCCTTATCGGAAGAGAATGTTAAACACGTATAACATTAAATAAATCAAATATTATCGCTTGGTTTCTACGTCGTCATATCAAAATTAAAGAAAGCGAGAAGCTAAAAAACAAGGCAAAACCATAAATGCTACTAGAATATAATACAAACCGACTATATTTGAATTGTATAAATTACAATGACAATTCTCCAAAGGTTACAACATCGTTGTCTTGAAAGTACAAACTTGTCTTACAAAAGTCTTATGAAAGTACAAGTTATTTAAGGATTCTACAACATAAACTAGTACAACCTTTAATAGAAAAGTAAAAGAAAGCATCATCAGCACCAACGTCATCAAAACATCATCGAACTCCTCAACAAGCTCAATGCCAACCTATTCGTCTTCTCACCCCAAAAGCACACAAAACAACATATGCAATTGAGGTAAGTACAAAGTACTTAGTAAGAGTGAGAAGCTATTGTATAATTTAAGTTTTACAACGTTAAGATTCACATTATTATTTAAGTTATCTTTCAAGTGACCGACTCGATCTATGGTTCACTAAGTGCTCATCAACACCGTGACTAAGCGTTTCTATCTTAACTTATCTTTGTTATAGCATGTTTGAGAGCACTACACTTAGTGAGATATGCACTAAGACAAAAGCGCAACCCCTATAGAGATAAATCTCTACAGCGGTCCGAGAGCGAGTCATTCCACTTTGTGCAGCCAACCACTGAGAAGTGACCGGTGAATGTCTATCTCGTTTGTGAGTTTGTCGCGGGTCTAGAATCCGGCGGTGATCATCACCACTTTATCGGCCAAACCTCACATTGCCGATATTATCTTTGTGCCTATCAAGCTCTCGTGATGTTTAACCTTTTACAGTCAAATACATTTATTAAGTGATTAGCTAGCCAACTAGGTTCATTTAGGACAAAAGCTCCTACTCCCTCTTCTTAGACTCTTAGACTCAAGCTAGCAATTACACATACATTGATGAATACTAATTCATCATAGCACTGCAAACCAATCATACTCTTTCGAAGGTCCCCAACTTCAACTCCCTTGAAGAGTACATTCGGTGCGGAACTAAACGCATCGAAGCTTAATAAAGGCTTGTTCATGTTCATTTATCTTCTTTATAACATCATTATAAAGTTAGGAACTGATTCCCAACTCGGTACACTTGAAAAGTACTCAAAACAAGCTAAAACAACTTTCTAAAACCTAATGAAAATCTGCACTGCTTTTAATATGTTTTCAGCCAAAAACTCAACAAAACAACATCAAAATAGCCTCTAAAAGTCTCATAAAGTACTACTAAACACAACAACAACCTTTAAACATATTTATACAAACAATTCATAACATAAAAACCTTCAACATCATCTAATCATGTCATCCATACAAGCTAAAGCATACAAAGGAAGAAGAGCCTCTTACTTGATTGAAGCCACAAACCAAAACTAATCTCTGCAGCACTTAAGCAGGCCTCAAACAAGATCTAAAAGATCACAATTAACATTAATTAATTGATGATCAAAGCTTCTAAACAAAGAACTACGAAACAAAACCACAGAACATGAATTCATGATCCTTTTCATGAATTTACAGCAGAAATTCGACTCCAACATACCTGAGAAGCAGACCCAAATTATGGTATCAAAACTATCCTCGTCTTCTCACGATTCCGGTAGTACTTCCGGATTTCTAAGCGGATTCACGGATCAAAGTTATGCCCAAAACCCTAAAACACAAAACATCATGATCTTTTACGATTTTGCAGCAGAAAACGAGTTAACCATACCTGGGTTATTACCTATAAAGTATTTTTAGAATAATCTATGCTCTGAGGCGATCGTTTTGACTATTCATGGCTGCAAAAGCGGAACTACTGGATTGGAAGATATGAATTTTTAAAGTTTATTTTCTTACGAAAAGAAGAAGTCATTTGCTCTTACTTTTCTTTCTCTGCCAAAGTTCGTACAAAGAAATTTTGACCAACTCCTTAGTTAATGGGAGTTTTATTTCAAAAATATAACTACCACTAACTCCCATTAAATATTCACCATAAATAAAAATTATTTTTTTATCAATTTATTTATTTATTTATTTATTTTTAAAACAACACTTAAATCCTTATTTCAAATATAATAAAATCTAAATTTTTGTTAAAAGACGTTTTTGCCCTTTTTCGAAAAGTCGGGATGTTACACCTAATGTATAATTAAGTCTTACAACGAAAGGTTCATATTATAATTATTAAGTTATCTTTGTGAGACCGACTCAATTCGGGTTCACTTCATTCTCATCAACATGCCGTGACTAACTGTTTCTAGCTTAGCTTATCTTTGTTACATCAGCATTCAAGGGCACTACGTATGGTGCTACTCACCATGAAGTATCTGGGTGCAACCTATTGGTGGATCACACCAATAGCCACGGGGGAAAGCCCGATAGTGTACACGTTCGGCGAAGTCCCTCCGCACCTTGAGTCTAATAGACTTACGGGGTTAAGTTCCTCTGCACTTTGAGTCTAGGAGACTTACGGAGTTATTCACTTTATCTGACCGCCCACACATTGCGATATAGACAGTGCCTTACCAAGAATGATTGATGTTTAGTCTTTTAACTACACAAGTACGTTTGTTATTAATTATTAACAAGCCACCTAAGTATTTTCAAGTAAGCTCTCACCTCTACTACTCTCTTTCCTAGACCACTATACACGAACAAGGCCTAGCACATACACAGGCATTGAGGAATACTAATTCCTTAAAGCACAAGCCATTCATTACCCTTCAGCGGTCCCGAACTACAACTACATGGAAGAGTACATCCGGTGCGGAACTAAGCGAATCGAAGCTTAATCGAGGCTTGTTCGTGTTCATTTAATGTTATTAGGTCAGAAGCAACATTCCAAACTCATCTCGTAGCTTAAAATACTAGAAACAACATACACATGGTGTCGGGGCGCCAAAAGCTTGAGGCATGCCAAAACTACTTCAAAGTGTTCTTTGAACTCTCTGAACAAGTCGGCGCCAAAGGGCAGAGGCGCCAAAGCGAAGACAAAGCGCACTACATACAATTTTCTGCACTCTATCGATTTCCTTTCAAAAACCAACCTATTTTAACATCAACATATACATCCAAAATAGCATCAAAACATGTTCTAAACATGCTATAACACCTTGTATTACAAAAACAACAACTAGCATGATTTCTAACCACAAATCATACCCAAAACACAACATTAACACCATAAAACCTTAATTAAACATTAGAAAGAGCCTCTTATCTTCTAGCAAGCAAACCACAGCCAAAACTTGAAGGAAATCCTGCAGTACTCCCACAAGCCTCAACCAACCCCAAGTTGATCCACCAATTGAACAAGAAACAATTGTGATCAAAGCTTCTAGACAAAAGGGACTATGAATTCAATCAAACAAAACCACAAAACTTGATCATCTCTTGATGAATCCAAAACCGAGGCAAAACTGACCTTATTCCAAACTTGATGATCTTGATGTCAAAAGGAAGGCTTCTTCATGCTGATTCCAAATCTTCAATCGAGTCTGAAAACTAATACCAGACTTGTGAGAAATTGGAAGAAGTCTCCCTTGCTTTCTTTGTGTTCTTCTTTTCTTTTTCTCTGATGCTAATTTCGAAATCTTTTTCTTTTGAAACCACAAGTCTGAAAACTTCCAAGCAAGGGGAGTAACTCCTGTTAATGGGAGGTTATTCTTTTTCCGCAAATAAAAATTCCAAACATAATTATAATTAATATCCTTTAAGTTATAATTGGATCCATTAACTCCTATTGGTTCCATTAATTACAAGTAATCCTCTTTTAAATATATGAATTTCAAAAAATACATATACAAAATACTTAAATCCATATTTAAGATTAAACATAATATTCGTTCTACTTAAAAGACAAATCTGTCTTTTCTTGAAAAATCGAGATATTACATCACCCAAACCACAATTAACTTAGCTACTCATGATTAATGGAATAGCCAAGCAATTTATACTATGTAAATCCATGAAAGCAGAAAATCACACCAAAAGAGAAGATATACCTTAATTCAAAGATGAAAACATAAAATTAGTCCATTTTCCAGAAGAATTAACCAAATATTGATGTATCCGCCATGGATGAACAATGCCACATTACCCAATTACATGAAATTGCAAGAATTTAAAGCTAGGAACATGTTTTTGGGTTGTTGTCTAAGAAACTAAAAGGGAAAGGAAAATATAAGATTTTGCAAGGAGATTACATAAATTGATTGGATTTGATATCCTTTTGTGGCTAAATCCACCTAGAACTCGAGAATTTCGAGGTGAGAAGATGGTGCTCCCCAAGCCCAAAATTGCCCTAAGAGCTGCATAATTCGTTCAAATGGGGATGAGCGATTAAAAAAGCTCATAAAGCGAGAAACTTGGTGGCCACCCAGTTTTCTGGTAAGTACCCAAATTTTCCATAGCCTTTTGTTCATGTCGTAGTGGCTGCAAGTTCCTCTTGTTGACCACGAGTTTGGGACCGATACGCTGCTCAATTCGTGGTAGTCACCAAGGCTTATCTAGTGACTACCGAGATTGTTGTGCATTCTGCCCAAATTCTGCTAAGTTCTGGTGACCACCAAGAAGGCTCCGGTAAGTGCCGAGAATGTAAAATTCCAAAATTTAAGCTATTTCCTCAACAATGCTTGTTCAAAGTCACCACCCATTACGATATATGAGCTCGAGACATTTCTGGGGCCCTGTAAATCCCTATTCCTGCAAAATACAATATGAACCTTCATGAATTTGATTCGTTCTTGACAAAAAAACCAGAAAGATTAAGAACTAGAACAAAAAGGAACAATTGCAGAAAGTTCGAACTAGAACTTGAGCGGGAAAAGGAAAAGAAGTATTCATTATGATAATAATGCTATTGTTCTCTAATCTGACGTTACAAGGTGTTAATTAATAGCTTAAATAGTAGAATAAGAGATATGGTTGTAACAGAAATCAATTACAACCGTTTCTAATGTTCATCTCAATGTTCAACCGTTCTCTGGGCTATGTGTTCGACCTAATGCCACAGAGAACTGACTGCTGCTGTTGTTGCTTGATTGTTGTTGTTTCTTCAAGCCTTTTGTTCAGTTTTCACTTGATACTGCAACACCCCTCTCAAGCCCGAACTTTTAAAGGTGATATATCTTGACCAAAGGATAAGAATTGAGCAAGGTTTGAAACATTGTTTTATCAAGGGTTTAAGTAAACAAGTCTACAAGTTGCATTTACGATGATGTATTGGTAATGGTTTAAAAGCCCTTGTTGATACATATCCCTCATAACATGGTCGTCTATTTCTATATGTTTAGTCCTTTCATGGAAGACAGGGTTTTCCACTATGTATAATGCACTTTTGCTATCAACTGTGGAATAGGCATTTTCTGTTTAATGTTAAATTCAGCCATCAAGCAAGTAAGCCACTGTAGTTCACATGAAGACATTTTCATAGCTCTATACTCTGATTCTGAGGAGATTCTTGAAGTTGTGGTTTGCTTCTTGGATCCCCAACTAATAAGAGAACCACCCGGACATACTGAAAAACCTATAACAGACCTTCTATTATCATTGCAGCCTGCCCAATCTGCATCCATATAGCACTTTAGTTCTAGGTTGTCTTTTGTAGGAAATAAAATTCCTTGGCCTGGTGATTTCTTCAGATATTTGAGTAGTTTGTTAGCTGCCTACAACTGTAACTCTGTAGGTTTGTTCATAAATTGGCCAAGTTGTTGTGTGGCGAATGTTATGTCTGGCCTTGTTATCCCCAGATATAGCAATTTTCCTATATGGCTTATGTAATAAATGTTTGAGTTTGATGGTAGGGAGTCTTTGGTGTGTAACTTGAATGTGGTATCCATTGGAGTTTTGATTGGTTTACAATCTCAGAAACCATATTCTTCAAGGAATTCCAGATAGTATTTTCTTTGTGAAAGAACTATGCCCTTGTTTGATCTTGCTACTTATAATCCTAGGAAGTGTTTGAGAACTCTCAGATCTTTAATACCAAACTTGCCATTTAAGTACACCTTTAAACTCTTTATCTCATTCATATCTGGACCAGTGACTAATACATCATCTACACACACTGCCACAAAGCTGCTGTCAGAACCCTTAATGAACAAGTTGTAGTCTTGTTTTGAGTGAGTAAACCCCCTCTCAAGCAAGGCTTGGGATAACTTGATGTTCCATTGTCTATGCTTTGTTTTAGTCCATATAAGGACTTTTTAATCTACATATCATCACAGTTCGATGTGAAAATCTGCGGTACTTTCATGTACACTTCTTCATCAAGTCTCCATGCAAGAATGCATTGTTGACATCCGGTTGGTGTAGATTCCAATTCTTAGTTCTTTGAGATAGCCAATAGAGTTCTCCTTATTGTGAGCATTGCTACATGAGATAAAGTATCTAGTTAATCCAAACCTAGTTCTTTGAGTGTAGCCCTTGGCTACTAACTTGCTTTAAATCTCTCAATTGTACCATCCGAGTTCCTTTTGATTCTGTAAACCCATTTCTGACCTATGGGAAGCTTGTTATGTGGTAGAGGAATCACTTCCTATGTCTTAGTTTCTTTGTAGGGCATTAATCTCATTCTCCATTGCTTTTCTCCACTTTTCATATTGTACAACTTCATTATAATTCTTTGGTTACTGTCAACACTTGAGAGTTTAGTACATAACATTGATAAGAACTAGATAAATCTTTTGAGTGTCTACTTCTATGCTAGACATTATTACCTGAGATAATCTTTCAAATAAGATGGTGCACCTCTATTTTTGGTAGATTTTCTAGTATAATTCAAATCATTCTTTACATCATCATGCAACTGTTCTGCATATTCAACATTGTGAATAAGATCTAGTTGGATCAGTTCATCATCATTTGCATTTTGATCTGACTCAGAATGGATCTCATTATCTAAATGTGTATGCTCAGAACTATTAGAAGTTACTGGATGAGGAGTAGGAAAGGAACTGTCATTCTAAGGAACATTTTGATCAATAGAAGCGGCAAGGACAAGTTAGAGATATCACCTTGAGCAATGCATTGATCCTTGTAAGAAACAAGAGTTTATGAAACACCACATCTCTAGATACACAAATTTGTTTAGTATGCAAATTAAGTAGCTAATAACCCATAACATTAGGGACATATCCAAGATAAGCACATTTAGCACCTCATCTTTGCAAACTTTTTATTGTCATGATGAAGATTATAAGCAAAAGTTAAACAGCCAAACACTTTAACAGAATCATAGTTAGGTTTGCAAATATACAACAACTCATAAGGAGTTTTGTTATTCAACAAATGAGTATGAGTGATATTAATCAGATTAATTGCATTAATAACAAAATAGGACCAGTATATCAAAGGAAAATTAGACTGGAATCTCAAACTTCTGCAAACATTAAGTATGTGTTGATGCTTTCTTTCAACCACCATTTTGTTGTGGTGTCTTAATGACAGAAGTTTGGTGTATGACTCCTTTAGTGGTATAAAAATCAGAAAAAACAAATTCTAAACCATTATCTGTTCTCGAAACTTTAACTTGCTAAATTGTGTTTGTACCATATTACAAAATTGTTGCACCAGACCTCTTACTTCGCCCTTATTTTTTAACATGAAAATCCAACAAAATCTACTAAAATCATCAACTACAGTGAGGAAGTATCTGTGACCATGAATTCCAACTATTCTATATGGACACCATATGTCCATATGGAGTAAATCAAACAGTGTTTTGGACACAACATGGCTAACAGAAAAACTAAGTCTTTGATGTTAGGCAAGTGGCCAGACATCACAAACATGATATTTAGGCAAGTAAACTTGATCATGGTCTTGTTTAATGATGTTGAGCCCTACTGGTAAGTAGGATGCCCCATCTATAGTGCCAAAACATATCGAGAAGAACTAGTAGACAAAACATGGTTAGCAGACGGACTATAACATGAACTATCAACTCTTAATATTTATAAACCCTTGATCATTTCAAATTTGAACCAATCTTCTTTAGTGTGATCAAATCATGTATGATACAGTAGTCCATACAAAATTTCACATTATAAGCTCTAGATCTAATCAACTTACTTATAGACATCAGACTAAAAGTAAATTCCGGTACACAAAGTACACCATCCAGTTCTAGATCCTTATTCAATTTGACTTGGTCAATGTGTGTGATCTTTGAACCTCTACCATTTGGCAAGGCCACAAACACATTTTCAGCTTGTTTACAGTTAGTAAACAAAGCCTTATCAAAGATGATGTGATCAGTAGCACCAGAATCAACAATCCATCTATAGTAATTATGTCTCATAAACAAACCTGAACCTGTACTACCAAAATTTGTAGACAGGACAACAGAATTCACAGAAGGAAAACCAGCATCTGAGCCACTTTGTGCCATGGAACCAGCCTTAAGAATATCGAGGATATGCTGATACTGTTCTTGTGTGAATGGGGCCTTCAAATCAGTGGATGATGATTGAGACTGGGACTGAGAATCCTCCTAAGAACCATCATCTGCAGATACATTGTTAGCAAAAGACCTGTGTCTTCCTCTGCCTCTAAAATTAGGAGGATAACCATGATTTTTATAGCACTTATCCACATTATGCCCAGCCATACCACAATGAGTACATTGAGGTTTATGTTTACCATTATTGTAATTCTTCCTGAAATTGTTATAATCATTTTGCCATTGACCTGTCTTTGCCAAATGATTTATCCACATTGTTTACAAGATTACCTCAAGATTCTTGGTAGAAACAACACAAAGATGACCTGAAGAATAATGTTGCTGCATTTCCTGTTTGAGGGCGATGGAAAAGACAATCTTAACAAAAGGAAATGGAGTGATCATTAGGGCTTGAGATTTTATTGTGGCAAAGTTATCATTGAGTCCCTTCAAGAATATGATTATGTGATTTCTTTCATTGTGCTCCCTATACCATTCTTGTCCACAATGACAAATGGGAGGGAGGTGTAAGAACCAAAAGTTCCCAAAGGATCTTAAGTTTGGCAAAATATTCTGTGACAGAAAAATCTCCCTTCATTACGTGAATTTCATCTACTAAATCAGATAACCTGTCAGCATCACCACCTTCATATCTATTCTCAAGATCATCCCAAATGTCCTTAGCCGTAGGATAACACATAACACTCTGTGCAATGTGTTTAGAAACCGAATTTGCAAGCCAAGCCTTGACCATACTATTATTCTGATTCCACAACTTGTAATTGGGATCATTAGGAGCAGGTTTAACCATAGTTCCATCAATGAAACCAGTTTTATTCTTGGATGATAAAGCATTCGACACAGCTATCTTCCAACTATGGTAATTTGTTTCATCAAGGATAGGTTGTACAAGAATGAAAGCGGGACTTTCACTAGGATGTAGAACAAGATCTGAAGGAACAACAGGTGCCTGTACTTGATTATTCATGACTGAATTCAGAAAAAGAAGAAGAAATCAAAAAAAAAAAGTAAAAAACTGGAATAAGAATTGATCAAGAAATCTGGAGTAAATCGAGAATCAGCAAAATGGAAGAACAATCAAGAACAGTTAAGCTCCGGTACCATGATGAATTTGATCAGTTCTTGATTAAAAAAAAAACTAGAAAGATTAAGAACTAGAACAAAAAGGAACAATTGCAGAAAGTTTAAACTAGAACTTGAGCGGGAAATGGAAAAGAAGTATTCATTATGATAAGAATGCTATTGTTCTCTAATCTAACGTAACAAGGTGTTAATTAACAGCTTAAATAGTAGAATAGGTACTATGGTTGTAACAGAAATCAGTTACAACCGTTTCTAATGTTCAGCTCAATGTTCAATCGTTCTCTGGGTTAGATCTCCGACCTAATGCCACAGAGAACTAACTGCTGCTGCTGTTGCTTGATTGATGTTGTTTCTTCAAGCCTTTTGTTCAGTTTTCACTTGATACTTGTTAAGGGTGACTTTATACGATTTATAACGTTATATTCTATGATATTTTCCCCCGTATTTGTATAAATTTGCATAAGAAACGAGTGTTTAATGGAAATATTGAGTAAATGAGGTTTTAAATAAGTTATTCGCAAAATTGGTTGATTTTGGTGTTTTATATGATTTTATGATTATTTGGACATTATTACATTTTGCGATGTTTTATGTGTTATAGATACATGTTTGAGGCTCAAGAGATGATCAAAAGTTGATTAAGTTGAATTAATTGATGATAAAAGAGATAATGAAGGAATGACTTGGAGGAAAAGAGATAAAGATCAAGAAATCAAGATTCGACCATCACGAGCAGCGTCGAGTCCCGTCGAGTGGGCGGGCGTTTGTCATGAGGCGGGCGTCGGAGAAGCGATTTTAATCTGAGAGAGTTTGGGCCATTTATGCGAGCAGGCGTTTGAAAGGCTGTCGAGATCTACGGGCGGGCGTTCTGAAGCGGGACGGCGTCCGTCGGCCGACTTTCTTTGAACCGACTTGAAATCTATATATAGCATTTGTTTCTCCACACAAAACATACCATAAACTCATTATTCAAACCCCTAAACCTAGGGCGGCTTTAGGCTGCGTTTTCTCCTTTTATTCGGTTTTATGCACTTTAGATCTAGATTAAACTAGTTACTTTTTATGAACTATTCACTGCACATTCGAGTTCTTGAGGATGTTTAAAGGCTAAAAGCTTCATCAAGCGAGAATTGTGAAGCCGTCCAACAATTGTTGATTTCGTTTTCTTGATTTATCTTTGTGAGTTTTATTTAAAGGTTGTTTCTTATTCACGTTTAATACATTTAATTGCTTTTATATCGGAAGATCTTCATGTGTGATTGTTTATTGTTGATGGAAATCTTAATAAACCTAGATCATCATGAATAAGAATAGTAATTCGAATCTATCATAACGGAAGTTAATAGGTTTAATTCTTTAGATTATAAACATAAAGTTTACACATTTGGTTAGAAAGCGCGTTAATCTTGCATTGGAAGATAATAGATTAATAGATGAACTTTCTAAGGAATTAGGGTTCATGTTTAGATAAGGTGAATCACAACCTAGATAAAAACCACAATATAATCGAGGTAGGAAGTCAATGCTTGTTGGATAGGTGGATCAATCCTCGTTTATGCATTATAAATTTGATTTAAATCCTTGAAACTTGAATTTGTTTAGTAGTTTAGTTTTACTTGCATCTTAGTTTAGTTAGTTTAAATTGGTTGCAGCCCGTATCCTTCCTAGCTTTGGATTATATCCTCTGTCTAGTTTTATTTTACTGTTTTGTTTAACGTTTGAGAGTAGTTTAGTGACATAGTTAGGTTAGACAAAAGCTAGAATCTGTCGTTTAGTTCCCGTAAGATCGACCCGGCATCAACCTCTTTACTACGATCCTTATACTTGAGGTTAACGGATTATTACTTGTTTGTTTTGTGTTAATAAAATCCGTGACAAGTTTTTGGCGCCGTTGCCGGGAACCGGACGGTTGTCTAGTTTTGTTTTGTTTTTTTCCGTTTGTTTTTCTGTTTTATTTCGTTTTAAATTCTGTTTCTAGTTGATAATTGTCTTAGGTAGTTGTTAAGTAGATAATTAGGGTTTTAAGGCTGTCACTGAGTAGTTTCCTTGGAGATTAGATTTTACTTTTTTGTTTTACGATCGTTCTTTCTTACCTTCTTTCATTCTCTGCAAATATACATACATTCTAGTTTTCCCGATTAGCAAGCGGGCGTGCAGGATATTGGGCGCCCGTCCGTTGGAAAATTATCAATTGTATTCTGTTTTTATTCACTTAGAGCGGCGTCCATAATATTTGAGCGCTCGTTCGGTACTCCGTCTTTGAGACAGCGTTTGAGTCACTAGCGCCCGTTCGATCTCAATTTCATCGGGCGCCCGTCCAAACTTTTGGGCGTCCGTGCGGTCATATTTTCTTCAACACTTTTGTTTCCTTTTCTTCTTTCCCATTCTTTTCTTTAGGCTTTTAATTTTAGTTTAAGCTTTTACTTTCTTAGCTTTTAGGTTTCGTTCCACTTGTTTTTGGTCGGTTTATGCAAACTCGAGTCAAAAGGACCGTTATTATACACCCACGACCCGGCGAACCGTAGTCCGGCCAAGCGGCGGAATTTCCGTTCTGCGGTTACGGAAAACGAGCGGCGAGATCATGAAGAACAACTAGCTAGAGAAATCGCGATTTTGTGATAATGGCGGCGATAATAGGCGTCGTTGGCGGACTCGCCATGCCGGCGAAGTCAAAGTCAACCCGGCTATTGTTATTCCGGCCATTCTTGCACAAACCTTTGAGTTAAAACCAGGACTTATTCGGATGATGCGGCATGCATCTATTTTCATGGTTATCAATCGAGAGAATCCCAGTACCCACTTACACACATTCTTAGAGATATGCGGGACTGCGCATCAAGGAGTAAGTGAGGATGCCATCAAGTGAAACCTTTCCCATTTTCCTTGAAGGAGAGGCTAAAAAGTAGTACACCTCTCTCCCTCTGAATCTATCACCACACAATTTGAACTTGAAGAAATTTCTAAGTCAATACTTTCCGCCTTCAAAAACTGATTGGTGTTTGAGCGACATCTTCACATTCTATCGGAAAGAAAATGAGTCGTTCTTTGAATGTTGGAAGAGATTCAAGTCTCTTCTCGAGAAAATGTCCCCATCATGGCTTGCCCTTTGGAAAGGCAAGTCAATACATTCTTTGATGGATTGACCGAGCTTACAAAGGCATGGTCAATAGCTCTTACGGTGGGCCATTTACGAAAGAAAGCTTTGATGAGGATGGGCGTTGTTTGAGGACATTGCAAAGTATAACTATGCCCCTCTTATCAAGCAATTCAAGCACCTCCTCCTCCCGAGGTTGAGGAAGTCAATTTACAAAGTTTGATCGCCATGCTCTCTGAGCGAGATGGTACCACCTCAAGTTTCCAATCCTATAAATCAAACTTCTTCTTTTCCACAGAACCTTGAGGTTACGTATTTGCAGCTTCTTTGTCGGACCGGCCATATGAATGGCCAATGTCAATTAATTCCCTGCACCTTATCAAGTGAATGTTGTTCATGACTATGGGCGGTGCAATCAAGTCACATGTCAAAATTGTGGCGAGGTGGGCACACTTCTAAATTACGCCATATGAGCGGACGAGAATGCGGAAGTGAATGCATTCTATGGCGAGAACAATCAAAGGTTCAATCGGTTTCTTGGCAGGGCAATTTTCAAAACCAAGGGTTTAATCCATCTTCAAATTTCAATCGATTGAATTTTAATTGAATCAGAATTTCAACGAAACCACAGGTTTAATCGAGAATCAAAACTCGAATTTTCCAATCCTACGCAAAAATTCAATCAGGTGGCCTTCCAATTCAAATTCTCAATTTCAAAGTCGGTCCGGCCATTTTATGCTCCAAATCTCCAAAACTCTCAAGGCCCTCCCAACCTACAAATCTTGAAGCTAAGTTGGAGGAGCAAAGTAGATCGATGAAGAATCTTGAGAGACAAATTGGGCAAGCTGGTGAGCGGTTGGCTTCTAGACCCAAGGCGTTTGCCGGTTTCAGCGAGAAGAATCCGAAGGGTGGTCAAGTTGCTCGGTGACTTGAACAAAGGCCCGTATCTTGACCTCGTGCCATCAATTCAATACGGTAAAGAGGAGGCGGTGCAATGAATCGAGAAGTGGTACTCAAGTTAGTGGTCCTTCCCGTCGGAAACCCAGCCCTCTTGCCGTTGATAAGGCGGGAGGGAAGGTGACACCTACATTCCCCATTGCAGAGAAAACTCGGTGGTGATCCCGCGAGAGGTGAAGGATTTGGTGATCCCCAGTGGTGATCCCTTGAGGACTAAAAAAGCAAGCGAAAGTCGGGAGGTGATCCCCGACTACTAAGAAATCTGAAAAAGTTGTTCGTTGGAAGGATCTGGAAGGCAGAGTGTTAGTGCATCCTCAAAGAAGGTTTTCTCGAGGATGACCTTAAAAACTTCCATTTCCACCGAGAAAGAGCAACATTCCTTTGATTGAGGATAAGAAGTATGAAAGGTGCTAAACCTTTTGAAAAATACTCAGGTGAATCTTCCATTATCGGATGTCTTAGTCGAGATGCCTAAATATACAAAATTTATCAAGGATGTTGTATCTTGAAAAAGAAATTACTTGAGGCATGGAAAGCGGTGGTGAGGATTGTTCCATGATTAATTATGAGAACTTACCAATTAAAAGAGGTGACCCTGGCAAATTCGTACTTACGAGTATTAATGGGAGGTCTAGTCTTCCCAAATTCTTTGTGTGATCTAGGTGCCTCTATAAGCCTTATGCCAATGTCGTATGCAAGCGGCTCGGTTTACAAAGCCTTCTAGAACCCACTACTATGAGTTTACAATTCGCGGATAGATCTTTTAAGAAAGCCTCGGGGATCACGAAAGGCGTTTTGGTTGATTGATAGATTTACCTTTCCGGTTGATTGGTATGTTTTAGATATAGAGAAAGGCAACGTCCCACGATTCTTGGAAGACCTTTCTTATCTACGACTAGAACCCTCATCGATTGCGATGGTGGGCAAGTGACTATCGAGTTGGTGATCAAGAGGTGAGTTACAATGTCTTAAAGTCCATTCAAGTACCCTCCGGCCCTCGACCGGCTTTTCCATTGATTATATGACGGATGATTTCACCGACTATATGGATAAGCAAGTCATGGCTGTAGAAGCAGAATATGAGCGATTGGTTGACAACCTGAATACTCATAGTGTGGTTACTCTAGATCAGTTAGCAGCTGATTTTGAGGAAGAATTATTCGAAGAAGAAGCTTTGGCAGTGGGACCACAGAGTAACCTCAGTGATATTGAGTTGAAAAGTGGAGATCTTAAATCTAGTTTGGAGGACCCCCTGTGATTTAGTGTTAAAGCCGTTGCCTAAGCATCTTAAGTATGTGTTTTTAAGAGAAGGTGATAAGCTACCCTTGATTATATACGCCAAGCTTTCGTTTGGAGGAAATGAAATTGATCAACGTTTTGAGAAAAATGAAAAAGCCTTTGGTTGGCGGTAGGAGATATCAGAGGAATATCTCACGACATCTGTATGCACAAGATCAAGGCGAATGAGGGTGCAAAGTGTGTGAGGACTGACCCAGGAGAAGGCTCAACCCTCGTATGCAGAAGTCGTTAAAAGGAAATCATCAAGCTTACGGACATGGGAATCATTTATGCCATCATTGATAGTGAATGGGTTTCCCCTACTCGAGGTAGTTCCCAAGAAAGGAGGAATTACAATTGAGAAGAATGAGAAGGGAGAGGAAATTGCTTTGAGACTTGTCCTTTGATTCTGATGCATCGATTATCGAAAGCTCAATGAGGTAACCATGAAAGATCATTTTCCCTTCCATTCATTGATCGGATGCCCGGCGTCTGGCGGGACACGCATTCTCTCTGCTTCTAGATGGATATTCGGGATACTTCCAAATACCCATTGATCGGTGACCAAGAAAAGACCACTTTTACACCTACTTATGGTACTTTTGCTTATAGGCGAATGCCATTTGGTCTCTGCAATGCCAGCCACATTTCAAAGATGTATGCTAGCTATCTTTTGCGGGCTTGTAGAGAAGTGTATGGAGATTTTATGGGCGATTTTTCGGTTTTAGTGATCTTTTGATGATTGCCTTGACAATCTTGATCGAGTGTTATCGAGATGTGTGGAGAAGAACTTAGTCTTGGCCGGGAAAAATGTCATTTCATGGTAGATGAGGAATAGTTCTTGGCCACAAGGTCTCCGCCAAGAGGTATAGAAGTTGTGAGGGCAAAAGTAGAAGCTATCGACAAGATGAGCTACCCTAAGAATGTGCGGGAAGTTAGAGGCTTTCTTGGACATGTCGGCTTTTCTGAAGGTTCATTCAAGACTTCTCCAAGATAGCCAAGCCCCTGTCCACTTTACTAAAGGAAGGCGTTGAGTTTAATTTTGATGAGAAGCGCAAGCAAGCGTTTGAGGAGCTCAAGGATCGTTTAATATCTGCTCCAATTCTTATATATCTTTATTGGAACCTACCATTTGAGCTTATGTGCGACGCATCAAACTATCTTTGTTGGTCTTTGTTACAGGCAAAAGATCAAGGGAAGTTCGAGCCTATCTATTCGCCATGATCACACATTGAACCCTCTCAAGTTAACTATACTACTACGAAAGGAACTACGGCGTAGTCTTTGCTATGGACAAGTTTTCGTAGTTACTTGTTGGGAGCTCAAGTGATCGTGTGGGTGATCATTTGCTTTGTGGTATCGATGACTAAGAAAGAGGCTAAACGCGCGCCTCTGCGTTGGATCATCGACCTACAAGAGTTTGGCGTTCAAATTAAGGACAAAAGAGGCGGTGAAAATGTAGTGGCGGATCACGTTTCTAGAATGTTAAATGAGGAAAGGATGAACCGGATGATATAGATCTTTACTTTCCTCAGAAAACATTATGTTGATAGGCGGTTGTCCTCACGATGTTCCATGGTATTCTTCCATTGTGAACTACCTTCATGCCCGTTATCTCGATCCCGAAATGTCTTATCGAGGAGAAGAAAAAGTTCTTCTACGATTTGAAATATTTCGTTTGGGATGAACCTTATCTTTTCAAGATCTGTAAAGATGGGTTGCTTAGGAGATGTGTTCGAATCCGAGCACGCGATATTATTGAAGCGATGCCACGGTGGACCCACAGGAGGTCACTTTGGTCCGTGGAAAACCGTTGCTAAGATCTTTCAATCCGGTTTCTATTGGCCTCACGATCTTTAAAGATCTGAAGCTTTCTGTAAAGCTTGTGATAGGTGCCAAAGAACCGGTACTACGACAAGGCGTTTTGACATGCCTTTAAAACCCATCCTCGAATCGAAGTCTTTGATGTATGGGGTATCGATTTTATGGGACCATTCCCATCATCTTGCGGTAATAAATACATCTTATTCTGCGTAGACTACGTGTCTAAATGGGTGGAGGCCCAAGCCACTCCTCACAATGATCATAAGGCGGTGATGAAATTTCTAAAGAAGAATATCTTCGTGAGGTTTGGATGTCCACGTGCCTTGATGGAGTGATGAGGGGCGCATTCTGCAACCGACCCCAGAGAAAGTACTTGAGAAGTATGGTGTTCGTCATAAAGCGGCACACCATATCATCCGATGACTAGTAGTCGAGGTTGAAAGACAACGAGCATTAAGAAAATCTGGAGAAAGCAGTGCTTGATCATCGGAAGGCGGAGTTTGAAGTTGGATGATGTACTTTGGGCATATAGAACTACCTATAAAACCCCTATGGGGACATCTCCATATCAAATGGTCACGGAAACCATGTCATCTGCTGTCGAATTAGAGCATAGAGCTTATTGGGCTACAAAGTTTACGAACTTTGATTCCCGATCTTGTGCACAACATCGACTCTGGCGATTACATGAGCTAGGCAATTCGGACTCCAGGCCTATGAAAGTGCCAGGATTAGTAAAGATAAGATGAAGCTACTCCACGATGCTAAGATTAAGAAGAGAGAATTTCTAGTCGGCGAACAAGTTCTTTATATAATTCTAGGTTTCTGTCTGTTTCTAGAAAGTTAAGGACACGTTGGTCCGGCCCTTTGAGATTCTCCAAATCATTCTGGAGGCGTTCTAGAACCGTGGTTATAGTGGTGACCCGTTTGAGTAAATGGCCAAAGGTGTAAGCACTATATTGGTGAACCTAAAGAGAGACCTTTGAATGTCCGTTGCCTCGACATCACAGGGTGTGGTGCTACGGGAGTCGAAGAATTAAGCGAGTCTTCACTCAACTTTGTTTTCGGAGGATTCTTTGTAGTAATCCTTTTGAAAAGTTCTAGGTGGTAGTTGGGATATGGAAGAATTGGAGAGGGCGTCGGTTGAAGCGTCATCGGAAGGCTCGAGAGAGCGAAGAGGTCACCCGTGGGGAAGTTCAAGCGTATGTGGAAAGCTATTAAAGATTTCACCCGTGTGTGAGATCTTGTTTGCTGACCACACCTCGTCGAGCTACACGAGGTAGTGGTGGCGAGGAAAAGTCAAATGGCTTTGATCGGTGAGCTTACTGTGTGTCGAGCTAACGACATAAACAAAAAGTGCTACTTAGGAGGCATCTAGATATCACTTATTATATTAGTTAGGTTACATTTCTTATTTGTTAGTGTTTTATTTATTTGATTTTAGTTTAATTAAGTTTTAGGTGATTAAGTTTTTGTATTTATATACATCGGTTAGTGTGCTTTTTAGATATGGATTACGGAGTTCTTCACGAGAGTTCCCGTCATTAGTCGGATCCCAGCTGATTCTGATGGTGATGGACGGGAGGCCTTTATAGTCTTTGCGTAGATTTTGAGCTTAGTACCCGTCACGAAGACCATCACTTATGTACTCATTGTACCCATTTGTTCGGGAGGTAGTGACTTCACCAGCGAGGAGCTACGAGGAAG
This sequence comes from Gentiana macrophylla, assembly GCA_026214975.1. Classification (NCBI taxonomy): domain Eukaryota; kingdom Viridiplantae; phylum Streptophyta; class Magnoliopsida; order Gentianales; family Gentianaceae; genus Gentiana; species Gentiana macrophylla. The sequence goes on along the minus strand of CM047807.1, from coordinate 7,187,552 downwards.
CTATAGGGCGTCCATATCGATCCTAAATGACCCTATCTTTGATAGATCTAGTATTTGGTACTCAAGATTCACATTTTAGAGGTTTAGAGAGGTATTTGGAGATGGCGGGGCGTACAAGGCGACTATGATTTCCCTCACTGCTATTGATATGCTTCGTCGTCTCATCCGTTTGGTGGATTGGGGCGAGATTTATCTGAACTAGCGTTAGTTAGGTTTGTTTCGTCGAGCAAGCGACGTAAAACAAAAAAGCGCTTAGTGGGAGGCAACCAACATTTTCTATTTGTTTTTATTTATGTTCTAGGAATTTTATGTACTTTATTTGATTTAAGGTTGTATTTTGAAATTTTAATTAAGTTTAATAAGAGATGTACTTTTGAATTTGGGTTGTATGGAATTTTATGATTTTTGCATTTTTACTCTTTGGGGCGCCCGTCCGGGCGCCCGTCATTATGACAAATCCGTGAGCGAGCGTCCTGATGCTGGGCGCCCGTCCGATATTTTCCCTCCAATCTGTATGTGATATAAATTTACGGGCGGCGTCTCTTGAACCAGGCGCCCGTCGAGTTCATCTGATTTCCAGTGAGCGCCCGTCCCTTTGAGTTGAATGGCGTCCAACATCTACTATATATACCCCTGCTTGATGAACCTCACTTTTCACCTTTTCAAATCGCAAAACCGTTTTCTCTCCTCTTTTTGGCCTAAAATCTTCATTTCTAAACCATTTTGAGCGATTCCAAGTGCTATAGACCGCTCTTGATACCCTCTTTTCAATTTTCATAACCAAAACTCCCAACACGCTTTATTTTTGGAGAATCGGCACCCTCTTTGGTCCGACTTTTGGAAGAAAAATCCGATTTTGGAGTCAAATTTGTGTTGTTTGGACTAATCTTCACATCAATCCGCATCTACTCTTCCTACTCGGTAAGTTAGTAACAACTTTTCGATTTTATTCACGTTTTGTGAGTTTGATCTTTAGGTCGGCTCGTTCCTTGAATGTCATCTTAATTCGTTTTTTTTTTTACGGTTTTGTGTTTCTTTACGCTCACGATATGGTGATGTGGTGTTGTGATGGATGGTGAATTGGTTGGTTGGTGATGATTGTGGTTGTGGTTTGGTTGTTTTGAAATCCGCTTTGGATGTTAAGCGGGTATCTCTTGTGGTGAATTGGGATTGTTTTAGTGTAGTCTAGGTTTGAATATGGTTCGTAAGAAGGGAGTGGTTAAGAGGCATGGTAAGGAGGTGGCTAGGGAGGCTGAAAGAAAAGCATAAGGAGTTTGATCCTACTTTAGTTGACCACTAACCGGGGTGTGAGTATACGAGAACAACCTCACAGAGCCACCCAAACTAGGGCTACTTTGAGAGATGAGCCGACCTCGACTCTGAGGCGATGACGATGTGCCTTTGAGTACGGATGCCTAGAGTTCGAGAAAGGGGAGCCTCGTCTATGGGTGAGAGACTATAGACACTACCGGGAAGAGGAACCGGTTGTACCTAGGGCTGCCCCTCTAGAAAGAAATCCAAAACCGTACCTCTATGTCCTTACCTCAAATCGATTCATAAACCACAGAGCTCACGATGTGTATAAGCGCGTATTATTTCTCGAGGGCGATGTTGGTGGCGGGCCATTTTGGAGGCCAAAGTCGATCCGGGGTTCGTTAAGTTGCTCGAGGATCGGAAATGGGAAGCTTTGATGACTATCCCGACTACCCGGTAAATAGCTCACTAGTTGGGAATTTTATGCAAGCTGTTGGAAACCGACTTGGGGACAAAGGTAGTTGTGGTGCGAGGGTAGAAGTTCCTTTTACACGGAGGTGATCAATGCTAAATACAACTTAGCGGCTTTTGAGGAAGAGATTATAAGGAGGAGATTGTGCATAGGCGAGTTTGGGGCGGGATCCCTTGGAGGAGTTGCGGTTGCGAGTTTGCCCGGATGTGGCATGGACATTAAGGCGGAGGCGACGGGAAGAGTTGGTTACCACGACCTGGCGGAGGGGCTGGAAGGTCGATGTCGGTTTATTGAGTCGGTTGTTGCCTAAGAACAACTGGCGCACTTTCACATAGGTGACCTCGGCATGCTATCGCATTGACATTTGGCTAAGCGTGGATGTGGGGCGGGCGTTATATGATGAGGTGGCTATTAATCAAAAGATATATACCCGATGCTTGATTATCCCTCACTTAATCCACGATCTGCGTATCGATGCGGTGTGCCTGAGTATGGGGCGATCATAAACCGAAGAATCCGAGGCCGTCTGGCGTGAGAAGGTAAGCCGCCAGTCCGTGCGAGATGGAGACACCACGAGAGCCGGTTCATCTTCGGTCCCGCCTCGAGCATCTACACTTCTACTTTATCTCCCGCGATTAGGATGCGGTTGAGCATAGCCAACAATTCACGGGAGTGGATGGGTGATATTCGGGATACGCGAACAACATTTTGGCGATTACGAAGTGTTTCAATGAGAACCGAAACCAAGGATGACGGATCTTCGCTCCGAGCACCGTTGATTATATTTATTACGGCGAGATTGAGCAGGCCATTGCCGATGTTCTTCCACGAGTGCGAGTCTTACGACGAGGATCGGCTGATTCGGCGGCTAGAGCTACGTCACCACCCCGATCCTCGGTGATGATACTCGGCTCGGGGCAATCTTGATTTTCTTTGTCTATTTTTTCGATTTGATTTGCCCTAGATACTTTCATTGTGTAAATTTTACTACTTTTTCCTCTTATATGGTTCATTGTAATTTTTGATGTTGCTACTATTTATTCTTTCAATGGATCATGTAAGCCATCTGACACCCGTACTTTCATTTCAACTTTGTTTATACTTTTTGGTTGTATTGGATGCTTTATCTCTTGTTAATCCTTGAATTTGCTATATCTTTTCATTTTGGTATAACTCCCGTTTTCCCAAGATGGTTCCATGTTTGTCAAGGCGTGCGGTATATTTTAAGCGGTTCCGTTGAGCTACATTATGCAGTTACGCATTCTAGAGTGTCATTATGTAGGCTCGGCTGACCGGCGGTCGCATTTCGATTTACATCGGCTAAGTCTTTTCCTTTTCTTTCGTTACGCACAACATGAGGACATGTTGATTTTTAAGTGTGGGGAGGAATGTTCGATATGTATCTACACATTTGCTTAATGAGTAATGTTTCTATGCAAATGAGCTAAAATTTTCAAACTTTTTCGACACTTTTGTTTTGTTTTGTCGAGTAGGCAATTCGATTCAATGTTAAGCTATTTTACGGTCATTTAAATTTGTATATCATATGTTTGATAAGTTAGTTGTTTCACGAGATCGATTTTTCACGAGCCATAGTGAATGGCGAGCTAACTTATAAAGTTATACCCGTTTTGAATGAGTGATTTTTGATTTTCTTATAAGGCATGTGCTTAGTGCTACGTATATATCTTGAGATTTATGATAGTACGTATTTAGCTCCGAGTATGATATCTTTGTGAATATCTCGAAGGTTTGAATGTGATAAGTAACACGTAACTAATGTCAACATGAAAAAGTTGAAAAAGTCTGAAATAATTGGGTGTGTCGGAAGCTAGTCGATGATTTGAGTGCGATAGGGTATACCACGTATGTCTATACCACTATGATGACTAAAAGCTCACGACAGTTAGGGAAAGCTGCCTTATGATTGGAGTAAGGTAGGGTATTATCTCGAAATGTCCTATTCTACTATGAGGGCAATAGCTTGTCCTAATGTGTGTTTAAAAGTGAATAAGTTAAATCAACTAAGATATCGTTTCTGAAATTGAATATAAGGCTTAGTTTTAGTTAATCTTATCCCAGTATAAAGTGAAAGATATGATGTAGGGATTATCCTCTGAGTATTTCAGAAAGGCCCTAGATTCATTCGATCATCTTTGTCGGGATATATCACGTTTGTAGGGTGCATCTTATGAGTGTCATTTATTACTAGTCTACGAGGGGGTATTAGCTAGTTTTGCTTTGAGTTTCTCGAGTTTGGATATAGTGGAAGTTTTCTATGGCTATGCACACACACCATGGTGAACCTCTGATTTATTGGATATGTGTTATGTATGTTTAGATGTCTGTTTATTTCTCGAGCCTAATTTTTGTTTTGTTTTGCTCGGGACGAGCAAAAGCTTAAGTCTGGGGGAGTTGTTAAGGGTGACTTTATCGATTTATAACGTTATATTCTATGATATTTTCCCCGTATTTGTATAAATTTGCATAAGAAGCGAGTGTTTAATGGAAATATTGAGTAAATGAGGTTTTAAATAAGTTATTCGCAAAATTGGTTGATTTTGGTGTTTTATATGATTTTATGATTATTTGGACATTATTACATTTTGCGATGTTTTTATGTGTTATAGATACATGTTTGAGGCTCAAGAGATGATCAAAAGTTGATTAAGTTGAATTAATTGATGATAAAAGAGATAATGAAGGAATGACTTGGAGGAAAAGAGATAAAGATCAAGAAATCAAGATTCGACCATCACGAGCAGCGTCGAGTCCCGTCGAGTGGGCGGGCGTTTGATAAAGTAGGCGGGCGTCGGAGAAGCGATTTTAATCTGAGAGAGTTTGGGCTATTTATGCGAGCAGGCGTTTGAAGGCTATCGAGATCTACAGACGGGCGTTCTGAAGCGAGACGGCGTCCGTCGGCGACTTTCTTTGAACCGACCGAAATCTATATATAGCATTTGTTTCTCCACACAAAACATACCATAAACTCATTATTCAAAACCACAAACCTAGGGGCGGCTTTAGGCTGCGTTTTCTCCTTTTATTCAAGTTTTTATGCACTTTAGATCTAGATTAAACTAGTTACTTTTTATGAACTATTCCTGCACATTCGAGTTCTTGAGGATGTTTAGAGGCTAAAAGCTTCATCAAGCGAGAATTGTGAAGCCGTCCAACAATTGTTGATTTCGTTTTCTTGATTTATCTTGTGAGTTTTTATTTAAAGGTTGTTTCTTATTCACGTTTAATACGTTTAATTGCTTTTATATCGGAAGATCTTCATGTGTGATTGTTTATTGTTGATGGAAATCTTAATAAACCTAGATCATCATGAATAAGAATAGTAATTCGAATCTATCATAACGGAAGTTAATAGGTTTAATTGCTAGATTATAAACATAAAGTTTACACCTTTGGTTAGAAAATCGTTAATCTTGCATTGGAAGATAATAGATTAATAGATGAACTTTCTAAGGAATTAGGGTTCATGTTTAGATAAGGTGAATCACAACCTAGATAAAAACCACAATATAATCGAGGTAGGAAGTCAATGCTTGTTGGATAGGTGGATCAATCTCGTTTATGCATTATAAATTTGATTTAAATCCTTGAAACTTGAATTTGTTTAGTAGTTTAGTTTTACTTGCATCTTAGTTTAGTTAGTTTAAATTGGTTCATGACCCGTATCCTTCCTAGCTTTGGATTATATCCTCTGTCTAGTTTTATTTTCTGTTTTGTTTAACGTTTAGAGTAGTTTCGTGACATAGTTAGGTTAGACAAAAAGCTAGAATCACAATCGTTTAGTTCCCCGTAAGATCGACCCGGCATCAACCTCTTTACTACGATCCTTATACTTGAGGTTAACCGGATTATTACTTGTTTGTTTTGTGTTAATAAAATCCGTGACAATACTTCAACAAACCTATCCCGTAAAATCATAGGGTACAACATACCCCGTGTGTGCAATAAAAGGTCCATATTTTATGAGAAAATCGAGAATTTTTATTAAGTGCAATATGGAACCTGGAGTGATAAAAATAGCATGAAATAGAATCTAAAAGATGAAATTACGGCCCAAAATGTTATAAAATGGGCTAAAATATGTGTGAAAGGCATAGAATGGTTTACTCTCATCAACCACCCCCCACTTAGTTTTTGGTCATCATCGAGCTAAATGGCGATTCCGAAAATAGTCATCACTTATCCATTGAACATATATAATAAAGCGCCATTCATCAAACTATAGGTGAAAGATGATCATAAACATGTGAAGGCACAAGTTTCTACCTAGCTACGGTTATAGTGTGCGTGTGTGGATAGTTTCTTTTCCATTTACCCTAACTCCCAGTTTGGATTATAGACGTATGAGACGTCGGGGCTAGACCATAGGCTTATACTTCTTAACTATCTTCACTACTCTGGGCTATCTGAAGTCGGGCACAGTCGGGTAGGACTTGAAAGCTTGTAACGTTTGGCCGGGATGGGGGTAACGAAAGGATAAAAATAATATCAACAAAAGAAAGCGCAAGAGAGCTTAACCGTAGGATTGGACACGTAATATCACTCTCAACAAAAGTACCAAAAGCAAGCCGAAGGTATGGTGTAAAAAACAATCGTCACCTATATGAATCTCTCGGGTAATTCGTAAAAAATGTTGTCACTAGAAACGAATACCACAAGAGATTCAAAACCATCAACCTCTCAATCAACTCTCCTCCAAACCAAACAATTACACTTTTAACAAAAATATCACTAATAGCATTTCTTTGACTCTTTTATTGCTTTTTTTGTTTCTTTTCTTTCTTTTTCAACACTTTTTTTTTTTTTCATTTTCACACATTTTTCTTAACCTTGGTTTTTGTTATGTAATAAATCTTTTTCGTTGTTGTTTCACTTTTTTACTTTACTTTACAACACAAAACACTATGAAATCTGAGGCTACATAAAATGATAGCCAAATATCACAACCCAAAATGTAATCACACCCCCCAATAAACTCATTCACCAAGGCGACCGAAAATCATGAGTCATACATATCACTTATGTCCAAAGTATAAAAGTTAAGCTCACTCATGAGGAAGGACAAGGTAATTGTAGACCACAAAAATAAAGGTTTGGGGCTAGGTAAGCGGGCTAAATACCGAAAGCCTAATGATTTCGGATGGGGTCTCACCATCTAAGAAAGGTGGCGGGGAGACTAGGGATAAAACGTTCCGGGTTGGCTATTTGGATCTAGCGGGTCAAAGAAGCGCCATGACCTTCATCATGTGCCTATCTCTAAGTAACCCTTCTATTTCATCTCAAAAGTTAACGACATAAGTTCTCACTAGCCGGACCTTCTCTATAACTACCATAATCTTTCACAAAAGTCGGGCTTCAAGAGTCGAAACTATACGTGAAAAGTCATATTCCGTAGCTAAATCACAAACTTGTATCTATGCATTCATACGGTCATCTATTAGATATATTTCTCAAAATGATTCATCATTGTATCTACTCAATACACAAGTCACGAAATTTTTTAAAATAGCCAAAATTTTGCTCAAAAATACCGATCGCTAAGGCACGACACACCAATCAAGCATAACAAATAAAATCACACTCGTAGCACACACAAAATGCAAATCTAAGTCTACCACCCCCCCTCCCCCACTTAAGAGTTAACATTGTCCTCAATGTTAAACGAGCCAAATAAAGAGGACTTAGCTTGCATTTTAGTGAAATGGAGAACCCAGAATAAGGCACAAAAGTGGCGAATGTGTCATAGATCACCTATGCTACAAAAACATGAAACAACCATGAAAACATACTACAAAGAAGGGTGTGACCCCAACTTGTAGCTTAGCACAAGTAATATATATCATAAAACACCAAAATATGCTCATCCAATATAATAATGCTCCAAGCCACAAAGACAACATCAAAATGAACAATAAGTGCCAGCTTTACAAAAGGAAGTAATAAAGATCAAAGAGGTATGCAGAAGTTGGTAATTCAATTTTTTTTTTTTTTGTTTTTTTGTTTTTAAACTAGTCTTAACTAAAAGACTCAAGAAAAAAAAAAACAGATTGCCTCCCGGAGGCGCTTTTCTTTAACATCTTTAGCTCGACATAATGACTTTTACGGTGCCGACTATGAATAAAGCGATCGACACAAAGATGGAAATGATACGGTATATGGGCTCGAAAGCAACGCGAGGTGGAAGTTATCACGGTAGGAAGAAGGATTATACGGCTCTTTGCATCCTTAATGATGCCCAACACTCACACAAGACTAACCTCTCACTATCCTTTCTCATATAAAAGCTGGATTGTTTCCCAACAAACATTTTCCAACTCCTTCTTGAGCACATGTCGATTAGAGCGGTCAACATCCGGTGCATCCACCAAATCAATCCTAAACTTTCATGGTGGTCATCATAAGGATGCGTGATGTGTTTGTAGACCTTGAAAGTTTCGCTCTCTTCATTCACTGTGAAAGTGATTTCCCCTCTTGTAACATCTAAAAGATCTCTCCCCATGGCTAAAAATGGTCATCCTAAATGTAGGGGTGTTTTCATGTCCTCTTCCATCTGAAGCACAACAAAATCAACCGATAACAAAAAATTTCCCACATTCACCAAAACATTCCCTACCGCACCCATTGGGTACCTAAGACATCTATTGGCCATTTGGAGTGTCATCTAGTCGATACAAAAGTACTAACCCAAGTCACTTATAGGTTTTCAATGACATCAAGTTAACGCTTGCACCAAGGTCACATAAAGCACCATTAAATTTAATACGACCTATGGTACATGGAATCGAAAAACTACCGGGATACTTAAGCTTTGGGGTATCTTGCTTTGGAATACCGTGGAAAACTCCTCATATAGACAAACAAGTTTCTCCGATTTAGCTTTTTGTTCAATAACCCTTTTAGGAATTTAACATAGGATGGCATGTTTGCCAACACATCAACTAAAATGATATTGATTTCAACTTTCCGAAAAATATCAAGAAAGCGTGTCTTGCCTTTTACTTAGAGTTCCGGTTTCTTCTTACCACTTATAGGGAAAAGGGATTTTACTCAAATCAAAAGAATTGGAAGAAGAATTCATAGCTCCCTTACCATTTGGCGTGCTCGGTCGAGGTGTGGCCCCTTGGTGTTGGGAAGTGTAGGCATGGAACTATCATCCTCGATCTCAACTTATTTCCCTTTGCTTACTTGATCTTGTCTTACTTTCTCAAGCTTCAACTCATCCCCGATTTTCTCTCCCTCAAACTCTTTTTCTTCATCGGTTGGCTCTTTGTCCTTCCCAATGTCATTACCAACTTGTTTTCCACTTCTTGTAAATATAGAATTAACTTCACATGAAATTCGACTCATATTACTAGGAAAACCACCCTTTGGAGCTATACTTGACCCTTTCATCACTTGACCAAATTGAGTCTCAATATTTTTCAAATATGCTTCCACTCCGGTCAAACGAGTATTCGTAATGGCTTTGTATTGTTCCATGTTCGTTACAAAAGCCTCAACATTCATTGCCATGATTTCTCACGCCTCTTTCCATTGGGGCTTTCGTTCTCGTTGTTGCGGTTGATTTAGGAATCCCAGGAGTGCTTGTGGAAATGGTAGATATTGTTGGTCTTGATACGAATAGTGAGGAGAAACTTGTTGTTGTGGCCTTTGAACCATTTCTAGATCTTTGATAGCTTTCTCCATAGATTCCATTTATGCCAACATCATTGTTTTATTGGTTTGCCTCAACTTGCTTTTGTTGAGTAGATCTTCCCGAATACCATTACCTATCATTTTCGACACATCCCTCGATAGTAGCATAAGCAACTTAGGGTGTTAAGCTCATAAAAGAACCCCCACTATATGAATCAATAATTGTCTTTTCTTCTTTCCTCAAACAATTATAAAATGTATGGACTTGCGACCACAACTCATTCCCGTGATGAGGGCACTTTTTAGCAAAGCCTTCCACCTATCCCAAACTTCATGCAATGATTCTCCCACTAGTTGTAAAAAGTTTGCAATAGCATCCCTTATCTCTAATGTTTTCTAAAGGGGTACCTTGATAAAAATGCCGATGTGACATATTCCCATGTATGCAATGAATCATGGGCTTGATACTCAAGCCAATCAACCGCACCATCTCTTGACGCGAAAGGGAATATCCTCAACCGGATTGCATCATCACTCACACCATTTATCTTTATTGTTTCGCAAACATCCATGAACTTTGCCAAGAACCGATACGGATCCTCCGTCTCATTTCCATAGACGAGTGTATTCTCTCTCAAAAAATCCCAAACATGTTTCTTAACTGCAAAGTTATCCGCTTCAATGGAAGGTAAGCGAATGGCACTATGTATAAATCCCGGATGTGGCATAGCATAATCCATTAAGGTTTTTTCTGTGCCTTGCTTTGGAGCTTGTCGAATAGGGACTTGTGGTACTTGGTTTTGCACCAGTTAAAGTAGGAAATTTTCAATGATTTCTGAATTACAATTTTGGTGTAGGTTGGGAACATGAGCTTGAAGCATGGGTTCCTCATTGATGTGTTCCATAGCGAGTTCGTTCATAAAGCGCACAAATTCAAACAACAAGAAAGCGGTAAAAGAAGGAAAAAAAAACTAGTCCTAAATGTTTAGGTGACTTGCAAGATATTAGCGAAAGACTTCTCTCGAAGCGGTGCGGTAAATCCTTAAAGAATCTTGATCGACCTCACTAGGTTTTCAATCTAACGGTGATACCGGTGTTAGGAACATTTTATTATGTTTTGATGATGGCCATACTAGCTGTTATAGCAAGCCTGAAATAAGTTAGAATTCTCTGTATAAGTCTTTACTTAGAGTCTGACATGTTGTATAAGTTGAGTCAGACAAGTATTGTACTAGTTGGAAGGCCGGCAAAGTAAAATCAGATATTCGGCAAAGTAAAAGCGGCCAAGTACCAGCAGAGAATCATGAAGTCATATGGTCTGACTTATAACCAAGGAAATCTGTGATGACCTTGGATAAGTCTAAGCTACATCCCAAGTGATGAAACTTAATGTTTAAATATGGTGTGTACTGTGATCTCACACAAATCAAGGATCGGTGAAGTAGAAAGATTCTCTAAAGCCGAAAGAATAAAGGAAGCGATGAATCGGCAAAGTGAGGCGACTATCGGTGAGTAATGACAAAGCGGTGAAGGAAGATCTAAGCGGCAAAGTCGGAAAGATCACTTAACCGTTAGAGGAGCGACCAAGTAAACTTTACTTGATCGATTTGAAATATGAAGAAGATTCGGAGGATCAAGCATTAAATGCACAATCAAGCGAGGATCAATCAAGGATTGATTTTACGATTAGGGTGTAATCAAGCCGAGTCAGTCGATACTCCTGGGGCTTGAGCTCGACTCGACTAAAAAAGTTTGGGGTCAAAACTCGGCTCGAGCTCGATCGAGCCATAAGAAGGCAAGATCGAACTCGACTCGCTAAGTACTTGATATAGCTCGACTCGCTCAAAGCTCGATTATTTTCTTAGAATTCATTTAATTTTTAATGAAATATGGTAAGATCGAGCTCGATTCGTCTAATACTCGACTCGAATAATATTTTTTGAATTATAAAAATAATATTTCATTATAAATTTAATTAATTAAATAATTATTTAATCAAGCTCGATAAGCTCATGAGCTACTCGAATACTATATTTTAAAACTCGAGCTCGGCTCAAGTTAACTATTCGAGTAGCTCGACTCGAGCTCGAACTCGAAAAATGCCGAATCGAGTTGAACTCTATTGCGAAGTCGAGTACGAATAGCTCACGAGTAGCTCAGCTCATTTACAACCCTATTTCTAATAAACGTTTGAAGAAAAATCTGATCACTGAAATCAAGGAGGATATAATTAATGGGGAATCAAGAATAAAATCAAGGATTATTCCCCTCATTAATATAGACAATGGATGGAAATTCAAATCAAGGATGATCAGGGCTATAAATAGAAGGCATTGACAGACAAAAAAACAACACACAAGAGATAACAATCAAGTCTGAGAATTTACAAGTAGAAACTCTGTCAAATTGAAAAGCCTTCATCTGTGCTTAAAAAGAAACATCTAGTGATCAACTCAAAACTCAGAACTACAATTCCAACATCAAGCGTTGAGTCTGATCAACAAGTTTTGTGAATCCAATTCACTTCAATCAAGCAACTGAATCAGAGCCATCTGAGAAGGAGTTGTGTTTGTGATAGCTGCTGAAGGATTTGTTCCCAATGAGCAGTGAAAGAGACTGATTCACTGAAGCTTGTGAAGCCAGGAAGTGATAGTCTTGAAGATTGTGAAGCTTGTGTAGTCAAGGACAATCGTACTATTGTATCTGTGAAAACAATAGTGAATTCCTCTAATCATCACAGGAGAAGAGTGGATTAAGGGATTACACCACCCTGAACCACTATAAACCTTTATGTCAATTTACTTTCAGCAATTTACCTTACTGCATTTATTTAATTGCCTAAATTATATCATATATCTGTGATTGCATAAACTACTTTGAAACAACTTATTAAGAAGGGACTTGTCCGCTGCCCAAAAGCTTTTAAATACAAGAAAAGTTTTTGAAACTCCACTATAGTCATTCACCCCCCCCCCCCCCTCCCCCACTCTGACTATAGTTTTACCCTTCTCTGGGACCAACAACCGGGTCCACTGTAGTCTAGCTAGGTGAGTCAAGGTCGTATCCACAGGGAGAAATCTCAGTTAAGTACCAAAGCGGCCCAAACATCTAGTCTAGGTGTATCCATAACTTCGAGAATTGAATTCTTAACCAACTACAAAGCAAATAATGAGAAATGGATTAAAAGTGCATTAACTAAAATTGTAAAGACTCGGATGAGGGGAAAAGATATAAAACGAGGTGGCTCGGGTGATGTTCCAATGAACTAGACATAAGCTCTCGTAATAACTTGTAATCATGCTTAGCTAAAAAATTCTCAAAGCATTCAAGGTGCAATTCACTATGTTAACGTCAACCGATCTCTCGCATTAACGAACTATAACCAAACATCTATCTATCGCTAGGACTATATTCGAATGAATGGCTACCCATTAAAGTGTAATGAATTGCCTAATCTAAGATTAGGTAACACACACTCTAGAAATCAATTCTATCCCTAGATGATTTTACTAAGTGTTCATGGTGACTAGTGTCCATGCCAATTCTAAAAATTACGCCTCGAATCAACATTAAGATGATGCAATTAGTCACGAATTCATCACACCTATGAACATCAATCACCATGACTTGAACCAATTAAGAACATACAATATTACCCAACTTGAATCCAAGCAATTACAAGCTATCTAGCTCAAATTCACATCACCCAAGCCGCCATTAACTTAGCTACTCATGAATAATGATATAGCCAAGCAATTTATACTAAGTAAAACCATGAAAACAGAAAATCACACCAAAAAAGAGAAGATGTACCTTAATTCAAAGATGAAAACATGAAATTAGTCCATTTCTCATGAAGAATTAACCAAAGATTGATGCATCCATCATGGATGAACAAAGCCCATGCTCCATTTACGAAATTGCGACTAAGAACAAGCTTTTTGGGTTTTTGCCTAAGAAACTAAAAAAGGAAAGGACAATCTAAGATCTTGCAAGGGGATTACATAAATTGTTTGGATTTGATATCCTTTTATGGCTAAATCTACCCTAGAACTCAAAATTTTGAGGTGAGAATATGGTGCTCCCCAAGCCCCAAAATCTCCCCAAGAGCTGCCCTCAATTCGCTCCAGTTCGTTCTCCTTTTGAAATGTGGATGAGCGATTAAAAAACTTCAAAAGCAGAGCTTGGTGGCCACTAGGTTTTCTGGTAAGTACCAGATTTTCTATAGCATTTTGTTCATGTATCGTGGTGGCTACCAAGGTCTTCCTTGTGACCACCGAGCTTAGGGACCATTCTGCTCAATTCATAGTAGTCACGCTTGTCTAGTGACTACCGAGATTTCTGTGCATTTTGCCCAAATTTCTGCTAAGTTACGGTGACCACCAAGAAGGCTCGGTAAGTGTCGAGAATGCGAGAATTCCAAAATTTAAGCTTTTTCCTCTCCAATGATTGTTCAAATATCACCAACCATTACGATATCTGAGCTCGAGACATTTTTGGGGCCGGTAAATCCTATACTGCAAAATAAAATACAAACCTATCCCGTAAAATCATGGGGTGCGATGTAACCCCGTGTGTGCGATAAAGGTCCACATTTTATGAAAACCGAGAAATTTTATTTAGTGCAATGTAGAAAGCGAAGTGATAAAAATAGCATGAAGTAGCATCTTAAATATGAAATTACGCCCAAAGCGCTATAAAAATGGGGTAAAATATGTGTGAAATTCATAGAAGGTTTGACATACATCGGTTGACCCACACGCTCGGATATCACTCGGTTTCGTCAGTTGTGGGGGCACTTGATATCTCTTATTCACTCGCCACGACATTTCTTATGTTAACAAGATCTCTCAATACATGCATGCCTCTACCACGCTCCATTGGTTTTTTGTCAAACGGGTCCTCCGTTATCTTGCTGGTACTATCTCCAATGGCTTACAATTATTCGCTTCCTCGTCTTTTGATCTTCATGCATTTTCTGATGCCGATTGGTGTGGCAACAAGGATGCCGACTACTCTTCCACCAATGCATATCTTGTTTTTCTTGGTCAGAATTCTATTTCATGGAGTGTTTGTTGCTCAGTTTGAGCTGTTAACGAGCCGAGCCTAACCGAGTATTGGTGGTTCGAGCTCGAGCTCGTTTAGCTCACGAGCTTGTTTTAGTCGTTCGTTTGTTAAACGAACCAAAACATTTGTTTGAAATCGGCTAGTTTAAAAGATGAAATGTTCGAGCTCGTGTTCGAGCTCGGCTCGTTCAACATATTGTTGTCTTTCAACTCGAGTTCGGCTCGAGTTTGGTTCCTTAAGGTATAAAACATAATGTGCAAATGCAAAAATAATAAGTTATAGATTAATATTACATACATCACGCAACAAAAGTTTTTATAAAAATATGTAAATATTATATAAAATCAATTTATGATCTCAATTAGATGAATGAATGACTTATCCTCGTTTGAGTTAGGGGTACTGTAAATTGATGTATTTATAAAAGCACGTTTGCGAACATAATCAAACGTTCACGAACAAAGATCGTGTTTGTTCGTTAAGCGAACGAGCCTACAATCATGTTCGAGCTCGGCTAGTTAAGCTAAACAAACAAACGATCACGAACACTAACGAGCCGAATACAAGATTGTTCACGAACGGCTATGTTCATTTAACAGCTCTACGCTCAGTCCTCCATTGATGCAGAATATCGGTCTGTGGTAGCTGAGATAATTTGGGTGTCTAATTTTCTTACTGATCTCGGTTTTGCTTCTTCGTCCCTGATTATCCCCGGTAACTTCTAGAATACTCCAAAGGTGTATATATATACACGTTGTATTGTAACCTTTTCACATCAATAATAAAAAGAACACTTTTCGTCATTTCTTTATAATCGCTAACAATATATAATCATTTGTCACTTTACCATTTTCGAATTAAGGTACATACCTCTAAAAGGGTGTTTGACAAATTCAAAATACTTTCACCATGTGTATTCTCCATTGGATAGCCATTTGAATTACTATGTTTTTGAACAAATTTAAAGAAGTACATAAAAAGATGCGTGGGGAGAAGACGTACCTTTCTGCAATATTAATATACACTATTTTTAATAAAGATTGTAACAGAAATTGATCAAGAGTCGTGATGAACTAGCATATTTTTTAAATGATTGAATCTGTCACCATTTAAAATAATAATTGTTTCTTATCTATTTGGACTTGGGTGTGGATTTTTAGAAGTTCAACTACGTACGATACAAATTGCAGACGTTAGCAATATATCATTCTAGATGTGGCCTTAATTGATCGTGATATCACTAATGTGTACAGCTACTACATTTTTTTCTTTGTTTTGGCCTACCTCCCACTTCTCTATTATTGAAGTTTTTAAAAACATTCAAAACAAGGGTCCCCGTAAAATGTTATATCTCTAAAATAAGAATACAAGGATAACATTCAAATATATATAAGGCGTTTCACTGACAGACATAGAACTATTTCTATGTGGGAGCATCGGAAGAGATTTAAAAATCGAGAGAAAATATTATTATAGTTTTTTTATCAATAAAATTACATCAATTATCGAATCTCGATGGAAGCACTGCCCTCCTTCTCTTTCCGCTTGGGTCCGCCCATGAGGTCTCCTATCTCTAAATGAGAATAATATATAAAGATAATATTCAAATGTCTTGATAGCACGGTTTGCTATTTATTTTTGGATATGTACTGGCTGTAACCATATATTGGCGATGATCATTATTCACATACGTCCTAAACATATATAAATATAAAATATTTACAGAATAAGGATAAAGATGCTAATATTTAGTGTGCATCAAGCGTACTGCGAAAAATTTTAGCTTAATTTCGTCGCCGAATTAAGTTTTTAATTCAAGTAGTTTTGTTTCAAAAACATAATTACAAAATATTACTTGATATCGCGCTTTTAACGTAATTTGATCTGAAATTGATTCATTTGATAGCACTTTTAAAAGCATCTACAAAGCGAGGAAAATTGATATTTGTTTTAGAATATTTAGAACAATCAAATTAATCTTGAAGATTGAGATTAGAATTTGAAGGAATAGATTAAAGATGGTGTATTATTTATTTGTGGGGAGGATTGAAAGATGAAATAAGAAGAGAAGAAAAGTCTGCAAAAAAAAAAAAAAAAGAAGAAGAAGGAAAGCAGCGAGAGGGGCGAGCAGGGAGGCAGGGGAAAAAGCTGAATCATATTTAGGAATTAGGATTAGATGTTAGAAAAGGATTGGTCCGATTGCACATTGGGGATGGAATTTGTTTTATTATTATATATATATATTATTATGTATCTATAATTTAGACATTGTAATTTTTTTGGGCCTTTATCAACTGAAGTAAATTTTTTTTGCCTTTATTAACACATTTTATTACGTTAGATTGGATTAGATATATACGGTTTTTTTTTAAATTGCGGAACATGTAAATTCGGGCCCCCGAAATTATTGGGCCTTAAGCCGCCGCTTCCGCGGCTTATAGCTTGGGCCGGCCCTGGTGTGCATGAATATGATTGCAAAGTAGATATGTATTATTTATGAATATTTAAAATAGGAAAAGGTCGTAGAGGACGAGTTTACATCTTATTTATGTAAAAAGGACAAGAAAATAACGCAACGGTTGACAAAAAGTAATGTATATCCAAAAATACCCTTTATTATTACTATTTCCCTAATTCTTTCCCACGATTTAAATTCAGTCCAAATACATCCAGCCTCATTTCAAATACATGCAGAACCGAAAATCCTCCTCATTCCTCCATTATCCTAAAATCTAGAAACCCTAGCCTCCATCCTCTTCTCTGCAAATCATGAAAGCTGATGTCTTGTTCGAAACCCTAGCCTCCATCCTCCATCGAAGTCATCCGTTTTTTTGCGAATCGTTTCTTCACCAGAAAATCCGACTGCCATCTTTTCATCGAAATCATCCGTTTTAATCGCGATGTCTCTATACATTCAGCCTCTTCTGATTCGGAGCATCGATTGAACGATCTGATTATCCGGGCCATTATTATGGTGTTTCGATGGTGCTGTTAACACGGTCCTTCAAGAAAGCGTTGCGGTCTCCCGATTCTCCGGTGACAATTTAATGCCTAAAGATGCCTACTTCGGTCCAAATACATTCAAAGACGTGGAAGCTTAAAGACTTGGCGATTTAGAGTTCAGTTTGAGCAAGACTTTAGATTATTTAGTCATATACTACGTTTTTAAGTCTGCTGTTTTGATCATTCATTATTGTGGTGTATCGAGTTTTGATATAGATCTGTTGATTATTGTGGTGTATCGTTTTGATCCTGCTTTGTAATCCTTTTATCTCAAATTTGTGTTTTGGATCTTTTGTGTCTGCGTGATTTACCATTGCTTTATTCATTATTGACTACTAATCCCATTGTAGCTCAACTTGTTGAATTGATTTCTTTGCCTACGTACTACGTTTTAAGTCTCTTTGAATCTTGTAATAACCTTTAAGCCTGCTGTTATTTATCTGTGTTGCTGTGTTTGTTCTCTACAGCACTGTCATCATCAAATAATAGTCATGTAGTAACACATAATGTAGTAACATGTAGTAACATAGTAACACATAATGTAGTAACATGTAGTAACACATAATGTAGTAACACGTAGTAATTTTGTTCCAATCAAACACCCTCAAATATAGTAACACATAATGTAGTAACACCACTATGGAAACACCCTGCAAATTCTTACCCGACTTTAATGTGAAAAAGAAAAAAAAATTATTATCATTAAATGTATTTTTGTACATCTCTTCGTTTTTTGTCCTTCTTAACCACTGTCTTTGATTTTTGTCATATTTCATCATTTAACATCTTATATTGTACTTTAGGCCCACCACCCGTATTTAAAATTTTATAGGGATAACGATAGAAATGTTGTTGAAGTGTATGTTTTATAAAATGATTGTAAAATAGATATGCATATTATTTTATAGTATTTTAAGGATAAATTTTAAAGTGTATGCTACAAAAGCCCTAAGCAGTCTATTTCTCTTGTGTGTGTGAAAAGGTGCAAGGATTAGAGAGATAACGCATTATTTTTGTTTGTTTGTTTATTACTTTAATGAAATATCCAATTCACTGAATTATATGGAGATTCACACGTACGAGTTTTTTTTTTCTTTCTTATTTATATGACATCATCAGCTTTTGTTTCTTATACACATAGCGTTATCCTTTTTCATCAGCAAAACAAAGACCACTAAGAAATTATTTAAGAATTATTATCCACAATATATCTTTTGGATATGTAGGTTGCATTTTAAATAAATATTGGTGCATTATAATTATTTGAAGTGACTAATTAACATGTACTCGAAGCATAAGGTGAAAATATGAGTGAGAAATAATTCATAAGTGAATAAAAGGTATTATATAGACTACATCCGGGCTTTGAGTACATGTTAGACAGTGAAATGATATCAAATTTTGAAATGATCATAAAAAAATAAATGGAAACTCTCAAACGACTTTATATATATATATATATATATATATATATATATATATATATATATATATATATATATATATATATTTTTAAATGATAAACAATGTTTTCCTAAATATATGGCTTGTTCTACACTTCTCCGACATGAGATTTATTACCGAATTTTCTAAAAAATTGGCGATTCTATTTTATATTCTAACATAAAACTCAAGCCACTCGAGCGCTTTATAATGAGTGACGAGTTTCACATGGCGGCGCCGTGATCGATGACTCACGTTTTATTCATGTTATCCATGAGAGGCCTGCCTAACGACTTAATGTGCGGCTAGACTACAGAGCGGAAGCACCATCACCATCAGGTGACATACCTTTATTCCCTCTACTCATGTCTCCGGAAAGGCTTAATTAAAGCTTCCATTGTTGCAACGTCCTTAAAAGTGGATATGCCTCAAGTTTTTAGATCATGAAGACGGTGAAGTTGCACTTATAATTACTTTTCTGATAAATGGTCTCACACGTCTGCAACGAGACATGTATTCCGAATTATCCTCTCTCAACGTACAATTATTCAACGAGACCTTGATTTCAATTTCGGGCACGTAGGCCGTCACACGTCTCTTTCATATTTTCATATAATTAACTATAAAACAAAATTTATTTTACGGAAGAAAAAAAAAAGTGTATATTTGAAACATAAATAATGTTTGGATTGTTTAATAATAACTTAACGTAGGAGTCATGTGTTTAATTATTTCAAAGCATGTATAAAATAAGATAAAATAAAACTAAGAACAAACAGCATTATAAAATTGTGGATATTAGTTATAAAGCGCCGTATTTAGACTTAATGATCATTTAGTGACACGAAAAAAACTTATTCGGTTATAAGGGCGTTCTAATATTTTTCTTTAAAATTATCTCATTTAATTCTTGGATGTCGGTTATAACGCCAAAGATTATTCCTCTTTTTCCCTTCTTCTAATTTTTTTCTCCGTCCGTAGATAGATAAAAGATGCTTTCCGTCTCTTTTATTTCATATTGCATTATTATTTTTCAACTCCCGGTCTCTACAAATTTTCATAGCTGCTTTTGACCTTGGTTTTATCATGCTTTTAATTTGTAGCTACTGCCGTGACTTGTTATATGGATTTTTGGCTGGGCATTGTTGACGCTGTACTGTTATTAGTTTTGTGGGGTGAAATTGTGGGGTCTTTCGTGATTGCTTGGTGGGATAGTGATTTGTTTGGCTCTTGTTGAATTTCCGATTTTTTGCGGTTTGGAATGGCTGAATCTATGTGGAAAAAAAAGTGTTACAGGGCAATTGATTGGTTTTTTGTTTGGCAAATTTCACTGGATTATCTTGTGTGGCCTAATTATTTCCTGTTTTTTTTCTGGGTCCAATAAGTTTTGTTTTTTCAGCTTGGGTGAAATCAATGGCATTTTTTTTGGAGGAACCAAGGATATTTTGCTTATTTGTGGCAGCTGCTTTTGTTGTTGTTGTTTGTTTTGGTCTGTAGACTTTATTGAGAAAAACAAATATGGAAGGTGAGGAAGGGAATTTACAGATAGAATGCGGGGATTAGAACGAGGAGGAAGATGAAGTACCTCACTCCTCTGAGATAGAAATGGACAATGAGATCAATGAATCAGTAATATTAGATCCCGCTTACGATGATCTTTGTAATTTTCACTCACGATAAGGATGAAGGAAGTGATGGGAACCTGGTGTTTCCAAACGAATCTTTGATTGCGGTATGGACACATGGAAAACTGATGGAGAAGATAGTTGTTGTAGTTGTGGAGCTAAGAAATTAAAAACTAATTTGTGACAACGATTCTCGGCTTCTTTGCAAGAATGGCGGCGGCGTCAAGTCGGGTCAAGAAAAAAAGCTCAAGAGTGAGCAGGTTTGATCTTTGTATGTTTGTTTTCATTGTTGCTTGAAGCTAAATTACGAGAGAAGTGGGCATGAATGTGAATGAATTTTGTGAAAATTTGATGATATTAATGATTTGAAGTAGTTGATTGGAGTATAGAACAATCATATTTTTCTCGATTTACATGCCACGTGATGGAGTGACATTGATAGTGATCGACGAGGACATTCTTTGACTTATGCAGTGACATTGATGACTTATGCGATGATATTGATGTCTGAAGCAGTGACATTGATGAATTATGCAGTGACATTGATGTCTGAAGCAGTGACATTGATCACTTATGCAGTGACATTGATGTCTGAAGCAGTGACACAATAACACGTCTAGGAGAAACATTCAGAGCATTCATAGATTGTGTTTTACTAATTAGTTGACAGTGTATTTGGGTGCTTATAATAGATGATATAGTCCTTTTGCTTTCGCAAAGACAAGTCACGATCTAGGAGGCTTTTTATTACCTTCTTATGGGTTTCACTCACCATGGTGGCTTACAATTAAGTCTTTTGGGTTTCAGTGTCGCTTATAATAGATGTGGATACTCATAGTTTGGGGTTGTTTTTCTTTTCTCTTATGGTTGTCTTTGTCCTGCTTCTTGGGTTGCAGGTTGATATAAGTGCTTTATGGCATTTGGCTAGCGTGGTTTTATATTGGAGCGGTTTATGAGCTTGCAACTATGAAAAGAGCTATCAATTGTTAAAAGGCGAGGACCATGATAGCTTTCGACCTTTTTTTTGTATATGGCTATTTGTGGGTGATCACACTATATTCTCATCGATTGTGGTTAATGGTGGGGATAATCATGTTGTGCTTACAACAATTATGGTTGGTGGATTTTTGGTTGGGTTCTTTGGTGATAGTTAATTTGGTGGCCTATTAGTGTAAAGTGTGTTTTACTATGTGTGCAAGAGTTACCATCATCAAGAGATTGACAAAGAGTGCCCTATATGATCATCTTGGTGGTCCGGGCTTATCGCGATGACATTGCCGATTATGCAGCGATGACATTGATGACTTACGCAGTGACATTGATGTCGACGCATTGGCATTGATGACTTATGCGGTGACATTGATGTCGGATCTGGTGACATTGATGTCGGATCGCGATGGACATTGATGTCGATGCAATGACATTGATGACTTATACAATGAGATGTCACCGATCAAGGTTGTCAATGGATCGCGGTGGTCAATACATCATTGTATTCAATGAATCATGGCGGTCATTGCATCGGGGTGGTTAATGGATCCCGATGGTCAATACATCGGGGTAGATGGTCAATGTATGATGGTGATGAATACGCCCACGTAGATTTTTATGAAGAAAAATTTGATTTATGAAATTTATTCGGAAAAATATCAAATTTGATTTTAGAATAAAGAAGGCGAAAAATATGAATTTTAGTGAAAAAATTATGATGATCCAAGTTTTAGATCAAAATATACGACGTTTATAAATATGATGAATTTAAAAATAAAAATAAAATAAAAACCTGCTGTCGTTCCTTTTTTTCCTTTTTTTTCTTTTTTTCTTATGCGATGACATCATTGATTATGCGAAATGGCATTGATGACTTATCGCGATGACATTGATGCCGATGCAGATGACATTGATGCCGATCGATGGCATGACATGAAACTTATACAATGAGATGCCATCGATCAAAGTTGTCAATGGATCGCGGCGGTCAATACATCATGGTATTCAATGAATCGCGCGTCATCAGATCGGGTGGTTAATGGATGTCGGTTGTCAATGTATGGCGGTGATCAATCACGCGTCGATTTTATGAAGAAAAAAATTGATTTTTGAAATGTATTGAGAAAAATATAAAATTTGATTTTAGAATAAAGAAAGGCGAAAAAATATGAATTTTAGTGAAAAATTATGATGATCAGAGTTTTAGATCAAAATATGCGACGTTTAGGCATATGGTGAATTTAAAATTAAAAAAAAAAAAAAAAATGCTTTGAACGTGTTTTTTTTTTTTTTTTTTTTTTTTTTTCCTTTGAGAGCTTCTTTTTTTTTTTTTTTTTTTCCTTTCTTTTTTTTTTTCCTTCTTCCTCTTTATCCACTTAAAATTAGAATGTCCTTATAACTAAATAAGTTTTCTTTTAAAATTAGAATGTCCTTATAACTAAATAAGATTTGGAGTGTCATTATTACCCTAATAAGTTGAAAATCAGTCCTTTTAAATAATTAGCCCTATAAAATTTTGTTGTATAATACATATACGACATATTAATGGAGAGAACAACGTTGAGAATAATGCATATTTTGAGGTAATGCATGATGAAATCAAACCGTAGAAATTGCATACATATGACATAATCAAAAAGGCAAACCCCATCAAGTATCTCCTTCTCTCCTTATATAACGCCACCTTTGCCTCCCTTTTTTTTTACCTTCAAATAAAATTCAAAACTTAACCCCATTAATAAATAACACACCAATATATATATCCTGCAGAAAATATTAATCTTCTCTTTTACGCACGACGATCATAAAAAGGTTATCAAATGGGTGAGGCAACTAAAGAAGAGAAGAAGAACAAGAACGAAGAAGAAAAGAAGGCCGGACGAGACGGCGGCGAGAAGAAGGCGGCTGCCGCCGCCGTGGAAAACACCATTGTTTTGAAAACGGAATTGCATTGTGAAGGCTGCGCTAAGAAAGTCAGACGTTACATCATCCGTACTTTCAATGGTAATTACCACTAATTTCTTTTATCCAACTCTTTTCATTGCGTAATGATGCCGCCGCCGCCGGAAAAGCATTATTCTATAATTTTTCACCGAGATGATGAAGACCGCAAACGACAAAATGCTTTTATTAATTTTGTTTTTCTACACATATTTCACTTCATGGTCTTTGAATAATATTTAAATCAATTGTTAAGATCGTGACTTTATCTTATTTCTTATCATTTAAGAAACAGAAAGAATCAATCCCAACAGACCCCCCTCAAGTGTTGGCAATCTGTCTAACATTTACACAATTTTTTACACAATTTTTTTCAAGAGTGTGGGCATTCTCTCCCAACACACAGTCTGTGACCCTCAAGTGTTGGCAATCTGTCCAACATTTACATAATTTTTTTCAAGAGTGTGGGCATTCTCTCCCAACACACAGTCTGTGAATAATATTCAAATCATTGTTAAGATCAAGCGCTTACATTATTTCATATCATTTAAGAGTGTGAACAATCTGTCTCAACAGACCCCTTCAAATCATTGTTAAGATCAAGCGCTTACATTATTTCATATCATTTAAGAGTGTGAAGAATCTGTCCCAACAGACCCCCTCAAGTGTTGGCAATCATCCATCACTCACTTACACTTTTCAAGAGTGTGGGCAATCTCTCCCAACACCCCCCTCAAGTGTAGGCAATCTCTCCCAACATACAGTAAATCAATTGTTAAGATCAAGCGCTTAGATCTGTCCCAACAGACCCCTCTCAAGTGTTGGCAATCTGTCCAACACTTGCACTTTTCAAGAGTGTGGGCAATATCTCACAACACATCCTCAATTGTGGGCAATCTCTTCCAACATTTGCACAATTTTTTTTTTAAATAATGTTCCAATCAGGGTTCGATCACGTGACATCTGACTCTAATACCATGTTAAGATCAAGCGCTTACCGTTGTACTAAAACCAATTCGTTGTATTAAAGGCGCAACTTTATTTTATTATACATTCAAGAGTGTGGACAGTCTGTTCCAACATCAATTAAACTACTATCTAATCGGCTAATCAAGGTAGTAATGTTTTTTTGACTATTATCAAGGTGAAGTTTTAATTTGATACGTATATTCTCATGTTAATGGATAAGGTTAAAGGTTGCGTAGGACTGTTTTTTATCTAAAATGAGAGAAAATGACTACAACAACATGTAGTAACACATGTAGTAACATGCGTGTTTTTGTCCTTCTCAACCATTTTTTTTTCCTTGTCATTTTTTCTCGTTTTGTATCTTATTTTTTGTCCTTCTGGTCTCTGACCCCTAATGGATATATCACCAATTGAATTAATATAAGTTTTATTATAATCATTGAAATAAAAGGTGTGTATTATTATGTTGATTATTTGTGAACGACGTTCCAATACTTTGATTTTAATATGTTCGTTGGCTTATCATCTACAGATGTGGAAGATGTCAAAACGGACTGTGCAGCCAACAAAGTAACTTTGAAGGGAATTTAGATGCAAATTCTCTTTGTGAAAAAGTTGAAGAGAAATTCAGGAAAAAGTTGAACTCATTTCTTTTCCGACTCCACCCAAAAGGATGTCGGAGGCGGCGGAGAAAAGAAACCCGACGAGAAACCGCCGCAGGAGGAGAAGAAAACCGAAGACAACAAGAAGAAAGGCGAGGAAATATTTAAGCCTAAAGAGGTATTTTCTTCTTTTCTTTAGCAAGTTACTCTTAAAAAAAATTAAATATTAATTATCTTTTTCTGTGTATTTTCCACCTAAAGAATAAATATAATCAACCTAATATACTTGGTGTTCTTACAAAAACTATTAAAATTTTAAATATTAATTTTCTTTTTTTTTTTTTGTATTTTTGGGATGTTCCAGATTCAAGTCACCACAGTTGTGTTAAAGATTCCGTTGCATTGTAATGGATGTGCTCACAAGATCAAACGAATCATCAAGAAAATCGAAGGTTCGTCATGGTTTTATTAATTATTAATAATATAAAATAAATAAAGTAGTCCATTTAGAAAAATTATTGTTTTAATATTCATGTACTATTATTCAAAAAAAAATAAAAATAAAAATCATGTACTAATTATTGACATATTATATACTTAATTATTACAGGAGTAGAAAGCGTAAAAATAGATTCAGATAAAGACATGGTAACAGTGAAAGGGACAATGGAGGTAAAAGAAGACTTTTTAGCTTACCTGAAAGATAAACTGAAAAGGACTATAGACATTATACCGGCAAAGAAGGACAAAGACGGCGGTGCCGGTAGCGGAGATAAGAAAGAAAATGAAATTGCAATGAAAACCGATGGTGACGTGAAGAAAGGTACGAAGGAAGAAACAAAGATGGAAGTAAACAAATTTGAATCACAAGGTTACATGATTTCACCATATACGTATTATGGGGTTTCAAATATTCCCGGTAACGGAAATCAAGATAATGGTGGTGGTGATGCAACGGAGTACACGTACAACCACCAGTATAATTACACGCAACAACTTTGCACCACCTCCGCCGCCGACATTTTTGCCGTCTGTGGCGATCAAACATTTAGCGATGAAAATGCCCAAACTTGCTTTATCATGTGAAAAAAACGAGTGATACAATATTTACACGTCCTTATAGTATAATTAAAGTAATTAATTAAAGACATGTGATGTGTTACTATTATTATAATAGTAATTAACATTATTTTTTGTTTCATTTTAAATATAGAATGAAGGTAATTTAAATTAGGGAAAATTATGAAAAAGGACAAAATGCTTTTTGAAATTATCAAAAAAGACATAACATTTGTATTTTAGTAAAAAAGACAAAATATGTTGTATTAAGACAATTTTACTCCTACTTATATATATATATATATATATATATATATATATATATATATATATATAAAATAACTCTAATGTTCAACTATAATGGTATGCTAATATTAGTGTTACATAGTATAACAATGTCAAATGGTAGTGTCAAATAATATCACAATTTCAAATGTAAGTGTCAAACAGTAGTGTTACATAGTATAAGAATGTCAAATGGTAGTGTCAAATAGTAGTGTTACATAGTATAAAAATTTCAAATGGTAGTGTCAAATTATATTACAATGTCAAATGGTAGTGTCAAATAATATTACAATGTCAAATAGTAATGTCAAATAGTAGTAGCATATAGTATAAGATACCAACGAATGGTAGTGTCGAATAGTAAACCAAAATATTGAGGACGAAAAAATATGAGTTAAAATGGTAGTGTCAGTCTGATTAAAAATTGATATATATATATATATATATATATATATATATATATATATATATAAGGTTAAATGTCAGAAAGAATTGTTTTGATCTAAAATGAGAAAAAATGAAGAAAAAAGATAGTGGTTGAGAAGACAAAACGCGACGCTACTTCACATGCAGATTACATATTCTACAACCACACATTTAGAATTATGAAGTAATACGCGTGTTTTTCTTGTCAACCATTATTTTTTTCTTGTTTTTTTCCTATTTTCAGATCTTATTTTATTTTGTCATACAGCATCACTACTTATATTTTTATATATATATATATATATATATATATATTTATTTATTTATATTTATTTATTAGAGTTTAAAACCGCCCAGATTACCCGTTTCCCTTAATTGACCCGGCCGACACCCGGAATAATTTATAAATAAATAAAAAAAACAAACAAACAAACACTGCACACAATAGCATGAACCCCACTACCACATTTCCACTAACAGCAGTTATATGGGAGTTTAAACACCCGAATTAATTTAAATTAAAAAAAAAACAAACACTGCATACAACAGCATGAACCCCACTACCCCATTTCCAGCAACATCGGTTATATGGGAGTTTAAAAAGATTATAAACACTGCGTACAATAACATTAAAAAAAAACAACACCAAATACATGGGACCAAAAAAAAACTGCATTTCACATTCCATACACAACTACAAACCACTACCACTTTTGTAGGAACCGCACCACACATCCAGCAACTACATCATTGCACCACTATATAACCGCATCAACATTATACTCCTGCAATTTTGTTTTGACAACATGAGAGCACTACATTAAGTAAGCATTGTGTTTCAAATTCAGCATTTGCAGCTTTGTGTTGGAACTGGATCTACAGACCAGTTGGTATTTTTTTCAAGGCCAGAAAACTAAGGAACTATCAACAAACACACGTAAACTTACCCTCATCTTTCATATCTGCTGATTTGCTGCTGCTGCTGTATATTTCCAGGTAACATCAGCATTATACTCCTGCACTTTTTTTTCAGAACATCACATCACTACATTAAATAACCATTGTGTTTCAACTGAATTATATTTTCAATAACTTATGTCCTAATCAGTTGGTGTTTTTTCCAAGGCCAGAAAACTAAGGAACCATCAACAAACACACGTAAACTTACCCTCAGCTTGCTGATTTGCTGCTGCTGTTGTTTATTTCCAGGTAACATTAGCATTATACTCCTGCACTTTTTTTTCAGAACATCACAGCACTACATTAAGTAACCATTGTGTTTCAAAACTAAATTATTTTTTCAATAACTTAGGTCCTAATCAATTACACATCCAGCAACTACACCTGATAATGCATTACCAACAACATTATTCTTTCTTCTTACAAGTTTAAAACCAAACAAACAAGAAGTCGTAATACCTTTGCGGTGTCTCTCAACTTTGCATCTAAACCCATACTTTTTCCTCTTCTGCAAAATGTTCCTCTTCAACTACTACTACTACGTATAACTGCAAATATAAGATCCATAATCTGAAAAAACACAAACAAAAAGTGCAGAAAACTTAGCCCAGAAAACTTATAGCTAATATATATGTTAACTGATAGGTATGTTTTATATTCATTTGGTCCCTTGAAAATACACAAACAAAATAAAAAATGCCCAGAATACTTAGCTACATTTCAAAAAACCACCTCATTTTTTTAGAACATCACAGCACCTTAAGATCCATAATGTGAAACAAAAGTGCAGAAAACTTAGCCCAGAAAACTTATAGCTAATATATATGTTAACTGATAGTATGTTTTATATTCATTGGCTCCCTTGGAAAAACACAAACAAACAAAAAAATGCCCAAAATACTTAGCTACATTTCAAAAAACCACCTCATTTTTATTAGAACATCACAGCACTACATTAAGATCCATAATCTGAAACAAAAAGTGCAGAAAACTTAGCCCAGAAAACTTATAGCTAATATATATGTTAACTGATAGTATGTTTTATATTCATTTGCTCCTTGAAAAAACACAAACAAACAATAAAAATGTCCATAAAACTTAGCTACATTTCAAAAAACCACCTCATTTTTTTTAGAACATCACAGCACTACATTAAGTAGCCATTGTGTTTCAAAAATGAATTTTATATTATCTATAAGTTTTGTAGGGTTTCAGAAAGCTGATTTATTCCATCATCAACTACTACCTTTAACTGCAGATATAAGATCCATAATCTGAATAAACACAAACAAAAAGTGAAGAAAACTTAGCCCAGAAAACTTATAGCTAATATATATGTTAACTGATAGTATGTTTTATATTCATTTGCTCCCTTGAAATTACAAAAACAAAAAAAATGCCCAGAAAACTTAGCTACATTTCAAAAAGCAACGTCAATTTTCAACTATAATCAGAACAACCAACTCAACACTCAAATTACCAACCATTGACCTTAGCTAAACATCATTGGTCTCGCGAGTGTCTTTCGACAAAGATCAAAGCTCGATGCTTTACGCGCTTCTAAGCACCAAAGGATTGAGAATCGCAATAGCGGTGATGCATCGAGGATTGAAACCTCGTGATACCACGATTCAGCTGGCAGAGAACGAGCATCAAAGCCAAAAAGGATTAACTAAACAACACAAATTCACTCTAACCCATCATTGAACCATTTGGTTCTCAGATTTACACTCTAACCCAAATTATAAAATTCACTTTCCTCAGGTCCCCACCATACCTGAGCCAACCAGGCTTAGAACTCGGGTTGGACATTACCTGAACAGATGACATGATACAATCGGCTGAACATACTTGAAAGATTCAAGGCTGCTCTGAAACAAACTCTGATAGCAAGCTCCGTTTTTGTAGGGTTTTAGAAAGATGATTTATTTCATCATCAACCGCTAATCGAAGAATCAGGGTGATGAAATCCCTAAATCTTCGTTCTTCCTCAACCAATTAGGGCTTTGACCCGCAGCTGGCAGTCCTTATCGTTACTAGGATTGAGTCATCAATCGAAATAGAGCTTTTTCGATTTTATCAAGTCAGACTCGAAATTCAGAGAATTAAAGATAGAAAGGGCCATACATATGTAATGTCCCACATAGGAAAAATAGTAGAATGATCACCCCCATATAAGTGTGAGACATAAAGGTCTTGTCAACTCGGGTTAGCCCTTTTAGACCAAGCGAGGACGGCAGTCTAAGCAGTTGACCGGACATTTATGACTCATTTAAGCGCTACCAGGCCGGGAGTGCAGGGGCGTTACTGAGAATGGTATTCGTGAGCCGACTATCGAGGACGGAACTATGCGCCGCTGACCGCATACAAGAAGACGGTGTAAGGATGGCCTCTAATTACCTCTGGTAGGACGATCCGGGAACGATCTCGGCCCGTCTGGCGACGCCTTGATCCCTTATATAAGGGGGAGAATGTAATGTCCCACATAGGAAAAATAGTAGAATGATCACCCCATATAAGTGTGAGACATAAATGTCTTGTCAACTCGGGTTAGCACTTTTAGACCAAGCGAGGACGACGGTCTAAGCAGTTGACCGTACATTTTATGGCTCATTTAGCCTTCTACTGCAAGGAGTCAGGGGCGTTACAACATATGATACCTGATGTGGATTCATATTGAATCGAGACTTTACCTGAGATGAATCGTTATATCACAAAGCATAGTGAACGGAATTTTAACAGAGAAGAAAAGTTGCATCTTTCTTTAATTGAGCATCGAGGAAGATGATTTCTTTCATCGGCCTAACAAGTTGATTATCATCTTATCTTTAATTGAGCATCTTTTCTTTAATAGAGAATACTGAATGACAATTAAATAGAACTATACTTTATTAGACAAATACGTTACTATAGCTTAGCAATAGATTATGAATTGTCAAGTTAGTTTCAAAATAATTATGAATTTATTTATATCTGTTAATTGCAAAGTCCGTTTCAATTACATAGTGTCTTGCTGAAACAAAATTAATTCATAATGTTCACTTATATATAGTATATTAAAGAGTTAATAGGTACATTTCAGTTGCTTAGGCATTCATTTTTTTTGTACGTTTTTTTTTTTTTTTTTTTCTTTTTCGGTTAAGTCCCACCCATAATTATCCTATTAAGAATATAAAGTGATATGTTATTAAAGAAATGCTTCGTTCACATCTTCTCACGATATATATATTACGGACACTTCTGTACCATTTCCAAATACAACTTCCACACAGCTTCCATCCATTACAATCACCTTCAAGTTCCATTTCTCTTATTACTCATGCATCGTATTTGTGCCGGCTATCAAAACCACCAGCCAGTACCCATTTTCCTTTACCCCGTTAGTTTATTTTCACCCTGTTATATCATCAATAAGCTATCTCCAGTTTTTTTTAACAACATATAAGCACCACAACCGCCATGACCACCACCAAATACACAATCGGTGCGACCGAACCGAAAGTATAACCATCAGAGAGTTTGACTACGACCATCCAGGCTTCCATAATAAATAAATATATATATTTATAAATCATATTCTTGTTCGCACCTCTGAAGCCTCCTATTATCATGATCTAATGTATGAGATGTATTCAGCAGCCTAGTTCCTTAACCGTCGTGAATATTGAGTTAAGGGGATAGAAGTTAACTTTTCATACAACCACATCGGCATGTATCTGGAGTCTAACAATGTCTTGTAATCGGGAAGAGGCCGTAGTAGGATTCGGTAGCCGACTAAGAAAATACATTGGTGTTATAAAGTTGATCGAGCGTTGTATCGGAAGCGTCAAGGTGGACATGGTTTAAATTATATCGGAAGCGTTGTATCGGAAGCGTCAAGGTGGACATGGTTTAAATTATTGGATATTCTAATATTATTTGTCGTCTGTAAGGTGAGTCTTTTATTTTGATATAAAGCCAAAAGTGTGTTTTTATATTATTTTCAAATATTTTGTATATATATATCGAATGAAACTTTTAAACTCGAAGTCATTTTCAAATGATTTCTTTAAAATTAAACGACTTGATTTGGTAGTACATTTTTATAAATGAATAAAGCGATACTTGGAATTGACGGATAATGCTTTCCGCTCGTGGCACGAAAGTGTCAAAGCTGCAGTGGCAAGGGGATTAGAGTTACTGCTCTAGGAGAACGGCTAGTCACCGGTCTCGGGGCCTCTTGACTCGAAGTCTTTCCGACAGTAGCTAGAGTGCTCGCTCGTAAGAGTGGGGACGGTATCTTTCCCCGAAGATTCAGGCTACAGCCGGGAAAGCAAGGGCTGACGGTTGGTGCGTGGGTCCTAGGGCATGGACAGAGTTGGCTGGAGCCGTGTAGGAGGTTTGCACGGTGAAAGTTGATTCTTTTCCCTGACAATCGGCCGGAGTTGTCAGTTATGGCTAGTTCTCGTAGAGTGCGGTTGAAATCCATATGGTAAAACGGTGTTAGGGCGGTACTTGACTCATCGGTTCGGCCAAAGCTGGTGCTTGTAAATAAAACTTGACATGATTTCTTAATGCTCGTGCACTTCAATACTATAAAAAATGTACTTTTCATTTGTTGTATTAGTTAATAAAAGACTTCCGCTGTTATTTCTAAAAGTTGATCAAGATATTTTATTTTTATATATTATTATTATATATATAGTATAACACTTGCACGCTGCATCTATAGTAGCTTTCTTTGGCGACGCTCGTTTTCCTTTGTTTCTTTGTTCTCTTTTGTTTTGTTTTTCTTTTTATAAATATAAATACAGGTTAATGATCGAGGGGAAGGAAGCGTATAGGGGAAGATATTGATCGAGATCTGAGGAAAATGAAATTAATGTTTTGGATGGTACATCATTTTATTTTAAGAGCCATTGTAATTTTATGGGTTGTAATATTGTAATGAAAATAATTATTGAATTAGTGTAAAATCATTTGTGGAGTTAGTGGATTACTATGTGGATTTATTTTGTTATATTGGGAATAAAGTCTTTTTTATTGAAGTCGCGGCGAGAGCTTCGTAGCCCCTCCTAGAATGACCCCAGTAACCCTAGGGGTCGGGAGTAGGGTACTACACTTCACGTATCCTAATCTTTGTCAATGTTACCATGATATGTCATTCTTACGTGATAGGGCAATTTTAGCACCAAAAAACACTGATGTGGATGTGATTAATGCCATTATATTGTCAACCATTCCTGGAATTGGTCGTACATACTTGAGTGCTGACACCATTTCACACGATGAACAACAAGATGACCAACAACACTTACACCAAAGCGTAATTCCTTAACTCTTTGGATCTCCCAGACTACCAACTCACTCTTTAGAGCTTAAAGTAAGGGCACCTATAATCCTTTACGTAATCGAACCACTCGGAGGGCTCATGCAATGGTATGTGTCTTCAAATTTTACTCTTAGGCGAAAAAGTATTTCAAGCTCGAATACTTACCGGTTCTAATGCGGGTTCAGTTGTTCTGATTCCTCGCATCACATTGTCTCCGTCTAGGCTTGAAACTTCATTTCCTTTACGAAGACGGCAATTCCCAGTGAAAGTTGCATATTCAAAGACAATAAATAAGAGTCAGGGTCAAACTTTAAGGACTGTTGGTGTCTATCTACCTAACCTTATCTTCTCACATGAACAACTATACGTGGTAATTTCCTGAGTTACTTCACCTTTCGGCCTTAAGATGTTAATAGTGAACACAGATCACGAACCTTTTAATTATACTCAAATTGTTGTTTATCGTGAAGTTTTAGATTTAAACCGTTGATTGTAAATATTACTATTCCATCGCATTATATTACAGAATTTGTCTAGTATGTATTTATACAGTTCAACCATCGATTGTAATAAACATTCTTATTTGTACCTATGTAGTTTATAAACATGAAGTTCCCTTAATTATTTGACTTTAGTATGAGGATGTTGCACATACAATGTTCAATATATTCACAATATTTATTGCACAAATTTCTTCATGCTTAGTTGCTTATTGAAATTTTATATATTTACAATGATTCTTCAAACAATGTGATGCCATACCTCGATTCAGGTTCTCTTTGCGAAAGTTAAGTTCCATTACACCTGAAATGCATGGCAACAGACGTTTAGTGGGTATGTATATTTACAATGAATATTGATATAACCGTGTCAGAACATAATATAAACTTACACAATAACATTGCAGATATCCGTGGTTTGGTGGTTTCTGCTTCTGAGTGTCAGTACACCAAGTTCGGCCAGAGAACACGTGAATTGTTGGTTCTGGACAACACTTACGTTTGAATTTTACCTTTGACTCATTCACAATTTTATACTTGCCCACATGCAAATTTTAGTCCCATGTACACTTTACACTTGCTTGCTTCCTCATAATGTACCACAAAACATATAACAGCATGACAATGATGCGCATGACATTACGGGGAAATTTTGCCACTCATGATGGGGACATTTTATCAAGCAATATTGAGGCCAACCGAACGTTACTGGCGTGTGGTGTCTCAGTAAAAGACTACGAGGGTATGCCTATTATGTTTCGGTTATTTATCTTCTTAACAACTTTGGTAACCAGTATCCTTTATTTGTATTGTATAGGGACAACATTGTCCACAACACCGTTTACTACATTATATGTTAATTCTGAATGGAACTTATGTGAGACCATCCGTACATGGTATGTGGTGTAATTCTGTATTTATTATTGTTCTTTGTAAATAATCTCATTTATAATATTAAATTCTCAATGTTAAACAAAATTACAAGTACAAATCCAATGCATGTGCCCAAAGTATGGTGAGATGGATACGCGACTCACCACAAAAAACCAACATCAAACTTATGATTGCTATTCAAAGCCTACTAGAATAGCCGTCCTTAAGTTTGTCCCAAATGTATACTTTCACGTTTTATGACTTTATTTCCATATTTATATATTCATTAATGCTATTCATACTTTAAAAAAATTCATGTTATTGCAGGTCAAACATTTCCGTTGTGTAGCTACAATCAAGCATATTCACAGAAATGACATGTTTTAAGAGGCATGCACGCGTTGTAAGAACGATGTGATTGATGTTGATGGCTATATTTATTGCTATACTTGCAATAAGCAAGTGACTCCCATCGTGCGGTACATACACATTATTATACTCAACACCATCTCACATTCATTGTTCTCTCCTAACATGTTCACTTTTTTAGCTCTGCGTTCGTGTTGATATTATGGACAAATTCGCGAATGCTACCCCTTCGTTTGCTCGATGGAAGTGTCGACTTTGTGCCCGTTCCCATTTCGGTCTTTACTGAATATGTTGACATTGGTACTTTTCTATCCACTTTTTATTTCAACACATGTTTTCAATAATCATTTTTGGACTTGCATAATATTAAATTTTACACATTTACAGGGTGATGGTCATCGCACTTTCGAGGATCATTTTAAACGTTGCGAAGGAGCACGATACACGTTCATTGTACACGCTCCTTCAACGCCACAGTTTACAACACCACTAAAAGTTGCTTATGTTTTGAAAGTAAATTGGTTTGATCGTGCGACTCGAGCTTTCAAACGTAAAACGTGAACAAAACAACACCTCACGTGTAAGACGTTTAATCTCCTTCATATATAGATTTTTGAAAAAAATTCTCATTTTTCTTTCACATGCACACATATTTTCTTTTACTTTTTTATTCTGATTTGTTAAGTAAACTTTATTGGGATGTTTGTTGTGCAATCTCACGTTCGCTTTTAAGTGAGCCTCACGCTACTTTTCATTCTCATAACTATAACAGATGTCTACACACTTTATATTTCATTGTAAATATTTTATTCATGCCATCTTTTTTTTTTTTTTTTTGTTTCACTAACATACATTTCTTGATTACTACAATATCTACAAATTTCTACATACAGATATATCATTGTAAATATTTCAATCAAGCCATTTTTTTGTTTCACTTAAATATTTCTTAAATTACTACTGATGATCTACAAATTTCTACATACACATATCGATTTTTATAACGTTATAATCGTCTCTCGTCATGAGTTTTAATCTTACTATACTTAATATATATATATATATATATATATATATATATATATATATATATATATATATATATATTTGAACGTGGGCATTGGCTTGATCTGAACGTGGTATATGCTTTTAATACGGCAGGGTTTTTTTTATTTTTAATTTTAAAAGAAATATGTTATAAGGGTAAAAGTGTCATTATAATGTGTCTATCCTTTTTGATAATTTTGTAAATCTTTTTGTCCTTTTCAATAAGTCTCTCATTAAATTACATTAACTAGATGATCCGTACATTCTATGATATTGACAGCTTTTGTTCTTATCATTGCGTGTGTAATAATCAATTTACCCGTGTGTTGTCATGCTAATCGGTAAGGATCTTTAATATGTACTATATGATATATGAAGATAGCAGTGAAATATACTGTCACAATAAAAATAACCACAATCAAATACACAACTCATTTTAGAAAATTGATTATAATATGAGATCTATTTATTTATATAAATCCCATAAAAATCAATGATATAAAAATCTATTGTATCTGTTTATTCTGTAAATTATATTATGCCACAGATATTTCTCATATCAAAATTATCATTTCTTGAAGAAGTGGAAACACGGATCCAATTTAAAGTTTTTCCATTTACCGTGCTTGTAGGTGACTTGGGTTGAATTACGTTTTGAATATAATCTTACGGTTGAAATCAATATTACAAAATACTTTTATACAGTTAAGTATAATTTAAATTTTTATAATCATTTAAAGACATCTTTCTTAGAAGCGAAAGGATTTCATTAGAAGAACAAACAAAGCGTACAAACCGGACCAACGCCGGAAATAGTTGGACAACTTCAGATCACTACCACCAAGATGGTGGACACCACCACTACGAAGCGAAAACAAAAGCATGGGAGAAGCATCCATACCGACCAAATTCAAATTATTTAGAAGAGGCATGATTTGGTAACATAATAATAAGTCAAACTTAAACTTAGCTTAAAACTTAAGCAGAACTAGACTATAAACAAGCGATCCGGAAAAGCCAACCATACCGACTCGATCCACCCGAACACGAGAAAAGCAAAAAACTACAACATGCAAAGACAACAACGGCCTAAATACAACCCCCCAATCTTCACAAAGCACCGATCCTTCAATGGAACATAGCCATCGCTAAACAACATGTAATTCCGCCCGGAGGGCAGCAGATCCGACCAAACTTCACCATAAAACCGAGCCTAAAAGGCGCAAGAAATCAACAGATCTCGGCCCGCCCCAAAGAAGCTGCGATTTAAGTGAGACAAAAAAAATTCAACACCATCTCCGGAAATCATCCACCATTTCAAGCACCTTCTAGCAGATTAAAGTCGGCCGGAGATAGATTTCTATATGAAGATCGAAGAAAACTTCATTAAGGATAATGTCAAGTATTACAAAGCATATAATACCACAAAAATCTAACATACTAGATTATGTAGCATAACAAAACATAAAGGTGTACCAAATACAATAGACATTTTTATTACAAAACACATGGACCAATAGTATTTCACCACATATAATCTAATATCTCAATACCCCCTCTCAAACTGAGTGTGGTAGACACTCCACATTCAGTTTGGTTTTAAAAGGCAGAAACTTAACACCAGACAGAGCCTTGGTAAAAATATCAGTAGGTTGATCACATGTGGAGATGTTTCACATATAGTTTGCCCCCCAAGACTTGATACCTTACATAGTGCACATCTATCTCTATGTGCTTGGTTTTGGAATGATAAACAGGATTCTGTGACAATGACTCAGCTCCAGTATTGTCACAATAGATGATAGGCCTTCTGGTAAGTTTGATGCCAAGTTCAGAAAGTAGGGATTTGAGCCAGGAAATATTAGAAGTTGCATGAGCTAAGCTTCTGTATTCTGATTCAGTGCTGGACCTGGATACAACATGCTGCTTTTTACTGTGCCATGAAACCAAACAAGGGCCTAAATAGATATAGTCTCCTGCCACTGACTTTCTGTCATGAGGACAACACCCCCAACTTGCATCTGAAAAACCAGTAATGATTAAATGTCCATGAGCCTTGAAGTGAAGACTGTAATCAAGTGTGCCTTTGATATATCTCAAGAGTCTCTTTAGGGCCTGCCAGTGTATATCTCTGGGGTCATTCATGAATTGACTGAGAGAATTCGCTACATAGGCTATATCAGGTCTTGTAAAGGTCATGTATTGTAGGGCACCAATGACACTTCTATACAAGGAGGGATTTGACATAGGAACACCTTGATCTGGTTCAAAGGTTTTTCCAGTGACCATAGGTGTGAGGCATGGCTTGAGATTGTTCATGCCTAACCTGTTTAAAATGTTTCATCCATAACGCTTTTGGCTCGAGAAAAAGACCACTTGAATCTCTACAGTGGCTTGCATTCCCAAAACTAACTAACTTCACCCAGATCCTTGGTGGAAATCTGGAGTTTAGAAGTTTAATAAACTTTTGAATGTACTGATCTGAGTTACCAGTGATCAGGAAGTCATCCACATAGACAAGAATGTACAAAGTTACCTCATTTGCCTTCAGGATGAATAAGGAAGTGTCAGAAACTGCTTGCCTAAATCCTAAGTTAGCAGTTGAGTTCTTAATTCTTCAAACCAGGCCCTAGGTGCCTGTTTCAAACCATACAAGGCCCTGTTCAGTTTGCATACATAGTCTGGCTTATAAGGATCTTTAAATCCAGCAGGTTGTGGCATGTAAACAAATTCTTGCAGTGTGCCATTTAGAAAAGCATTATTTATGTCAACTGTGTCTAATGTGCCAATTGTTAGTCACATCAGCAGATATAAACACTCACGATTATGGCGGCTTTGGCTCTGAGGACTAAAAGTTTGTTATAATCTACCCTCTTCTGCTGTGAATACCCGCCAGCCACAAGTCCGGCCTTGTATTTTAGGACAAAACCATCGAGTTTTGCTTTACCTTGAAGATCCACTTGTTCCCAATCAAAGTTGTAATACATGGAAGGAGGACTAAGTCCCATATGATTTGCCAGGAGGCAGTCCTCCATGGCTTTCTTCTAATGAGATTGAGACAAAGCCTCTAACACAGAAGTTGGTTCAGCCAGTGGATCAAATGCACAGTGCTCAGACACAAGGGTAATAAGGTGTTTAGGTTTGAAAATACCATGTTTAGATCGAGTTTTCATATGAGGGCTAGGTGGGAGAGGTGGAGGAGATAAGGAGGTGGAGGAAGGGGAAGAACTAGTATGAGAAGACAGAGGAGGAGATAGATCTGTTGGAGGTGTTGGGGGGG
This sequence comes from Gentiana macrophylla, assembly GCA_026214975.1. Lineage (NCBI taxonomy): Eukaryota > Viridiplantae > Streptophyta > Magnoliopsida > Gentianales > Gentianaceae > Gentiana > Gentiana macrophylla. Next base: position 7,148,420 of record CM047807.1, on the reverse strand, counting down.
AAGTAGAGGGAGATGGAGGGGTATTAATGTGGGAGCTGATAGGAGTAGGATCAGCAGGAGACTTATGAAATGATGCACCTGGATTTGAAGAGGAAGGGTCAGACAGGGAGACTAGATCACTATCCTGGACAGGTGAAACAGGAAAACAGGAAGACAATTATCACTATGAACAGAGAAAGGAGGAGTAGAAGTGGAATGTGAAGTATGATGGATGGGGTGATAGGAAACTCAAGTTCATTAAAAGCGACATCTCTCTGAGACATATACTCTTCCCTTTGGGATCCATACATTTGTGGCCTTTATGGATGTGACTCAGACCAAGGTAGATGCACTTTTGTGTATGATATTGGACTTTATGGGTGTGATATGGTCTAAGGTAAGGAAAACAAGAACATCCAAAGGTTTTGATGAGATCATAGGAGGGTTTTTTTGAAAAGAATTTCATGTGGTGATCCATTCTGAAGGACAGGGGTTGGCAAAATTTTGATGAGAGTGACAACATGAAGGAAACTATCCCACCAGTATTTCTATGGTAATGAAGCTTGTGCAAGAAGAGTTAGGCCTGTTTCAACAATATGCCTATGTTTCCTTTCAGACCTGCCATTTTGAGGATGTATGTGGGGACAAGGATGCCTAAAGTTATGCCACATTGAGCTAGGAATGGTTCCAAAGTTCTATATTCCCCTCCCTAGTCAGATTGAACAGTCTTAATCTTAGAGTCAAATTGATTTTCAACCATAGTTTTAAACACAGTAAAAGCAGTGTATGCATCAGATTTGGCTCTGAGAGGATAAATCCAAGTATATCTGGTGTAGTCTTCAATAAAATGAATGTAGTATAGGTATCCAGAACTAGATATAACAGGGGATGGACCCCACAGATCTGTGTGAATTAATTGCAGAACAGAAGTGGCCTTACTTGGGGAATTAGGGAAGGGGTTGGCATGCAATTTTCCATATTGGCAAGCATCACAAAAGGAAATAGATTCATTAACAGAAACATTACAATTCTTTAGAACTTGATTAAAAACTCTAACTGAGGGATGTCCTAATCTTCTATACCAAACAATGATTGATTGGACTGGACACTAGGAGTAATAAGAAAAGCAGACATTCTTCTGGATTGAGGGGATCTCTGAGAAGAGTTAAAGCTAGATTGATCTGGTCTAATGGCTTTGACTGGCTGAATCTTGTACAGGCCATTTTCCAGGGTTCCTTCCAATAGCACATTCCTTGATGCTTGATCCTTAATAAGACATTTAGAAGCAGAAAACTCAATGAGCACATGATTAGCAGCTGTGAGTTTAGATACATTAAGAAGTTTTTTTTTGAATTTTTGGAACATGTTGGATGTTAGATAGGTGAAGGTTAGGTTTAAGTTTAGTGTATCCAGTGTGAGCAATATGCAAGTTATTACCATTACCAACAACCAAAGTGTCATTACCTTTATACTCAGATCTCAAGGAAAGATTACCAAGGTTTGAGGTAACATGATTGGAAGCTCCACTATCAACATACCATCCAGAATCAGATGCCATATCTGGAGCAGCTAAATAAGCAGCCATTTGCCTTGAGTTTTGTTGACCATATGTCTGGTTTTGGCTTGGTGGAACATAGTCTTCTTCAAACCTGTGATAGCAAGCAGCAGCTATATGTCTAGTTTTACCACAAATCTGGCAGGTTGGTCTTGGTGCACCAGAATTGTTCCTTTCATTGCCTCTGCCTATGGATCTTCCTCTACCACCACTAGAGCCCCTACCTCTATTGGAGTTGTTGTAGGGCCCTCTTGATTGAGACCTTTGGTTAGTGTGTGCCTTAATTGCAGTGTTCCTAAATACAGAGATCCTGGTGGATTGAAACGTGCAATGTGTCTTTCATGTGTGGTTAATTGTGCTTGAACTACAGCCCAGGTCATAGACAGAACTCTTGAAGTTATGTTTACTATGGCTGATTCATATTCTCTAAGAAGACCTCCTAAAACATCAAGGATTAATTCTGAGCTAGAGATGGGATATCAGAAATTGGCTGCTAGCCATCCGAATAACTTTTCATTTTTGCTAAATAATCTGCATGGAAGAGGTGCCTTTAGAAGCTTTGGTGAGGAATCCTTAATCTCCAAAATCTTGGATTGAGACCTATTGTTAAACAAGCACGTTTCAGGTGTCACCCAAACTTCATGTGTCGAATTGAAACCCACGACTTCTTGTATAGCTTGTTTGTCATGGAACCCAGAATCCATCCAAGAAGAAGATTATCAATGGCCATCCATTCATTATAGAGAGAGTTTTTGACTCCTAAAACGGAGCTATGAGCTGAACTGTGATACATCTGTGGTATGTTTGTGCCAAAGAGATGATCCTCGAGATGGTGGCCACGAATTACAGGGAGAATAGTGTAGCGCCAGAGTAGGTAATTGTTTCTATCCAGTTTTCATAGTGATATTCTGTGAGAGATCAGATCCAAGAGTGGGTTTAGGTGAAAGAAGAAAGTTCGGTGGAGATGGTATATGAGAATTTGGAGTAGAGGTGAGAAGCGATGGGAGAGACACATGCATTTGTGAAAGAGTTGGAGCAACGGGCGGAAAAATGGGCACATGAAGCGGCCTTGGAGAAGGCGGTGCTCTGGATCGGAATTGAAGTGAACTAAGACACCATTGTTGAGTGGGAATGGTGCTTGAGTCGGAGTTGTGATAGGAGGTGCATGCATGAGCGGTGGGAACCGGAAGGATCAGCGAGGCGATACCGTCGGTCTTCGCAACGACGGAGGATGGTCGGCCTCACAGTGGACATGGCCGCGGGCTCTGCTATCAAGATAGATTTCTTTATGAAGATAGAAGACAACTTCATTAAGGATAATGTAATGTCCCACATAGGAAAATAGTAGAATGATCACCCCATATAAGTGTGAGACATAAAGGTCTTGTCAACTCGGGTTAGCCCTTTTTGCACCAAGCGAGGACGGGCGGTTCAAGCGATTGACCGGACATTTATGACTCATTTAAGCGCTACTTAGGCCCGGGTGCAGGCGTTCTGAGAATGGTATCGGAGCCGACTATCGACGGAACTATGCAATCGCACCGCATACAAGAAGGCGGCGTAAGGATGGCCTCTAGTTACCTCTGGGTAGGACGATCCGGGACAAGTCTTGGCCGTCTGGCGAGAGCCTTGATCCTTATAAGGGGAGAATGTAATGTTCCACATAGGAAAAATAGTAGAATGATCACCCCATATAAGTGTGAGACATAAAGGTCTTGTCAAGTCGGGTTAGCCTTTTGACCAAGCCGAGCGAGGGCGGTCTAAGCGATTTGCCCGGACATTTATGACTCGTTTAGTCTACTGACCGAGTGCAGGGCGTTACAGATAATGTCAAGTATTACAAAGCATATAATACCACAAAATCTAATGAGACTAGATTCTATAGCATAACAAAACATAAAGGTGTACCAATACAAGAGTGACACCTATTACAAACACATGGGCCAATAGTATTTCACCACATATACTCTAATATCTCAATAGCCGGGAAGAAGAAAGAGAGACAAGCTTCGCGGATCCGCCGCCATCCCGAAGCGGAAATGAAGAAGAGGAAAACCGCCCGGCTATAGCATTGAAGGATGGAAAAGGCAAAGAAGAGGTAGATCTATAGAGTCATTATCGAGCCGAGCGAGCCGAGTATTGGTGGTTCGAACTCGAGCTCGTTAAGCTCATGAGCTCATTCGAGCTCGTTCGTTTGTTAAGCGAACAAAAATTCTATTCGAGCTCGGCTCGTTTAAAAGATAAAATGTTCGAGCTCGTTAGACATATTTTTTTGTCTTTTGGCTCGACTTTGGCTCGAATTCGGCTCGAGCTCGGTTCGTTAAGATATAAAACACAAAATGCTAATGTAAAAATAACATGTTAGACATTAAAATTACATATATTATAAGCATATAAGCATGTTCGCGAACATTATATAAGCATGTTCGCGAACTTAATCGAACGTTCACGAACCAAGCTCACCCTCGGCTCGTTAAGCAAACGAGCCTACAATCATGTTCGAGCTCGGCTCGTTAAGCTAAACGAACAAACGATCACGAACACTCACGAGCCGAACACGAGCGGCTCTGTTCGTGTAACAGCTCTAGATCTAGAAATAAAGCAACAAAAAGAAAGGAAAAACACTAACCGGCACCAGCACCTTTCGGTGGCCGACGCCGGGGGAGTTTATCAGACAAGGAGGGGGCGGATTTTTAGAGATAGGCAGAGAGGGAATTTTTTTTAGAGAGAAATCTTTAAAGCCATCTTAACCAATAATATAAAATCATATTGTATCTTTTGTTGTGTACGATCGGGTATTTTGTAATTGTAATATTACCTTGTTTTTGCAAATGATTGCATGGGTGGATTAAATAAGATAATGATTATGTAATTGCATGCATCGTTTTGCAAGTTTTGTAGCGATAGCTTGTGCCACTATCTAACAGATTGTGATTGTCATATGTGAAAGCATTATAAGTTAAACTTTGCTAAAAAGTTATAAGTTCGATTTATTAGAGTCTTTGACGTTTCTTTAATTCAAAATAAAATTAATGTTTTGTATCATAAGTATTTGTATAGGTGAGTTGTAACATACGTAGTCCCTGCCCCCTCCCTCCTTTTTAATTAAAAAAGAAAAAAACAAACATGTTGATCTCGTGCAGGCCTTGTGTACTAATACTAGCAAAAATGATTAAATCAACTTTAGCATAGTACAAGTGAGTCAAGATCGATCTCACGGAGATTCGAGACCGATTCAAACACAACCCCGAGCCTAAATTGTAAGAACGAGCTGGCTCCGTTTGTTTTGGGTTGTGGTTTTGTGTTGGTTTTTTTTTTTACTGGATAATAAAATATGATAAGAATGAATGAAGTAATGATTAAAAGTTAAAAAAAAATTTGAAATTTGTGTAGATAATGAAATGATTGGTGGGAGAAATTGAAATAAAGTAGTATAATGAATAAAATAAGAGTAATTGATGCAAAACACCCCTATCTTTGAAGTCAATTTTGGGACTTGCCATATATATTTAAATTTAACACTTTTACCCTCTATCTTGTGTAATATTTTGCAACAAACACCCTTTTTCGAATTTGACGTTAAATGAAATGGAAAATACGCGTTTGTCATTTACTCGCCAACAACATTTCATGACTTAACAATAAAAATAAAAATAAAAATAAAATTTATTTTATTATTTTCCCAAAATCGATCGTTCATTCTCAACCCAATTTTCGAATACCAACCCCTTATCATTCCGGTTTGTAATTTCCTTCTTCGTCTACAAAAACTTCTAATTCCC